>JAUIMM010000536.1:1717500-2317500 GCA_031769625.1 Taudactylus pleione
TATATATATATAAATCTATATAACAAAAATTGAGCTGCCTAAACGAATAAGGTCTGTCACTGACTTACCCTAACACTGGGACAGACAGTGCACAGACCAGGCTCCCTGCTGTCGTTGTTGAGCCCAGTGCCCGCTCCTCAGTGGTGAATAAGAAAGGAGGCCAGGGTGGAGGACCGGCGCAGGCAGTCGCGCAGCGTCATGAGATGGGATTGAGTTCATGACGCTGACGCGGCGCCGCGCATAATGTATGCGCAGTGCAAGCATCTGACCTCTGCCGGCAGCGCCCACAGCCCATTCAAGTAAGAAAGACGGGGGCCAGGGCCGGCGGTGGAGGCGATGCAGTCTCCACTTGGAGCCTGGCTTTCTGCCGCGGAAACGCGGCAGAAAGGTGCTTGGTGCCCTGAGCACTCGGGGCCCCTCTGAACTTCGGGGCCCAGCACAGATGTGCCCCTAGTCCCCCCGTCGCCGGGCCTGGTGGCAGGGGGCCCTCTCTGAGAGGGGGGCCCGGGGGTACATGCCCCCAATGCCCCCCCCTTAATCCGGCCCTGGTGCTGGGAAAGGGCTGCTGGATGAGGCTAAGTGTGCTATGCTGGGAAAGGGGTACTGGATGAGGCTAGGGGTGCTGTGCTGGGAAATGGGTGCTGGGTGAGGCAAGGGGTGATGTGCTGGGAAAGGGGTGCAGGATGAGGCCAGGGGTGCTGTGCTGGGAAAGGGGTGCTGGATGAGGCTAGGGGTGCTATGCTGGGAAAGGGGTGCTGAATGAGGAGTGCTGTGCTGGGAAAGGGGTGCTGGATGAGGCTAGGGGTGTTTTGCTGGGAAATGGGTGCTGGATGAGGCTAGGGGTGCTGTGCTGGGTAAAGGATGCTGGATGAGGCTAGGGGTGCTAGATGAGGCTAGGGGTACTATGCTGGGAAAGGGGTGCTGGATGAGGCTAGGGGTGCTATACTGGGAGAGAGGTGCTGGATGAGACTAGGGGTGCTCTGCTGGGAAAAGGATGCTTGATGTCTAGGGGTGCTGTTCTGGGACAGAATGCTGGATGAGGCTAGGGGTGCTATACTGGGAGAGAGGTGCTGGATGAGACTAGGGGTGCTCTGCTGGGAAAAGGATGCTTGATGTCTAGGGGTGCTGTTCTGGGACAGAATGCTGGATGAGGCTAGGGGTGCTGGATGAGGCTAGGGGTGCTATGCTGAGAGAAGGGTGCTGGATGAGGCTAGGGGTGCTGTGCTGGGTAAAGGATGCTGGATGAGGCTACAGGTGCTATGCTGGGAAAGGGGTGCTGGATGAGGCTTGGAGTGCTATGCTGGGAAAGGGGTGCTCGATTAGGTTAGGGGTGCTTTGCTGGGAAAGGGGTGCTGGGTGAGCCTAGGGGTGATGTGCTGGGAAAGGGGTGCTGGATGAGGCTAGGGGTTCTATACTGGGAAAGGAGTGCTGGATGAGGCTAGCGGTGCTGTGCTGGGAAAGGGGTGCTGGATGAGGCTAGGGGTGATGTGCTGGGAAAGGGGTGTTAGGTGAGGCTAGGGTGATGTGCTGGGAAAGGGGTGCTGGATGAGGCTAGTGGTGCTATACTGGGAAAGGTCTGCTGGATGAGGCTAGGGGTGCTGTGCTGCAAGAGGGGTGCTAGATGAGGAGTGCTGTGCTGGGAAAGGGGTGCTGGATGAGACTAGGGGTGCTGTGCTGGGAAAGGGGTGCTGTATGTTGAGTGCTGTGCTGGGAAAAGGGTGTTTGATGAGGCTAGGGGTGCTGTGCTGGGAAAGGGGTGCTGCATGATGCTAGGGGTGCTGTGCTGGCAAATGGGTGCTGGATGAGGCTAGGGGTGCTATGCTGGGAAAATGATGCTGGATGAGGCTAGGGGTGCTTTGCTGTGAAAGGGGTGCTGGATGAGGCTAGGGGTGCTGTGCTGGGAAAGGGTTGCTGGATGAGGCTATGGGTACTATGCTGGGAAAGTGGTGCTGGATGAGGCTGGGTGTCCTGTGCTGGGAAAGGGGTGCTGGGCGAAGCTACGGGTGATGTGGTGGTGAAGGGCTGCTGGATGAGGCTAAGCGTGCTATGCTGGGAAAGGGGTACTGGATGAGGCTAGGGGTGCTGTGCTGGGAAATGGGTGCTGGGTGAGGCAAGGGGTGATGTGCTGGGAAAGGGGTGCTGGATGAGGCCAGGGGTGCTGTGCTGGGAAATGGGTGCTTGGTGAGGCAAGGGGTGATGTGCTGGGAAAGGGGTACTGGATGAGGCTTGGGGTGCTGTGCTGGGAAATGGGTGCTGGGTGAGGCAAGGTATGATGTGCTGGGAAAGGGGTGCTGGATGAGGCTAGGGGTGCTATGCTGGGAGAGAGGTGCTGGATGAGGCTAAGGGTGCTGTGCTGCGAAAGGGGTGCTAGGTGAGGCTATGGGTGCTGTGCTGGGAAAGGGCTGCTGGATGAGGCTAGGGGTGCTGTGCTGGGAAAGGGGTGCTGGATGAGGCTAGGGGTGCTGGATGAGACTAGGGGTGCTGTGCTGGGAAAGGGGTGCTGGATGAGGCTAGGGGTGCAGTGCTGTTAAAGGGGTGCTGGATGATGCTTGGGGTGCTCTGCTGCAAGAGCGGTGCTAGATGAGGAGTGCTGTGCTGGGAAAAGGGGTGCTGGATGAGGCTAGGGGTGATGTGCTGGGAAATGGGTGCTGGAGGAGGCTATGGGTGCCATGCTGGGAAAGGGGTGCTGGATGAGGCTAGATATGCTGTGCTGGGAAAGGGGTGCTGGATGAGGCTAGGGTTGCTGTGCTGGGAAAGGGGTGCTGGATGATGCTAGGGGTGCTGTGCTGGGAAAGGGGTGCTGGATGAGGCTAGGGGTGCTGTTCTGGGAAAGGGGTGCTGGATGAGGCTAGAGGTGCTGTGCTGGGAAAATGATGCTGGATGAGGCTAGGGGTGCTGTTCTGGGAAAGGGGTGCTGGATGAGGCTAGGGGTGCTGTGCTGGGAAAGGGGTGCTGGATGAGGCTAGGGGTGCTGTGCTGGGAATGGGGTGCTGGATGAGGCTAGGGGTGCTGTGCTGGGAAAGGGGTGCTGGATGAGGCTACGGGTAATGTGCTTAGAAAAGGATGCTGGATGAGGGCTAGGGGTGCTATGTTGGGATAGGGGTGCTGGGTAAGGCTAGTGGTGCTCTGCTGGGAAAGGGGTGCTGGATGAAGCTATTGGTGCTGTGCTGGGACAGGGGTGCTGGATGAGACTAGGGGTGCTGTGCTGGGAAAGTGGTGCTGGATTAGGAGTGCTGTACTGGGAATGGGGTGTTTGAAGAGGCGAGGGGTGCTGTGCTGTGAAAGGGGTGCTGGATGAGGCTAGGGGTGCTGTGCTTGGAATGGGGTGCTGGGTGAGGCTAGTGGTTATGTGCTGGGAAAGGGGTGCTAGGTGAGGCTATGGGTGCTGTGCTGGGAAAGGGCTGCTGGATGAGGCTAGGGGTGCTGTGCTGGGAAAGGGGTGCTGGATGAGGCTAGGGGTGCTGTGCTGGGAAAGGGGTGCTGGATGAGACTAGGGGTGCTGTGCTGGGAAAGGGGTGCTGGATGAGGCTAGGGGTGCTGTGCTGTTAAAGGGGTGCTGGATGATGCTTGGGGTGCTGTGCTAGGAAAGGGGTGCTGGATGAGGCTAGGGGTGCTATGCTGGGAAAGTGGTGCTGGATGAGGCTGGGTGTCCTGTGCTGGGAAAGGGGTGCTGGGCGAAGCTACGGGTGATGTGCTGGGAAAGGGCTGCTGGATGAGGCTAAGCGTGCTATGCTGGGAAAGGGGTACTGGATGAGGCTAGGGGTGCTATGCTGAGAAAGGGGTGCTGGATGAGGGTAGGAGTGCTATGCTGGGAAAGGGGTGCTGGATGAGGCTAGGGGTGCTATGCTGGGAAAGGGGTGCTGGGTGAGGCTAGTGGTGTTGTGCTGGGAAAGGGGTGCTGGATGAGGCTAGGGGTGCTGTGCTTGGAAAGGGGTGCTGGGTGAGGCTAGGGGTTATGTGCTGGGAAAGGGGTGCTAGGTGAGGCTATGGGTGCTGTGCTGGGGAAAGGGGTGCTGGATGAGGCTAGGTGTGCTGTGCTGGGTAAAGGATGCTGGATGAGGCTAGGGGTGCTATGCTGGGAAAGTGGTGCTGGATGAGGCTAGGGGTGCTATGCTGGGAAAGGGGTGCTAGATGAGGCTAGGGGTGCAATGCTGGGAGAGAGGTGCTGGATGAGGCTAGGGGTGCTGTGCTGGGAAAAGGATGCTGGATGAGTCTATGGGTGCTGTGCTGGGAAAGGATGCTGGATGAGGCTAGGGGTGCTGTGCTGGGAAAGGGGTGCTGGATGAGGCTATGGGTGCTATGCTGGGAAAGGGGTGCTGGATGAGGCTAGGGGTGCTGTGCTGGGTAAAGGATGCTGTATGAGGCTAGGGGTGCTATGCTGAGAAATGGGTGCTGGATGAGGGTAGGAGTGCTATGCTGGGAAAGGGGTGCTGGATGAGGCTAGGGGTGCTATGCTGGGAAAGGGGTGCTGGGTGAGGCTAGTGGTGTTGTGCTGGGAAAGGGGTGCTGGATGAGGTTAGGGGCGCTGTGCTTGGAAAGGGGTGCTGGGTGAGGCTAGGGGTTATGTGCTGGGAAAGAGGTGCTAGGTGAGGCTATGGGTGCTGTGCTGGGGAAAGGGCTGCTGGATGAGGCTAGGGGTGCTGTGCTTGGAAAGGGGTGCTGGATGAGGCTAGGGGTGCTGTGCTGGGAAAGGGGTTCTGGATGAGACTAGGGGTGCTGTGCTGGGAAAGGGGTGCTGGATGAGGCAAGGGGTGCTGTTCTGTTAAAGGGGTGCTGGATGATGCTTGGGGTGCTGTTCTAGGAAAGGGGTGCTGGATGAGGCTAGGGGTGCTATGCTGGGAAAGTGGTCCTGGATGATGCTGGGTGTCCTGTGCTGGGAAAGGGGTGCTGGGCGAAGCTACGGGTGATGTGCTGGGAAAGGGCTGCTGGATGAGGCTAAGCGTGCTATGCTGGGAAAGGGGTACTGGATGAGGCTAGGGATGCTGTGCTGGGATATGGGTGCTGGGTGAGGCAAGGGGTGATGTGCTGGGAAAGGGGTGCTGGATGAGGCCAGGGGTGCTGTGCTGGGAAAGGGGTGCTGGATGAGGCTAGGGGTGCTCTGCTGGGAAAGGGGTGCTGAATGAGGAGTGCTGTGCTGGGAAAGGGGTGCTGGATGAGGCTAAGCGTGCTATGCTGGGAAAGGGGTACTGGATGAGGTTAGGGGTGCTGTGCTGGGAGATGGGTGCTGGGTGAGGCAAGGGGTGATGTGCTGGGAAAGGGGTACTGGATGAGGCTAGGGGTGCTGTGCTGGGAAATGTGTGCTGGGTGAGGCAAGGGGTGATGTCCTGGGAAAGGGGTGCTGGATGAGGCTTGGGGTGCTATGCTGGGAGAGAGGTGCTGGATGAGGCTAGGGGTGCTGTGCTGGGAAAAGGATGTTGGATGAGTCTATGGGTGCTGTGCTGGGAAAGGATGCTGGATGAGGCTAGGGGTGCTGTGCTGGGAAAGTGGTGCTGGATGAGGCTATGGGTGCTATGCTGGGAAAGGGGTGCTGGATGAGGCTAGGGGTGCTGTGCTGGGTAAAGGATGCTGTATGAGGCTAGGGGTGCTATGCTGAGAAAGGGGTGCTGGATGAGGGTATGAGTGCTATGCTGGGAAAGGGGTGCTGGATGAGGCTAGGGGTGCTATGCTGGGAAAGGGGTGCTGGGTGAGGCTAGGGGTGCTGTGCTTGGAAAGGGGTGCTGGGTGAGGCAAGGGGTTATGTGCTGGGAAAGGGGTGCTAGGTGAGGCTATGGGTGCTGTGCTGGGAAAGGGCTGTTGGATTATTCTAGGGGTGCTGTGCTGGGAAAGGGGTGCTGGATGAGGCTAGGGGTGCTGTGCTGGGAAAGGGGTGCTGGATGAGACTAGGGGTGCTGTGCTGGGAATGGGGTGCTGGATGAGGCTAGGGGTGCTGTGCTGTTAAAGGGGTGCTTGGTGATGCTTGGGGTGCTGTGCTATGAAAGGGGTGCTGGATGAGGCTAGGGGTGCTATGCTGGGAAAGTGGTGCTGGATGAGGCTGGGTGGCCTGTGCTGGGAAAGGGGTGCTGGGCGAAGCTACGGGTGATGTGCTGGGAAAGGGCTGCTGGATGAGGTTAAGCATGCTATGCTGGGAAAGGGGTACTGGATGAGGCTAGGGGTGCTGTGCTGGGAAATGGGTGCTGGGTGAGGCAAGGGGTGATGTGCTGGGAAAGGGGTGCTGGATGAGGCCAGGGGTGCTGTGCTGGGAAAGGGGTGCTATGCTGGGAAAGGGGTGCTGAATGAGGAGTGCTGTGCTGGGAAAGGGGTGCTGGATGAGGCTAGGGGTGTTTTTGCTGGGAAATGGGGGCTGGATGAGGCTAGGGGTGCTGTGCTGGGTAAAGGATGCTGGATGAGGCTAGGGGTGCTAGATGAGGCTAGGGGTGCTATGCTGGGAAAGGGGTGCTGGATTAGGCTAGGCGTGCTATACTGGGAGAGAGGTGCTGGATGAGGCTAGGGGTGCTGTGCTGGGAAAAGGATGCTGGATGTCTAGGGGTGCTGTTCTGGGACAGGATGCTGGATGAGGCTAGGGGTGCTATGCTGAGAGAAGGGTGCTGGATGAGGCTAGTGATGCTGTGCTGGGTAAAGGATGCTGCATGAGGCTACGGGTGCTATGCTGGGAAAGGGGTGCTGGATGAGGCTTGGAGTGCTATGCTGGGAAAGGGGTGCTGGATGAGGTTAGGGGTGCTTTGCTGGGAAAGGGGTGCTGGGTGAGCCTAGGAGTGATGTGCTGGGAAAGGGGTGCTGGATGAGGCTAGGGGTTCTATACTGGTAAAGGAGTGCTGGATGAGGCTAGGGGTGCTGTGCTGGGAAAGGGGTGCTGGATGAGGCTAGGGGTGATGTGCTTGGAAAGGGGTGTTAGGTGAGGCTAGGGGTGATGTGCTGGGAAAGGGGTGCTGGATGAGGCTAGGGGTGCTATACTGGGAAAGGTCTGCTGGATGAGGCTAGGGGTGCTGTGCTGCAAGAGGGGTGCTAGATGAGGAGTGCTGTGCTGGGAAAGGGGTGCTGCATGAGGCTAGGGGTGCTGTGCTGGGAAGGGGGTGCTGTATGTTGAGTGCTGTGCTGGGAAAAGGGTGTTTGATGAGGCTAGGGGTGCTGTGCTGGTTAAGGGGTGCTGCATGAAGCTAGGGGAGCTGTGCTGGCAAAGGGGTGCTGGATGAGGCTAGGGGTGCTGTGCTGGGAGAATGATGCTGGATGAGGCTAGGGGTGCTTTGCTGTGAAAGGGGTGCTGGATGAGGCTAGGGGTGCTGTGCTGGGAAAGGGTTGATGGATGAGGCTATGGGTACTATGCTGGGAAAAGGATGCTGGATGAGGACTAAAGGTGCTAAGTTGGGAAAGGGGTGCTGGGTAAGGCTAGTGGTGCTGTGCTGGGAAAGTGGTGCTGGATCAGACTAGGGGTGCTGTGCTGGAAATGGGGTGCTGGATGAGGCTAGGGGTGCTGTGCTGGGAAAGGGGTGCTGGATGAGCCTAGGGGTGCTGTGCTGGGAAAGGGGTTCTGGATAAGGAGTGCTGTGCTGTGAAAGGGGTGCTGGATGAGGCTTTGGTGCTGTGCAGGGGAAGCGGTGCTGGATGAGGCTAGGGGTCTTTTGCCGGGAAATGGGTGCTGGATGAGGCTAGGGGTGATGTGCTGGGAAAGGGGTGCTAGGTGAGGCTATGGGTGCTGTGCTGGGAAAGGGCTGCTGGATGAGGCTAGGGGTGCTGTGCTGGGAAAGGGGTACTGGATGAGGCTAGGGGTGCTGTGGTGGGAAAGGGGTGCTGGATGAGACTAGGGGTGCTGTGCTGGGAATGGGGTGCTGGATGAGCCTAAGGGTGCTGTGCTGGGAAAGGGGTTCTGGATGAGGCTAGGGGTGCTGTGCTGGAAGAGGGATGCTAGATAAGGAGTGCTGTGCTGTGAAAGGGGTGCTGGATGAGGCTTTGGTGCTGTGCATGGGAAGGGGTTCTGGATGAGGCTAGGGGTCTTTCGCCGGGAAATGGGTGCTGGATGAGACTAGGGGTGCTGTGCTGGGTAAAAGAATGCTGGATGAGGCTATGGGTTCTATGCTGGGAAAGGGGTGCTGGATGAGGCAAGGGGTGCTGTGCTGGAAAAAGGATGCAGGATGAGTCTAGGGGTGCTGTGCTGGGTAAAAGAATGCTGGATGAGGCTATGGGTTCTATGCTGGGAAAGGGGTGCTGCATGATGCTAGGGGTGCTATGCTGGGAAAGGGGTGCTGGATGAGGCTAGGGGTGCTATGCTGGGAAAGGGGTGCTGGATGAGGCTAGGGGTGCTGTGTTGGGTAAGGGATGCTGGATGAGGCTAGGGGTGCTATGCTGGGAAACGGGTGCAGGATGAGGCTAGGGGTGCCATGCTGGGTGAGGGGTGTTGGATGAGGCTAGGGGTGCTGTGCTGGGAAAGGGGTGTTGGATGAGGCTAGGGGTGCTGTGCTGGGTAAAGGATGCTGGATGAGGCTAGGGGTGCTAGATTAGGCTAGGGGTGCTATGCTGGGAAAGGGGTGCTGGATTAGGCTAGGCGTGCTATACTGGGAGAGAGGTGCTGGATGAGGCTAGGGGTGCTGTGCTGGGAAAAGGATGCTGGATGTCTAGGGGTGCTGTTCTGGGACAGGATGCTGGATGAGGCTAGGGGTGCTATGCTGAGAGAAGGGTGCTGGATGAGGCTAGTGATGCTGTGCTGGGTAAAGGATGCTGGATGAGGCTACGGGTGCTATGCTGGGAAAGGGGTGCTGGATGAGGCTTGGAGTGCTATGCTGGGAAAGGGGTGCTGGATGAGGTTAGGGGTGCTTTGCTGGGAAAGGGGTGCTGGGTGAGCCTAGGGGTGATGTGCTGGGAAAGGGGTGCTGGATGAGGCTAGGGGTTCTATACTGGTAAAGGAGTGCTGGATGAGGCTAGGGGTGCTGTGCTGGGAAAGGGGTGCTGGATGAGGCTAGGGGTGATGTGCTTGGAAAGGGGTGTTAGGTGAGGCTAGGGGTGATGTGCTGGGAAAGGGGTGCTGGATGAGGCTAGGGGTGCTATACTGGGAAAGGTCTGCTGGATGAGGCTAGGGGTGCTGTGCTGCAAGAGGGGTGCTAGATGAGGAGTGCTGTGCTGGGAAAGGGGTGCTGCATGAGGCTAGGGGTGCTGTGCTGGGAAGGGGGTGCTGTATGTTGAGTGCTGTGCTGGGAAAAGGGTGTTTGATGAGGCTAGGGGTGCTGTGCTGGTTAAGGGGTGCTGCATGAAGCTAGGGGAGCTGTGCTGGCAAAGGGGTGCTGGATGAGGCTAGGGGTGCTGTGCTGGGAGAATGATGCTGGATGAGGCTAGGGGTGCTTTGCTGTGAAAGGGGTGCTGGATGAGGCTAGGGGTGCTGTGCTGGGAAAGGGTTGATGGATGAGGCTATGGGTACTATGCTGGGAAAAGGATGCTGGATGAGGACTAAAGGTGCTAAGTTGGGAAAGGGGTGCTGGGTAAGGCTAGTGGTGCTGTGCTGGGAAAGTGGTGCTGGATCAGACTAGGGGTGCTGTGCTGGAAATGGGGTGCTGGATGAGGCTAGGGGTGCTGTGCTGGGAAAGGGGTGCTGGATGAGCCTAGGGGTGCTGTGCTGGGAAAGGGGTTCTGGATAAGGAGTGCTGTGCTGTGAAAGGGGTGCTGGATGAGGCTTTGGTGCTGTGCAGGGGAAGCGGTGCTGGATGAGGCTAGGGGTCTTTTGCCGGGAAATGGGTGCTGGATGAGGCTAGGGGTGATGTGCTGGGAAAGGGGTGCTAGGTGAGGCTATGGGTGCTGTGCTGGGAAAGGGCTGCTGGATGAGGCTAGGGGTGCTGTGCTGGGAAAGGGGTACTGGATGAGGCTAGGGGTGCTGTGGTGGGAAAGGGGTGCTGGATGAGACTAGGGGTGCTGTGCTGGGAATGGGGTGCTGGATGAGCCTAAGGGTGCTGTGCTGGGAAAGGGGTTCTGGATGAGGCTAGGGGTGCTGTGCTGGAAGAGGGATGCTAGATAAGGAGTGCTGTGCTGTGAAAGGGGTGCTGGATGAGGCTTTGGTGCTGTGCATGGGAAGGGGTTCTGGATGAGGCTAGGGGTCTTTCGCCGGGAAATGGGTGCTGGATGAGACTAGGGGTGCTGTGCTGGGTAAAAGAATGCTGGATGAGGCTATGGGTTCTATGCTGGGAAAGGGGTGCTGCATGATGCTAGGGGTGCTATGCTGGGAAAGGGGTGCTGGATGAGGCAAGGGGTGCTGTGCTGGAAAAAGGATGCAGGATGAGTCTAGGGGTGCTGTGCTGGGTAAAAGAATGCTGGATGAGGCTATGGGTTCTATGCTGGGAAAGGGGTGCTGCATGATGCTAGGGGTGCTATGCTGGGAAAGGGGTGCTGGATGAGGCTAGGGGTGCTATGCTGGGAAAGGGGTGCTGGATGAGGCTAGGGGTGCTGTGTTGGGTAAGGGATGCTGGATGAGGCTAGGGGTGCTATGCTGGGAAACGGGTGCAGGATGAGGCTAGGGGTGCCATGCTGGGTGAGGGGTGTTGGATGAGGCTAGGGGTGCTGTGCTGGGAAAGGGGTGTTGGATGAGGCTAGGGGTGCTGTGCTGGGAAAGGGGTGCTGGATGAGGCTAGAGGTGCTGTGCTGGGAAAGGGGTGCTGGATGAGGCTAGGGGTGCTGTGCTGCAAGAGGGGGTGCTAGATGAGGAATGTTGTGCTGGGAAAGGGGTGCTGGATGAGGCTAGGGGTGCTGTGCTATGAAAGGGGTGCTGGATGAGGCTAGTGGTGCTGTGCTGGGAATGGGGTGCTGGATAAGGCTAGGGGTGCTGTGCTGGGAAAGGGGTGCTGGATGAGGCTAGGGGTGCTATGCTGGGAAAGGGGTGCTGGATGAGGCTAGGGATGCTAATGCTGGGTAAGGGTGCTGGATGAGGCTATGGGTGCTGTGCTGGCAATGGGGTGCTGTGCTGCAAGAGGGGTGCTAGATGAGGAGTGCTGTGCTGGGAAAGGTGTGCTGGATGAGGCTGTGGTGCTGTGCTGGGAAAGGGGTCCTGGATGAGGCTAGGGGGGTTTTGCCGGGAAAGGGGTGCTGGATGAAGCTAGGGGTGTTTTGCCGGGAAAGGGGTGCTGGATGAGGCTAGGGGTGCTGTGCTGCGTAAGGATGTTGGATGAGGCTGGGGGTGCTATGCTGGGAAAGGGGTGCTGGATGAGGCTAGGGGTGCTATGCTGGGAAAGGGGTGCTGGATGAGGCTAGGGGTGCTATGCTGGGTAAGGGGTGCTGGATGAGGCTAGGGTTGCTGTGCTGGGAAAGGGGTGCTGGATGAGGCTAGAGGTGCTGTGCTGGGAATGGGTGCTGGATGAGGCTAGGGGTGTTTTGCTGGGAAAAGGATGCCGGATTAGTCTAGGGGTGCTGTGCTGGTAAAGGATGCTGGATGAGGCTAGGGGTGCTATGCTGGGAAATGGGTGCTAGATGAGGCTAGGGGTGCAATGCTGTGAAAGGGGTGCTGGATGAGGCTAGGGGTGCTGTGCTGGGAAAGGGGTGCTGGATGAGACTAGGGGTGCTGTGCTGGGTAAAGGATGCTGGATGAGCCTAGGGGTGCTATGCTGGGAAAGGGGTGCTGGATGAGGCTAGGAGTGTTTTGCTGGGAATGGGGTGCAGGATGAGGCTTGGGGTGCTGTGCTGGGAAAGGATTCTGGATGAGGCTAGGGTTGCTGTTCTGGGAAAGGATGCTGGATGAGGCTAGTGGTGCTATGCTGGGAAAGGGGTGCTGGATGAGGCTAGGGGTGCTATGCTGGGTAAAGGATGTTGGATGAGGCTAGGGGTGCTATTCTGGGAAAGGGGTGCTGGATGAGGCTAGGGGTGCTATGCTGGGTAAGGGGTGCTGGATGAGGCTAGGGGTGCTGTGCTGGAATGGGGTTCTGGATTAAGCCAGGGGTGCTGTGCTGGGAAAAGGATGCTGGATGAGGCTATGGGTGCTGTGCTGGGAAAGGGATGCTGGATGAGGCTAGGGGTGCTGTGCTGGGAAAGGGCTGCTGAATGTGGAGTGCATTGCTGGGATAGGGGTGCTGTATGAGGCTAGGGGTGCTGTGCTGGGAAAGGGATGCTGGATGAGGCTAGGGGTGATATACTGAGAAAGGGGTGCTGGATGAGGCTAGTGGTGCTGTGCTGGGAATGGGGTGCTGGATGAGGCTAGGGGTGATGTGCTGGGAAAGGGGTGCTGGATGAGGCCAGGGGTGCTGTGCTGGGAAAGGGGTGCTGGATGAGGCTAGGGGTGCTGTGCTGGGAAAGGGGTGCTGGATGAGGCTAGGAGTGCTATGCTGGGAAACGGGTACTGGATGAGGCTAGGGGCGCTATGCTGGGAAAGGGATGCTGGATGAGGCTAGGGGTGCTGTGCTGGGGAAGAGGTGCTGGATGAGGGTAGGGGTGCTGTGCTGGGAAAGGGGGGCTGGATGAGGCTAGGGGTGCAATGCTGTGAAAGGGATGCTGGATGAGGCTAGGAGTGCTATGCTGGGAAAGGGGTGCTGGATGAGGCTAGGGGTGTTTTGCTGGAAAAAGGGTGCTGGAAGAGGCTAGGGGTGCTGTGCTGGGAATAGGATGCTGGATGTGGCTATGGGTGTTATGCTGGGAAAGGGGTGCTGGATGAGGCTAGGGGTGCTTTGCTGGGAAAGGGGTGCTGGATGAGGCCAGTGGTGCTGTGCTGCAAGTGGGATGTGGATGAGGAGTGCTGTGCTGGGAAATGGGTGCTGGATGAGGCTAGGGGTGCTGTGCTGGGAAAGGGGTGCTGGTTGAGGCTAGGGGTGCTGTGCTGGGAAAAGTATGCTGGTTGAGGCTAGGGGTGCTATGCTGGGAAAGGGGTCCTGGATGATTCTAGGGGTGTTTTGCTGGGAAAGGGGTACTGGATGAGGAGTGCTGTGCTGGGAGAGGGTTGCTGGAAGAGGGTAGGGGTGCTGTGCTTGGAATGGGGTGCTGGATGAGGCTAGGGGTACTGTGCTGCAAGAGGGGTGCTAGATGAGTGCTGTGCTGGGAAAGGGGTGCTGGATGAGGCTAGCGGTGCTGTGCTGGGAAAGGGGTGCTGGATGAGGCTTGGGGTGCTATGCTGGGAAAGGGGTCCTGGATGAGGCTGGGAGTGTTTTGCTGGGAAAGGGGTGCTGGATGAGGCTAGGGGTGCTGTGCTGGGAAAGGGATGCTGGATGAGGCTAGGGGTGCTATACTGAGAAAGGGGTGCTGGATGAGGCTAGTGGTGCTGTGCTGGGAATGGGGTGCTGGATGAGGCTAGGGGTGCTGTGCTGGGAAAGGGATGCTGGATGAGACTAGGGGTGCTATACTGAGAAAGGGGTGCTGGATGAGGCTAGTGGTGCTGTGCTGGGAATGGGGTGCTGGATGAGGCTAGGGGTGATGTGCTGGGAAAGGGGTGCTGGATGAGGCCAGGGGTGCTGTGCTGGGAAAGGGGTGCTGGATGAGGCTATGGGTGCTGTGCTGGGAAAGGGCTGCTGAATGTGGAGTGCTTTGCTGGGATAGGGGTGCTGGATGAGGCTAGGGGTGCTGTGCTGGGAATGGGATGCTGGATGAGGCTAGGGGTGCTATACTGAGAAAGGGGTGCTGGATGAGGCTAGTGGTGCTGTGCTGGGAATGGGGTGCTGGATGAGGCTAGGGGTGCTGTGCTGGGAAAGGGATGCTGGATGAGGCTAGGGGTGCTATACTGAGAAAGGGGTGCTGGATGAGGCTAGTGGTGCTGTGCTGGGAATGGGGTGCTGGATGAGGCTAGGGGTGATGTGCTGGGAAAGGGGTGCTGGATGAGGCCAGGGGTGCTGTGCTGGGAAAGGGGTGCTGGATGAGGCTAGGGGTGCTGTGCTGGGAAAGGGGTGCTGGATGAGGCTAGGAGTGCTATTCTGGGAAACGGGTACTGGATGAGGCTAGGGGCGCTATGCTGGGAAAGGGATGCTGGATGAGGCTAGGGGTGCTGTGCTGAGAAAGAGGTGCTGGATGAGGGTAGGGGTGCTGAGGCTAGGGGTGCAATGCTGTGAAAGGGATGCTGGATGAGGCTAGGAGTGCTATGCTGGGAAAGGGGTGCTGGATGAGGCTAGGGGTGTTTTGCTGGGAAAAGGGTGCTGGAAGAGGCTAGGGGTGCTGTGCTGGGAACAGGATGCTGGATGTGGCTATGGGTGTTATGCTGGGAAAGGGGTGCTGGATGAGGCCAGTGGTGCTGTGCTGCAAGTGGGATGTTGATGAGGAGTGCTGTGCTGGGAAATGGGTGCTGGATGAGGCTAGGGGTGCTGTGCTGGGAAAGGGGTGCTGGTTGAGGCTAGGGGTGCTGTGCTGGGAAAAGGATGCTGGTTGAGGCTAGGGGTGCTATGCTGGGAAAGGGGTCCTGGATGAGGCTAGGGGTGTTTTGCTGGGAAAGGGGTACTGGATGAGGAGTGCTGTGCTTGGAATGGGGTGCTGGATGAGGCTAGGGGTACTGTGCTGCAAGAGGGGTGCTAGATGAGTGCTGTGCTGGGAAAGGGGTGCTGGATGAGGCTTGGGGTGCTATGCTGGGAAAGGGGTCCTGGATGAGGCTGGGAGTGTTTTGCTGGGAAAGGGGTGCTGGATGAGGCTAGGGGTGTTTTGCTGGGAAAGGGGTGCTGGATGAGGCTAGGGGTGGTGCTGAGAAAAGGATGCTGGATGAGGCTATGGGTGTTATGCTGGGAAAGGGGTGCTGGTTGAGGCTAGGGGTGCTGTGCTGGGAAAGGGGAACTGGATGAGGCTAGGGGTGCTGTGCTGCAAGATGGATGCTGGATGAGGAGTGCTGTGCTGGGAAAGGGGTGCTGGATGAGGCTAGGGGTGCTGTGCTGGGAAAAGGATGCTGGTTGAGGCTAGGGATGCTCTGCTGGGAAAGGGGTGCTGGATGAGGCTAGGGGTGCTGTGATGGGAAAATGATGCTGGATGAGGCAAGGGGTGCTGTGCTGGGAATGGGGTGCTGGATGAGGCTAGGGGTGATGTGCTGCAAGAGGGGTGCTAGATGAGTGCTGTGCTGGGAAAGGGGTGCTGGATGAGGCTAGGGGTGCTGTGCTGGGAAAGGGGTGCTGGATGAGGCTTGGGGTGCTATGCTGGGAAAGGGGTGCTGGATGAGTCTAGGGGTGGTGCTGGGAAAAGGATGCTGGATGAGGCTATGGGTGTTATGCTGGGAATGGGGCACTGGATGAGGCTAGGGGTGCTGTGCTGCAAGATGGATGCTGGATGAGGAGTGATGTGCTGGGAAATGGGTGCTGGATGAGGCTAGGGGTGCTGTGCTGGGAAAGGGGTGCTGGTTGAGGCTAGGGGTGCTGTGCTGGGAAAAGGATGCTGGTTGAGGCTAGGGATGCTGTGCTGGGAAAGGGGTGCTGGATGAGGCTAGGGGTGCTATGCTGGGAAAGGGGTCCTGGATGAGGCTAGGGGTGTTTTGCTGGGAAAGGGGTACTGGATGAGGAGTGCTGTGCTGGGAGAGAGTTGCTGGAAGAGGGTAGGGGTGCTGTGCTTGGAATGGGGTGCTGGATGAGGCTAGGGGTACTGTGCTGCAAGAGGGGTGCTAGATGAGTGCTGTGCTGGGAAAGGGGTGCTGGATGAGGCTAGGGGTGCTGTGCTGCAAGAGGGGTGCTAGATGAGTGCTGTGCTGGGAAAGGGGTGCTGGATGAGGCTAGGTGTGCTGTGCTGGGAAAGGGGTGCTGGATGAGGCTTGGGGTGCTATGCTGGGAAAGGGGTGCTGGATGAGTCTAGGGGTGGTGCTGGGAAAAGGATGCTGGATGAGGCTATGGGTGTTATGCTGGGAATGGGGCACTGGATGAGG
The DNA here is from genome assembly GCA_031769625.1 of Taudactylus pleione. Lineage (NCBI taxonomy): Eukaryota > Metazoa > Chordata > Amphibia > Anura > Myobatrachidae > Taudactylus > Taudactylus pleione. Next base: position 1,733,270 of record JAUIMM010000536.1, read on the forward strand.
CTAGGGGTGCTGTGCTGCAAGATGGATGCTGGATGAGGAGTGCTGTGCTGGGAAATGGGTGCTGGATGAGGCTAGGGGTGCTGTGCTGGGAAAGGGTTGCTGGATGAGGCTAGGGGTGCCGTGCTGGAAAGGGTTGCTGGATGAGGCTAGGGGTGCTATGCTGGGAAAGGGGTCCTGGATGAGTCTAGGGGTGGTGCTGGGAAAAGGATGCTGGATGAGGCTATGGGTGTTATGCTGGGAATGGGGCTCTGGATGAGGAGTGCTGTGCTGGGAAATGGGTGCTGGATGAGGCTTGGGGTGGTATGCTGGGAAAGGGGTCCTGGATGAGTCTAGGGGTGGTGCTGGGAAAAGGATGCTGGATGAGGCTATGGGTGTTATGCTGGGAATGGGGCACTGGATGAGGAGTGCTGTGCTGGGAAATTGGTGCTGGATGAGGCTAGGGGTGCTGTGCTGGGAAAGGGTTGCTGGATGAGGCTAGGGGTGCCGTGCTGGGAAAGGGTTGCTGGATGAGGCTAGGGGTGCTGGATGAGGCTAGGGCTGCTGTGCTGGGAAAGGGTTGCTGGATGAGGCTAGCGGTGCTGGATGAGGCTACGGCATACTTACCTACATTGCTGGGCAGCTTTCTGGGAGCAGCAGGAGGGGACCTGCTGCTCTCCTCTTCGGGGGGCGGGGCCAGTCGATCGACGCGATTTGCTGGATGAGGCTAGGGGTGCCGTGCTGCAAGAGGAGTGCTGGATGAGGAGTGCTGTGCTGGGAAAGGGGTGCTGGGTGAGGCCAGGGTGCTGTGCTGGGAGAGGGGTGCTGGTTTAGGCTAGGGGTGCTGTGCTGGGAAAGGGGTGCTGGATAAGGAGTGCTGTGCTGGGAAAGGGGTGCTGGATGAGGCTAGGGGTGCTGTGCTGGGAAAGGGGTGCTGGATGAGTCTAGGGGTGCTGTGCTGGAAAGGGGTGCTGGATGAGGCTAGGGGTGCTGTGCTGGGAAAGGGGTACTGGATGAGGCCAGGAATGCAGACCCTCTGACATGACCCGTTAATGTATGTTTGCAGCCACCTGTGATGGAACACTGTTCTCTTCAATTACCTCGTTCAACACAGGTGGCTGCAATTATTCATTAGGTGGGAAGTCCAGGAGCAGAGCATTGTGTACCTGATGGAAGGAATCATGTTGGAGTGTAGGGGAATGCTGTGCTGGATGAGACCAGAGGTGCTATATTGTATAGGTCGGTGTTATTTACAGTATATTGCCATTTGGTTCCTTTATATTTCTACTGTAGAATACAGGTTCTCAAACTCTGTCCTCAGGACCTCAAACAGTGCATGTTTTCTAGGTCTGCTCACAGAATCACAAGTGAAATAATTAGCTCCACCTGTGGATCTTTTAAAATGTGTCAGTGAGTAAATACTACACCTGTGCACCTGCTGGGTGAACTGGAAAACGTTACCTGTGTGGGGTCCTGAGGACCGAGTTTGAGAACCACTACTGTAGTTGTATATTTTGTGAGTTGGACACGTGTTTCTTTAATAACAAAAAATTGGTCATAAACCAATGTGCTATTTTTGGCATCCGTGTATAAACACTGAACTTGGTGGTGAGATTATCTGCTAGGGGGCACCAGACAAGATCTTGCCCAGGGCACCAAATTGGTTAGGGCCGGCTCTACTAGACTGCACCCCCTAATAGTGATGAAAGGTGCTGCCATGCTGAGATTTTAAAGTAATATGTACAGTAGAATAAATTGCAGATGCACTATGCGATCATTACTGTTCAAATTTAAATGTATATTGTAATTATATATCATATCAGAGGTAGTTAGCATATCGTTGGCCAATGATACGGGTCTGCCCACTAACGATGTCACTTCCGGTGGCGACTGACGCAGTAGAGTGCTGGGAGGGCCTGGCATTTATATTCCGAGGGGGGGCACACAGATGGGTTTGCATCTATTTCGATAAGGGTGCGTTAAGGTCCGATAGAGGCCTGAAACGTCCACTTTTTGCGAATATATATTTATATAGTCCTGGTGAAGGAATCACATCCGAAATGTTGAAAATTCATTTATCAACAGTCCCGCGAGTGCCGATATATATATATATATATATATATATTTTTTTTTTTTTTTATATAATGAATTTTATGCAATAATGATGTACAATGTGAAATCAGTGCAAAAATGGACAAATGGACAAAATGAACAAATTAATAAATGATGTAGTGAATGATTACCTTTATTATGTTATACTAATAATAACAGAGTAATAAGAGATTTGTCCATTGTCACACTGTTTTTACAATTTTAGTACAGCGCTAAATTCTCACCATCAGTGACTTTTTGCGGCAAGATTTATTTTTCGCAGATCAAGCTACAGGCGGCTCTGAATGAGAATGTACACAGTATATAGGTATGTGTCATACATCAGGGTCATTACCGGGTACAGTGGTGTCATGCCATCACCATCCATGCCACTCCTGGTCGCGTCTGGCGTTCCTGAGACTCTGGCTGGCACATCTCCATGTTGGCCTGGCAAACCCCATCTGGTAGAACCCGTGGTAGCGGAGCAATGGTGCCACCCTCTTGGGTTCATTCACGTCTGCTTCCCAGATTACGAGATTTATGCTCACATGATCTGTCTGACCAATAGGCACTCGGAGCTCCCGACTTAAACCTCCTCTGATTTCATGTTCAGTGTCAGAACAACCCTCTTCATGTGAGGATCAGTCTCCTGACTCCTGGCTGCAGTGGCTTTCTATCCTGTTCCAGTTCCTGTATCTGATACATACAGTCAGGGCCGTAGCTAGGGTAGTGCGGCCGGTGCCATCGCACAGGGCACCACAGGTCATGTGACGCTGTTTGGGCCTGTAAAATTTCTGTTTATTATCATTCTCACTTGTAGCTTCCTGTTATTTCATCCCCAGCAACTCCTGGCCTCTCCTATCTCTTCCCTGGCCCTTTCCCATGAGGCCATGGCCCTCTCTCAGGTGCACTATCTTATGTCCCTTTGAAAAATGAGGGGGGGCGCCAATGCACTTTCTGGCACAGGGCACCAAAAAGTCTAATTACGGCTCTATATACAGTAACACACATATATTATACATACAGTCACACACACATATATTATACATACAGTAACACACATATAATATACATAGTCACACACATATATACAGTAACACACATATATTATACATAGTCACACACACATACTTACAGTAACACACATATAATAAACATACAGTCACACACACATACTTACAGTAACACACATATATTATACATACAGTCACACACACATACATACAGTAACACACATATATTATACATACAGTCACACACATATATTATACATACAGTAACACACATAAAATATACATAGTCACACACACATACATACAGTAACACATATATTATACATAGTCACACATACATACAGTAACACACACATAGTATACATACAGTCACACACATACTTAAAGTAACACACATATAATATACATACAGTCACACTCACACACACTTACAGTAACACACATATATTATACATACAGTCAATACATTCAGTAACACACATATATTATACATACAGTCACACACATATATTATACATACAGTAACACACATAGAATATACATAGTCACACACATACAGTAACACACATATATTACACATGGTCACACACACATATATACAGTAACACATATATTATACATACAGTCACACACACATACTTACAGTAATACACATATAATATATATATACAGTCACACACACACATACTTACAGTAACACACATATATTATACATACAGTCACACACACATACATCCAGTAACACACATATATTATACATACAGTCACACACATATATTATACATAGTCACACACACATACAGTAACACACATATATTATACATAGTCTCACACACATACAGTAACACACATATATTATACATACAGTCACACACACATACAGTCACACACATATATTACACATACAGTAACACACATATATTATACATACAGTAACACACACACATAAATATATAAATATATAATTGGCCAAGTGATGGTGACTAGGAGATAGAAGAAGAGATAATCACACATCAAACTCCTCAATCTTATCTATGACGTCCTCTCCCAATCTCCCTCCCCCCCTACATTTCTGACCTGTTCTCCCTATTACCACACCCTTGGCTTAGCCCATCACCACTGTCTCTCCATCCAACTGATTACCTCCTCCTACTCCCGTCTCCAGGATTTTGCCCATGCTGCTCTCTATCACTGGAACTCTCTCCCTGCCTGACTCTCCAGCTGTACAAAGTTTCACAAAGGCCCTCAAGACCCACTTCTTTATCTAAGCCTTCCAGCCAGTGGCATCATAAAGGGGGCGCGGGATGCACCCGCCGAGGGGCGACACCAATTTGCAGTCTCCCCCTCAGTGACAGGAGCCAGGTGCTGCACTGTATAATTAAGTGCAGCACTCGGCTCCTGACACTGTGAGAGAGACAGTTGGGACTGCACACAGGGCAGAGTACTTCTCCGGCACCCCACTGCACCCCCCAGTAATAACGGGACCACGGGGATTCAGCCTCGAGGTGAAGCTCCCTTCCAGCATGGCCAAGCTCCTGCCTGTGAGGCCATGCCCCTTTTTTGATGGGGTGCAGCATCCCTCCCTGCCCCGGGTGACCGCCACCGATTCCAGCTCTCATTCTAACCCACGGGTCCATACTCCTCCCACACTGTCTGCCCTTCCCCTATAGATTGTAAATTCTCACGAGCAGGGCCCTCTTCCTTCATGTGCTTTACCTTCCCTCACATAACATTATCTTCTCCCCATTGCCGGCAATGACTCTGGACTTGTGGGTTCAACCAGGGGAACCAACAGGTGGGAAGTGAGGTGGGGGTAAGTATATGCACATGCGGAATGCAATCGGGAAACCAGCTGCCTTAATACCGACAGCTGGCTTCCCGACTGTCATATCCCGGTGAGGGTGAAATGCCGGGCGTCAAGACGCCTGACATGTTCCCGACGCCGGGAGACAGGCGCCCGGCATACCGATCAAAGTGATGCCGGGTGCCGCAAGTGGACAGCCGTGGGGTGGAGGGTTACATTCAGGGCACCCGGGGGGGACTTAGGGTTAGGCACCCCCCCGAGGGACTTAGGTTTAGGCAGCGGGGAAGGGGGGATAAGGGTTATGCACCCCTAAGGAGGGTTAGGGTAAGGGGGTTAGGTTAGTTTATACTTACCTCAGGGACGATTGGGATTTCCGCTGCCGGGAACTCTGCTTCTGTCGGCCTGGCGATGCCGGGAATTCATACCAATTCCGCGCACGCAGGGGGGGGGGAGTCCGAGTACCTAGAAACCCCCCCTGCCCATTGCTCCATCTACCCGCACCCCCCCTCCAGCCGCTGCAGGGAGGCTCCATTTGCCGGGCACCCGCTGAGATTTTGTTACCAGCGGGCACCCGGCTCCTACCTCACAGCGCCAGCCGGAGGCTGGAGGTCACTCTTGCGCTCCGGCTTCCGGTGTGAGCACTATGGGAGAGACATCATGACGTCTCTCCCATAGTTCAGAGGAGCGGTTGGACCAGATGGCAGCGGACACAGTAGGGGGGGTTAGGGTAAGTATTGTGTTTGCATTTTTAATTGTATTTTTTTTTAGAAGCACTACCACTGGGGGCATTACTATAGGGGACATTACCACTGGGGGCATTACTATAGGGGGCATTACTATAGGGGGCACTACTATAGGGGACATTACTATAGGGGACTTTACTACTGGGGGCATTACTATAGGGGGCACTACTATAGGGAACATTACCACTGGGGGCATTACTATAGGGGACATTACTACTGGGGGCATTACTATAGGGGCCACTATTATAGGGGGCATTACTACTGGGGGCATTACTATAGGGGACATTACTATAGGGGACATTACCACTGGGGGCATTACTATAGGGCACATTACTACTGTAGGGGTCATTACCACTTGGGCATTACTATAGGGGGCACTACTGTAGGGGGTCATTACCACTGGGGGCATTACTATAGGGGCACTACTATAGGGGACATTACTACTGGGGGCATTACTATAGGGGTACTACTATAGGGGACATTACTACTGGGGGTATTACTATAGGGGACATTACTACTGGGGGCACTACTATAGGGGGCATTACTATAGGGGGCATTACTATAGGGGGCACTACTATAGGGGACATTACCACTGGGGGCATTACTATAGGGGGCACTACTATAGGGGAAATTACCACTGGGGACATTACCACTGGGGCATTACTATAGGGGACATTACTACTGGGGGCATTACTATAGGGGATACTACTATAGGGGACATTACTACTGGGGGCATTACTATAGGGGACATTACTACTGGGGGCATTACTATAGGGGCACTACCATAGGGGACATTACTACTGGGGGCATTACTATAGGGGGCATTACTATAGGGGGCACTACTATAGGGGACATTACCACTGGGGGCATTACTATAGGGGACATTACTACTGGGGGCACTACTATAGGGGGCACTACTATAGGGGGCATTACCACTGGGGGCACTACTATAGGGGGCACTACTATAGGGGACATTACCACTGGGGGCACTACTATAGGGGACATTACTAATGTGGGCATTACTACTGGGGGCATTACTATAGGGGACATTACTACTGGGGGCATTACTATAGGGGGCACTACTATAGGGGACATTACCACTGGGGGCATTACTATAGGGGACATTACTACTAGGGGCACTACTATAGGGGACATTACTACTGGGGGCATTACTATAGGGGACATTACTAGGGGACATTACTATAGGGGGCACTACTATAGGGGACAGTACCACTGGGAGCAATAGTATAGGGGGCACTACTATAGGGGACATTACTACTGGGGGCATTACTACAGGGGGCACTACTATAGGGGACATTACTACTGGGGGCATTACTATAGGGGGCACTACTATAGGGGACATTACCACTGGGGGCACTACTATAGGGGACATTACTATAGTGGACATTACTACTGGGGGCATTACTATAGGGGACATTACTACTGGGGGCATTACTATAGGGGGCACTACTATAGGGGACATTACCACTGGGGGCATTACTATAGGGGACATTACTACTAGGGGCACTACTATAGGGGACATTACTACTGGGGGCATTACTATAGGGGACATTACTAGGGGACATTACTACTGGGGGCACTATAGGGGACATTACTAGGGGACATTACCACTGGGGGCATTACTATAGGGGACATTACTACTAGGGGCATTACTATAGTGGGGGCACTACTATAGGGGACATTACCACTGGGGGCATTACTATAGGGGACATTACTACTAGGGGCATTACTATAGTGGGAACTAATATAGGGGACATTACCACTGGGGGCATTACTATAGGGGACATTACCACTCAGGGCACTATTAATGGGGGCATTACTATTGGGGGCACTACTAACGGGGCATTACTAATGGGGGCATTACTAATGGGGGCATTACTATTGGGGGCACTACTAATGGGGGAACTACTAATGGGGCATTACTATTGGGGGCACTACTAATGGGGGCATTACTATTGGGGGTACTACTAATGGGGCATTACTATTGGTGGCACTACTAATGGGGGCATTACTATTGGAGGAACTACTAATGGGGCATTACTATTGGGGGCACTACTAATGAGGGCATTACTATTGGGGGCACTACTAATGGGTCATTACTATTGGGGGCACTACTAATGGGGGCATTACTATTGGGGGCACTACTAATGGGGGCATTACTGTTGGGGAAACTACTAATGGGGCATTACTATTGGGGGAACTACAGGGTGCATTACTAATGAGGGCACTACTGGGGGCATTACTACTGGGGGCACTACAAATGGAGGCATTACTACTGGGGGCACTACAAATGGAGGCATTACTACTGGGGGAACTACTAATGGGGCATTACTATAGGGGGAAATACAGGGTGCATTACTAATGAGGGCACTGTTAATGGGTGCATTACTACTGGGGGCACTACTAATGGGGCACTGCAGAAGGGGCACCGCTACTGTGAGCACTGCAGAAGGGGCACCACTACTGGGGGCACTGCAGAAGGGGCACCACTACCAGGGGCATTGGGTATAATTACCCGGGTCTGTTGGAGAGATAGGAGCCAGGGCCAGCTGCTGAGGGGAGGAAATGTCTCCCTATTGCAGTGCGGTGTATATTTTCCATTTTTCCCCAGGAGGGGACCTGACCATTCCTGTCAGGTGTGGCCACGCCCCCTACAGTACACAGGCCCCAGTGACTGGCTCAAACGGCCGGCGCTGCTTATCTGGCTAATATGACTGCATGTAGCTTGTACCCCACGTTCTGCAATGTTCTGTACTACTGTATAAGGGGTATATTGACTAAAGTGCAGATTTTTTTAAGTGGAGATGTTGTCCAATCAGATTCTAGCTATTCTCTTCTAGAACAAGGGTGGGCAATAAGCGGCCATCCAGATGCTGATGAACTATGCATCCCAGCATGCCCTGTAACAGTTTTAGCACAGCGAAATAGCAAAACTGTGGCAGGGCATTCTGGGATGTGTAGTTCTACAACAGAATGGGCCTGCTTATTGCCCACTCCTGTTCTAGAAGGTGCTAGATAAATAAGTAGAATCTGATTGGTTGCTATGGGCAACATCTCCACTTTTAAAAACCCGTACTTTAGTAACTATGGGATCTATTTATCAAGCAGTGAAAAGTGTGGAGAAATGAACAGGTGGAGAAGTTGCCCATAGCAACCAATCAGCTTTGAAGTAGCATTTATCAAGTACAGTCTATAAAATAATAGGTAGGAGCTGGTTGGTTGCTATGGGCAACTTCTCCACTGGTTCACTTCTCCATGCCTTTCACCGCTTAATAAGTAGACCCCTATACCCCTGAGGGGTCTAATTACTAAGCTGTGTTAGGAGATAAAGTGGACGGTGATAAGGTACCAGCCAATCAGCTCCTAACTGCCATGTCACAGGCTGTGTTTGAAAAATGACAGTTGGGAGCTGATTGGCTGGTACCTTATCACCGTTCACTTTATCTCCTAACACAGCTTAGTAAATAGACCCCTAAGTCTTTTGTATTTTTATTCTTGTTTTGTTTGCACTGTTTCTGCTTATGTACTATGCAAGGCGCTGCGAAAATAAAATAGATAAAATAAGATATACCTTGAAACAGGTACAAGTGACAGTGGTCTCCGCTGTGCCATAGAAATCCAGCTCTCTCCTTACTGGCCGTGGGACAGCCGATCACAAACTCTAAGGCGGGGGCAATGCTGTAAGCTGCCCTGATGAGACGGTTGTCAAGGACCAGCCTACTTGGAGATCAGAGAAAAATCTGCAGGTGGGAAGAGTTCCCCTTTATACCAATCAGAGGCCAACTACCCTGAGCTACCAGAGCGGATTATTTTTTTGTTTTAGCAGAACAATATAAAGTGCCCATTGGTTACATTGCTAGAAGTACACGATTAATCTGCTGGTGCGGAGTGAACAATTAGCCCAGTCAGACTATCTGTCACCCCTGGACTCATTTGTGGGACAGCGCTAACGCATTCCCGTCCAGAGCAGGTTATTTAGAAGTTAGAACGCTCGCCATGATTTACTGGACCTAATTGAAAAGGCTCAGCGGGAGTGGGCACGAGTCACGTATCGAGGGTTAATGTAGGTTACAAGGCAGCTATTTGTAAGACAAAAATATTGTGCAGTGCAGACGCGCACACGTCCGACAGGCTCACCCGTCTTCATCTGTTACACGTGTCATCTGTGGCATCAGGCCTGGCGCAGGCATGGCAGAGTGTCTACACTAATTGCAGGCTTGCCGGATTGAATGTTTGTGGGTAATAGTCAGAGATACAACCCAACCTGCATATATACAGTCAGGTGCATAAATATTGGGACATTGACAGAAATTTCATATTTTGTCCTCTATTTACCACCACAATGGCTTTGAAATGAAACAAACAAGATGTGCTTTAACTGCAGACTTTCAGATTTAATTTGAGGGTAATTACATCCAAATCAGATGAACGGTGTAGGAATTACAACGGTTTCTATATGTGCCTCCCACTTTTTAAGGGGTCAAAAGTAATGGGACAAACTAAAGAATCCTAAATCTAACTTTCACTTTTTAATACTTTGTTGCAAATCCTTTGCAGGCAATTACAGCCTGAAGTCTGGAAAGCATTGACATCACCAGACGCTGGGTTTCATCCCTGATGATGCTCTGCCAGGCCTCTACTGCAAATGTCTTCAGTTCCTGCTTGTTCTTGTGGCATTTTCCCTTCAGTTTTGCCTTCATCAAGTGAAATGCATGCTCAATCGGATTCAGGTCAGGGGATTGACTTGGCCATTGCATAACATTCCACTTTTTAGCCTTAAAAAAACTCTTTGGTTGCTTTTGCAGTATGCTTCGGGTCATTGTCCATCTGCACTGTGAAGCGCCGTCCAATGAGTTCTGAAGCATTTGACTGAATATGAGCATATAATATTGCCCGAAACACTTCAGAATTCATTCTGCTGCTTTTGTCAGCAGTCACATCATCAATAAATACAAGGTAACCAGTTACATTGGCAGCCATACATGCCCACGCCATGACACTACCACCACCATGCTTCACTGATGAGGTGGTATGTTTTGGATCATGAGCAGTTCCTTTTCTTCTCCATACTCTTCTCTTCCCATCACTCTGGTACAAGTTGATCTTTGTCTCATCTGTCCATAGGATGTTGTTCCAGAACTGTAATGGCTTTTTTAGATGTTGTTTGGCAAACTCTAATCTGGTCTTCCTGTTTTTGTGGCTCAGCAATGGTTTACATCTTGTGGTGAACCCTCTATATTCACTCTTGTGAAGTCTTCTCTTGATTGTTGACTTTGACACATATACATCTACCTCCTGGAGAGTGTTCTTGATTTGGCCAACTGTTGTGAAGGGGTTTTTTTTCATCAGGGAAATAATTCTTCTGTCATCCACCACAGTTGTTTTCCGTGGTCTTCCGGGTCTTTTGGTGTTGCTGAGCTCTCCGGTGCGTTCTTTCTTTTTAAGAATGTTCCAAACAGTTGATTTGGCCACACCTAATGTTTTTGCTATCTTTCTGATGGGTTTGCTTTGATTTTTCAGCCTAATGATGGCTTGCTTCAATGATAGTGACAGTTCTTTGGATCTCATATTGAGAGTCGACAGCAACTGATTCTAAATGCAAATGTCACACCTAGAATTAATTGATAATGAAATAACGAGGGAATAGCCCACACCTGTCCATGAAATAGCTTTAGAGTTGATAGTCCCATTACTTTTGGCCCCTTAAAAAGTGGGAGGCACATATAGAAACCGTTGTAATTCCTACACCATTCACCTGATTTGGATGTAATTACCCTCAAATTAAATCTGAAAGTCTGCAGTTAAATCACATCTAGTTTGTTTCATTTCAAAGCCATTGTGGTGGTGAATAGAGGCCAAAATATGAAAATTCTGTCAATATCCCAATATTTATGCACCTGACTGTACGTGTCTCTATATGTATGTATATATATATATATATATATATATATAATACTGTATATACACACGAGATGCATTCAGTAATTCTAATCAATGTTTAATGTCATATAATAAAAAAGAATCTACAGCTTTTTTTTTAGCCTCCTGAGGCCGCGAGGAAGATCCATCCTCTGGGGGATTAGTGCGCGGGGTTCCCGCAGCTAAATAAATCCCCCCCCCCTCCATGAGTATGATTTCATGTTAGATTTGAAGACAGGTGGTGACAGAGTTTTACACAGTCCTCCATGTGGTCCCAGAGGTAAGGCGCAGTCAGTGACATGTTTAAAGGCTGTTTACACTCTTATACACTATGTATACAAAAGTGATTGGACACTGACAGCAAATAGATCAGTGAGATGTTATTACCGTCAGTATTGTGTAGGTCACCACGTGCAGTGATTACTGCGGACACTCTTCTTGGCAAACTGTCCACAAGTTCCTGGACAGCAGCAGGCGGTACAGTATGTTCTGCCATTCCGCCCAAACTACAGTGACCAACTTTGACACTGGAGAAGGCAGAGTCGGCCTAGAAAGCACCCGTCTCTCCAATTCCTCCCAGAGGTTCTCAGTGGGCTTAAGATCTGGACTCTGAGCTGGCCAGTCCATCCGGGTTACCGTATTTTCTGTATACCACTCCAGCGTCGCCTGGAAAACATGACAGGTGGCATTGTCGTCCTGATAAAAACATTTGTTGTTTCCGTAGAACTGTCACAATGTAGGAAGCAGAGTTATCGAGAACATCTCATTCTCTATACTCGTTTTATACCTTCACAAACGTGTCTGCAGCAGGAGCACCCCATTTCGCTTGCTAGAGGGGTGTCCAATCACTTTTGCCTACATAGTGTATAATGAAGAGTTACAACCTCCCCTTCATCCACTTTACCTGAATTATGGGACCCCTGCTCTAGAGCACCCTCCTCTGGCCTTTTGGGGTCCATGGTTCTACTGAGGCCCCACAGGTGAGAGTCCAATATGCAAATAGGGCGCAAGCAGAGGTCTTTGTACCCCATCTTCAGTGCTCTCAGGCTGACCAGATCTGGAAAGCAGGCAAACCTAAGTTTGTACTCTAATGATGTTTAGGGCCCCAAATGGAGCTATGGACCCAAGCAGTATAAAGGTTTGGTTCTGGGACGATAAAGGTTGAGCAAAGGGGTTGTTGGGTTAATTGTAAAGGTGGAATGAGCCTGTGGTGGAGACCGTGGAGGGGGAGGCACAATGCAGGGTTGTGAACAGCAAAGGAGACACTTTTGGTTTGTGATATACAGTGTTCACTCTTTACAATAACCATATAAAACAAACCCAGTCCTCTTGAAAACTAAACAGTACATGTTTTCCAGATCATCTAGCTGGAGCACAGGTGTTTATTGACTAACACAATACCTCTACAGAATGTACTAATTATTCCTGAGGATATCTTGAAAACTTGCACTGTTAGGATTCCATGAGGACCGAGCTTGATTTATAACATAGAGCCGTATTCAATTTGAGCGGACCCGTGATACTTTTTTGCGGCCCGGACTTTTCGCCTACTTCACCTGTTTTGCAGGCAGAAAAGTATCGTGCGTGTGCCCACGTATCGCCATATTCAATTTGAAAGTAGGCGAAAACGGGACCTGGCGAAACTTAAACAGGCGAAAAGTACTGTCAGAAATGGGGAAATCAGCCTGGCACCCCCCCAAAAGATGCTGTGACATGGGGGTTCCCTATGGTACCCCCCGATTTGGCTTGCTGAAGGTATTTGGAGTTTTTATACGGGCTCAATAGCTGCTAAATAGCGTTTTTCTATACGTGGTGCAGAATAGTATTCAGAAGTATTTTTTGCAGAAAATAAGTTATCCCAGCAAATTTGGGGTACTTGAAAATGGGGGTCAGCATATTTAAAATTGCTAAAGTGAAGTTGAAAAAATCGTGAAAAATCCACCTGCCGCAAGCCCCTGCAATCAATAAAACAATTGGGGCATACTTGGGGACCCCCCAGAGTCAAGTTCGCTAATTTTTAACTATGTACCCCATTTTTTTTTTCGCCACCCTTTTCAAAGTAATTTTTGGGTTGTCCTTAATGTTTTTTTTTTTTTTAATTTTGACACAGATTACCTTTGGGGGACTGTCTGAAGGCTGCAGGTGGGTTCCCGCAACGTTGCACCCCAAAACCCCATTTCTGCACTTTTTTCCGCCTGCTATTCATAGGCGAAACTTTTTCGCCTAGTACATTGCATTGACTTTCCGCCTAGGCGGAAGGTCTTCCAAATTGAATAAAACCAAAACAGGTGAAAATGACGTCATCGGCGGAAAGTTTTCGCCAAAAACACGCAAAAACAACTTTTCGTTCCAAATTTAATACGGGCCATAGGTTGTTGTTATAGTGTGATTAATGTTATAAAGAGACTCTTATGATGTAATATGTACTTATGCCTTAGGCAGGACAGGAGAGGGAGTTACAATTGCAGATAGATGCAGCCTGGGAAACAGACGCACAGACACCTGAGAAAGCCGTATTATTTGCGGGTGTGCAGGGGCAACTTCAAATAGTGGATGATTTTGACGACAATCGCTAGCGATTGTCTTGTGATTGGCTGTTTGCATATGTTGAAAGATAATTGGTTGCTCGGGGATAGATTATGCTTTAATGGACATATTTAATTAAAAAAATAAATTTACAGGGACCTGTTTCCATTATATTATAGGGGGCCTTGCAGTGTAAATTGCTGCCGAGTGACAAATGTATTTATTGCACATAAAATAAACTTTTTAAAACCTGGCTAAATTGGGATGTAAATGTCTGTGATGTGTACCTGGTGTAAACCAGGAACATATTCTACTCATCCCGACTTGCACACGTGTCGCCTCCAAATAGTTGGAAGTACAAATTATAATTTTTTTAGCAGAAATGTAACTTGTTTTGCAAAACACTGAATTACGGCAGAGTTTACTTTTATACAGCAATATGGGGCTGAGGGTATAGTCCCTGATTCAGAGCCGGACGCTCCGACAGTGCGCTCGCTCTGAATCAGGGCCGGCCTTCTTGTTTTTTAGAGCGGCCTCCTGGCCGCTTGCATAGCTGTGGGTGACCACCCACAGCTATAGCGAGCGGCCAGGAAGATGGTTGCGATGGTCAAGACCATCGCGACCATCGGGCTTGCGACGAGACCATTGTGGTAGGGTCTCGTTACCGCAAGCCCCAGAGAGATTTCGGCTCTTACAGAGCCGAAATCTCTCCCACTGACATCACTCGTGATGTCAGTGGGGCCGACATCGACAGCACACCCCCTTTGGTACGAGACCCGGAGCGATGGATTGCCCGTCGCTATCCGGGTCTCGCGCATGCGCACGACGGAGCCGGGTCTGTCGTGCGCATGCGCTTTGGGCCACCATCGACCCGGTTACGAGCACTCAGCGCTTGCGACCGGGTCTGAATCAGGCCCATAGTCCGTTTGAAACTTCTTCCTAGCATTTTACGTCCTGTGAGTTCTGGCATGCCCATGAGCAGAGGGTGTACAGATGTGGCCAAAGTACAATAAGGGAGCGGTGTGGGCGTAGACTAAAATGGCTGGTGAAAGTTTGCAAACGTACCCAGGGCTCTGGCTACAGGCGCTTCCAACATGGTATAAGTTGCACACTGTTAATGATGACCGCATCTGATTGGTCACACCCGTTAAAAACACGCCCATTTATGCAAATGCACTGAAACCGCTGCAACTGTAAATTAATACCCCTTTTCCACTGAGGCTTCAGCGCAGCCCAAAACTAAAAGCGGGGGAGCCACAACAACTTGCACCCCCAAACGCTGCCCGGCCACCCCAACATTGCTGACTGGGAGTCGGCAGAAAGCTGCTCTGCTGTCCTGTATGTGCTGTACCCAGCTTGTCCCTGGTGGCTTCCCGCTGACTCCCGGTCTGCAATGTCGGGGTGGCTGGAGAGCATTTGGGGGTGCAATTTGTGTGGCTCCGCCTCTTTTAGCCCCAGCTTCGCGCGCGCGTGTGTGTGTGTGTATGTATATATATATATATATATATCTTTTCTGGACACACAGGTAAGAGGGTCTCTAACTTCATCAAGAGCCTCTCCTGTATAAAGCCTATATACAATAATTGGCGTAACACCCTGCACACATGTAATTATACTTACCTCTCCAGACTCCCACGTCGGCAGATGCTGCAGAGCACCAGAAGTCACAGGGAAAATGGTGCGGCTGCCATTTTCCCGGAGATTTGTGAATGCACAGAAGACTCTGGCTTAGAAGAGGGGACTGCACGGAGCCTGCACCCGGGTCCTCTCCTCTCTTAAACTGCCCCTGTACACAGTCTATATCCTGCCCCCTTTTAAAGTGTTTTATTCTGTGCAAAAATTATCTTTATTTTATTTTTTTATCAGCAGCAGTAAGGAAGTGAATTGGTTAACGAGGGCACTTACTATAATAGAACCATTAATTTATTGATCACCAATCATTCATACATCACAGGAACACGGGTTGGCCGCTCTGGCATTTGCTCCCAGCTCAATTTCTCCAAATATTCAAACTGTACCTGTAGAAATCCGCTAAGTGCTGAAGTCAAGATTATCGAAGTGTTAAAGGTCGTCAGCGCCTCAAAGTGGGAATCAAATCTGTGGCAAAAACATTTCCCGGCGGAAACTTAATTGGACTTATTTTATTGAAATGAAAATCTTTTCACAGACATTCAGGGTTGTTAGCAGGGAATAGCCACTGCCTTCTCCAACAACAAGTCTGCAAAGCTCTGCGTCCTACTGAGGGGGGGTGAGGTCAAAGCAGAATGAATTAGGAATAAAAGATAGTTTGTTTACCAAACTCCGGACTTTTCATGTATCGATTTTATTGTACTTCACTTTGCGAGAGTCAATCCTGTGATTGTATTATGAGCTAAAGATATGCGGAAATGTTGTGTCTTAGGGCAGTTTCGCATAAAGTGCCTGCAGACAAAGACGCTGTTCTGCTAACACAGGAGGCCATACTTAGACGCTAAATGACTCCACCATCGAAACTTGCACCTGCGTTTCCCATTGAAAGGGCGCTACTGAAAAAAACAGCTTTTCTTGGCCATTTAAAATGTTGTGATCAGAGAGGAAGATTTTCCAAACTTTTCAGCGAATGTTGATCTTATTCAGCAGTTGATCTATTATATAGTGTATATAGCATCTATTATATAGCGAAGCTCACTTGAGCGTAATGTATTGTGCGTTGTGTGCCCATGGGTTCATCTTTTCCCCCTTTCTCTTAAATTCCCATTAGATTACTGAGGAATAATAATAAATTATTTTCTCCCCAACTTTATAAATCAGGTTCATGGAACTCCTCCGCAAAACGAGATCTAGAACGCCACTCATCTCCAGCTGAGAGGTATATTTAGAGAGCTCAGCCTAGACAAGTGAATGTATAAATGTAATATGCACATGTCATTACATGGGTATCTGACAAAGACTGTATGTAACGTTATTTTATAATATAATCTTAGTTCATATAAACCTGGCATGTCCGGCACATTGATCGCAGGACGCAGGTTGGTAGAGCAGCCCTGTATTCACAACACTATAATAAATACAAAAAGGGACAGTCTACTAACTACTCACACCAATACTACTGTACTCAATTAAATTAGGGGCAGGTAACTACACATACAAGCATGCCCTGCCACAGCATGCTCTAATAGCAAAACTGACAGGGCATGCTGTGATGTGCAGTTCAACAGCAGCTGGAGTGTCACCCGTTGCCTACCCGTGCACTAGATCATGGCGAGTAGTTTGTAGACTGTCCCTTCTACCAGCCCACTGCCCAGTAGTAGATCGCGTGCAGAAGATTTGGGCAACAGATCACAAGGAGACCGGTAAGCAACATCCTGTCAATGTGAACTAGGGGCACCACAATCCGGGCTGGCCAAACCCACCACCCACCCACCTTCGGAAAACCCGGCAGTAGGAATCCCAGGAGTCAGAATCCCAATGCCGGCATCATGACAGGGTTAGGATACCATTGGTTGGTATCCTAACCCTCCCCCTTCTCCTTACCTCTAACCCTCCCTCCTCAGTGCCTAAACCAGTGGTCAGGGAACAGGGGTAAATTACCCCCCACGGGGTAAAAATGAAATTCCTGGGGGTAATGGACAGACAGCCGGGCATGCATATGAATCATTCTATAATACAGAATGATTCATATGCATGCCCGGCTGTGCCGCAGGGAGGCTCTAAGCCGGACGCCCACTGAGATGTTATTACCAGCGGGCACCCGGCTCCTTCCCTGCAGCGCCGCGTTAACCGGAGTTCTCTTCTGAACTGCAGCTTCTGCCTCTCTCATGACGTCTCTCCCATAGTTCTGAGGAGCAGTCGGGCGGACAGGACGGCGGCGGATGCAGGAGCGGGGATTAAGGTGTTTTTTTTGTACAAGCGGCACTACAGGGGCATTATATGGGGGCACTACTACAGGGGCATAACTATGGGGACACTACTATATGATTTCCTTCCTTTCAAATCAAGGGGGTAACGTCGGCGTATCTAAATATGTTTTGGGGTAAAAGGTAAAAAAGTTCCCTCACCCCTGGTCTAAACCCAACCTGCCCCCTTAGTGCCTAAACCTAACCCTCCCCCGAGTGCCTAACACTTGTAACCCCCCCCAACCCCATTACTTACTTTCAGGATCCCAGTAGTCGTGATGCCGTCGCCGGTATTCTGACAAGTGTTGGGATTCTGAATGCCGGAATCCCCGCATCCCTTCAAAATATCATACGCCAGTATGTCACTGCATTCCAAATCCTGCCTGTAACTAGATACCCTTCTATGTGCTGGCTGTTCCGGTCCAGACATGACTGTGGGGTCAATTTACTAAGCAGTGTTAGGAGAAGTGAAAAGTGATAAGGTGCCAGCCAATCAGCTCCTTGCTATCATCTCACAGGCTGTGTTTGAAAAATGACAGTTTGGAGCTGATTGGCTGGCACCTTATCACTTTTCACTCTGTCTCCTATCACTGTTTAGTAAATAGACCCCTATAAGCTCAATGTGTGCACTGGCCGGAGGCAATATATATACATAACACAATATACATACATACAGTAGTTTAGCCGAGAGACCCTTTGTACACTTTTCAGCTGAACCACCTCAACAGGAGGATTTGGAGTGTGTGTGTGTGTGTGTGGGGAGGGGGGTCGGTGGTGCCACAGGAAGGGGGGGGTTCGGGGGTGCCGCGAGAGGGGGAACAGCAGAAATACCACAGCGAACAACAGGCCGATGGAGAGCAACAGGAAGCAAATGTCAGGACGAGCTACTGTCGGTCGTGTAGCTGGTTGCAGGCGGGGATGCGGGCTCAGGAGGAAGACCACCAGCCCCCAAGTGTCAGTGTTACCGGTGTTTCACTTGGGGGAAGGATTGAATGGTGACGGTGGGAGGGGCTTTTGCTGTAATGCCATCTACAGCAACACAGCAGTTTTAAAAGGTATTAATAGGTGTTGCTGCTCCGTTTTTTTTCTTTCCCTGAATCCTCGGGGTCCAGTACTGGTGTCCCCTTATCCCCCTGTGTCGCCGGGCCTGACTACAATGTAGCATAATGCAAACTCGGCACTGTAAGGTGGCATGTGAACTGGGGGCACTATAATGTAGCATAATGCCAACTCGGCACTGTAATGTGGCATAATGTGAACTGGGGGTAGTGTGCAGCAATTGTGAACTGAGGGCACTAATATGTGGCATAATGTGAACTGGGGGCAGTGTATGACTTAATGTGAACATGAGGCATTACAATGTGGAATAATGTAAATAGGGGCACTACAATGTAACAATGTGAACTGGGTGACTTACAATGTCTCATAATGTGAGCAGAGGCACTGTGAGGCATAATGTGAGCAGAGGTACTGTGTGGCATACTGTTAGCAGAGGCACTGTGTGGCATACTGTGAGCAGAGGCACTGTGAGGCATAATGTGAGCAGAGGCACTGTGAGCAGAGGTACTGTGAGGCATAATGTGAGCAGAGGCACTGTGAGGCATAATGTGAAATGTGGTAACTACAATGTAGTTCCTGATTCAGAGATGCACGCAATGCCCGTTCGCAGCACTTGCGAAAATATGATGTCAGCCACCATCTTAGACACCGAGCCGACCTCCGGGAGACGACACGCCTGCATTTTGTGTAGCCACCTCCTGTTACCCTCTCCCAAACACTGAATACCTGTCACTCTGTGAGCGCTGTCGCTAATCCATTGCTACACGTGTGCAGTGCGGGTTTGGCGCATGCACAGTACCATAAAAAACTACGTAGGGGTCCCCCGTATTTTGCGAAACCAGCACTGGGCTCTGATTCAATCCTAGTTCTTGAAATACAGGGGGAACTAATGAGTAGGGTCCCCCTGTATTATCCAGAACCAGCACAACTTTTTTAGCGGGGGGCTATTGCCACAGCCAGGGGAGCCCTTTCACCGGGCCCCCCAGCCGAAGCATTAACCCTGGGCGGTGGCTGCCGGGTTGATCATGTAGTGTAGTGCATTTGAAAGTGTTGGAAATATTGTCTTTTGCTGTGGAACTGTCATTTGTCCCCCGGTATTTTGGCAACCAAGGCTGGTTCTGACTAGCCTGGTGTCCCCTGCATTCAAGCACAACCAGCACTGGGTCACTAAAAGCCCAGGGCTGGTTGCTCTTATCCCGTCCGTGCTCTGTGTCAGTGACACAGATGCATGTAGCACGAATCTCCCTGGTCCGTGCTACATGCATCTCTATCGTGCATGATGTGCACAAACACAGGACGATGTGGGTCACATTGTGCACGATAGGTCGAAATCTTACTGCAGGTTCAGTTCATCTACAATGTCGATACACTACGCCGGGGACGCGCATCGGCATCATTATCGTCCAAGAAAACGCCACTTTTTACACGATTGGTCGTTATGATCGATCGAAAACAGCCAAATCGTGTATAAAAAAAAATAAAAACCGCACCGTGTATGGGCACCTTTAAAGGTCATAAGTAGGATCCATTCCCTTATGTTGTGCTACCTACCTTATTCCACTCTGTTGGTCTGGTGTTGGACAAGGCACCCAAGAAGCAAATCAGATGGGCAAGAATATGTCACCCCTATGGGGGCTTCTCACCGATACTTTGCCTACGCACGGGCGAGGTTGGGGTGTATCTATGATGGGAGACATGTTTTCAGTGTTTGCTAGATCTTTAGGAAATGGTAATGTCTTTTCAGCAGGAAAGTATAGAGGACACATTGTATTGTACATGCACATTGCAAAGGTTAAATAAGGGGTGAGCAATTTTAGAATTAGATTTATGTGAACCAAATGGATAAGTCCCTTTGTCCAGCCTCAGTGGCTATGTAACAACTATGCTATGACAATTATATTAACTATTGTGGACCCGCCATTGCCGGTCACTAGCTATTGTTCTTGGGTGTTGCAGGTTTTTTTTTTCCTTCTCCATTTCCCCACCTTCTCATCTCTTTCTCCCATTGCTCTCCACCTTCTCCATCTCTTTGTCCCTCACATCTTCTCTACCTTTTCTTCCCATCTCTCTCCCTCTTCCTTTCATCTCCCTCCATCGCTCTTTCTCCACCTGTTCCTCCCTTTCTCCCATCTTCCTCCCAATTTCTTCCATTCCATCTACCCCTCTTCCTTCCCCCTCGATCACCCAACTCTCTCTTCCTCCCCCTTATCTTCCCCTCCCCCACTCATCTCTCGCCCTCTTCCTTCCATAGCTCTTATCCCCTCTCTTTCTCCCCATCTCTCCCTATCTTCTGCCTTTCTCTTTCTCTCTCGAAAGAGAGATCTTCCTCCCATCGCTCTCTCAATCTTCCACCCATTCTCCATCTCTTTTACCTTTTTGTCTTTCCTCTTTCTCCCATCTCTCTCACCTTCCTCTCATTTTTCTGTCTTTGTTCCATCTCTCTCTCTTTTCCTGTCATCTCTGTACCCCTCTCTCTCTCTCCTGTTTGGGGAGTTTCAACCTTCATCAGTTCAGGACCTTCTCCCACGGGGGTGCGGCGAGGCTCCTTGATCAGAACTTTTTTCTTAGGCCGGGGAGAGGGAGCTCATTTTGCTTGCGAAGGAGGTACTGTGCCCTTCAGGCAGCCAGTGAGAGCTGTGAGGGAGGCGGAGCCTCCCTCCAGCTCTTGCTGTGCAGCTGCAAGACTGACACATTAACTAGTTATATAATAGGTTATATACGTAGCAGAAAATACAATTTGCTCACAGTCACAGTACAAACTTTATTTTTATTTATTTTTTTACATTTAACATTGCGAAAATAGAATTCAAACAATTCACAAGAATTTTTTTCTTTGGAAAAAAATACTATTACAAAATACTATTTTTCCTCTGATAAGCTTCCGAGTGAACGTCTAAAATGCAGTATTGTGTGTGTAATAGTACAGTAAGCTCTCTCACAAGGAATTACAAGTATGGGAATACAAAGAGTACTAGTGTTCCCTCTGGGTGCAGGGTGCTGGTCAGTGAGGAGGGCACATTTCAATTTTGAAGGACAAAATGTTAGACGTGATGTATCGCTACAGCAGCGATACTAAACGTCTAATATTTTGCCCTTCGCCATAAGGGCAGGGCGCATTTTAGCATTTTAAAATCGGGCAGGACGAGGCTCTCCATTAAAACAGCCTAGTGGGAGCACCAAGGGTTCGATTCAGACCCGGTCACTAGATTACTTCGCTCGTTCCCAGCGTATGCAAATTCGGGCTAAGTGACGGCATGGCAGGCGATCGCACGGCAAGGCATAAGCATGCCCACTATGTCTTGCCGTGCGATCCCTTTGTGTATGTAGACGCCCACCAGCCTGTCTTAAGACGCCCACCTGTGCACGTCATCTCCAGGAAGTGTATGCAACCATCGGAAGCGAACGCAGCGCTTGAGGTAGACTATACCCTGCCGCAAGCACTGCGAACACTCCAGGTGACGTGTACTATGGCGCTGCCTGTTAATTATGCACGCCTCTGAAACTGCGTTATTTCGGTCAGGCACGCCTGCGTTCACATCTACACTCCCCCGTTTCTAGTGGCCTGCCCCTGTTACCACCCACAAACGGCCTCTTCTGTCACTCACTCTGCTGGGATGTCTATGCTCGGCGAGCGAACGCTTACCGATCTTTCGCAGTGGTTCGCGCACTGCGATGCATACGCACAATGCGAGCCATCGGTAGCTACGAGCGAACGCTTCTTAGCGTCTGGGTCTGAATCGGGCCCCGAGTCCCTGCCATACAGTATTTCAAGGCAAGGTGTTACATTTTAAATGAGAATAATTGGCTGTCACCTTATTACAAAAGAGTAGGTATTATTAAAGACATTTTTTTTTAAATGTGCAATTAAAATCTGTGATTCAAATAGTACTACAACTTTGGGTCTGTTTGTTTGTTTTTTTGCAGGTCTGCTGACCAGAGTAATGTTAACGACTGAGGTGTTTTTAAGATGGATGACGAGGTGACTGAGATCAGGACAAGAGTCCCTGGAGGTTAAGGCCTGGTTTACACCCGATGGTGAGTCTGTATTGTCAACGTTAGAGATAATAGGCTGTCAGATGTTGATATCGGTGCATTGCTTTGTATGTGAGCACGCTTAAGGAGGAGTGTGACAGAATGGGAAGGGTCTATAGAGGAGTCCTTGTTCTTTTAACAAGCGCACATAAGAAATGTAGTAAACAGCGTCAGGATGCTGTGTACTGATATTCAATTCCAATATTTAAATAAAGTCACCACAGGTGAATGTTTATTTCATTCAAAATTATACTACCCTCAAATAAATTACTTCAAATTGACACAGTGGAGGCGGCCATTTTGTTGGCTGCACCAACTTTCACAAGAACGCGGCCCTTCAAATCACGATGAACTAGTGACATCACTGAGGCTTCTCTCAACAGGAAGCTGAGTAGATCCTAGTGAGCGGACACAGGGTCAGGCCATAAAATGTTTGCCTCCACTAAGTGAATAAAAAACACTGCTGACGGGTGACTGGTGATATTGGTTGCGGCCTACCAGTTTGCGGTCGGCTGTTTTTAGGCTCATTACACTTGGGGTATCGGCACCTTTTGAATTCAATGTGACTTTGGCAATGTCAGTGAAGTTTTGAGTCCTGTTAATTGCTGACTTCCTCCTTTCTCTTTGAGTTGCACGACATCTGGACCGGCAACGTGCCTCCATGTGAACCCAAGTTCATACACCCAACTTATTATGTGGTAAAACGATCAATAAAAACCAAAAACTACTCAAGGTAAAGAATTGAGGCCTTCATAAAAAAAATTCCAGTCACAGAATATTTGACGGCTGAGTTGGGCCAGGTAATAAGTAGTTTACGCTCAGTATCGAGTAAAGAGAAGGCAAAAACGTTTTCACAGCATCGCTGTGTAACACAGAGCTTAGCTATGGTATCTGACATACAGTACATGTTTTATGGATGTCCCTGTTTGAGCGTAGGTGTGTCCAAACAAATGACAGGACCTACAAATGTTAATCCTGAGCTAAACAACTGTCTGTTGACCTAACGGACTGCATGTCCCATTAAGAAAAAAAAAGGCAACCTAAAACATATATTTCAGAGAGACTGAAAACGGCACCGCAGTGGTAGCTCCTAGTATTGTGTCTTGAGTCGCAGGACGCTCAACGGGGGTTTGTCCTCAACTCTCCGTAACGTTAAATCACAAATAAGGTGCACACTGTACCAATTGCATATTTATTCAGAAAAAAAAAAAAAAAAATCGGACTTCTGAAGATTATAAAAATGACCGTCTGAACCATTTTACATAATAGCGCGTACACGGAACATCATCGGGCACAGACTAAACTGGTATAAAAAAAAACAACCCAGACCTGCACGTTTCTTTCCCCCTCGGAAGGGATGGTAAATGTTATTTATATTGCTGTATTCTTGCCGCTTTGAACTTTGAGACCCTCTTTGTCCCCTCTTCAGGGACCTCAGGGGTCAGTTCTTCCGATTTCCTCTCTTGGATGGTGGGCAAAGATGGGTGGGCACTACTCGTCACTGGCACAGCTATGGAGAATGGGTCCTTTTCTATTACAGTTCCCGAAAATGCCTACAACACAATTATAACAATGATTACACCATATATGTGATTAAACCCATTATTGTCAAACAGAAATCCTGATGCAGACAATAGAAATAGAGGAATAGAGACATTCTGCCACTTTCAGGATTCAGACAATTCTGCCCTTCTGGGTTATTTCTATACAACCAGACAGGTATTGCTCCGTACAGTGGGGACACACAGAAGTGAAGGATCTAATTGCCAGCCGTGTTCTGTAAAAGCAGCGGAGGCCCCAGGGGCATTTGTGAATGTAGTTGGGGGAGGGGCTCAGATGCAACTCCAGAGGGGAACATGGAAACTAAACCAAAAGCTAATCAACTGAAAGGACAGTGGGGATGGACATCCAAAGGGGTGGATTTAATAAAGCTTTTAAAAAAGAAAAGTGGTGTTGTCGCCCATAGCAACTAGATTCTGGACAGGGCCTGGACAGAGAGGGGGGCCTGTCGCAAGCCGCCCATGTTATTGCCTGCCCTCTAACCTGGCGCCGTCTGCCTACAAGCTTGCCCGCCATGCAATAGAGTGGTTTTATTTTGAGTCCCGGAGCATGACATCATGGCGTCACACAGCACCGCTGAAAGAGAGAAGCTGCACGGACAAGTAGAAGGTAAGTGTGGGGGCTGGAGACACAGAGGGGGGGCAGGCTGGGGACACACAAGGGGGACAGGCAGGAGAGACAGAAGGGGGGCTGGATGGCTGGAGAGACAGAAGGGGGGCTGGCTGGGGACAAAGAAGGGTGGCAGGCAGGAGACACATAAGGGGGGCTGGATGGCTGGAGAGACAGAAGGGGGGCTAGATGGCTGGAGAGACAGAAAGGGGGCTGGATGGCTGGAGAGAGAAGGGGGGCTGGATGGCTGGAGAGACAGAAGGGGGGCTGGATGGCTGGAGAGACAGAAGGGGGGCTGGAGAGACAGAAGGGGGGCTAGATGGCTGGAGAGACAGAAAGGGGGCTGGATGGCTGGAGAGACAGAAAGGGGGCTGGATGGCTGGAGAGACAGAAGGGGGGCTGGATGGCTGGAGAGACAGAAGGGGGGCTGGATAGACAGAAGGGGGGCTGGATGGCTGGAGAGACAGAAGGGGGGCTGGATGGCTGGGGACACAGAAGGGGGGTAGGCTGACTGGGGACACAGAAGGGGGGCAAGCGAGACAGAAGGGGGGCTGGATGGCTGGAGAGACAGAAGGGAGGCTGGCTGGAACTGGAGAGACTGCATAGCTGGAGTTGAAGAAACACAGAGATGGCTGCCCTGATCCCGACGGTCACAATACTGGCAGCGGAATTCCAACGGTCGAAATCCTGATAAATTTTAGTGGGTATTCTAACTCTAACCATCCCCTCCTGCAGCCTAACCCTTATCGTCCCCTATCGCAGCCTAACCCAGGTAATTCGTTCCACGCAAGTTTTTAGTCTTATAGACATAGACCACATCCAGAGAATGGAGAGAGCCATCTTCTTCTGGACGGCCTACCCTAGCCTAAAGCCAGGAACACAGCGTCCTCATTGACCTGGAACCACTTTTAGCTGAAATGAAGGTTTAGCTTCTAACAAACATCCTTGTCACCAAAATGAAGAAAGAGGCCTAGATGACAGAGGTCCTGATTCAGAGATGGACGGAATTGCAGAGCAAGCACACAAGCAGCTGTGCAATTCCGTCCATCTCAAATGCTAGCGTTATCTGTTATCCCAGCGTTGAGACTGAGGTCGCAATGGTTGCCCCATTTGGCCAGGCTGTAGAAGCTGAAGCTTAACTCCACGTGACCTGGCAGCTTGTGAGGCCAGGAAATCTGTGTCCACCGACTCAGACCTTGGCCTCGTTTCTCCCGGAAAATGGGGGCGACACGCCTGTTTGCAGGAACGTCCGACGTTCCACCTCACAAATGCCGCAGCCTGTCAATCAGGCTGCAGCTGGGAGGCACTGGTAACAGACTCATCACCAAGCAATGTAAATCCTCCAAAGCTGCTTGTAATTCTCGGCCCAAACAAGTTTGCGAGCTTTGAGCATGGTCAGAGCATACTGTGCGAAAAACCCTTAGCTCTATGGATTATGGCTTCAACAGCCAGCCGAGGTAAACTCTGGTGATGGGAGGGCCTTCGGTTTAAGAGACTGAGGGGGACGATGATTTACGTACATCTCCAATGTTTTTAGATCTGCGCAGAAGCCGCACTGCGCATGTGCAGATCAGATCATGCGATGTCACTCGCAGTGCCCGAAACGTTGCAGCATGATTAACGCGCTGCTAGCATTCAGAGGTGGCGATTGCTAACGTCCAATTTTCTGCGGGTGCTGAGGCCAGTGAAGTTGCGTCCTTGGGCAGCAGCGTGAATATCCGCCCATACTGAGTAACCTGAAGGATTACTCAGCTGACTGATGTTCATGCAGAGTGATCAGAGGACGCAGCATCGGATCGGAGAAGACGCAGCAGCTGTGTGATAGGCTGCCATCCCTCAATCCACCTTCAGCATCAGGCTGGCGCCTCTCCCATGCTATGGATGTCTGTGTACCAAGACCTAGATATCAGAGTCGCCAAAATCTCCCAGCGCTTTACCTTTTTAGAGACTTGCAGAACATCGCTAAGAGAGGGAACCGGTAGATGAGAAGGAATTTCCAAGAATCCCACAGGGCATCTATCAGAATTGCTTGTGGAACCCTCATCTAGGAGCAGAAGCACCCCAACCTTATAGCATTACCAAGATGCCATCATGGCGACATCTAGTTGCCCCCCCCCCCCACCATTCCACTAGCTGTTGAAAAAGCTCCGGGTTGTAGGGAGCATTTCCCAAGGTGAAGGGTCTGTCTGCCAGTTTTCCAGCATTGAACGAAAACCTCTGCGATAGCTGGAGCATTTTGCAAGCCCCAATACAAGATCCTGCTGGTCTTCCTCATGGCCAGGCCGCTCTTACTGAGTGATGCATGCCACAATCTTGGCAATTGTCTAATTGGATCTTGATGGCCCAACCTCGCAAGAATTGGCGTCTGTAAACCAGAGCGTTGAATATTGCTCTAAGCCCCAGCACACTTATTGGGAGCTTTGACACATTTGGATTCCAAAGACCATTGAGGTGGAGGTCATAGCAGGCCGGATAAAGAAAGGTGAACCGCGCTCACTGGTATGACTGTAGGAGTGGAGTGGGGGGGGAGGGAGATAGAGGTCGGGAGAGGAAATGTGCGTGTATCTGGAAGGAAAGGGGGTTGGGAGTGTGAGAGTGCTGCGCCTATGGTAGGAGTACCTGTTCCTACCTGAGATAGAGACTGGTAGAATATGGGTAAGGCGCGCTCTCTAGTGGATGAGGGAGTGTGTAATGTTGGTAGGTAACAGTGAAGTATGTAACAGAGAGACATGAACGGTGGTGTTGGGTCAAAGGCTTTATTAAGTAGGCACGATGCTGCTTGAGAACGAATGACCCAGGGGAAGTGGGGGTAGAGCAGAATGGTTGCACAGGAGGGGAGGTGGGTGAACCCTTTTAGGGGGCTCCTTACCGTGCAGTTCTGGACCAGCACGTTGTCCCTGCTGGACCTTTGGTCAACAGTCTTAACGCCCGGCAATGTGGTGGTGGAAGTCTGTTTGGGGTGGATGGTGTAGCGGCGTCCCGCAAAAGGTACAACTTACCTACCAGTAGGTGCCTGGGTAGGCGTTGAGATAGGGGGTGATGGTGATCGGCAGTCTTTAGTGGTGTATATCGCCAGATCAGCTGGCTGCTCCTTGTATGCTGCGGCTCCTGGTGCAGCTGTGCCTCGTGCTGCTGATTCAGGCGCTCTTGTTTGTGCTGGCAGACTGGAGGAGTCTGGGTCAGCGTTGTGGCTGGACCCGGGCTGGGTCTGCGGATCGATGGGCTGCGACGGGCTGGCTGCTCCGTGGTGTGGGATGCGCTCCTGTTCCCTGTGCGTGTGCCGCGTGGAAAAGCGTGACGACCGAGGGTAAGTGTCCGGATATGGGATGCCGCTTGTAGGCGGTGTTGAGCGGTTCCTCGTGACTCCTGCGAGTGAGGTCACCGGATATTGGGCGGGGGTGAGTGGGCTGGGTGCCGGGAGTGCTATGGTCACAAGATGGGGATGCCGCTCGCCTGAGGTGCTGGCGGCTCCTTGTGATGGACAGTCACTGTTTGCGGCAGGGGGGGATCTCTGGCGATCACGTGGGGTTCCGGGTCGCGGTTCTGTGACGGTGGCTGATGTGGATCTCCAACGTGTTTCAGCTGTGCCTTCATCATGCAGGCCGATCAGAGACCCTGAGGTAGCAATAGCGCATTCTGTGGGTCAATGACTACCAGGGATTGGAACACACTTCAGAGATCAAAGGGCATGCAGTCAGCTCTATCATAAACCGGGCCTGGGACTGGACTTCAGTGTGGCCTCTGGTCCGCCAACCTCACGAGCCTTGAATGGCCAATCCATCCTGCTCTGGGCACAGTCATGTGGAGTGACATCTGGGACAGGCAAAACTTTTTGCCTCTGAGCCAGGGCTGTATCACGTTTCCCAGGCATTTGGGCCTCATTACACTAATGCTGGCACAGCTGCTATTTTCGCAGCTGTGGATCTGTGAAGACATGCTAATGCAACAGCGGCTGGGACTTGTACTGAGAGACACCCACCGACGCCGTTGCAGCTGTCCACAACTGCGTACACATATATACGCCGCATCGGACGCAGATCAGGCAACCACCGACTTCCTGAGCGAGTCTATGGTCACTCAGAATTGGCGCTGTAATGGACCAAGCCCCATCAGGGCAAGATGATAGCTGCTAATACTGTTAGCCATCCTAATGCTTAGCGTGGGGCCGCAGCTACCTTCCTCCATACAGTCCAGTACAGTAACTGACCCAATCGCAGCAGGAGACATGGGGGGATCCTGGACACTACCTGCAACAGCTGTGACCAGGTACCCCCACAAGCAAAACACATACCACCCTCGGCAATCCCAGCTGTGGTCGAGGGGACAGTGAAGAAAAACACCGGGAAAATAATAAAGCTAGAATAACAGACAGATTGGCTGCAATAAGCAACCAAAAAATGAGCACAAAGCTCCGTCAGTAGCAGTAAAAAAAAAAAAAAATTAAGCTGCCAGGCAGCCAATGGGGTACAGAGGGGGAGGAGCCTGAGCTTTGTGCAGGTAAATTCAAAGTGCCCAAGTTCTCTGCAACTCCACTCTATACCCCATGCAGGATAAATACACAGGAGTTCCCAATACACAGCTTTCACTATCACCCATTCCTGTGCATTGGTTATAATACCAATGTGTTCCTAATCTTGGCTGGCAATGGGAATAATACATTTTCAAATACAATCACTTTGTTTCATCTGTTGTATAAATGCTTCTTGTCTGTTGCAGGGGCTGAACCTCCAGTTCCATGGAAAAGCATCAGAAGCAGAAAAATGTCCGGTCCATGCCATGCCCAATTCATGCCAAGTTGTATTTTAGGCATACGATGGAAGTTTACTCTAATGTACGGGGAGGTTCCCACGCGGCTGGACTTTAACACTTTCTCACAGAGCACCCCTTATATGTCCGTCTCCCTGTACCCCTAGATGTACACTTATGGTGCGTACACACGTAGCGATACAAATGTACGATTTGAACGATATCGATCATGTCATTATCGTTCATATCGTGCATTTTTCGGTCCCTACCCACTCACCACGACCAGCGATGCTCGGCCACGTATGGCCGATGGCGTCATCGTCCATCGGCCGTGCATGCAGGCAAACTTGCTTGGTATCGAGCAGTTTACTATAGGGATTGCGGGTCGCTATAGGCGATGGTAAGTTGGTGGTGTGCTGGATGATCGATCATCCAGCACACCAGGAGGGGTGTAGGACGATCAGCCAGCGTTATCGTATCGCTGGCTGATCGCTACGTGTGTATGCACCATTAGTTTGTGAGCGCGGAAAGAAGGAGGAGCACCTGGGGCGAACACGTAAATGCAAAAACCAAAAGCTTTTCTTTATTCCAAGTTCCATTGTGCTTCATACACAGACTCGGGTGCACACAGATATACATTGCGGCTAGACACATTTTTGGCAAAAAAAAAAAGGCACTCTACACTAGCAGAGTACCATGGGGACCTGGCGGTTCCCTCGTGCCCGGCAAGTCGCGCTGCGTGGCAGACTGTGGTTAGATGCATGAGGACACATCTGTAGGTTGAAACAACGTTCCCGAGAATGGACCCTGTTCATTTGACTAAGAACGTTATGGAGGCATGAGGCACAGAGTGCCCACAGTGATGTCGCCGGTTCCTAGCGAATTAGTAGGCTGCATACGGTGTCAGCTCACCCATGTCTGAGTGCAACGAGACTGGTGCTCTTCAATGGCAGCTGTCACACACTTTATCTACAAGAAAATGGAGTCCCTTTCCCTGCATTCAAAACCTGAACCCTACTGTCCTGGTACGTACAGCTCTCAAAAGCACAGATCTGATGGACCATGCAATTCGCATTCGTGATCTGCTTGTGGTAGAGGGGAAAAAAAAAAGTAAAATATTTACGTAAAATAAGAAAATTAAACAAAAAAAACAAAAACAAAGTCTATGAAAATAGAAAGAGAACCTGCGTAGGATTTACAGAAATGCAAAATGGTCACGGGAAAATGGAGACTTTTTATCCCTCCTTCCTACACATAAATATATAGAATGTAATGAAAAGCCTGACCTATAATACCTGTACGATGCGTCTCACCTCTAATGGTCCATACACCGGAGAAGGCTTTTTATGTGCCTGATCCTCCTCCTCGCTGTGGTCGCTGAACGTGCAGTCTTCAAAGCTGATGTTCCGCAGGAAACCTCTTCTCTCTTCCAATTCGTGGCAGCTGTTCTCGCTGGTATCGCTACACACGCTGTCCTCGCGGCTCCGGGACTTCATGATGGACTTGCGTGGGACGTACTCGCCGTTTACCACGTCCACGAACACTCTGCAAAGCACATTGTCGCAAGACAAAACAGGCTAAATAAAAATCATATTAGTTTGAAAATGTAACTCCGAAAAATAAACGCCAGATTCCAATTCTCCATTATAGTAAAAAAACAAAAACACTTTAAAAAGACAATTTAAGAAAATTGAGGTACCTACATTATTCGCTAAAGTACTATTCTGTGTCAGAAATGGAATGAAACAAGAAACTGTTGTGAAACTGGCATTTTTTTCAATTACGAATATTTATTGGTGCCAATAGGAGCAATTGCAGGTCCAGACCAACCTGTAGCCAAACACAGCACTGGACCAGACTAGACCAATTTGCAGCCAGAGCATTAAAACACAGAAAGGACTAAAACAATCTGTAGCCAATAGGAGCATTCACAGGTCTAGACTAACCTATAGCCATTCAGGGACAAGACAAACATAGTGCTGGGCTAACCGTTAGCCAATCAGATCATTAGATCCTTCACAGGATTACACCGACGTGTAGCCAGTCAGAACAATCTCAGGTCTAGAACGACCTGGAGTCAAATGAAACCAATAGAACATTCACAGGTCCAGACTATACTGTAGCCAATCAGAGCATTAAGACACTCATTGGGCTACACCAGTGGTGTCGCACTCGGACCCTCCAGCTGCAGTGGAACTACACATCCCAGCATGCAGTGCCAAAGTTTTGCTATTAGGGCATGCTAAAACTGTGGCAGGGCATGTTGGGATATGTAGTCCCACAAAAGCTGAAGGGCCCTAGTTTGACACCACTGGGCTACACTATCCTGTCAGAACACTCATTGAGCTAGACTATCCTGTAGCCAAATCAGAACACTCATTGAGCTAGACTATCCTGTAGCCAATCAGAACACTAACTGAGCTAGACTATCCTGTAGCCAATCAGAACACTCACTGAGCTAGCCTATCCTGTAGCCAATCGGAACACTCATTGGGCTAGACTATCCTGTAGCCCACAGGTTCTCAAACTCGGTTCTCAGGACCCCACACAGCGCATGTTTTCCAGGTCTCCTGACAGAATCAAAACTGAAATTACTCCACCTGTGGATCTTTTAAAATGTGTCAGTGAGTAATAAATACACCTGTGCACCTGCTGGGTGACCTGGAAAATGTGAACTGTGTGGGGTCCTGAGGACTGAGTTTGAGAACCTCTGCTGTAGCCAAATCAGAACACTCAATGAGCTAGACTATCCTGTAGCCAATCAGAACACTCATTGGGCTAGACTATCCTGTAGCCAATCAGAACACTCATTGGGCTAGACTATCCTGTAGCCAAATCAGAACACTCACTGAGCTAGACTATCCTGTAGCCAAATCAGAACACTCACTGAGCTAGACTATCCTGTAGCCAATCAGAACACTCATTGGGCTAGACTATCCTGTAGCCAAAGCAGAACACTCATAAAAGCTAGACTATCCTGTAGCCAATCAGAACACTCACTGGGCTAGACTATCCTGTAGCCAAATCAGAACAGTCATTGAGCTAGACTATCCTGTAGCCAATCAGAACACTCACTGAGCTAGACTATCCTGTAGCCAAATCAGAACACTCACTGAGCTAGACTCTCCTGTAGCCAATCAGAAAACTCAATGGGCTAGACTATCATGTAGCCAATCAGAACACTCACTGAGCTAGACTATCCTGTAGCCAATCAGAACACTCATTGGGCTAGACTATCCTGTAGCCAATCAGAACACTCACTGAGCTAGACTATCCTGTAGCCAAACCAGAACATTCATTGGCCGAGACTATCCTGTAGCCAATTAGAACACTCATTGAGCTAGACTATCCTGTAGCCAAATCAGAACACTCATTGAGCTAGACTATCCTGTAGCCAAATCAGAACAGTCATTGAGCTAGACTATCCTGTAGCCAATCAGAACACTCACTGGGCTAGACAGAAAGGCAATACACAATTCTACCTGTAGATATCGGCCGGGGTTTTGATAACTGGCAGTTCTGGGGCGCAGTGCCCATTTCCATTACTGTTTTTTCTTTTCCTTTTTGCTTCTTCTTTCTTTTCGCTATATTTTAAGGTTGTGTTTTTTCCGGTGTTTATTCTCACCTGGGCGAGCAAAAGAAAAAACAAAAACAACGCAAGACTTACATAGAAAACATTGGTTTTTGAAAGAGAAGACTACATGGAGTGAAAGGTGAGGTAACCACTCAACTAGGAGATAAGAGTTACACGCACCCTTTTTGGTTCAACGGTATGGAGAAAATGTATGGTGGCCACAGGGGTTTTACTACTTTCCGAGTCATCTTCCTCATCACTGTGATGAGACATGGACCCATTGACGGGCGTGGTGCCCAATGACGCCCCTGATTCTATAGGCTGGCCCTGAGCAGGGTAATCTTGTTCCACGTTTAGATCGGTCTTCACAATCTCTTTTTTTTCCTCAGAACATGAAACGTTGCTAAGTGGATGAGTTTCGGCTATTCTGTAGGAATAAAAGAGAAATATTGGTGCAGCGCAAAAATAAGACTAATCCAATGGGCCTGACCAAGGCAACTATTTAATCCAACATCTCGGCCGCTATACTACAGGCGGTACCACAATCACTAAATGAACGTCAGAGGTGGGCAGAATTGGGGAGCCACCATTAGGAAATGTTAACCTGAATCTGCACAATTTATCTGCAGGCGTATAACCAACATTACATTTTAGCTATGAATGGTCTTTAAAAGAGGTTTGTCACCTGGACTAGGCAGCCATTTTGTGGGCTGAGCCATGGCATGATTACTTCAGCCCACAAAATGGCTGCCATCACTGTGTGTAGCAGAGGCAGCCAACTCAAATCTACCCCTACCCCTCAGGAAACTTACTCCGTCAGCTCTCCCCGCAGCTCCTCTTGTCTCTCCAGCTCCTCCAGCCTGGCCCACAGCCCAGCATCGTCTACGGACCCATCTTTAGATCCTTCGTTTCCTCCTTCCCGAAAATCCACCTCAGGACTCTCTGCCGCCTTTGGTTTCGAGTGGGGTCTGTGAGCGGTGCGGTGCTTACCTGCACAGAAATGAGCGCGTCACTATTACCCCTGGTGTGTTTGAGAGACTGATGCCTATAAAGAGCCGATCAGCGACTAACGCTCTTAGAGGCGCAGGAGAACACCTAGGCAGCTGCACAAGTGGAAGCCCTCTAACGGGCGACAGCACAGTGCTCGGCACGTGCCTAGAAAACAGAGATTACATTTCTTTTTCCTGTTTTGCATGAAGCAGCTGCACAGTATGCATGGGTAAAAATAGCTCTGCCTTTGTGGGATCCCATAAAAATAAACGACACAGACAATTAACCCCCCTACATTCAAAGTTGGCAGGATGTCAGAACTCTTAGCTGTGTGCAATATGAACAATCCTACATTTGCAATAAACTGTACATATAGCGACGGATATATGGTCTCCGTTCTGCGTTACAATTGTGGGGGGGGGTGAGTTCCATCGTTTTTACGTACTGCGAATGCGTTGGCCACAGTCCCCGTCCCTTTGCGCATGCACAGACCCAAACCATCGATGGTTCTCACTCCCCCTACGTCTCAAAACGAAGGCTAAAAATCATTGATGCTTAACCCTTCAAAGGCCATCTCTACCCCACACCCCTTAGATTGTAAGCTCATTTGGGCAAGGTCACCGTCACCTTCTATTTCATGAAATTGTGTGTCATGATCCCCTCTCATTGTACATGTCAGCGCTTTATAAAGAAAAGATCATAATAGCAAATACTAACACATTACTTTGATATACAGGTTGAGTCTCCCATATCCAAATATTCCGAAATACAGACTTTTTTTTTTAGCATGACTGAGATAGTGAAACCTTTGCTTTTTGATGGTTCAGTGGGCCTGATTCAGACCCGCTCGCGAGCGCTGAGCGATCGCAAGCGGGTCGATGTTGCCCAAGTGCACATGCGCACGACGGAGGCGGCTCCGTCGTGCGCATGCACGAGACCCGAATAACGACGGCCAAGCCGTCGTTATGGGTCTCGCACCAAAGGGGGCGTGCTGTCGATGTTGATTGACAGCACGCCCCGTTTGGTGGGCGTGCCGGGGGCGTGGCAGCCCAGACCGAGGCGTTCCCATGGGAACGCCTACCGTCTGGGGCCGGCCCCACTGACATCACTAGTGATGTCAGTGGAGAGATTCCGGCTCTGTAAGAGCCGAAATCTCTCTTGGGCTTGCGGCAACGAGACCCTACCACAAGGAGCTCGTCGCAAGCCCGATGGTCTTGACCATCGCGACCATCATTTTGGCCGCTCGCTATAGCTGTGGCGCTCCAAAAGGTAGGAGGGACGGCCCTGATTCAGAGCGAGCGCTCTGTCAGAGAGTCCGGCTCTGAATCAGGCCCTGTGTACACAAACTTTGTTTAAGGCACAAAATAATTACAAATATTGTATAAAATTATATGAAACAAATTAATTTCATGTATGTACACAAACTTTCTTTGAGCCACAAAATTACTGAAAATATTGTGTAAAAGTACCTGCAGGCTGTGTGTATAAGGCGTAAATAAAACATAAATGCATTCTGTGTTTAGAGTTGGGTCCCATTCCCAAGATATCTCATTATGGTATGCAATTATTCCAAAATACGAAATATTCCAGTATCCAAAATACCCCTGGTCCCAAGCATTTTGGATATGGGAGACTCAACCTGCAAGACCGTTTTCACATCCACATATATACAACTGAACGTTAAACAATTTAAATGCCCATACTATGTCTGACCTCGAGATGTATTAACATTCGCTAAGCAGCTGAGTAAGTTACCGTTCTCTGCAGTCGCTGTCTAAAAGGATACTGACTACAGTTTACTGACAGGGAGTGAGCGTTCCACAAGGGAATAAAAATTCCCCCACTATCACAGATATCTTCGGTTCCGATTCTAAGCTCAGAAAACCTTCACATAATACCTGCGGGTGGAAGAGTCTGTTCACGTAAGGCAACGTGCGCTGTAGGTTGCGGAAAGCTTTAAATAAAATGGCAGTGTCACAGACTACAGAGGATCCAGGTACCGCTGACATATAAATATACTGGAGGGCCACAAATAGTATTGCTATCGCAGACCCTGTAACAGTGTGACTGAAATGAGCAGAGTTTCAGTGGTCGGGAGGAGGGGGTTAGGGGGGGGTCTGCGAAGCCTCTTTTTCTGGCACGCACTCTTTTTTTTTTTTTTTTGCCGTGATTATGCAACTCGTTTAGTTCTACTGCCATCTAAAATCTTTACTCTCATTACAAGTATCCTGCTCTGGTAATAGAAGATGCAACACAGAATCTTCCTTCAGCTCCGCTATGAATTTTAATCCCTCTTAAAACAATCGGCCTTGATGGCACAGAGCAAAAGATCAATGCGGTAAACAGCGGCGGCTGACATCAAAGCAGGCAGCGTCGCAGGGAGGACGAGAATCAGAGGCACATGTAGGAGATGTATTCCATTTACATGTTCTGCGCAATTCTGTGTACTTACCGGCGGTCCCTAATTTCCAGGGACAGCTCCTGGTGGAACAGATTT
Source organism: Taudactylus pleione (assembly GCA_031769625.1). Lineage (NCBI taxonomy): Eukaryota > Metazoa > Chordata > Amphibia > Anura > Myobatrachidae > Taudactylus > Taudactylus pleione. Next base: position 1,770,305 of record JAUIMM010000536.1, read on the forward strand.
GTCCCCATTTTTAAATATTGATCAACTGCACAATACAATTCCTCTGGCTGCCTCTTAGATGGGATTCTTATTATCTATTCTCCTATTCTGCTCTTTACAAGATGATATTTATTGATCTTTACAGATTTATTAAACAGTTTTTTTTTTTTTTGCTGTAATGGAACCAACAGGGTTTTACTAATAGCTGATTATAATCCAATTCCATAAAGAAGACATGATGGCATTTGTAGTGCGACAGGTCCAGCCGAGAGGAAACTGTGCAGAAAACGTTGGCGTGACCCGTAACAACCAGTCAGTTAAACAGACATCTGATTGGTTGCGATCGGTAAAACTATTTTCCAACAGGGTGAAGTATGGAGCAGCTTTCATACTGTACAATGTCAATGTAACACTATAGAGGCACCTAAATTACCTTTTATACTTGTCACCCATAGCTCATTCTAATATGAATTTTAGAATGTAAGCTCTTACGAGCAGGGCCTCTACCCTCTTGTGCTTCTCCTTACTTTACTTTCACCTACTTCTCACCCCCCATCAGGGAACCTAACACTTGGTTGCTTACGCTCTGTTGCTTATCTGGGTGTTATGGTCACTAATGTAGCAATGTCTATTATCCATGTCCTTGTCCTAGATTGTACTGTAAGACAGTTGTCAAATTATTTATGTACTGTGTAAGGGGCTGCGGAACACTTGTGACGCCATATAAATAAAGGATAATAATAATAATATGCCATATGGTGCTAGGGCACAGTATAAACACGGGATATCAGGGACCCAGGGTGACAAGGGGATCCGGCCAATATCCTGGCACATGGGATGCCGGCGATTAGAATACTGGCGACACCTGTCAGACTCCCGGCGCCAGCATTTCAAAGGTAAGTAGTGGGTTAGGTCTATGCACTAGGGGGAGGGTTATATGCACTAGAGGGAGGGTTAGGGCTATGCACTAGGGGGAGGGTTATATGCACTAGAGGGAGGGTTAGGGCTATGCACTAGGGGGGAGGGTTAGGGCTATGCACTAGGGGGAGGGTTATATGCACTAGGGGGATGGTTATATGCACTAGGGAGGAGGGTTAGGGCTATGCACTAGGGGGAGGGTTATATGCACTAGAGGGAGGGTTAGGGCTATGCACTAGGGGGATGGTTATATGCACTAGGGGGGAGGGTTAGGGCTATGCACTAGGGGGAGGGTTAGGGTGCGGGGAGGGGGAGGTTAGGTTTAGGCACTAGGGAGATTAGGTTTAGGGACCGGGGAGGAAGGATTAGAGTCAGTGTAGGGAGTGGGTTAGGATACCAACCCATAGGTGTTGGTATCCTAACCCTGTCGGAATACTAACATTGGGATTTTGACCGCCGGGATCCCGAGTGCTGGCATCCCGTACCCAACCCGTGCCAAGTGTATGGAATTTGCAAATCGGGTGTATGTGTTTCCGCATTGCGTGCATGAAATAAAGGTGTATACTCCCCCATATGCAGAATTGTACGCCTCATGCGGTGTGCCCGCCCCTAATCTGTACGCCATGCTTGCTACTCATCATCATTATCTGTGCGCACTTGTTCCAGCTTACTGTATATTTAGCGCAATCTAAATGCCTGGAAACAGGCGAAATTTACACTTACGTCCAACTCGGCATAGCCCGTCATTGTGCCAACAGGAGAACGTCCCATTGCAGCCCAGTTAGACCTCTTCCACCGTACGTAAAGCTGCGCGGCACTTTGCATCGACTCCAATTGTTCCAGATCATGCGCAATGCGGCAAAATGCGGGGTATGCTCCGCCAACAGGAGTAATCTCCGCTGCGCATGAGCCCCTCTGCCGTCACTATATCAATAAGGGATGACTATGAGAACACACAGTATACGGCCAACAGGGGTAGCGGGAAACCTATTTACCTCTTACACCGCCAGTTCTGTCACTATAACGTATATGAGCATAAGAAAGCAGAACAACCCTCTATATAACGCAGAAAGGACCACAAGCTGTGTGACCGGGTGCGATACCTTTTGTGGACACTGTCCCCTCGTTGGCTTCTTCCCGGATATCACAGAACTCACTGGACTCCTGCAGTAAGAGAGAAAGAGATTGGTTTTCTCGCTACTTGTAAGTAATAAGGCACCTAAGGTACAGCGACCCTCACTACGAAACACTGAACGTTCCTTCCCCAGGTGTGGTATGCTATGTCATATGGTCATAATGTCAACATATCGTCCCTGGTGGCCCTGCGGCGACGTATCTGCTCCAGGCGGCTGCAGAGATTCCAGTGGCGTCTTCCGATGTGACTTTCAGATCCAGTGTAGTCATCTGATTGAACGGCGTTTTGGTTAAGTACACTGGCTCTATCACTAACCCCTACCTCTAGTGCCTCAACCTAACCCCCCAACCCATAGCTTAGCCCTAACCCTCCCGTCTGCACCACCTAATGCCTAACTATAACCCTTCCATCCGCAGTTTAGCCACCCCCTAATGCCTAACTCTAACCCTCCCATCCGCAGCTTAGCCACCCCCTAATGCCTAACTAACCCTTCCATCCACAGCCTAGCCACTACCTAATGCCTAACCCTTCCGTCCGTTGCCTAGCCGCCCCCTAATGCCTAACCCTCCCGTCCACAGCCTAACCCTCCTCCTAGTGCCCAACCCTAACCCTCCTGTCCGCAGCCTAGCCCTGACCCTCCTGTCAGCAGCCTGGCCCTAACCCACCTGTCAGCAGTCTATCTCTAACCCTCCTGTCAGCAGCCTGGGTCTAACCGTCCTGTCAGCAGCCTAGTTCTAACCGTCCTGTCAGCAGCATAGGCCTAACCCTCCTGTCAGCAGCCTGGCCCTAACCCTCCTGTCAGCAGCCTAGCTCTAACCATCCTGTGAGCAGCCTAGCTCTAACCCTCCTGTCAGCAGCCTAGCTCTAACCCTCCTGTCAGCAGCCTAGCTCTAACCCTCCTGTCAGCAGCCTAGCTCTAACCCTCCTGTCAGCAGCCTAGCTCTAACCCTCCTGTCAGCAGCCTAGCTCTAACCCTCCTGTCAGCAGCCTGGCCCTAACCCTCCTGTCAGCAGCCTGGCCCTAACCCTCCTGTCAGCAGCCTAACCCTCCTGTCAGCAGCCTAGCCCTAACCCTCCTGTCAGCAGCCTAGCTCTAACCCTCCTGTCAGCAGCCTAGCTCTAACCCTCCTGTCGGCAGCCTAACCCTTGGTTAAGTACACTGGCTCTATCACTAACCCCTACCTCTAGTGCCTCAACCTAACCCCCCAACCCATAGCCTAGCCCTAACCCTCCGCTAACCCACCTGTCAGCAGCCTGGCCCTAACCCTCCTGTCAGCACCCTGGCCCTAACCCTCCTGTCAGCACCCTGTCCCTAACCCTCCTGTCAGCACCCTGTCCCTAACCCTCCTGTCAGCACCCTGGCCCTAACCCTCCAGTCAGCAGCTTGGCCCTAACCCTCCTGTCAGCAGCCTGGCCCTAACCCTCCTGTCAGCACCCTGGCCCTAACCCTCCAGTCAGCAGCTTGGCCCTAACCCTCCTGTCAGCAGCCTGGCCCTAACCCTCCTGTCAGCAGCCTGGCCCTAACCCTCCTGTCAGCACCCTGGCCCTAACCCTCCAGTCAGCAGCTTGGCCCTAACCCTCCTGTCAGCAGCCTGGCCCTAACCCTCCTGTCAGCAGCCTGGCCCTAACCCTCCTGTCAGTAGCCTGGCCCTAACCCTCCTATCAGCAGCCTGGCCCTAACCCTCCTGTCAGCAGCCTGGCTCTAACCCTCCTGTCAGCACCCTGTCCCTAACCCTCCTGTCAGCACCCTGTCCCTAACCCTCCTGTCAGCACCCTGTCCCTAACCCTCCTGTCAGCACCCTGTCCCTAACCCTCCTGTCAGCACCCTGTCCCTAACCCTCCTGTCAGCAGCCTAGCCCTAACCCTCCAGTCAGCAGCTTGGCCCTAACCCTCCTGTCAGCAGCCTGGCCCTAACCCTCCTGTCAGCACCCTGGCCCTAACCCTCCAGTCAGCAGCTTGGCCCTAACCCTCCTGTCAGCAGCCTGGCCCTAACCCTCCTGTCAGCAGCCTGGCCCTAACCCTCCTGTCAGCACCCTGGCCCTAACCCTCCAGTCAGCAGCTTGGCCCTAACCCTCCTGTCAGCAGCCTGGCCCTAACCCTCCTGTCAGCAGCCTGGCCCTAACCCTCCTGTCAGTAGCCTGGCCCTAACCCTCCTATCAGCAGCCTGGCCCTAACCCTCCTGTCAGCAGCCTGGCTCTAACCCTCCTGTCAGCACCCTGTCCCTAACCCTCCTGTCAGCACCCTGTCCCTAACCCTCCTGTCAGCACCCTGTCCCTAACCCTCCTGTCAGCACCCTGTCCCTAACCCTCCTGTCAGCAGCCTAGCCCTAACCCTCCTGTCAGCAGCCTAGCCCTAACCCTCCTGTCAGCAGCCTAGCCCTAACCCTCCTGTCAGCAGCATAGTTCTAACCCTCCTGTCAGTAGCCTGGCCCTAACCCTCCAGTCAGCAGCCTGGCCCTAACCCACCTTTCAGCAGCCTAACCGTAACCCTCCTGTCTGCAACCTAGCCACCCCCTAATGCCTACCCTCCTCGTCCCCAGCCTAGCACTAATGTCGACATTCTGAGAATGTCAGGATTTCACATGTTGAGATTTCCAATTTCAATACTGTGAACATATCGACATGGTGACATTGTGGTTTCAATATTATGAATGGTGACACTGTATTATTGACCTAACGACCATAATCCCCGTTCCTCAACCTCTGCCCTGTGCCCTCTTACACTGCTCATTCTCTGCAGGTCCTTCGTAAACTCAACCCTGGACTCAAAGTTCTTCATGACATCTTGCGAATCCTCCAATGCTTTCCTGACATCTGGAATAAGAGAGAGGCATTCATGTCACAGCGACACACGAGTCCCCAGCATGCTGTAATATTTATAGGACACACTCTAAGCTAGGACCCTCTGTGGAACTACACATCCCAGCATGCGCCCTGCCACCCTTTCACCATGCCCTAAGAGCAAAACTGTGGCAGGGCATTCTGGGATGTGTAGTTCCACAGCAGCTAGAGTGTCACAGGCTGCCTACCCAGTCTTTGGTTATGTGTGCAAAATAGACACTAAAATACTATTCTGCAACCATAAGCTCTGTGCTATATCTAACATCTACACTCTTATGGAGAGTGTATCCAACACTGCAGTGCGCCCATCATCACAGAGCTGAATAGCTTTTCCAGCTATGTGATAAGTGGTACTTCTGGATTGCAAACACCAAACCTTGATGGAAAGGCGTTAGATGCACTGCTGGAGAATGTATCTAACAAATGATTCGGGATAGAATAGCTGTCACAATATAAAGTATGTTGTTGCACATGTCACGAGAAACCTGGTGCAGAAAGAGTGCTGTACCACATACCAACCAGGTGCAGTCACAATTATCATACAGTTTATAAAATGAAAGCAGTCATCCAATTGGCTGTAACCAGATGTATTACTTTAAGTGCTTTGTAAAGACCTTACTAGAACCGACTAAGCTATACGCTTCCATTTACGATATCAAGCTAATAACCTTCGCTATTCTAAAAATGGCTGCATAGATGGGTGTGGTCAGGAAAGGGTCGGACTGGCCCACAGGGGTACAGGGGAAACCCCCGGTGGGCCCCACTGCCTGAGGGCCCACCCACTCCTCTAGGGATCAGGTTCAAGACTGTGCACTTGAACTGTACATATGTGACATTATACTGCACAGTACCATGGTGTATTTCCTACAATGCATTGCTGTTATTAATCAGGTACATTATCATGCATGCACTAGCAGTATTTACTGTATATACATTTTTAAGGGGCCCAGTCCATGCACTCTCTCTAATGGTTAGGCAAGTCTCTGTGGAGACTGGCCACACCCCCTCTGGAGGCTGGCCACACCCCTAAGTATGGGCTCCTATCACTGCATTCCCCCAGTGGGCGCTTCATGCCCCAGTCAGAGACTGGGTCAGGAACCAATAAGAGGCTGCAATCTCCCTGTGGTTACTTGCTCCTCCAAGGTCCTGGCTGAGGAGCAACAGAGCCTGGGGAAAATACTGTACAGCTGAATGGAGCACCAATATTTTTTTAAAGCCCCATTGGGAATGCAGATTTATAGAGTACCTCGTACTAACAATGTAGAGAGAGACAATATTCCTATCAGCACTGTGGGGTCTATTTACTAAGCAGTGTTAGGAGAAGTGAAAAGTGATAAGGTGCCAGCCAATCAGCTCCTAACTGCCATCTCACAGGCTGTGTTTGAAAAATGACAGGAGCTGACTGGCTGGTACCTTATCACTTTTCACTCCGTCTCCTAACACTGCTTAGTAAATAGACCCCTGTATGTGTTATCACGAACATGCCCATAAAACATTCATTCAGTGTGTACGGCCGGTCTTCACATGCAGCGGCAGCCGCGGGGAGGGGGGCAGACCCGCCCTCGACCAACGGGACTTGCGGATGCCTGGAAGATGATGGTCGTTCAGTGTATATGAACGACCATGATCTGCAGAAATATCTGCTAGGTGTGTACCCACCTTTAGGCTGAAATCCTGACTGCCTACATTGCCATGGTAAGAGCAAGTGTAACACGCTGTCCTCATTTCAAACACTTAAGTGCAATATTTAGATCACTATGAAGCGCTACATCTTATTGTACCAAATATACACAGTGGATCCCAACTGCACAACAGACAGCTAAGAGAGTGTGTACAAACCAGATTATCAAAAACTTTTACAGGATGGAGTTGAGAGTTTGGTTTAGACTTCTAGAGAAATGCAGGCGGGTTCCCAGGCAGACGCTAATGTCACACGTTAAAAATCCATCCCAACTGCCTCTTGGCAGATTTTGTGTGGTCATCACCCTTTGCCGGCTCTCCGGCATGTCGTAATCTTTTTACGGAACCGAAAACCGCATTTGTTCAGGGATGTTGGCGCCTGACTTTAACGCTACAGTTTGTTAATTGTGTTTTCTGTGCATAACGGGAGTTTTACAAGAAACAAACTTTAGCGTCTGCATCTACTTATTACTCTGCAAAGTGCTGTGTTTGGGATTTACGGTTATACTGGAGTTCAGTGGACGTTATGCGATTTTGTTAATGTCGACATTATAGGTTTAGGGTTAGGCTGCAGTTAGGCATAGAGCCCTAACAGTAGAAAAAACGTTATGCCGACTTACACTATTGACCATGTCGAAATTCTGAATGTCGATACTTTGTACCACACCCACTTATGGAGTGTTACCGGGAGAGCCGGTGCCCACTTTGTAAGGGGCCTCATGTCAGACGCACAGCTGGCAGCCATATAACAGATGCCAGTTTTACCCATCCTATGCCGGTGTGAAAGCAGGGAACCCAATCCACATTAGAGCAGCACAATATAGTACAAGCACATAAATAGGAGCGTAATGAGATTATAATGTAGTTCCCAATACCTTATATTGTCATGTTTGAAATATATCCTAACGATAATATTAAGTTCTACTTCCTTGAGTTATAATTGAATGATCACATGTACATTGCGCTCAGGACATAGAAATAAGAGCATGCCGCCTCCATTAGCGCGATGTAGGTATGAACGTATGAACTAATGAGCCTGTGGGACGTCCCATGTCAGCTGCGTTACCGCCTTATGAGAGTGACATCACTTCAAATATGGTTCAAAACCCTACGGTGAACGCAACATCATCCTACAGGATCCTTCAGAGTGCTTGACGGATGGTAAACGCAGACAGCGCTACTGCCTTGCGCTGATGACCCGTCCGGCGGTGCGTTCTTCATGACTGCTGCCGAGATGGAGCGCACCGCAGGCGCATGATAAGCGGTAATTAGGTACGAGCCCTAAGCTGTAGGCTTTCATTGGCTGTACTGCAGATGCGCTAATAATGCGTTATTTTAAAGAGCACGGATGTGAAGTGGCTGCACCAGAAACTCCTGGATGACCACAAGGCTCCCAGAGGCGGCGACTGCAATTGCTGGCCGACTGGATCCTGTTCCCTGCACGGTGGCGAGGGAACAGTGACAGAGCGAATCTCCGCTCTGGCGCAGGACACTGAACTGCAGCATTCAGGGAAAGGCCTTTCTCCTCGGCTGTGTTTTCCTTCCTGTCTGGTGCACTAATTGCTGCCATTATTCCACCCTATTAAGGTCACCGTACCCAGACACGCAGGGCGACTAGCACGTCATAGCTCACAAGATACCACCAGTTTTTACACCCCCCCCCAATCACTCATCCCTCCCCCTTACCATTGTATCAGTAGTATTTATTTGTAAAGCATATAAAAATGTTGTAGCCTTTATCCATCTTGTTTTACATACAGCCTCTTTATATAAAGAAAGCCATGTAGGGTGTTTTTATCCCCCATATCGCTTCTACTTAATTAAAATAGCTAAAAAAAAAAGTACAGTATTAATAATATCTAACAGAAAAAAAAAAAGCCATCTAAAAATATACAGAACTCTGCAATCATCTCAATAAAGCAACCGGCTGATTTCCCACGTTCATCCTGCGCTCAGACAGCTGTTGCTGCGGCAGAACCGAACGGGTTACAATAAAATAAAAGGGAAATGGGGTGGGTGGGGGGGGGGTTTGGAGAGAGAGAAAAAAAAGAAGGGATGGCATTAACAAAATGAAAATTACGGTGTAAACAGTTCATAAAATCTCACAGCCCTGATGTCGCTGTAGATCATTAAATTTCTGCAACAATTAGACCTTTTCTCACGGCAGCAAATTGGGCCGGTTGCCATGGCAAATCCGAGCCCTTAAGTCATATATCTTTGATTGCAGAAAGGTCAGAGTCAGACAGCCTAATAACTCAAGAAGCTGTTTGACAGATTTCATCGGTGCATGGTCACATAACAGCACAAAACGGTGTCGGCAGTTGTTAAAAGCGGAGGGTCAGGGAAAAGGTTGAGGTTGTGGAATGTTTCCGCTTCACCGAGCCCAGCTAGATAATGTGTCTAACCAGCTTTAGATCTAAAGAACATTATTTTAGGTAGGAGGTCAAATCAATAACTTTTTTTTTTTTTTTAAATTCTATTCCAGATTTTTCTCTATCCTCCTAAGACAGCCAGAAAATATAATTTTTTTATTTTTTTTTTTAAATATTTTTTTTTTCTTCTATTCTATTCCAGATTTTTCTCTACCCTCCTAAGACGGCCAGAAAATATAATTATTTTTTTTTTAAAATACATTTTTTTTTCTTCTATTCTATTCCAGATTTTTGTTTCCCCTACCTGACGGCTGGAAAATATATCATTTTTTTTTGTTAAATAAATAATTTATTTATTTTTCTTCTATTTCAGATTTTACTTTCCCCTCCTAAAACGGATGGAAAATCTTATTTTTTTATTTTTATTTTTTAAACCGTGGAGCACGGCGGGAAGAGGAGTAAGCATGAAACTTATTTATTTATTATGGAGTTCTGGGAGGGGGGCGCCGTGCTGTAGCGTTATCGGTGGAAACCTTGAGTTGGCACGCGGCTTTAAAATTCATGGCAGGTGGGTAGAGGATCATGGAGGGACAATGATGTTAAATCACCAGTCGGAAGATTTGAAGCATATTTTATCTTGCAGTGCAGTTAAGGGAAAAGGGTTACATGGATAGAATTCGGCAATCAAGGAGAGCATTCGTACAAGGTGGTGAGAAGAAACAGGTGTAGTAGCCTGTGGCTGGCTAGCTGCTGTGGAACTACAAATCCCAGTGAGCCCTGAGTACTTATGTTCTAGTGTCACATCTGCTTAGTTTCCTTTTTTTAATGTACAGACAGAAATATTCTTGATAATCTGTTGCAGAGGAGAGGGAAGCAGTGTCTTCGCTTTTCTTGACGATCAGAATAGAATTGAGCAGTTGTTGACTGCATACTGCCATATAGCTACACTAGTCCATATCCTAAGTCACAGACTTGAATAGACAAACTGTGCAGTTATAGTAGCACGCGTATTCTTCAGAGCATTAGTCCCCTGCTGGCTCTGTAGTTAATGGCACCAACAGTGTTTGTACAATCAGAGGAATACAGACACAGCATTGGAGCTTGCAATCTAATTTGTCCTAACATATCCAAAAGAGTTAAAGTCACTGCACTGAAAAAACTCTACGGCCTGAATGGCGTGACCGGAGAACAGGATGCCCCATTCACTTCTGCTACACAGGGCATATATTCTTGGTTCATCCACTTTTTACAGGGCAGAGGGTTTCTCGCCCAGACAACGGGTGCGTTCAACAATGCCCGCATAACCCGACCATAACACTTTGGAAACCCGCAAAACACGGGATGGTCATACAAACTGCATGCGGATACAGTATCACCCTGATTAAGGCACTACATGGGCGTTATTACCTGGCTACTCAATAGCTGCCCAGTACTTTTTCCATTAAGATGCGCTGAATGGGCACTACATGGGGAAGAAGTAATAGAGAAGATAGCTGATGGGAGACACATTCATGCTGTAAGGTGGCACCGAAATCTGTTCAGATGCAAGCTGGCACTGTTGCGACTGCGATTCCATACGCAAAGGACTTGCAAAAGTATGCTGACTCTGATGTCTTGTGTATTGAGAAGCCCACCTCTGGTGACGCACATCCGCTGCTTACGTACCACAGCGGAAAGCATCAGTCTAAGTAAGGCTATGCTGTCTCTAACAGAGCGGCTCTGCTAAGACGCCGGGGCCTCTCCAGCGGCAAACTAATTTGCAGGGGCTCACTAAGGCACGCCCAGACACGGCTGCTTTTTCTTTTTAAACCAACCCCCGTTACCTTTCCCAAACGCTGACTACTTATCACTCACTTTGCGAATAAATTCTCTCTGCGTCCGTCATTGCTAGTCCATCGCCGCTTGTGCTCAGTGCAGCTGTGACGCATTCTGCAAAAAATCGCATTACGTCCATCTTTAAATCAGGCCCTCCCTGCAATGCAGCGTTACACCCTGCGGATTTCATCATTGGCTGGTTGGTAATGGGGAAAAAAAAAATACTGTGGGCTCTATATAATAACTCACATACGGCCACATCAAATATAATGCAGCGTCCTCTGGTAACAGCGCTGCATTTTACTGATTGATTTGTATAGCCACGAGCGCGTACCCTCGCTCCATCTCAACCCCTGCTCCGGACACGCCCCCTGCGGCGGGACCTGCGAGGATGAAAATAAGGAGGAAAGGCTGGATAGGCATCATTCTTTCCTCCATATCTGCCTTAACTCAGAGACTCCCAAACTCCGCCTTTACAGTCCATGTTTTAAGGATAGCCATGATTGAGCGTGGATGGTTAAATCAAGTTGACTGAGGTATTAATTAAGTCACCTCTGCTCAAGCATGGCTATCCTTTGGGAATCTCTGCCTTAACCCATCTACGCGCCCCTTACCAGGCCTCCCCATGTAATGTAATCTTGCTCTTCTCTCTAAGAACCTACATTAATGTAAAAGTTGTGATGCAAAGTGCTGAAATGGGTTTAAATTGGATTTAAGAGGCTGAAATCCCATTGATCACACTTTAGACAATGCCTATATATTAAGACTATCCGCCCTGCATTTGTCATTTTAAGGGGGCACATCCCATCAGCCCAGTCTGCAGCCTGGTGACATGTATTATATATGCATCTTAATGAGAGGGCTTCTTTTTTCCAGCAGTGTCTAAAATCAATAAAATTAGAGGCTGCGGCAATTTACATACTTTAACCCTACCATCCCCCATCGGGATCGTTCATAAAATATCAATACTGGAGAAGCAGAAGCCTTGGCCTGATCTAAGTGGGAGGTTATTAAAAATTGCAGCTGACAGCTGCCTAGCGTGGCTCTGCGCGGTGCCGGAGTGCGCGGTGCCGGAGACATGGTCTGCTGGTAAACGGGGGGGGGGGGGGTGAGCGGCAGGAGACGCAGGGCCTCTTACAAGCAGGGTGTGTTGTCAGATCGGTGGTGGCGGCTAATTAGCAGAACACAGAAGACGGCTCAGACTGCGCTGTTATCTGTCCTCTGCGAGCCCGCGCTACCCAGCACGGAAAACCATTTACGAGTCATCTGTGATTCTTGAGATCAAACCACAAGTGCCTGGCACAGCTGGGAATTCTTACAAGCTTCCAGTGTGGATATTAGAGCGGGAAGGTTTAGCTTAACGTCTCAAAGAGCACTCAGCGCGGATTGCAAAGATCACCTTCAATTACCTCTTACGCCTGCCCGTATCCGCTGTTCCTTCCACGCCGAGCACTCGGACAGCCGAAGGGTTAACAGCAAAACACCACATTTAACAGGGGTACACTACGGTACTTATGGCTCACAAAAGGGATAAACTGCTTAATGATCACAGTGTTAGCGATCAGCTACTCGCTCCCAGTAGCTGCCGACAGCGTCTGTCCTCACTCTCAGCTCATGTACAGTAACTGGACCATAAAGTTTCCTTAATGTGAGGACGGATCTCTGGGAGAAGACAAACGATTTTCCCACTCCTCCTACTAACTTCAACTAGCAGATTGGTGGTGGTCCAGTCAGTGGTGGGAGTACCACATTATCAACATGTCGCCATTTTTTAATGTCGAGATATTGGTTGTCGACCTTAAGTCCACGGCAACATTCAGAACCTGTCGACATTCTGAAAGTCGACAATCTGACTGGTTACCCCCAAAATTACCATAATACCCCAAATAGAAGTTGAGCAAATCATTTGCCATAAAGCTAAATGCAATAAAAGGTACAGACACAAGTGCGTTCTGAGCTATGGATGAGAGGTACAGACACAAGTGCGTTCTGTGCTATGGATGAGAGGTACAGACACAAGTGTGTTCTGCGATATGGATGAGAGGCACAGACACAAGTGCGTTCTGTGCTATGGATGAGAGGTACAGACACAAGTGCGTTCTGTGCTATGGATGAGAGGTACAGACACAAGTGTGTTCTGCGATATGGATGAGAGGTACAGACACAAGTGCGTTCTGTGCTATGGATGAGAGGTACAGACACAAGTGCGTTCTGCGCTATGGATGAGAGGCACAGACACAAGTGCGTTCTGTGCTATGGATGAGAGGTACAGACACAAGTGCGTTCTGCGCTATGGATGAGAGGTACAGACACAAGTGCGTTCTGTGCTGTGGATGAGAGGTACAGACACAAGTGCGTTCTGAGCTATGGATGAGAGGTACAGACACAAGTGCGTTCTGTGCTATGGATGAGAGGTACAGACACAAGTGCGTTCTGCGCTATGGATGAGAGGTACAGACACAAGTGTGTTCTGCGCTATGGATGAGAGGTACAGACACAAGTGCGTTCTGTGCTATGGATGAGAGGTACAGACACAAGTGCGTTCTGTGCTATGGATGAGAGGTACAGACACAAGTGCGTTCTGTGCTATGGATGAGAGATACAGACACAAGTGCGGTCTGTGCTATGGATGAGAGGTACAGACACAAGTGCGTTCTGTGCTATGGATGAGAGGTACAGACACAAGTGCGTTCTGTGCTATGGATGAGAGGCACAGACACAAGTGCGTTCTGTGCTATGGATGAGAGGCACAGACACAAGTGCGTTCTGTGCTATGGATGAGAGGTACAGACACAAGTGCGTTCTGTGCTATGGATGAGAGGCACAGACACAAGTGCGTTCTGTGCTATGGATGAGAGGTACAGACACAAGTGCGTTCTGTGCTATGGATGAGAGGTACAGACACAAGTGCGTTCTGTGCTATGGATGAGAGGTACAGACACAAGTGCGTTCTGTGCTATGGATGAGAGGCACAGCTATGGATGAGTGGTACAGACACAAGTGCGCTCTGTGCTATGGATGAGAGGTACAGACACAAGTGCATTCTGCGCTGTGGATGAGAGGTACAGACACAAGTGCGTTCTGTGCTATGGATGAGAGGTACAGACACAAGTGCGTTCTGTGCTATGGATGAGAGGTACAGATCCTCGCATATTAACCCTTTTCCACCCAGTACAACGCGCACTGCTCCTGAACTAGTCACTTCATTACTCCCTTACTCTCGCAGTTACCCGCGCTAAACTCATTATTTTATGCTATAAAATAAATTTAAAAAATCCTTGTTTTCATTTCATTCAGCACAGGTAGTGCATCAATATGTAAAGTCGGCAATTCAGGTGCAGAGCATTTTATACGGAGAGTCATATTGCAGGATTTGGGGGTTCCGACAGGCTCAGTTTGGAAATGTAGCATGTGATAGTAGCCTCTAACTATTTTTGGGGATAACACAACAAGCAAATTAAATGGGTAAAAAACAAATAAGACACTTTTTGTCCCTTTGGGTAGAAAATGAGTAAATATAGGGATGGGTGATCGTTACGACAAGCAGTACACTCCGGATGAAATAAAACTAGTAACATATCGCATTGTTAATGGTCAGTCTGTTATTAATACACGAGAGGAAATTCAGAACCAGGCGATGCCCGCAGAGTACCGTCAGGACGCTGTCACATAGCGCCCACCAACACTACGTGGGAACATTGTGATGCTGGGCTACCGTACTGCTTTGGAGATGTGCGCACCACTCAATCGGGCCCAGAAACAGGACGTGATCTGTAACTTTGCTGAGTCACATCCACCAGTGTAACACGCACGGGCCACTGGTATACTGGTGCGTATAAACTATCCGCCTGCGCCTTCCCACGTGCTCTGCAGAGTTAGCGCTGCACAGGATGGGGGAACAGATGCTGGACAGATACCGCTATAGCTCCGAGAGTTTGGGCTGCTTAAGAAAGACAGCTCACAGCAGAGGCTTCCTGGCACATTCTCCCACAATGGAAAGAGGGGACTATGCATGACATCAGCATTGTCTGCTTAATATAACCAGGGGAGGGGAGGACTGGGGCCACCCCAGCCTGACTAGAAGGGTGAGCTCATGCACGGCTTTACAACTTAAAAATAAATATGTCCAGTTCATTAAAAGAGACACGTTTCAATCAAAAAATAATAAGCGAGCAGAGTCTATCAAAAAATCAGAAGTGAAATGCTGCCTTTATGGGCAAAGTACCTTATACTAAACTGTATTAATATTACAGTCATTAATATTGTTACAATCATTAATATTGTCATCTTGTTTGTTCCTAAAAGCAGCCCCATAAATAGCAGCAGTGCCACCTGTGGGCAGAGAGAGGACACAGCACCTTATCTATCAAACGTTTTGAGTTTCACAAATAACCTTTGAGTGAAGATAGTTTCCTAGGAACGCAAAAAGTTCTACAGGATACATATGTAATGAATAAACAAGATAACTCCCTTAAATTAATTTTCAGAATGAACTTGTAGGTTTAAGAATGAACATGAAATTAGTGGTCTAAACAAAGCAAAAATGATAGAAACAAATAGGATTTACTTGTAACATGCAATATTTTAGTTTACAGGTCAGAGTCAGACTAACAGCTAGGCAACATAGGTGAAAACCTAGGGTATAAATCCAGTTCCCTTTAAACATAGCTCACATTCACAGGGCTAAACCAGGACCAAAACACTACAGGAACGCTCAGAAGGCTGAACCAGAACCAAGGCACTACAGGAACACTCAGAAAGCTGAACCAGAACCAAGGCAATACAGGAACACTCAGAAAGCTGAACAAGGACCAAAGCACTACAGGAACACTCAGAAAGCTGAACCAGAACCAAAACACTATAGGAACACTCAGAAAGCTGAACCAGAACCAAGGCAATACAGGAACACTCAGAAGGCTGAACCAGGACCAAAGCACTACAGGAACACTCAGAAGGCTGGACCAGGACCCAAGACACCACAGACGCACTCATATTATTAGACAAGGAACCAAGGCACTACAGGAACACCCATGGGGCTGGACAAGGATCCAGGGCACCATGGGAACAGTCACAGGGCTGGACCAGGACCAAGGCACTACAGGAACAATCACAGGGCTGGAACAGGAGTCAGGGCACTACAGTAACATCCACAGGGATAGGCCAGGAACAAAAGGCACTACAGGAACACCCATAGAGCTAGACCAGGAACCAAGGCACTACAGAGGGCTGGTCCAGGAGCTAAAGTACTACAGGAACACCTACAAAGATAGACCGTGACCAAGGCGCTATAGGCGCACCCATAGGGCTTGACCAGGAAGCAATGCGTCACAGGATCACCCACAGGGACGGACCATGATCAAGGCACTACAGGAACACCCATAGAGTTGTAACAGGAACCAAAGCACTACAGACGCTAGACCAGGATCCAGGCACAACAGGAACAATCACAGGGCTAACCCAGTAACCAAGGAACACCCACAGAGCTGGACCAAGATCCAGGCACAAGAGGAGCTCGACCAGGATGCTAAACTGAATCTTCCCAATAGTTCTCCTTATTATGCCAAGGCCTTTTTTTTTCTATATAAAATAACAATAGAATAACAAATAAAACCCTTTTTTTTCCTTTGCCAGCGAAACATTTTTAAATAGACACCAAAATCAATCATATTACTGATTTCAAGGATTTATCTGAGGGTCTTAATTGCGCGCCTGTCAATGCCGCGTTCTCTGAGGTTTATTAACCCTACCAAATGATTCTCATTTCTATCTTATACCAATCAATGAGGAGCGGCTTGATATTCCTTATTTCAATAATCCTGGTAATTTGCTCTTTCATAAAAGGTCCCCCCCCCCCCCTCCCACCCACCCATCTCCTCTCCGGATGATTTCTTTTCTCATGCTAAGTAGTTTTGAATATTTTTTTTTTTTATGTGTGCGCCAGGATATTTATGCTGCAATGCAGTTGTCTTATTTCTATTTTTGGCGAATAAAATCAAAGTCTTTTAAAGAACTTTAATGGCTTAATATGTGCAAACGCATCTCTAGAAAGTTTTGGAAGGCAGTACAATGGAAATGGGGTAATTACGCATCCCGTTTCATTATTGCGAAGCCAAAAAAAATAAATAAAAAAAAATAAAGATAGCTGGTGGTTTTAGCAAACGTCTTCCAGACAGACCTGGAAATGCCAGGGGATGTGGGAGCCACACGTCGTCAGCTGTGCGCGCAGCAGAATCTTTTTTAGATTGAAGCGGAGTGCTCTGATACCACGCCAAAGAGGAAATATGTACCATTACACTACAAATAACTCTAGTATGGCGTGAAATGTCAGAGCTTTACTGCGTGTGACAGTCTGACACCTGAATACAGCCACCCTGTCACGGCGGTGATTTGGCAGAGGAATCCAGTTACACCTGAAAGGTTAGCGCTGTATTTTGGCTTGTCATTCCAGTGGCACATTAGGCTCAGTGTGCTCTGCCACGCAGATGCTTCTCCCCAGCAGCCACAAGTATAAAGGCGTGCAGCGCTTGCAGAACCTTTTTGCAATAGGTCTTGCTTAAAAAAAATATTTATGATGCGATATTACTGCGCAAACGCTAAAATCGGGCATCTCAGAATGCACCTATTAGGCCGCACGGATGGACTTTGTAGTTGCATTCGCTTCAACCCTCACATGGACGACCGCCAATTGACACCCCCAGAACTACTCAAAATCCAATGTATAATGAACCAGCCATATATAGCTGGGCTCATCTCTACATAATCCCACAGTTTGCCACGAAGATTCACATCATCAGCTGAATGGCCACACCCTCCACGTACTTCTATGAAGCGGCGTTACTCGGAAGCGGACTTAGTTTGCGACGGTCACACGGCATATTGTTTCAGATGGTCTCTTAAAATGGTCTCATAGGGGTTTACGGGCCTCATTTATCAACAAGTTTTTATCATACGCAACAAGGTTTTAAAACTCGCTGCTTGTGATAAATGGTGCTCCAGCCAATCAGCTCCCAGCTGTCATTTTTCAAACACAGCCTGTAAAGTGACAGTTAGGATCTGATTGGTTGGTATTTTCTCTCCGTCCAAGGCTTAGGGCCTGATTCAGACCCGCTCGCGAGCGCATCATTCGTGATGTCAGTAGTGAACTTCCTGCTCTATTAGAGCAGTAAGTTCATTCGGGCTTGCGAGAACCGAGACCCTACCACCACAAGGGTCTCGTCGCAAGCCCGATGGTCACGATAATCGCGACCATCGTCAGGCCGCTCGCAAAAGCTATGGGTGGTCACCCACAGCTATGCGAGCGGCCTGGAGGTGGATTTTTTTTTTTTTTTTTTTTTAAATCCGCCTTGATTCAGAGCGAGCGCCTCTGAATCAGGCCCTTAGTACATAGACCCCTTAAAATGTAAAAAAAAACATTCAAGACTTGTACATTATACACAAGTTTTATTCCCAAAAAAACACAGGGCCTCATTCAACTCTTGTTGAGCGCTCGCTCTGAATCAGGGCGTTTTGTTTTTTTTTGTTGCGGCCTCCTGGCTGCTCGCTAAGCTGTGGGTGACCACCCACAGCTTTTGCGAGCGGCCAGGTGATGGTCGCGACCATCGGGGCTTGCGACGAGACCCTTGTGGTAGGGTCTCGTCCATCGCAAGCCCCAGAGAGCTTCCTGCTCTAACAGAGCAGGAAGCTCTCCACTGACATCACATTCCATTCTCCACTGACATCACATTCCTTCGGGAATGCCTCCATTTGTGTAGCCACCCCCCTATGCGCTCCCGAGCGGGTCTGAATCAGGCCCACAGTTTTACGGCAGACACTTATTTTTATTCTTCCGGAAAAGCTGAATTGATCTGGCGAATGATAAAGACAAAACTATTGTTCTGGTATTGCAAATCCATATTGCTGATCTCAAGTACAATAACAGCTCTAGGGGATGTACTGAGCCTTGGAGAGGGATAAAGTACCAACCGATCAGCTCCTGTCATATTTCAAACACAGCCTGTAACACAAAAGAAGCTGACTGGTTGGTACTTTATCTCTCTTCAAGGCTTAAGCTGGGTACACACTGGAGCGACCGGCGACCGGTCCGATGTTCAGGGACGTTGCATGATTGCCGGTACACATTACCCGATTTAACGAACGATGGAATGATCACTCGTTCCGTCCTTCAAGTAATATCTACAGCGCCGTAAGCAATATCGTGTGATTGGCCATGCAGACCGGCCAATCCCGCGATATCGCATGCGACCACGGAAGCGAGCATATTGGACATACACACTGCACGATAGGCCCAGATTTGTCGTTCCAATTTGGCCAATCGGGACGATATTGCTCCAGTGTGTACCTGGCTCAATACATCCCCCCCCCCCCCCCCCCCGACGTCTGTCTATTGAAGCCGAGCTTGAGCCACAGTGACAAATATGAATCAGAGATTAGATGCGACACGAGCTGGCAGTGATTCTAACCCCTTGAAGGACTGGTGTGTCTGGGGATTATGCTCCTATATTGTTCTCCTGCTGCTCACGTCCCCCCATAACCTGGGGATCCCCTGAAGCAACTGCAGCGTCTCTCTACAAAGATGTGTTTCAACATATTTTACTGTAACAGCTGCAATGAAACATAATGGGTTTTGCCCTCACTATATCAGACGTGGTAATGAGCGGGTGATCTCTCCGTCTCAATCCTGTTCTCTGACACGTTGGCTACAGAGAGGAAATGTATGGAGACTAACTTCCCACTGACTCCTTACTTCCTCCATATTATTTTTATTTTAACGGTTGCGCCCCAATGCAAAGCGGCGAGTGCTCCGTCAGGTTACCCAACTGGCTATGAAGGGGTTAACGTCAGGACAACACCTATTATCTGATCCCAATAAATGTAATAACAAAAAACCAATCAAACAGCAAAGTACGAGAGTATAAAAACATGTGCGTTTATTAAAGACACTTGAAGGCACATTGTTATTGAGGCACAAGATTGTTGTTTATAAGCTGGTGCCATCTGTATTGGGGAGGGGGGGGGGGCTCTGTGCTCTCTAACGAAAAATGTACAATAACTTTTTTCCATCCCCATTAGTTTTTATTTAGATTACTTATCGCCATGTTCTAACAGCCACTTATT
The DNA here is from genome assembly GCA_031769625.1 of Taudactylus pleione. Lineage (NCBI taxonomy): Eukaryota > Metazoa > Chordata > Amphibia > Anura > Myobatrachidae > Taudactylus > Taudactylus pleione. The sequence goes on from JAUIMM010000536.1 coordinate 1,790,157, forward strand.
TTATGATACATAATGAAATGAATCACACACCCTGGTATCCTTACCGTCTTGCCTTGTTACCCTAAGTCAGGGGTCTTCAACCTTGGCCCTCCAGCTGCTGTGGAACTACACATCCCAGCATGCACTGCCATACTTTTAGCATGCTGCTATATCAAAAAGGTGGCAGTGCATGCTGGGATGTGTAGTTCCACAGCAGCTGGAGGGCCAAGGTTGAAGGCCCCTGTGATCACCCCACGGTAGCTGAAAAGTAATGCCGGAACCCAGACACTGCAGCAGTACCCTTACGACCTAGGGGTATCCTTTAATGTTACGACAGCACAGAAGGGATGTTGTGGCAGAAAACAGACTCAGCATACTAACGGCTAGGGCTGTATATTAATGTCAGTAATGAGAGGAGAGTGGCAGCTTCTCTGTATCTGTATATCAACTAATAATATGCAGCCTGCCCACAAAATGCAGATTTTTCAGCTGTAATACACTTTGAATTTAGCATCTACCAGCAAGGTAGGGGACGGGGAGAAATCTAATATTCATTTTGCATTGCCAGGCTCAGCTGCTCCTCTCATCACACTTCTGTGCACAGGAATGGGGAACGCAAACCCACAAGTGACAATATTTTTATGCCTGAAAATAAAACATAGTGCAGCAAAAGAGATGGACACCGGATAAAGACATGGATCTGCCCTCTCCACTCTCTCTGGCTGATTCAGAGGGGAACCCCAGAGGGATCGGTGCCGTGTCTACGGTTGCAGCAGATCTGAGAACACATGCTTCTCAGATCCGCTGCTTGCGCCCGAAGACACAGTATTGTATCAACATTGGGGACGCTGCGCGGACCATCGTACCACTGAGTAACCCGGAGGTCACTTAGAATGTCCACTGCAACTAATCTGCGTCAGAGGATGCAGTCTCTGGCTCCGGTAAGCCCCCAAAATGGAGGAGACATGCTGCGTTTTCACCAGCATTCCCCGTCACTGCCCCCAAACGCCGGCAGCCCGTCAATCAAGTTGAGTTTAGTGCGCAGTGCAGCTTGGACGCACACACAGGACAAACACCATCGGACATATGCAAACTGAATCGGAGTCGTTCGTACGCAAAAGCGCCCGTCTGCAAGTTTATGCAAATGCAGCTGCAGACTCCTCCCCTTGTCTATATCCGTTTGCCCGAATGTGCAAGGACTTAGAGTGCCCACCTTTAGCGCCTGCGAACGCTGTAACACTGATGGGTAGGTCCTTATGCCAATCGGGTGCACCGTGGAAACCTGCACAAGCCCCGTTGAAGGCAGTTTCTCAGTCTGACTGCGACCTCCGATGCCTGCGGCCGTGAACGCGGCCGCTTGCACTGACACGCCCACTGAGTAGACCATTTTTGCGTGCATTCTTAGCCACCTCCCAGTCATCGCCCAGAACGTTTCCACCACACTTCTGATTCCGTCTGTCCCGATCGCAACAGCGTACACATGCTCAACTATAACGAAATCGCTACTTGAACATTCGCAACGTGTGTGGCACTGATTCAGGGAACCAGTACGTATTACCTACCCTAACCCTCCTTTAGGGGTGCCTAACCCTAACCCCCCTCTAAGTGCCTAAACCCAACCCCCTTCCCCGCAGCCTAACCCTAAGTCTCTCGGGGGGGGGGGTGCCTAACCCAATCCTCCCGATGGGGGTGTCTAACCCAATCCTCCCGATGGGGGTGTCTAACCCTAACTCCCCCCCTTTCCCTAGCCTAAACCTAACCCTCCCCCCAGGAGCCCTACAACCTAACCCCCCCCCTGCACGTCATAGCATATTCTCTCGCGGGTAATCACATGGCGCTATGCACGCGCACGCTTGTAGCGTGATCGGCAAAGATATAGCAGGACACATCTGTATGTGTGATCATGTGTCTGATCTAGGATACGTAGGAGTCAGTAGTGGCCTCCAGTGAGGTCTGAAACGTGGAGAGACGTGTACTTGTAAAACCTATGCAAGAATCTTTACCTGACGCGCTGTATGTCTTGCGTATTCTTCTAAATCTACTATTACACACGTTTTTACCATGCAGATGGTTTACACGTAATCTGCTTCGTGAACACAGCTGGGCCCAGCGATCCGTAACCCTTACTGAAGCACTATGTGAACCGTCTGATCTGGTTCAGCACGCCGGTTTATTTAGTCTGTGCCCCTGCGAGTTCGCACCGTCCCATGATTCCCGTGGAAAGCCTGGTTCTTCGCTGCGTGCCACTGAATCCCATGACCAACATGAGAATGGAATACGGTAGGTGCCCAGGACAGGCTGGGGGGTCATTTCACTGCACACCTTATTCCGTCCGGGACCAGAGATCCCACGGTAGGGAATGAGACGCGTACTGCTCCCAGGTCAGGCTTCGCGTGTACGTGCCAATATCACGGTCTTTAAATAGAACAGAATTAAACATATCTCTATTCTAAAGAGACGGCAGAGTCGTCGGAGTCTAACTTTAGAGAGGAGATAAATGGTATATTCCCTGGTGTGGGGCGTATCAATGCCTGAGCAGGGTTCAGACTCTACGTCTGAGCGTTTAGAAGTCTGATTAGCTTTCTCCCTAATCAAGAGGGGAAGGTGAAGTGGCGGGGAGCGGCGTTTCTCAGCTGGTTCCTTCTCCGCAAATAAATAAATAAATAAATCGCGACGCTGACTCTCATTACTATTCACTCTTGTGAGCATTTAACTCATCAGGACCAGATCACCCCTGCAAAGTTCCGCTATTGTCGAGCTGGGGGAGGCAGGATGCCATTTGTACTTATCTACGGGAAGGTATTTAATGCATTTCCGCACAGTGACGAAAACGTTCTGGCTAAACCGGGGGGCTGGATTGAGTGCCATAGACAAGAAGCTGGTGGAAGGAGTGAGGACAGCGTGGAAGACGCCAAGAACACTCCGTACCGGGTAGAACCCCGGAAGCCAGGTTTATGCTTAACCCATGGAATTCCACCCAAAAACCATGAGCGGTTATCCTTTGACGGGTGTAGTATAAGGGATAGACAGTAATTAGTTAGACAATGTCTAGATAGACACCAGATGTTAGACAGTGAATAGTTAAGACAGGGAAAAAAGTCAGACACACTAAAGTTAGACATGTAAAAAGGTCGATAGGTACAAAACGTCGACATGAAAATTGTCAACACAAAAATGGTAGACAATTGTTTTATGTTTTTAGCCCTAATTTTCACCCTAACCCTCCCCTTGATGCCTAACCCTCCCTCCTGGTGCCTAACCCTAACCGTGGGGGTAAGTGCCTAACCTTAATCCTCTAGTAAATGCCTAACTCTAATGGTGCGTACACACTTGGCGATTTTACTGAGCGATTGCACAATTACGACATCGTAATCGTGCAATCGCTCAGTAATCGTGCGCAAATCGTGCATTATAATGTCAGAAACGACCAGCGATGCGCACTCCCGCTGGTCGTTTCCAACATTGTCCATCGCCTGAACATGCCTGTCAATCTGCCGATAACGACAGATTGGCCATGTTCAGGAATGATGGACGGTGCCTGCACTGAACGACTGATCGTTCAGTGTAGACACTACAGGGGATGAGGAACTACGGTACGATTACGATGTCGTAATCGTACGGTCTTTCCTAATCGCCCAGCGTCTACGCACCCTAACCCTAAAAAAAAAAAATGTGTCAACCATTTTCATGTCAAACTTTTGACCCTGGCGACCTTTTTACATGTCTAACTTTAGTGTGTCTGACTATTCACTGTCTAACATCTGGTGTCTATCTAGACATTGTCTAATTAATTACTGTCTGTCTATAGTCGGGTACCCTCCTTTAACATCTGAGTCTTTGTAGACACCCAACATTTTACATATCAGGAGAATTGTGGAATACACAATTTGGGAGGACACAGTCTATTCAGGAAACAAGACTTCTCCTACTTGCAAACGGCCTGCTGGCTCCCGATTGCCCCCCCCCCCAGTAACTCCCATTCAGCCGTCGGTGAGAAGCGAATAAGGTGCGTCTGACTAAAGTCTCTCGTATATGCTCTAAATTGTGTATTAAGGTCGTGACACGCACAATTTGCTAAAAATAGTGAGATAGTGCTGTAATTGAAATTATAGTTGTCTGAATTTGCAGACATTCAATAGCCTGTGACCTGTGTCACTCCAGTGTGAGATCATACTTGCACCAGCAATGGACAACTCCACTAATACCTCAGTCAGGTCACAGGTTAGTTTTATGTGGGGAGGGTATAAAGAAGTCATTTTCAAGCAAGAAAGCAGCAATCCAATGTAGGATTCCCCCTCTATAAATAGCTAACTAGACACATTCTAAAAATTGATTTGGTCTTAGCCGTCCTCCAATAAATCAGTATCTCTTTTTGCAAAATGTCTCTGGAAGGAAAACAAGTCTGGCTGCGACACACGGGCAAAAGTTCTCAGCCTCCCAAAATGTTACGTAGTGCAAGAGAGGGGAAGAGGAGGGGAAGAGGGAGGAGGGGTGGAAGTCACAGAAAGTGCTCAAAAGGGCATTCCAAAGCCTCTCTGCTCACATGCATGTGACTGTGGTTGCCATGGCAGTCACATGACACTGTGGAAAATCTGCAGATTTATCAATCATTTATAGCAGTCTGTGGAAACAAACCTATGAAAAGCCAGTAGTTACCAAGTAGCTTCTTATAGCCTTCCTCTGTGATTAATGTAAAACTAAAGAAATAAATAGTAATAAAACTGTAATTTATTCATGGGGACTGTTGCTTTACAATTTCGGAATGACGGAAGCCAAACATATTTCTGTAACACAAGCAATCATTTCTGAATACTCACGTTTCTTCCTGTGATCAACTAAAGCTGCCGCTTGTTTTGCGGAACATTTGGCAAACCAATTGTCCCCAAGTAAAACGGTTACTTCGTTGGTTTGGACAAGCCGTCCAGGCATAAAAGCAAGGGGGCCAAACGGTACCTGGGGAAAATAAAGATGGAAACTAGTCAATAGTGACCACTTCGGCAGAGAGACACAAATCTCAGCGCTAGTCGTATGACACATCTCCATGCCCCCGAGTATTACAGGAGGACAAACCACTTCAAGTGCAACAAAGCTCAATAAAAATATTTCGACACATTGTTGCAGAGAGTAAACCATACTTTCCTGCTGTTGGCGTTCATTCATGAGTTGTTCACTGCCTACTGTCATATTTATGTGAACGTCTATCCCCTATTTCAAATGAGTGACTTGAGTGAATACCTTAAAAGACAATTAGAACGGTCCTGCTCATAGATTTATTACAGTACTAAAGGGTCCACTCCATATTGGTATAATTAACCTAGATCAGTTATATTACTCACCCAATAGTAGGTTATTTTAATATTTTTCTTTTAGAAGGGGCAACTGACATAGGTTTCGGATTATCCTGAAATATTTCCCTGTATTACCATTTAAAGGATATAATTATGTAATGATATTTTGAATGAGCTGCAGTAAACTCTTTACAAAGAGCCACAAAGAAAATAAAGGACGAGACCTTGGACAAAATTGGCAAGGTACTGTATTATATATACTCGTAAGGCAGATAATTGTTGAAGAACCCCCCCCGGGACACTTATATATAATTTTGGCCAAGGTAATAAGGCAATCTACTGGATTGGAGTATTTTGGTTCATTAATTAATAATACCATGATCCTCCATATTATGTGTTTGGGGAGATATATAAGAATCTGTGTCACTCAGAGGACGTTATTTATTATTTATTATTTTATCTCCTTGCGAGAATTGAAGTCCTGTAATTGCTGCCTACTATATAACACAGACACCCGAGCTGCGGACCCTGTTTTACGTCACATAATTCCTACTTTACGACAATACTTTCTATATTAAAAAATAAAAAGGAAAAAAAAAATAAAATAAAAATATTTTGTAATATCATATTATACTGTAGGTGCATTAAAACCTTTATATTTACATGAAATAAATAAATGTTAAGTTTTAGTTCTTTTTCTCTTTGGAGGACAATATTTGTATATCTGGTGTAACAACTGTGTCTGATTCAGCACGAATCGCTATTTTGCTAATGCGCACGGAACGCAGTTGCTAATATCAGCGGTGATATGCAAATAGACTGCGATCGCAGAAGAACATTGCGATCACAGTCTCACCTAAGGACGCCCACTTTCCCTTGTCTCACATGTTATACTTAATATAGCAAAACAATCGGTACCATTGAGTAACATCGGACCTATACGCACACTTGCACAAGCCCAGACCTTACTCCTAAATTGTTAACAGCCACGCACGCTATCAGTGCTATGGCTGCATATGGCATCGCAGTGCCTAATTTACGCACGCCCCTGCAACGCCGTTGAAATGAACTGGCACGCCTGCGTTCGACCCCATCACCACCCACAAACTGCACTTCCTGTCAATCACTATGCTATGGGTCTGCATACCTGCGTAGCCTCTGCGATCGCAGTCCAGATCGCAGTGTCTAGTTAACGCGCGCTGAACGCAACAATCGGTCAATTGCGTGCGTATTAACAACTGCGTTCCTTGCTGAATCAGGCCCACTAACACAATTTGGACTTTTGGGCCTAGGAGCAGGAAATATTCCTTTAACGCCTATATACAAACTTTTTTGTCCCTTGTGGCTCTTTGGATGAATACCTATTATGCTCATTTTAATACAGATCGTTTTTTATATTTAAATGAACTAAATGAACCAGCCTCAACCGTATGACATAGGGGCAGGTTCAGCTAGCCGCGGGTTGTGTCCCATGGTCTGTTCTCCCGGACAAAGTGCCCCGGAGCTATTAATTGCCGACATGCTATCAATGGACGAGCAGCACTGACGCAGGAGTTAACGTTAATTTCTGCTATTATTCAGCAGAAACCAGCGTTAGCATCTGCCTGGGGCCTGCTTTCCGGCTGATCCAGGTCTGTAATTAAAAAGCTCTCACCTGAGAGGACAGACCCTGTGACCGTACCCAAGGGTTACTGAACCTGCCCCAAACTGTAACTGCTGTGATAATAAGACCTACACCTACCATGACATCATACGACAACTTATCAGGCAATGTGCCCAGCCGTTCCTGTAGCGCATCATAGTCACTTTCTACCTTCTTCCTGCAGAGAACAGAGAATGACATTAATAATACACAATACACTGAGACAACAGTTTAAACTTTACTACTCTGATTGACAACTTACGCTGCAGTGTTGTTGAGAGCTGACGGCAGGAGCACACAGAACAGGAGTCTCTGTATTACACGGTACGTGCATTGGAAAGAACAGATGAATGATCCCACTGTACATGCACTGTGCAATGCATTATGGGCCTGATTCAGCACGGATCGCGATTGCAGCTGCGTAAATCGCACGCAATGAAGCTGCCAAAAATAGGCTAATGTCTGCCACCGCTCAGCCAGCATAGAGACGCCCACTACCGCTATCTCACATCCGTAATACCTCGCTGTCCTGCGTATACATCTGTAACATCAGCCACTGCTCAGCCAACATAGAGACGCCCACTACTGCTATCTCACATCTGTAACACCTTACAGTCCTGTGTATACATCTGTAACATCAGCCACAGCACAGCCAGCATAGACACCCACTACTGCTATTTCACATCTGTAATACCTCACAGTCCTGTGTATACATCTGTAACATCAGTCACAGCTCAGCCAACATAGAGACGCCCACTACTGCTATCTCACATCTGTAATACCTCACAGTCCTGTGTATACATCTGTAACATCAGCCACAGCTCAGCCAGCATAGAGACACCCACTACTGCTATCTCACATCTGTAATACCTCACAGTCCTGTGTATACATCTGTAACATCAGCCACAGCATAGCCAGCATAGAGACGCCCACTACTGCTATCTCACATCTGTAATACCTCACATTCCTGTGTATACATCTGTAACATCAGCCACAGCACAGCCAGCATAGACACCCACTACTACTATCTCACATCTGTAATACCTCACAGTCCTGTGTATACATCTGTAACATCAGCCACAGCACAGCCAGCATAGACACCTACTACTATCTCACATCTGTAATACCTCACAACCCTGTGTATACATCTGTAACATCAGCCACAGCTCAGCCAGCATAGAGACACCCACTACTGCTATCTCACATCCGTACTACCTTACAGTCCTGTGTATACATCTGTAACATCAGCCACAGCTCAGCCAGCATAGACACCCACTACTGCTATCTCACATCCGTACTACCTCACAGTCCTGTGTATACATCTGTAACATCAGCCACAGCACAGCCAGCATAGAGACACCCACTACTGCTATCTCATATCCATAATACCTCACAGTCCTGCGTATACATCTGTAACATCAGCCACAGCTCAGCCAGCATAGACACCCACTACTGCTATCTCACATCTGTAATACCTCACAGTCCTGTGTATACATCTGTAACATCAGCCATAGCTCAGCCAGCATAGAGACGCCCACTACTGCTATCTCACATCCGTAATACCTCACAGTCCTGTGTATACATCTGTAACATCAGCCACAGCTCAGCCAGCATAGAGACGCCCACTACTGCTATCTCACATCTGTAATACCTCACAGTCCTGTGTATACATCTGTAACATCAGCCACAGCTCAGCCAGCATAGAGACACCCACTACTGCTTTCTCACATCTGTAATACCTCACAGTCCTGTGTATACATCTGTAACATCAGCTACAGCTCAGCCAGCATAGAGACGCCCACTACTGCTATCTCACATCCGTAATACCTCACAGTCCTGTGTATACATCTGTAACATCAGCCACAGCTCAGCCAGCATAGAGACGCCCACTACTGCTATCTCACATCCGTAATACCTCACAGTCCTGTGTATACATCTGTAACATCAGCCACAGCTCAGCCAGCATAGAGACGCCCACTACTGCTATCTCACATCTGTAATACCTCACAGTCCTGTGTATACATCTGTAACATCAGCCACAGCTCAGCCAGCATAGAGACACCCACTACTGCTTTCTCACATCTGTAATACCTCACAGTCCTGTGTATACATCTGTAACATCAGCTACAGCTCAGCCAGCATAGAGACGCCCACTACTGCTATCTCACATCCGTAATACCTCACAGTCCTGTGTATACATCTGTAACATCAGCCACAGCTCAGCCAGCATAGAGACGCCCACTACTGCTATCTCACATCTGTAATACCTCACAGTCCTGTGTATACATCTGTAACATCAGCCACAGCTCAGCCAGCATAGACGCCCACTACTGCTATCTCACATCTGTAATACCTCACAGTCCTGTGTATACATCTGTAACATCAGTCACAGCTCAGCCAGTATAGAGACACCCACTACTGCTATCTCACATCTGTAATACCTCACAGTCCTGTGTATACATCTGTAACATCAGCCACAGCTCAGCCAGTATAGAGACACCCACTACTGCTATTTCACATCTGTAATACCTCACAGTCCTGTGTATACATCAATAACATCAGCCACAGCTCATCCAGCATAGAGACGCCCACTACTGCTATCTCACATCTGTAATACCTCACAGTCCTGTGTATACATCAGTAACATCAGTCACAGCTCAGCCAGCATAGAGACACCCACTACTGCTATCTCACATCTGTAATACCTCACAGTCCTGTGTATACATCAGTAACATCAGTCACAGCTCAGCCAGCATAGATGCCCACTGCCGCTATCTCACATCCGTAAAAAATCTCGCAGTCCTGCGTATACATCGGTAACATCGAAGCACATCGGCCCGTCACGCACAATTACAGCAGCTCTGACCGGTCGCAGAAATTCTCGTTGCTCGCAGTGAGTACACAAGCTGCGTAGGCAATCGCAGTGGCTAATTAATGCACGTCCATGCAAAGGCGTTCCAGTGGACAAACACGCCTGCGTTTCTCTAACCACTCCCCCGTCACCACCCCCCAAACGCTCACAGCCTGTCACTCGCTCTGCGCTGGATTCCTATCTGCATGCGTAATCACAGTGCGTTTGCAGCACACGCGCTGTGCGGGTTATACGCATGCGCAATGGCTAACAATCGCCCTTGTAGCAGTTGTAATTGCGATCCGTGCTGAATCAGACCCTATGTACCAATGTTATACTGCCTAACGCAGGGGGGAATGGGCAATAATCTCATCTAGATTTGTCCCCGTTCGCTGAAATTGCCATAAAATCCAACTTTTTTTTTTCCTGTACTGATGAGGCCAAAGCAGGCAGAAAGGATCTGTCTACAGAGGAGGTCCTGCGCCAACAGAAGCCCCCCGTCACGTCTCAAGTAAAGTCTTGGCCTATGTAAAAACGCAATGAGCGGGGCATTGACTATCAGCTATTTTCCAGAAGTCTCTTTTCACCCCTCCCCTTATATCACTTTCACATGCTCCATTTACCAGTGCTGGAGAGACACGGCCCTGCCCAGCCAGGCTTATGAATAGCATTCACTTCCTAATTGGGCTGCGCAGCCCGGATTCTCTCCAGCATCGCCCGTAGACTCTCCTCTATCTCGCCCCATTAAAGGCCCAGACTGACAGGAGCGGGATGTAGTCAAGAAGCCGAAGGTCTAAATGCCGACCGCCGGCTTCTCGACTGTCTAATCCCGGCAAAGTACTATTGACAGGCGTCGAAATCCTGACGCCTGTCATTAGACCTACGCCGGGAGCCCGATGTCTAGCATACCGAACGAAGGTAAGCCGAGCGCTGGGCACGAACAACCACGAGGGGGGGGGGAGGGTTAGGTTTAAGGGCTCCCGGGGGTACTTAGGTTTAGGCTCCCCCCTGGGAGGGTTAGGGCTAGGCACCCCCCGGGGGGAGGTTAGGGTTAGACACCCCCATGGGAGACTTAGGTTTAGGCTGCGGGGAAGGGGTGTTAGGTTTAGGCACTTAGAGGGGGGTTAGGGTTAGGCACTAGGGTGGGAGGTTCGGGTTAGGCACCCCTAAAGGAAGGTTAGGGTAGGGAATTAGGTTAGCGGTACTTACCTTAATTAGCGATCGGGATCTTCACCCCTGCCGGGCTTCCGCTGTCAGGATTTGAATCGCCGGCCATGCGGCTGACGGTAATACCTACTACACCCCCCAGGAGCAGCAGGGAGTGGCTAGTACTAAGAAGCCAGTGTACAGCCCAGAGACAGTGGGCTGTCATTGGATTCTCCCCGCTGACATACTTGCTCCAACGCCGTTTAAAGATCAGCTAAATTTATTCAGGTGCATGTAACATTCCCTGGGTTCTTTATTTATTTTGTAAAAGCAATATAGCACTGCTCACACCCTTATATTATGATCTCTGTTGCGTACATGTAACTACAAACCACAAAAAATAAATGAAACCACAGACTACCGATTCCCATGCTGAATACAGTCATTTACAAAAATGTGATTTGTTACCTAGGAGACCGCACGACGACTAGCTCCCTTATGTACAAAACTTTAACCTGTGTTCTTAAAAAAATGGTTAAACGCTTGTTGTTCAATTATGGTTATTTTACAAACTAGTAACAAAACATTATTGAATCGCTTGTCTCTTACTTTAAATGAATAGGCTACTTCTCGGGCCAGATATGAGATAATGAGGTTACCCAATTCAGTGACATCCTCTGGCACTACAGAACCTCCTTACCGAAAATAGCCTTATAGAGCTATATGTCCAAGTTATGGGCATAGGAGGGGGAATAATTGGAAACAATCAGGAACACATACAAGTAAGCCACCTCTGTTCAGTCTCCTGCCTCCTACAACGGTCTGCTATGATTAATCACAGTTTATAAACTCATTATTTAACAGGCTCCATCTGCCTCAGGTAAAGGAACTTATAATGTAATAGTAACCATTCATCCATTTGAACTAGTCTAATAATGTCTGAATAAAATATAATTAAAAAAGGGACTGATCAGGAATTCCTAAGCACTAAAGGTTCCCTTTGCTCTCTTTTCTAAGGAACATTGGGCCTGATTCAGAGCCGTTCGCTATTTGTGGTCGTTCGTTTAAAAACAAGGGGTGGCTATTCAAATGATCCGTACGCACATTGCAGTCTGTTCACACCTCTAAGTCTGAACGAGCGAACAAAACATACGCTCGTTTATTTGTTAAAAACGCCCCCTGGCCGCTCGCATCCTACGTCATGTCCGCTATTTATTAGATTAATCGAGTACATCGACCAGGGTATGAACTGCTCGCTATTCTTGTGGTTGGTGTTTGCTACCACAAATTTGCGAGCAGTTCTGGCTATAAAATAACCCAGTGACGTGGTCAATGACGCTGCTGTTTTAAATATGCACACCCATAAAACGCCCGTTTTGACCTTTAAGCACGCCTGCGTTCGGATCTCCACTCCCCATTTTCAAGCACCTTCCCCTGTTACCACCCACATACGCCTCATTCTGTCACTCAAAATAGCAGGCCCTCGCTATATTGCGTACCAACGATTTTCGGCCGCACTGACTGGTTCGCGCATGCGTACTAAAAACCGTACGCATGCGCAGATGTGCAAACATCGCTCGGAACGAGCGTACTGCCGCTAACGAGCGGCTCTGAATGAGGGCCATTATTTCCTCATTAATCCACACAATTAAAACATTAAAAACGTACAATTTCTAACATCCTTGTGCTTTAATTTTTAAATGAAACTGAACCAGGAAGGAAAATGATAAATGTTCCCACGTCAGTAAGAATCTGTAAAGGAGAGCTAATGTACAGGACTGATTCCAGCACATGTATTTCATCATCGTTTATACATCAGCTCGACCTCATAATATCTGGAACCACTCTGTCCAACCGGGAAGGCGCATCGCGTCCAGTGACGCGGCACGTAATCCCTCGCACAGCCGGGCATCACAGCCATGCATCGCCAGTATTTGAATTTCCCTCTTAAAGTCCACTGTACCACCTCATTGCCCCCTCCTCATTACTTACTATGCTATTCCTAAAAGTCTACATCATATGTAATTTCACATGTGGCAACATCATTGGAGCAAATGGATTACATGTGCCCCCAATTGTAATATTTGAACATCTCTCTCCTACCTAGCTCCCCTATTTGTTGTAAGTTTATTTTAAAGTATTCCCGTCTACGGATCGCTCCTCTGTCTCGTCATTTGCCCCTTGTCATGGGGTCTCAGATCGCCAAAGTTCACAGCTTTCCGCGCTGCAGGTGCTATAAGGGGGCTAGATTAGGCTAAAGGTGCTAATTAACAATAACGATCCACCTGTGTAGAATATATAGCACACAAAGGATTATCCTTTGATGTTTTAAAGACAGTAACACGAGCCAAAGTGCTTTTTATCTTCCAAAGAAAGCTCTGAGAATAGGACAGTAGTACTCATTACTACTAATTAAGCTGAATTCTAAATTATTTAATTGTCCTGTCCATCATAAATTATCTACCCCTTCCCCCACTTTCCCACTGTGCAGGGTGTCACAGCAAAACACTAGTGGGGAACACTATAGCGTCTCATTGCTCCACACAGCGCGACTTGCCCGGCGTGAGTGAGTCGCCAGGTCCCGTGCTACTCTGCTAGCGTCAGGCGTCTTTTTTGGCGAAAATGCGTCTAAGTCGCAATGCGATGTGACTAGGACGCACCAGCAGACTGTGCTGGTTAATGTGATATGTGACACTTGTATATGTGAGAGTGCGACAAAGGGCCGTATTCAGTTAGCCGTGATATTTTCGTCGCCGCCGGAATCTTGTTTCCACCTACATCGCGTGTTTTGGATGCGGAAACTTATCGGGCGCGCCCCCTGCTATTCCCCCTATTCAATTCCAAAGGACATGAAAACGCGTCCCGGTGAAGCTCAAACAGGCAAAAAGTGCTGTCAAAAATGGACTAATCAGACTGACACCCCCCAAAAGATGCACCAACATTGGGGATCAATATAGATGTCCCCGAATAGCCTTACTGAAGCTATTTTGGGTACTTCCTGTCAATTGCCTCGAATTAGCGTCTTTGCACAAGTGGTGAAGAATGGCATTAAGCAGTATTTTTGGAGAAATTACGTAGTCCTGTCAAATTTGGGGTACTTGAAAATGGGTGCAAGTATGGTTTAAATTCGCAAAAGTTACGTTTTAAAAAACGCACCTTCTGCAAGCACCTGCAATAAAAAAAACAGCTCCCCCATACTTGCAGACCCCCCCAAAAGTCTATTTCACTAGTTTTTAAGTTTGATCCTCCAACTTTGCACTTTTCCATCCCCAAAATGAAAGTACTTTTTTGGGGGTTTTCAAAAGTCATTTTTTATTATTTTTTTGATGCAGTTTATCTTTGGGGGACTGCCCAAGGGTGGAGGGGGGGTTCCTGAAGTCTGCACCCCAAAACCGTAATTCTGCACTTTTTTCCGCCTGCATTGTCTTTCCGCGAACGTGAAGTCTTTGCAATTGAATACGGCGATACTTTTCTACCTGGCGAAATTACGTCATCCGCTATACATTTCCGCGGATTCAGACTTTTCGCCGCTAACTGAATACGGCCCTGAGTCTGTATATGAAGCACAACGGAACTTGGAATGAACACAGCTGCGTCCGTTACATTGTAGCACTTCATATACAGATTCAGAGACTCGGTCGCACACAGATATACAAAGTGTCACATATCATATTAATCAGAACAGTCTGCTGGTGCATCATAGTCGCATCACGATGCATTTTTGGAGAACAAAGACGCAAAAAAAGATGCCCGGCATAAGCAGAGTCTCACGGAACCTGGCGCGCTGGGAGGGGCTGTTTAGCGCGACCGCAGCAAAGAAGTGTGAGGACACAGCTGTACTAGGAGGCTCCTGATTTTGGAATGAATGAAGAAAAAAAAAATAATACTTTTAGACCACAAGATAAGTGTAATCACAACCTACACATGGTGGAGCGAGTGGTTTTGTCGTCAGAACCACTATCATGCAAATCCATTTCCTTGGAACTAGTGATCCTACGGTGCCTCATGCCTCAATGCGGTCATTCAACAGGCTGCATTCTATAGCTGTCTCTACTGTATATAGGAGACATGTTCACTTGATGTTAAAGCAGCAATCCCAATTTTTTTAAATCACTCCAGGAGATTATAAAATATATCTTAGTAATTCTCATTTTGCCTTCATTTGTTTCTTCAGACGGCCACTAATTCTAATTCTGCTAAATTTCCACAGTGTCATGTGACTTAAATGGCAAGTGCGGCCACACGGCACAGACCCTCTGAGATCTTTGTACCGTACAACCCCCCCCTTCACTGTCATCACTTGATATCCTGAGTTTGTGACTGGCAGCCATATTTGTCTGTCCTCCAGAGTAATTTTGAACAGAAGTTAATGATTTCCAGAAGGACAGCTAGGAAGACTATCTATCATTTGCATGCTTAAAAAAGGTGCTATAAAAAGACTGGCGCTTTAAAAGTAAAGAGAACGCTATGCTAAACTGCAATATACAAAGCAACGGCCGCCATTAAGTAGACCGTAATATTATTTTCAATAGAAGTACATGTCTCCACATCAATACAGCGGCTAAAACACAGACAGAATTAAGGATTACAGATAGGAGAACAGTAATGTTATTCTTTTATCAGTATTTCACACTTACCAGTGCTGGATCTTTTCTTGACAGCTGCTGACCACCTGTCATTAAAATAGATAACGGCTGGTGAGAAAACAGGGGAGAAGGTACTCGGAGGCAATATCAATGTATCAGAGACATGAGCGGATTCCAGGAGCCCTGGTTAAACATTTTTATTTGTCACAGCAAAGGCCGGAGATCGTTCGTTTCCCAGCATAAGACTTTATCACAGCTTTCTACAGCCGGCAGATAACGGCGCAAAACACTGGTCACCCATGCACGATTATCTCCATGCCGAGGACACGGGAGAGGTCCTGTTTGCTGGGTGATTTTTTTTTTTTAACAGTTATTTTTGGGAGTTTTTCTTTTTAATGCAGTCAATAAAATGGAAAATTTTGATAAGGAAATAAAAAATAAAAAATAAGAACAGTGTGGAACCGGCCGCATTCCTCACGCTGCTCGGAAAAGGCGAATAATATATATTTAATGCTCTTGTAAATAAAAGTAAACTACAGTAGAAATCATAAAAGGTTAACTCAGTTATTAAAAAACAAAAATAAAACGGAATTCTATAAATATTAACAGCAACAGCCCTATTAGAGTGACATACGGCCTAATTATATCTTTATAGAGGACGTTTCAGATAAACACTTCCAAACAAATGAACATAATATTTGCAGCAAGTGAAATGAGATTGTGGCTCCAGAAACCAGGGTGGGGTGGGGGCGGAGGGGTCATGTTTGGGTAATGGTCACTTAACCCATTGTGAGCTACTCAGGGGTACAAGAATCACATTCCCCCTTATATAGACCCCAAATGCATCAACTTGCAAAGCTTGTACCAATATAGATCCTGTTTTACTTTGTACTTCTTGGCAGATTATTATTCAACTAGCCTCTCTAGAGATCTGCAGATCATTCCCCTTTATGGAGGCTAGCGGAGTAATAATCTGCAAATGAGTGCGCAGTAAAATGGGATTTTGATTTTTTAAAAGATTTACCATGCTGATGAAAAAATATCTATGGTGTATGGAGTAAACTTGCAGTAAGTTATGTATGGAGAAGAGCTGCAGTAAGCTGTGTATGGAGAAGAGCTGCAGTAAGCTGTGTATGGAGAAGAGCTGCAGTAAGCTGTGTATGGAGAAGAGCTGCAGTAAGCTGTGTATGGCGAAGAGCTGCAGTAAGCTGTGTATGGAGTAGGGTTGCAGTAAGCTGTGTATGGAGAAGAGCTGCAGTAAGCTGTGTATGGAGAAGAGCTGCAGTAAGCGGTATATGGAGAAGAGCTGCAGTAAGCTGTGTATGGAGAAGAGCTGCAGTAAGCTGTGTATGGAGTAGGGTTGCAGTAAGCTGTGTATGGAGAAGAGCTGCAGTAAGCTGTGTATGGAGAAGAGCTGCAGTAAGCTGTGTATGGAGAAGAGCTGCAGTAAGCTGTGTATGGAGAAGAGCTGCAGTAAGCTGTGTATGGAGAAGAGCTGCAGTAAGCTGTGTATGGAGAAGAGCTGCAGTAAGCTGTGTATGGAGAAGAGCTGCAGTAAGCTGTGTATGGAGAAGAGCTGCAGTAAGCTGTGTATGGAGAAGAGCTGCAGTAAGCTGTGTATGGAGTAGGGTTGCAGTAAGCTGTGTATGGAGTAGGGTTGCAGTAAGCTGTGTATGGAGTAGGGTTGCAGTAAGCTGTGTATGGAGAAGAGCTGCAGTAAACTATGTATGGAGAAGAGCTGCGGTAAGCTGTGTATGGAGAAGAGCTGCGGTAAGCTGTGTATGGAGAAGAGCTGCGGTAAGCTGTGTATGGAGAAGAGCTGCGGTAAGCTGTGTATAGAGAAGAGCTGCCGTAAGCTGTGTATGGAGAAGAGCGGCAGTAAGCTGTGTATGGAGTAGGGTTGCAGTAAGCTGTGTATGGAGAAGAGCTGCAGTAAGCTGTGTATGGAGAAGAGCTTTGGTAAGCTGTGTATGGAGAAGAGCTGCGGTAAGCTGTGTATGGAGAAGAGCTGCGGTAAGCTGTGTATGGAGAAGAGCTGCGGTAAGCTGTGTATGGAGAAGAGCTGCGGTAAGCTGTGTATGGAGAAGAGCTGCAGTAAGCTGTGTATGGAGAAGAGCTGCAGTAAGCTATGTATGGAGAAGAGCTGCGGTATGTATGTATGTATATAAATATGGCTTTGTGCACTAAAACAAAAACACTTTCAGCTATCGGACCCCACTGACAAGGCTTTCCTGAACAGGACAAAAAAAGGTGAATGCAATGGGCCATTTTAGAATTTTAAACATTCTATACATTGTATGAAATGTGTATGTATGAAATTCACAGCACTATGACGCCCTAAATGTAGAATATTCCCGTACATTCTCTGTAATTTGGGTGATGCTTACGTCCATTATACACACCATCACCCAACAGTGGTTAGCAGCCACCAAGGAATCAACACGTTCATAAAGATCCTCATATTACCCCAAGTCATATGGAACTGAAGTGTGTGAAATAGGACCCTATTTGAGAACAAATTATTATACTGTATTTTACCAGATATGTCCTGTAAAATATTGTATATATTATATACAGCCATGGCCAAAAGTTCTGAGAATGACACAAGTTTTGGTTTTCCCAAAGTTTGCTGCTTCAGTGTTTTTAGACCTTTTTGTCAGATGTTACTATGGTATACTGAGGTAACATTACAAGTATTTCATAACTGTCAAAGGGCCTGATTCAGAGCCACTCGTAAGTGGCAGCTCGTTCGCTCCGAGCGATGTTTGCCCAACTGCGCATGCGTACGGATCGTTATACGCATGCGCGCACCAGTCAGTGCGGTCGAAATTCATGTGCTCGCAAAATAGCGAATGCCTGATAATATGAGTGACAGAATGAGGCGTATGTGGGTGGTAACAGGGGAAGGTGCTTGAAAACGGGGAGTGGAAATCCGATCGCAGGCGTGCTTAAAGGTCAAAACGGACGTTTTAAGGGAGTGCATAATTAATCCAGCAGCGTCATTGACGTCACTTGGTTGTTTTATAGTCAGAACTGCTCGCAAAATAGTGGTTGAAAAAACCAACCACAAGAATAGCGAGCAGTTCATACGCTGGTCGATGTACTCGATTAATCTAATAAATAGCGGACATGACGTATGGTGCGAGCGGCCAGGGGGCGTATTTTTCAAATTTACGTCCGCATGTTTTGCTCGCTCGTTCAGACTTAGAGGCGTGAACAGACCGCCTCTAAGTGGGATCACTCACTATTTTGCCTAAGAACACAGCCATGAATAAAGAATGGCACCAAAAACATCCTCCATGAGCAACTTCTCCCAACCATCCAAGAACAGTTTGATGAGGAACAATGCCTTTTCCAGCATGATGGAGCACCTTCCCATAAGGCAAAAGTGATAACCAAGTGGCTCGGGGAACAAAACATCAAAATTTTGGGTCCATGGCCAGGAAACTCCCCAGACCATTGAGAACTTGTGGTCAGTCCTCAAGAGGCGGGTGGACAAACAAAAACCCACAAATTCTGACAAACTCCAAGCATTGATTAGGCAAGAATGGGCGGCCAACAGTCAGTATGTGGCCTAGAAGCTGAGTGACAACATGTCAGGGCCAATTGCAGAGGTCTTGAAAAAAAGAAGGGTCAACACTGCAAATATTGGCTCTTTGCATAAACTTAATGTAATTGTCAATAAAAGCCTTTGACACTTATGAAATGCTTGTAATGTTACTTCAGTATACCATAGTAACATCTGACACTTATGTAATGCTGTAATGTTACCTCAGTATACCATAGTAACATCTGACACTTATGTAATGCTGTAATGTTACCTCAGTATACCATAGTAACATCTGACACTTATGTAATGCTGTAATGTCACCTCAGTATACCATAGTAACATCTGACACTTATGTAATGCTGTAATGTTACCTCAGTATACCATAGTAACATCTGACACTTATGTAATGCTGTAATGTTACCTCAGTATACCATAGTAACATCTGACACTTATGTAATGCTGTAATGTTACCTCAGTATACCATAGTAACATCTGACACTTATGTAATGCTGTAATGTTACCTCAGTATACCATAGTAACATCTGACACTTATGTAATGCTGTAATGTTACCTCAGTATACCATAGTAACATCTGACACTTATGTAATGCTGTAATGTTACGCCAGTATACCATAGTAACATCTGACACTTATGTAATGCTGTAATGTTACCTCAGTATACCATAGTAACATCTGACACTTATGTAATGCTGTAATGTTACCTCAGTATACCATAGTAACATCTGACACTTATGTAATGCTGTAATGTTACCTCAGTATACCATAGTAACATCTGACAAAAAGGTCTAATAACACTGAAGCAGCAAACTTTGTGAAAACCAATACTTGTGTCATTCTGAAAACTTTTGGCCATGGCTGTATGTACAAATAACTACTTATCATATTTGCATCACTTAATCAACGCCCGTAGCCTCGGCAGACAGCGCGTGGCCTGACCGTTATTGTAGGTTTGTACACATACACTGATCAGCCAGAACCTTAACATCACCTGCCTAATTATTGTGTAGGTCCCCATCGTGCCTCAGACATTTTTTGCAGTATGGCAGCCGGGCGCATTATCCTTCTGCCATCAGGGCATACCACTGCCAGGAAGGGGGGGGTACTTGGTCTGCATCAATATTTAGGCAGGTGGTACATGTCAAAGTAACATCCACATGAATGCCAGGACCCAAAGGATTCCCGGCAGAACATTGCCCAGGGCATCACACTGCCTCCGCCAGCTTGCCTTCATCCCATAGTGCAGCGGTTCTCAAACTCGGGTCTCAGGACCCCACACAGGTCACATTTTCCAGGTCACCCAGCAGGATCACAGGTGTATTCATTACTCACTAACACATTCTAAAAGTTCCACCGGTGGAGTTAATTATTTCACTTGTGATTCTATGAGGAGACCTGGAAAACATGCACTGTTTGGGGTCCTGAGGACCGAGTTTGAGAACCTGTGCCATAGTGCATCCTGGCGCCATCTCCTCCCCAGGTATATGCACCCGGCCGTCCACATGATGTAAGAGAAAACGTGATTCATCAGACCAGGCCACCTTTTTCCATTGTACCATGGTCCAATTCTGACGGTCACGTGCATATTGAAGGAGCTTTTGGTAGTGGACAGGGGTCAGCATGGGGACTCTGACCGGTCTGTGGCTACGCAGCCCCATGCAAGCTACAATGCACTCTGTGTGGGATAGGACTAGACAGTCTAGCCTTCGCTCTCCGCGTACATCAATGAGCTAGCCCACCAGTTGTCCTCCCTTGGAACACATTTGGTAGGTACTAACCACTGCACACCGGGAAGACCTCACAAGACCAGCCCAAGTTGCTCAGTACCTTAAGCTTACCTATTTATCCTGCTTCCATCACATCAACTTCAAGAAGTAACTGTTCACTTACCTCCTAATTTATCCCACCCCTGGGCAGGTGCCAGTGTAACGAGATAATCAAAGTCATTCACTTCACCTGTCAGCGGTTTTAACGTTATGGCTGATCGGTGTACACAGAACGGTACGGATAAGACGTACGGCTGTTACCGGTCAGATACTAGCAACTTCTACTTTCAGAAAATGGGGGAAAAAAATAAAATAAATCACTCTTCGGTGGGAGACCCATATGTGACAATAATATGCCGCGCCACACACACGCTATAAATCTACATTGATCTTTGAAGCTGCCGTCTTACTCCAGCACAAAACGACGCTCTGGTGCCCATTTCACGCCACAGACAGGAGATTTACGCGCGGCTGGCATAACATCTGCCAGCACATTCGTACGTGCATCGAAAAAAAGAGAAAGAAAAGGCTACACAGTGCTCCGCAGCTAAACAAACACTTTCCCAGTTCCTAAAGTGGAACTTAAATAATGCGAGCAGGCTCGGGAGAGGGCGGCTATACTGTCATTCACTTTCAGCTTGATTAGAAGTCTCCCATCTTAAAATATAGCGTTCTCTGCATTGATGAGGGGATATGGCAATGCAACCTTGAATCGAAAAGGCTGAAATATTTACCTGTATATTGCAGAGAGTGTTAATTCATCATATGGGCTGCCGCTGGCCGAGATCAATTGCGTTTTGTCACATATTGATAATTACGCCGTTTATGCCAATATAGTCTTTGCGGTACGAGCATGAAATGATTAGGCAGATATAAAGGGAGAGAGGTCGGTCCTGATTTATACAGGACAGTCCCAATTTTAGAGCTCTGTCCCGAACGCCAGTGTGCCTGTCATAGGGTGGGTAGGTTGGGTGGCGCGTCCCGGTCAACCGCCGTACTGCAAGGCGCAGCAGCGATGACCGGGTGCCACGCACACATGCTGCAATGGCGCGCAGCAATGAACGGGGAGTTTGGATGGGAGGGGTCAAGAGCGCTAGGCATGCCCCCCAGAACTTCCCCAATTCATGGACCTTAAATATTGACAGGTATAGAATACTGAAGCCTTGCCAAACCGGGACCTATATTGTGATAGAAGAGGTGAAGAAAATTAAGCTAGTGCTTACTAATTATTTAATTTGTGCTATTTCCCCATAATTTTAATGCTCTATTCACGGACACATCGGATCATACACCCAGCATGAAACACTTTCCGCTGTTCACGATTCAGCGTCTGTTACCTAACAAAACCCTCAACTGATCCCAACACTAACGCTGCATCAAAACTGTACCCCTGTCCTCTCAGGCCTACCCCCCCCCCCCTCACACCTCGCGCCTCTTTCCCTCACTCTCCGCTCCACGTCTGAAAACTCTCATTAACCCCTTTGCTTTTGGTACACACGATGAACAAATATTAAAATATGTTTGGGAGGTGAGACGACCCCCCCCCTCACCCCCACTTGCAGTCATTAGTCAGTGTATACATAACACACGTATACATACATGGCACACACTGTAATCAGCATTAGACTGCTCATGCATGAAGCGTGCTCCTAGTCTTCCACAGAACAAGAGCGGCGCGTTCATTAACCTCAACACGATAATCCTTTCACTGCTATTAACTAGTTACATATTCATAATCATTTACATTATTTAAAGGGCCGTCTATGAGATTTGCTAGACTATATCCATTAACTGCGGTGATAAAGGTTACAGAAGATATTTTACTTAATGTTTCCAAGAAGCTACTTTAATTAGCAAATATGCAAATGAATGAAGCATATTTTTTTTGACAGATAGGGCCAGTGGCACCGGTTCATACGATCTGGGAGCCAGATTCGCACTAATAGAACACAGTTTGGGCTGAAGATTCCAGAGACGGTTTCCAAAAATGCGGTCACTGCGACAAGATTCTGGCTACCGCGCTTTATCCCGCTATACTGCAATGCCTATACAGAACGGCGTCTGGCTTGCTCCTTGCACAAGTCAGAAATGACTTATACACAGGCTAGTCCCTGGATATTAACACAATTGTGAGCGGAGGGCTGGGGCAAGGGGGGGCGGTTCCGAGTCCATGTGCCACCCCTGGTAGTAGGAATGTGAGAGGGGTTTAAGACGACGACGCGGGGCAGAGGGGCTCTCTCTCCTGGACAGGGCTGACGCGGGGTTCCGTCATATTGGGTGGAGCGCCTGGCCAAAGACTAAAGCATTTTCTACATTGATATTTAACTTAGGCATTTACACTTTTGGTCAAAGCTATCAATTAACCCCTTCACCAAGAAGGACAAGCGGGATCCGTCCTAAGAGCTGCAGTGGTTAAAATGAGGGGGCCAGACATTTTCCCATTGTAGTTGCTGTCGCTTGTACCTGGGAGGGAGCGGGGCTTTTTGTGATGCCATAACACCAGGAGAGAGATGATGTAATGAAGCCCCGCCCCCTCGAGGAAACACGCAGAGTAATTTTAGAAGCCAGTAAAACGAGGAGGGTGCATTAAAAGTTCTCTCTCATGTCAGCACCCACAAACACAGGGGTACCCTGATTTGAAAGAGGTGAGACCCCTCTTTTAAAGATGTGGCATGTTAGTATTTATTCTTTATTGTCTCGTAGTCTCCAATGGCCACCAGACAATACAAACCTGTGCTGCAGAAATACTACCTGCGGATGGGGGTGGGCACTTAACGTGTACAAAGCCCCCAACCTGGTACCTTCACACTCATCAGGAGGGGAGAGGGGCCCTCATTTAAAAGTGTAGTCCTCTTTTTCAAACAGTGTGCCCCCTTGGTAGTTATCGCTTGGTGATCACTAAGCAATAATACCCTATACTGCAGGAAGCTTTATGTATTATCCCTAAACATTTTAGGAGTTTAAATCAAACACATACAAAGAAAAAAAAATGATTTGTAAGTTCAGATTTTATCTAAGAGAATAGTATCAATTCTGTGGGTATAAATTATTGCGGATATCGATGTAGGAGTCATGACCTGCCCAAAAAGTGCCAACATAGGCTCAGCAGCGAAGGGGTTAAAGAGAAACCCACCATGAAACTTTAACCACAACATGCTGTGAGCATTGCTACATCGGTGCCTTTTCCAGTACGAGGTTATCCAATATCACAAGTCCTCGGAAAGTTACTTGCACAGCGCCGATCTCTCCCCCTGCCCTCTTTATGCTGGGCACGTCCAGAAAATGACAGGTGTCTCAGTCCTTTTGTTGCAGGTCTCTAAACATATCAAAGGCATTACCTGACCTGTCAAAAATAAAGAAATAAATAGCTGCCACGGGTCTCGGCCAACATCGCATCTTCAAATCATCCGGACAGCTGGCATAGAAGGGGTAAAATGAATAGTGAGGGCCAGTCTTGTCCAAGTCTGGGCGCCGAGGGCCATCAGCCGTCCAGGTTTGAGAGACAAGATGCACTAAAACACTTTCCTGAGCGGTGTGTGCAGCAAAGATAATTGATTGCCTGTTAATTAGAGAAATCAGAAAACATTGGCAGGTCACTGGCCCTTGAGGATGAAGTTGGACAAGGCTGGTGTAATGCTAAAAAAATTAAAAAAAAGCTCAAAAACATTATTAGTAGAGCAGCCTATTATGTGTTCGTCTATCTTCACATCATGCTCAATCTCCTGAAACCATGAATATCAGCTGTTACCTGCTCTTCCTAGACAGCGTAAATAGCCAAACGCCTTATCATGTTTGGCCACTAGGGGGAAACAGTGATTCCTTTAAATCAGCAACACAAAGTACTGTGCATTATAACTGGACGTGAAAACAGTATTCGAAAAACAATAACTTGAATATTATATTCAATAAACAAAATTATTATTATTATTTTTTTTTTTACAATAACAGAATAATACAGAGCAGAATTAATACGGACCAAGCTCCCAGCTTTGTAGTATACTTTTTATGGACTAGAGTCCCACACAACTATATGTCTGTGTCTTTAATCAATGATACATAAAATATATAAAAAATAATGTGCAAAATGCGCCATTCACGCTGTACTCAAACATGCTGCCTGTCAAAAGACGCTCATGCGAACACCGGGGGACCGTTCGCTGAACTCCTCCCATCAACTATCCATAATCCTTGCTCCGTTCTGGATTGGTTCCTGCAGATATTTCCTTCTGGTGCGAACGCTGCTCTGATGCCGCTGATAGCGTTTCACGTGTTTCCGGTTCTGTTGGTATCTCCGGTTTCCAGTCAAGTACCCAGTCCACCTGTCAGTTTTTGTTACCCGTCGTTTGTGTCATCCAGGCGGCACAGACAGCAGTTCAGCGTCCAGCTGCTTGTGTCAATCCGGTGGCACAGGCCGCAATCCAACGTACTATCGCTTGTGTCAACCCGGCGGCATAGGCCGCAATCCAGCGTCCAAAGTACGCAATCCTGCGTACCACCGCCTGTGTCAACCCGGCGGCACAGGTCCTTCTTCAGACCACTACAGCCAAGGCTGCTACACGGCCCAAAGGCTGCATCTTGTTCTACGGACCACAGGCCACAACTAGTCAAAGACTGGCCAAGTATTCCAGCCATCAAGGCTGTTGCAGGACTATACCCACAAAAGATAATATCCACATTATAACACTGCCCTGATAAACAAAACACCTGGGGCAGTACACCTGTCAAACTGTAACGCAGGTGTCCCATGGAGCAGAAGGGCTTGCCTTCTGCTCCATGGGAGGTTTCTGTCCTCCCTGAGCTCGCCTTAGGACACCTGCGTTACGGTTTGACAGGTGTACCGCCCCAGTCAAAGTCCTCACCTGTACCTACAGCCATGGCCTAAAGTTTTGAGAATGACAAGTATAGGTTTTCACAAAGTTTTGCTGCTTCAGTATTGTTAGACCTTTTTGTCAGATGTTACTATGGTATACTGAGGTAACATTACAGCATTTCATAAGTGTCAAGTACTTTCATTGACAATTACATTAAGTTTATGCAAAGAGTCAATATTTGCAGTGTTGACCCTTCTTTTTCAAGACCTCTGCAATTCGCCCTGGCATGCTATCACTCACCTTCTGGGCCACATACTGACTGATGGCTGCCCATTCTTACCTAATCAATGCTTGGAGTGTGTGTTACTGTTTGTCCACCTGCTTCTTGATGATTGACCACAAGTTCTCAATGGGATTAAGATCTGGGGAGTCTCCTTGCCATGGACCCAAAATTTTGATGTTCTGTTCCCTGAGCCACTTAGTTATCACTTTTGCCTTATGGCAAGGTGCTCCATCATGTCATTGTTCCTCACCAAACTGTTCTTGGATGGTTGGGAGAAGTTTCTCTTGGAGGATGTTTTGGTACCACTTTATTCATGGCTGTGAAATTGTGAGTGAGCCAACTCCCTTGGCTGAGAAGCAACCCCACACATGAATGGTCTCAGGATGCTTTACTGTTGGCATGACACAGAACTGATGGTAGCGCTCACCGACAAGCGTTTTTCCAGATGCCCCAAAAAATCTGAAAGGGGATTAATCAGAGAAAGTAACTTTACCCCAGTCCTGAGCAGTCCAATCCCTGTAATGTTTGCAGAATATCAGTCTGTCCCTGATGTTTTTCCTGGAGAGAAGTGGCTTCTTTGCTGCCCTTCTTGACACCAGGCCATCCTCCAAAAGTCTTCACACTAACTGTGTGTGAAGATGAACTCACACCTGCCTGCTGCCATTCCTGAGCAAGCTCTGCACTGGTGGTGCCCCGATCCCGCAGCTGAATCAACTTTAGAAGACAGTCCTAGCGCTTGCTGGACGTTCTTGGGTGCCCTGAAGCCTTCTTCACAACTATTGAACCTCTCTCCTTGAAGTTCTTGATGATCAGATACATGGTTGATTTAGGTGCAATCTTACTAGCAGCAATATCCTTGCCTGTGAAGCTCTTTTTGTGCAAAGCAATGATGACTGCACTTGTTTCCTTGCAGGTAACCATGGGTAACAGTGGAAGAACAATGATTTCAAGCTCCACCCTCCTTTTAAAGCTTCCAGTCTGTTATTCTAACTCAATCAGCATGACAGAGTGATCTCCAGCCTTGTGGAACACTTGTGGCGCCATATAAATAAATAATAATAAGTAGATTGCGAGTCAGCAAGCCACACGCTGTAACAGGTTCAGAGTGACCAGGCCCTAGCGGTAATCACATACATCTAGCCTCAATACACCAAGTGGCACGAGACGCCTGGCGTAAGTGAAACAACAGGTCCCATGCGCCTATGCTAGCGCCTGGGCGTCTTTTTCGCCCAAAAGTGCATCTTAGTCGCAATGCGATGTGACTAGGACACACCAGGAGACTGTGCGGCTCTGCAAATCTATCCATCTCTGATCATGCCCTAAATCACACACAGATATACATGTCGCATATCAAATTAATCAGCGCAGTCTCCTGGTGCGTCCTAGTCCCATCGCATTACGACTAAGATGCATTTATTTTTTGGCAAAAAAGACCCCCAGCGCTAACAGAGTTGTAGGACACGTGTGTAGTTCCCTATCCCATAATTCTATCACAGTGGAAACGCAGCCTCTGCCGCCTGACCTCCGACCTCCGTAACAGACAGATCAGTGTCGTGCGGTGCGTGGTTACTACAACGTGTCGCTCTATCTATAGGCTCGATTTACGGTAAGCAGACAGGAGGCCTAGAAACAATATCCGTCATTGAGCACAAAATTTAAAGCGGCACCAATATTAAATGCACGAATAATTATATACTCAATATTAGCGCAGCTTTAAATTTTAAGCTCAAACCCTGCAAGCAGTGGCAGCTTGCAAAAGCCGTCACTTTGTAAATATACCCACCAGCATGGCAGCGTTTCCTGATGTGGGCAGAAACCCCCCTACCCTGCATTGCTGAGACGTAAAGGCCAGTGTCATGCTCCGAATGTACAGCCAGTATTGCTGGAAGATTGCAGCTGCTGTTCCTATAGCTACTTATGAGCGTGCTGTCACTAGGGAGCAGCTTAAACATTTCCATAACCCCGCTCACTGTCTCAGTGACAGAAAGTGATTAAACACAACATAAGAACGCCATCATTTCCTTCTAATAAGAGGGGCTGATCTGCCATAGCCGATACCTGGGTTACAGTAACGCAGAAATATATCCAATCGAAGGGACTTCTCTTCCACGCAACCCGTCATCGGGACAAAACTCAATGTATGGGGAGAAAAATGTATAATTCACGTGATAACTTTATTACAGTCAGGAGACAGTTAGTTCAACAATTTATTAAGGGGCTGGTCCAGAAGTACACCAAAGTTGTACGTTATTACACCTGCATGCCATACAACAGAGAAAAAGGAAGCGATTCGCCCGTACGCACGTTACACGTATCTTTGCGGTCGAATCGCCTTTATCTATATGCTTGGTTTCATCCTTTGTACAACAGATACATTTGAAATCAGACAGAGCTCTGCGAACGCACAATACAATATAGCCGACATTCTGTGTGCACGCCCCCACTAAATCTATATTATGAGCGAATGCCCCGTTACTGCTGATTACGCCCCTTGAGCTGCTGCTGCGACTGAGTATGACTTCGCTACGCCTGATGCGTGCACTGAAACCGCGCAAGATCTGTGTGTAATGGTGCGTACACGCGGGACGATTAAAATGCTCGATATGAACAATAACGATAATCGATCAAATCGTTACCATTCATATTGTGCATTTTTTTGGACCCTTAAAACCCATCAACGACCTGCGATGCGCGGGCACACATGGACGATAACGATATCGTCCATCGCCCATGCACGCAGGCCAACCTGGTCGTTATGGACCAGGATACTATAGGGACGCGGGTCGTTGGCGGGTCGGTGGTGTGCTGGATGATCGATATTGATCATCCAGCACTCTGGGAGGATGCAGAACGATCAGTCAGTGATATCGTGTGTACGCACCATTAGACTGACATGCCTGCAACGCTGAATCAGCCCCTACGGGGTTTAGATCCCCGGAGACCCCCTCGCCTTTTACCCAGTAACGGTTTCTGTATACCTTTCCGCGATTTCCATGTTGTACATCGCTGGGGAATAGGTCATACGGGTCTTGGCAGGTCATTTCCAAATTTAGGAGTGAGCAATATTGTAAGTAAGAACTTTTAAGACGGGTAAAGAGGTGGGAGCCCGGAACGATAGTAGTGATTATACAGCAGCCTGCACCTGCACAAAGTACTTCCCAACTGGCCAGCATTCTTATTAACATAACTGTGTCCATACATTAAGATTATTATTATTATTTATTACCAGTTACTTATATAGCGCACATATTCTGCAGCGCTTTACAGAGAATATTTGTCCGTTCACATCAGTCCCTGCCCCAGTGGACGCACAGACTTATACATGAGGGCTCATTTTTGTCAGGAGTCAATAAACCTACCAGCATATTTTTGACTTGCAAGGAGGAAACCCGCCCTAGGAAGGGGAAACCATATAAACTTCACACAGTTAGGACCGTGGTGGGAGGCAGTAATGCTAGTCATTACACTAACTGTCCTACATACCTGTGCACCTGAAAAAGCATCGCACACCAGCCCGTGTCCCCCAATAAAACCAACACGCACTAGCCTGTGTCCCCCAATAAAACCAACACGCACCAGCCTGTGTGCCCCAACAAAAGCATCGCACTCCAGCCTGTGCCCCAACAAAAGCAACACGCACTAGCCTGTGTGCCCCAACAAAAGCAACACGCACTAGCCTGTGTGCCCCAACAAAAGCAACACGCATCAGCCTGTGTGCCCCAACAAAACCAACACGCACCAGCCTGTGTGCCCCAATAAAAGCAACACGCATCAGCCTGTGTGCCCCAACAAAACCAACATGCATCAGCCCGTGTGCCCCAACAAAAGCAACACGCACTAGCCTGTGTGCCCCAACAAAAGCAACACGCATCAGCCTGTGTGCCCCAACAAAAGCAACACACACCAGCCTGTGTGCCCCAACAAAAGCAACACGCACCAGCCTGTGTGCCCCAACAAAAGCAACACACACCAGCCTGTGTGCCCCAACAAAAGCAACACGCACCAGCCTGTGTGCCCCAACAAAAGCAACACCCACCAGCCTGTGTGCCCCAACAAAAGCAACACGCACTAGCCTGTGTGCCCCAACAAAAGCAACACGCACCAGCCTGTGTGCCCCAACAAAAGCAACACGCACCAGCCTGTGTGCCCCAACAAAAGCAACACACACCAGCCTGTGTGCCCCAACAAAAGCAACACACACCAGCCTGTGTGCCCCAACAAAAGCAACACGCACCAGCCTGTGTGCCCCAACAAAAGCAACACGCACCAGCCTGTGTGCCCCAACAAAAGCAACATGCACCAGCCTGTGTGCCCCAACAAAAGCAACATGCACCAGCCTGTAGACCACCCTCTGTGCCTCACCCCCACAAGACCATTGCGCACAAGCCTGTGCCGTGACAATAGTGTCATACAAAAGCATCACACACCATCCTGTGGGCCTCCACTAAATCAAATACCAGCCTCTGTGCCCCTAGGAAAGCAGCATACACCAGCCTGTGTGCCCCTACAAAAGCATTACGCACCAGTCTGTGCGCCCCCCCACAAAAGCAACAAGCACCAGCCTGCGGCTCCCCAGAAAAGCATTGCACACCAGCCTGTGTGCCTCCACAAAAGCACTATGCACCACCCTACATACCCCCACACAAGCCTCACGCACCGGCCTGCGTGCACCCATAAAATCATCACCCACCAACCTGCTGGTCCCCGCAAAAGCATCGCACACCAGCCCGTGTGTCCCTATAAAAATGGCACACACAACGACATTGTGCATGAAGCTGGGGATCTCCTCTGGCCCCCAGGTCACATATCCCAGCACTGAACAGGATTTGTACAGCCATGATAAGGAGCATAAACCACAGATCATCCTGTTGATCCCACATATCCCACATATTTGTAGACATATGCATTTAGGCCACTGGTGCAATACCGGCTGTGTAAGAACAATATGATAGAATGGAACTGAGCAGATATCTGTATGTATCTTTTTATCTTCATTATCCTTTACAAGACGTAAGAAAGGTTTATGGGTGACGGTAATTCATTGAAGGGGGGCTAAGACTTCCCTCACCCTACACGTCTGGATCCACAAGCGTCGTCCCGTTCTACTCAGCTCCATTAAGTCAGGTGAACATAAACTCGTCTCATCGCTCTGAGTATCTCGCAGTATCTTCCTCTTGATTAATAGCGATGATCTCTGAACGCCCCTCAACCCTTCGGAAGCAGCTGCCGGGGGTCCCACGAGTCGCAGAGTGCCCTGAAGAGAACCTCGTTTATCACACAGCGCATGGGGTGGACAACTCACTGGAGGGTCAGCGCTGTCTACTGATACAGAAAAGGTTTTCCATCTCTCAGTACTATCACTAGTAAAACGTATCTGTCTCCGAGAGCAGACAACACCAATGATCCAGCGAAATGCACATGACAATGGAGATCCAGCCATGTACATATATTACTCACCCTGCTGAAATCATTATGCACAGATGCAGGGTATTCTGCACATCTTCATGCTACCCAGATATCCGGCTAGAATAGCCTTTTTCTGCCATGAATCAAAGATTTGAATGTTCGTATGAAGCTAAAAAACCTCACATACATCTTATACACCTATACAGTTTGCATTTAAAGGAAAGGTCCATCTAAACAATTTATTTTAATGTTAACAACCCACCTACCTCCCCATGCGTCGGTGCAGCAGAGATGTCAGGATACTCACCCACGGTCACTGAATTACAAAAACAGTGTCCTGTAACCAGTGGCAGTATAGCTAGCTGGCAAAGCACCAATGACTCGGTCTCGTGAACTTTCACCTCTTTTTATGTTGACCGTCACTGAGTTAGTCCGAGCTGGGGCCGCAGGTGAAGTTTGGAGTCACATGATGCGAAGAGCCCCTAACGCATCATGTGACCACCCCCGCGGGAGGAGGAAAAGGGGGCGCAGTGCAGTCAGCACTGTAAACACTATTTAGATATAAGTTGAGACATTGGGTTGACATTGCCTTTAAAGCACAATTATTAAAAAGGACAAACAATATTGGTAAAACAGAAAATATATACAAGCTGTATATCTATATACAAAGCCTGCAATACAGGGAGGTACAGCTGGGGATACCGGCACAAAGACAAATGCAGCTGAAGTTACATAGAAGCAGAAAACATTGAGTTAGGTAGAAGTGTAAGTACAGAGCAATTAGCTAATAGCTGACTATACAGCTGCGATTTCCCTACACACAAAAGGCCAAATGTTACGGATACAGCCAATCAGGTAAGAGGCCGAGCAGACTGTGAAACAGGTTTTTTATGATGTTCTTGTTGATGTTAATAATAATTATTGTCAGTATAATAAAGCTGGATACAGATGGACAACACAACAAAGACAACATTATATTATGTTTATACATTGCATTACAAGCTCATGGACAACCGCCAGGTCTATATTTGCTGCCAACACACCGCTGTCCTTGCAGCTATAAACAGATAAATATATATAGTAACCCGCTACATGTTTAAGTCTCATTTTAAGCAGGTGCAAGATGGGTGTGCAGTCAAACGTCCTATAGAGACAAGGCATGCTGTCCCGCACAAATCCTCTAGGTGGCACCAGAGAAGACAAACCATACAGCGTGACATTTCAGAAATGATGCAATGATACATCACACAGACAGTGATGCAATACTAAGCAAATTATGTACATGGGTATTTTGGATGCCCTGGTCGGACCAAAAAGTCAAGATAAGATATTGGGCAGCAAGTCCTATGCTTAATACACAAATTGGGAGTAAATATGGAAGCACTGCTCCACTGAATTGCATTTAGCAGAAGTAATCTCCAAAACTACACAACTTCAGTGACATTTGTACTCTACAAACAACACACAGCAATGGGTATGAGGCCTTAGAGGAATTATCCTATTGCCAAGTTAACCAACTTTTGAAGGTATGTCAACATGAGGATTTAAAAATTAAAGTGAGTGCGTTTCCTTTTTACGCCATAACGCTCTATTCCAAAGACGGGTCTGCAACGCGCATATTTATACTGCCACCTAGGAAAGGCTCCATAGGACTTCAATGCATGGAAAATGAGTAGGTTCACTCGCGACAACCCAGGAGAGAGAATGCACCCCAGCAACGAGGCAACCTCCGGCACTGAACAGACTACTAGCCAGACACGTTTGCAGAAATCTATGGCTCAATTTGAGGCCAAAAGTCCGTATCCGCGATACTTTTTCGCTGATGACGTTATTTTCACCTGTTTTGACTTTACTCTGTATTCAATTTGAAAGACTTTCCGCCTAGGAAACACTTAAGGACACCCCAAAAAGTGACTTTGAAAAGGGGGCCAAAAAAAAATTGGGGGGGACAAAGTTAAAAAGTAGCGAAATAGACTCCAAGGGGTCCCCCAAGTATGCCCCAAGTGTTTTTAAGATTGCAGGTGTATGCGGCAGGTGGATTTTTCACGGTATTTTTAACTTCAAATTAGCCACTTTTACATATGCTGCCCCCCATTTTCAAGTACCCCAAATTTGATGGGAATACTTATTTTGTCCCAAAAAAATTGCTAAATACTATTCTTCACCACTTAACCAAAAACGGCACCTATTGAGCCCGTATAAAAAGCCCAAATAACTTCAGCAGGGCTATTCGGGGGTACCCATAGTGATCCCCCATGTCTGTGCATCTTTTGGGGGGTGTCAGGCTGATTTCCCCAAATCTGACAGCACTTTCCGCCTGCTTCAGTTTCGCCGGTTGCCGTTTTCGCCTGCTTTCAAATTGAATATGGGGATACGCGGGGACTTGTGCGATACTTTTCCGCCTACAAAACAGGCGAAGTAGGCGGAAAGTCCGGGAGGCGAAAAAGTATCGCCGGGCGAATCTAATTGAATACGGCTCTATGTTTGTGCCTAATGTCATTTTTCTGTTCTAAACACTGCAAGTAACAAAGACACAGCACCTACAACCTGCTGGTTCCAAAAATACCCAACACCCACATGGGAATAACAGTGCCCTGAACAGTCCAAATAAGCTATGACGTATCTTATTCATGTTATAATCTAGTTTTCTACAGGAAAAGACATTTAAGAAAGGTGAGTAACCTGGGAGCCGGGAGCAGAAATGGGGTCTAATGCTACCGGGAAACTGAAATCCAAGCTAAAAATAAAGTTGATGCTCTGGTTCATAACACGATAACAGAATGCCCAAATTGTACTTGTATTATAAAGAACAAACCTTGGCGTAGCCGACAGGACTGACCGTCAAACGTTATTACACAACTATAACAGTTTTAAAAACAAAGGGCCTGATTCAGAGCCACTCGTAAGCGGCAGCTCGTTCGCTCCGAGCGATGTTTGCCCAACTGCGCATGCGTACGGATCGTTATACACATGCGCGAACCAGTCAGTGCGGCCGAAATTCATGTGCTCGCAAAATAGCGAATGCCTGATAATTTGAGTGACAGAATGAGGCGTATGTGGGTGGTAACAGGGGAAGGTGCTTGAAAATGGGGAGTGGAGATCCGATCGCAGGCGTGCTTAAAGGTCAAAACGGGCGTTTTATGGGTGTGCATATTTAAAACAGCAGCGTCATTGACCACGTCACTGGGTTTTTTTTAAGCCAGAACTGTTCGCAAAATTGTGGTAGCAAAAACCAACCACAAGAATAGCGAGCAGCTCATACCCTGTTCGATGTACTCGATTAATCTAATAAATAGCGGACATGACGTAGGATGCGAGCGGCCAGGGGGCGTAGTTTCCCAAAAAACGACCGCAAGTTTTGTTCGCTCGTTCAGACCTAGAGGCGTGAACAGACCGCAAACAGCGAACAGTTCATTTGAATAGCCACCCCTATTTTCTGGACGAGCGAGCGCAAATAGCGTCCGGCTCTGAATCAGGCCCAAAGTCAGACATACTGTAGCTTAAAAAGAAAGATGTTCAAAAATGGTAGAAGACAAAATAGGTCACAGGAAGAATATATAGAGGGTACAATAAAACAGCACATACAATATGACTGCACAAACAATATGCTCCATTTGCATACGGGCTATTTCCCGATGCAGGCTAATTACAGACACACTGCAGCCTGAATTACTGCAAGCAGTCACAGTCACTGAAGCAAGACATTTACAGCGTCGTATCAGTATGTGTGAACATACAGATGTGTCCACATACATCTTACTTCCTTGTGTGTTAAACAGCCCTTCTAGTCACGTGACTCGGTAGCGTCGAGCGTCTTTTCGTGCGACTTTTTACCTTCAAATGCGTCTTATTCGCAAGGCGATGCGAATAGGACACACCAGCAGCTTCTGCTGGTTAAAATGATATCGAAATGCCTATATTCTGTGTGCGTCTGCGGCTGTATCTGCATGCGAAAACAAGAGATATGGTAAGAACTTACCTTTGTTATCTCTGTTTCTACGAAGTCCATAGGGTCCACAGGGTTGACCTTGGGGTATAGCTTGGATCTGGATCCACGGGCACCATACAGTTAAAGCTTTAGCTCCCAGGATGCACTTGGGTCCTCCTCTATACCCCGCCCCCGAGCCACAGGCACCTCAGTTGGTAAGTAGCCTAGGCCGAAGGAGGAGACTAAACAGAGAGAAGGAAGACTGGAACACACAAGAAACCATACTCACAGAAATGGGAGACGGAAACACCGGTGACCAGTACCACAGCCCATTTGAAGCCAGGTGCGTCAGGGCGGGCGCGCCGGTGGACCCTATGGACTTCGTAGAAACAGAGATAACAAAGGTAAGTTCTTACCATATCTCTTGTTTTCTACTTCAGGGTCCATAGGGGGTCCACAGGGCTGACCTTGGGGATGTCCCAAAGCAGTTCAACTAAGGGCGGGGACGCTCCTGAGCAGAAAGGAGAATCCTGCACCCGAAGGATGCATCCTGAGAGGCAAAGGTGTCAAACGCATAAAACCTCAAAAATGTCTGAATTGAAGACCAAGTGGCTGCCTTGCACAGCTGAACAGCGGAGGCACCACGTCTAGCAGCCCAAGAAGGGCCTACAGACCGAGTGGAATGAGCCTTAACCGAGGCTGGAACAGGCAAACGTTCCTGTATATAAGCCTCCCTAATAACAGAACAAAGCCAACGGATTAAAGTTTGTTTGTTGGCAGGCCAACCCCTCTTATGGAAAAGAGGATGAACAACGAATCGGACTTCCTAACAGAGGCCGTCCGTTCAACATAAATTCTGAGAGCCCGGACCACGTCCAGCGAAGCCTTGCCAGCCGTAAGACCCGGAGCCTGAAAAGCTGGCACCACAAGTTCCTGATCTATGTGGAACTTAGCAACCACTTTAGGCAAAAACTCAGGAAGGGGGGGGATACAGTAAAGTGCCCCCAACTTGGATACCCTCCTGGCCGAAGTAAGAGCCAGGAGAAACACAGTCTTAAGTGTTAACCACTTAAGGTCAACCGACTCAAGAGGCTCAAAAGGAGGTCCCTGCAGGACCCGAAGAACCACCGCTAAGTCCCTCGGAGCCACTGGAGGCACAAAGGGAGGCTGGATCCTCAGAACACCTTGGAACAAAGTGTGAACGTCAGGCAGTGTGGCAATCCTTCGTTGGAACCACACTGACAGGGCCGATACATAAACTCTTAGGGAAGCAAGCCGTAAGCCCAGGTCAAGACCTGACTGCAGAAATGCCAAAATCCTAGAAAACTCTGAACACCCGAGGGTCATAGCTTCTAGACTCGCACCACTGAAAGTAAGTGTGCCACACTCCGTGGTAAATCCGTGCAGAGGCAGGCTTACGTGCCCTAAGCATGGTACTGTTGACAGAGCTTGAAAAACCCCGGGACCTTAAGACGGCTGTCTCAAGAGCCACTCCGTCAAAGACAGTCAACCCAGATCCGGGTAAAGGCAGGGACCCTGAGACAGCAGATCCCGACGTTGAGGCAGAAGGTACGGAGAGTCTACAGACAGGCCCCTGAGATCGGAGTACCAAGGACGTCTGGGCCAAGCTGGAGCAACCAGCAGAAACATGCCTCCGTCCTGTTAGATCTTTCTGAGTACCCGAGGGAGCAGGGAGACTGGAGGAAACAGATACGCTAGGTGAAACGACCATTTCACTGACAACGCATCCACTAGGCTTGCGCCTGCGTCCCTTGTCCTTGAGCCATATATGGGCAACTTGTAATTGTGACGAGAGGCCATCAGGTCCAATTCCGGCAGTCCCCACCTGTCCACGAGAAGTTGAAACACCTCTGGGTGAAGCGACCATTCCCCGGGATGCACGTCGTGACGGCTGAGGAAGTCTGCCTCCCAATTGAGGACTCCCGGGACGTAGACTGCCGATATTGCTGGAAGGTGGCACTCCGCCCAAGTCAGGATTTGGGACACTTCCAACATCGCAGCTCGACTGCGAGTTCCTCCCTGGTGATTTATGTATGCCACCGTGGTGGCGTTGTCTGATTGCACCTGAACTGCTCTTCCGAGAAGAACGGTAAGAGCACGGTACACTGCCCGTAGCTCTAGAATGTTTATGGGAAGGACGGCCTCCGCCGACCAACGGCCCTGAAGAGACAACGAGCCGGTCACTGCCCCTCAACCCCGGATACTGGCATCTGTCGTGAGCAGAACCCAGTCCGGAATCCAAAAGGGGCGACCCTGGCTGAGATGAGCTGACTGCAGCCACCACGCCAAGGACCGGTGCACTTCCGGGGACAATACCAGTATCTGGGATCGTATCCGGCGGGACAACCCGTTCCATGCCACAAGAATCTGCCCCTGCAGGGGTCTGGAATGGAACTGGACGAACTCCACCATGTCGAATGCCGACACCATGGACCCCAGGACTCATTGCCGAATGTATTGACACCCTGCCACTGCTTAGGCAACCGTGTATCCTCAGTTGTAGGGAGGATACCTTTTCCAGAGTCAAGAAAATCCTTTGTTGACTGGAGTCCCGAAGTGCTCCCAGATGGACCATCCGTTGAGATGGGATCAGAGACGACCTCTTCCAATTTATCAACCACCCATGTGCTTGAAGACAAGCAATTGTCAGGTGGAGATGATGAAGAAGCACCTCCGGGGAGCTCGCCAGCAGCAGCAGATCGTCCAGGTACGGCAGCAACCGTATACCCTGACCCCGAAGGTGGGCAGCCATGACTGCCATCACCTTGGTGAAAACCCTCGGAGCCGTGGAAAGAACGAAAGGCAACGCCCGAAATTGGTAGTGATGGTTTAGGATTGCAAACCTCAGGTACCGCTGATGTGCCGGTG
Source organism: Taudactylus pleione (assembly GCA_031769625.1). Taxonomy (NCBI): domain Eukaryota; kingdom Metazoa; phylum Chordata; class Amphibia; order Anura; family Myobatrachidae; genus Taudactylus; species Taudactylus pleione. Next base: position 1,828,299 of record JAUIMM010000536.1, read on the forward strand.
CCACGGGCACATGGAGATAGGCGTCCTGGATATCGAGGGAGACCATGAAGTCCCCCGGTTCCATCGCCAGGATGATGGTCCGCAATGTTTCCATCCTGAACTTGGGAACTCTGAGGTACTTGTTCAGAGGCCTTAAACTCAGAATAGGGCGATGAGACCCATTGGGTCTCTGCACCAGAAACAGAGATGCGAAGCTTTGGACTCGTCCAGCGAAGGACTCGTGCAAAAAAATTGGTGGGGCGGCCTGCACCGAAACGACAGGGCGTACCCTTGAGAGACTACTTCTCGAACCCAAGCATCCGTGGTGGTACTGAACCAACACTGGACGAATCTGAGAAGTCGGCCTCCCACTCTGGGGTCCCCCAGGGAGAGGCCCGTCCCGTCAGGCAGCAGGTTTATCCTCCTGTTTGGAAGAGGGGCGCCAAGCATTCCATATGCTTCTTGGGTTTGGATGAGGCTTTGGTCGCTGAATGTCTCGGGAAGGACTGGCCCTTGGCCTTACCCTGAACCCGAATGGACCGAACGGCAGTGCTCCTCACCCTAGCCGGCGCAGAAGCCGAAGGGAGGAAAGCCGACTTGGACTTAGCCAAGGTATCCACTATTTTGTCCAAGTCTGGACCAAATAGCAAATCTCCATTAAAGGGGAGAGCCTCCAGACCCTTTTTAGAGTCCGCATCAGCCCTCCAGGACCGCAGCCACAAGGATCTCTGAGCAGACACAGCCGCAGCCGAAACTCTAGAGGTTAACATGCTTGCGTTCAATTATGCTTCCCCAATATAGGAATCGGCATCCCTCATTTGTGCCACTAATGCTCTCTAAACATCCGGAACACCGTCCGTAAGAGAATCCTCCAAGGCTTTGGCCCAGTTCTCAATGGCTTTAGCCACGCAGGAAATGGCCATGGACGGGCGCGCCACCGCTCCGGAGAGCGACTTCAAACAAATCTCCACTTTCCTGTCCGTTGGATCCTTTAAAGAGGAAATAGATGGCAATGGTAGCGTAGCGGTTTTAACCAAGCAAGTGACTTGTGAATCCACCGCCGGTGGAGTCTCCCATTTCCTGCAATGATCCTCAGGAAAGGGATAATGAGAAGCCAACCCTTTCTGCGGTTGGAATCTCTTTGCTGGGTAATTGCCAGGCCGCCACCATATGATCCGCCAACTGATCGGACAGAGGGAACACATTAGAAGTAACCTTTGCTTTCTTAAAGTCAGGAAACTTCGACTTAGGGACCGGTGCCTCCTCTTCTATATTGAGAATAGCCCGCACCGCCCTAACTAATGCTGGAACATTAATGGAGGACCTAGGCTCAACCTCCTATCCCACAGCATCCAAATCAGAATCCTCATGGACCTCTCCATCATCTGAAGAGGGATCCGATTCTGATACCTGCGCAGTGAGTAAACTCACAACAGGCCGCTTAGTCGCCTTCTGTGGCACATCACCCTGCAAAAATGACTGAAAAGCCGAGGATGAAGGCGCCAAACTCTGTACCGAGTTGGAGAGAACATCCACCCAAGGCGGAGGAGCCGACTGAGGGAAGCCCTGAAAAGGCACTACAGAATGTTGTGATACAGGGGGAGGCTTTACATACACAGGCAGCCCCGAATACTGTCTCACAGTCTGGGCCCCGTAGGGAGACCGCAATACCTGCGGAATATCCGGGGAATGGGAGATAGCGTGCTGGGACCATGCCCCAGAAGGGGTCACTGTAGGGATCGACATCTGCAATAGATGTCAGCACTTGTGAAAACATCGCCCAAGGGGGGTCCTGCTGCATAGGGGGTATAGAGGGGCCTGGTGCCAGCTGGCACTGCCCGCAAAGACCATCCTGAGATAAATCCTCCCATTAACACCAGCAGAACAGCGTCTGCAGGAAAGCAACACAGGAGCCCCGGAGTGCTCAGTCTCCTCATCAGACATGATACAGTAATTATACAATAAATACTTATCAGCAGAGGACATACGGTGTTAATACCCTCGCACTCACCAGCATGCAACACAAACAGGCCCAAAAATATGGTACTGTGTAGCACACAACAGTATGTGACTGACCTCACAAATACATGATTTATAAAAGTGAGGTTAATAGAAAACGCCCCTCCCCCACACACCTTCGGGCTGTAGGAGAAGCAAAGGGATAGATATAAGCTGACAGCAAGTAGAGAATAAGTACAGACAGCAGCACTAGCAAAGTCACATACAATGCAGGAAGATTGTACTTACTGCACCAATCGCTGCCCTCAACCACCCAGATTCAGTGTCTGGGGGGGAGTTATAGCGCTGTGTACACTGTCCTTTAGGTAGGGGAGAGGTACACAGGGGGACCTGACCATGCACCTGCCTGGGAGCCTGCGTTACAGCCGGAGAGCTCTGAGGAGGAGTGGCCAGCAGAGGAGCAGCTCAGCGACGCCAGTACACGTGAGAAAAGGCGCGCTGAGCTGAGGGGAGGAGCCGCTAAACCAGGGAAGGCTGCCTCCCCTGGCTAGTATTTAACCCCAGGGATGCCGGTTCCCCTCCGGAACTTATACCCTGGTGGTTCAGCGGAGCGCGGGGTATGCCTGCATGAGGGGGAGCCCGCCGCCGCTACTAGCGCCGCCGGTCTGTCCCCAGAGACCGGCGGCAACTGACTGCATTTACCCCCGCGAGCGGCGCTAAGAGCGCTGCTCGCGGCTTACCTGTTCCCCGTAGAGTCCGGCAGCAGTCAGAGGGAGGTCCCGGAGCCATGCTAGGACTAACTCCGGGGTCCCGCTGCGATCGCCAGATCAGTACTGGCGTCGCAGCGCCAGCGGGGTGGTGAAGCGGCAGCATGGACGTCCAGAAGGACAGTCCTATGCTGCTGCATTAAGTGTAAAACAAGAGAAAAAAAAAATAAAAAAACTTTTCTTCTGTAAAAATAAAGCTTAGGGGCTGATCCTGCAGCCCCACTGCACAGTGCAACCGACTTCGGCCGGCACCAAACTGAAACTGAGGTGCCTGTGGCTCGGGGGCGGGGTATAGAGGAGGACCCAAGTGCATCCTGGGAGCTAAAGCTTTAACTGTATGGTGCCCGTGGATCCAGATCCAAGCTATACCCCAAGGTCAACCCTGTGGACCCCCTATGGACCCTGAAGTAGAAATGCTACGTTAGTGTCACAGCTGCTGATACTGTAACGTAACATTTCGCATGCAGATACAGCCGCCGTCGGATGGCCGATATGGCTGAAAATCCCGATCGTCCCTAGGTAGGTATCAACTAACCTAACCTCACTAACCCTCCTTAGGGGTGCCTAACCCTAACCTCCCCCCCATTGCCTAACCCTAAACCCCCGGGGGGGGTGCCTAACCCTAACCCTCCATCCCCCTAGCCTAACCCTAACCTCCCGGGGGGCTGCCTAACCCTCAGTCCCCCCCTGGGAGCTCTAAACCTAACCCCCCCCCCCCCCGCTCACCCGCCACCACTTAGATCGTGATGCCGGGCGCCGGTCTCCCGGCGTCTGTAAAATGACAGGCGTCTACATTTAGACGCCCGTCATTTAACCCTCGCCGGGATAAAGGAGTCGGGAAGCCGGCTGTCGGGCTTACGTCCGCCGGCTTCCCGACTGCATACCTAGACAGACCGGGGATAGGCAAGCTGTGGCACTCCGGCTGCTGTGGAACTACAGATCCCTGCATGTCCTGTCACAGTTTTAGCATGCCCAAACAGCAAAACTGTGGAAGTGCATGCTGGGATGTGTAGTTCCATAGCAGGCGGAGTGCCACAGTTTGCCTACCCCAGAGACAGACCATTCTAAGGCTGCCTATTAGTATCTGAAACCTAGCGAAATCAAACTAAACTATATTACTGTACAGGAGACCGGGCACGGCTGAATCTTGACAGGAATTATTGTATAGGTATGTATCTTTGGGCCGGGTATATTTAATGGAAGCCACTTGTTGGGAAGTGGAATTACTTAGAAATAGGGTAATTCACGACAGACTGTATAACCCCATCTTATGGCGTGTGGGCTTCTCAGCAGATATACCTATAGTCTGAAATCAATAAAATGAGCAATACAGAACGTCTGTCTGATAAACCGATTCGCCACCCGCCGCCATATTTCGCAGCTTTTTGGGTCTGCGTTGCGCTCTCCGATTACATGTTTTCATTTGCAGAGAAAATAAAACGTGTCCCGGTAATGATGTATTAGCATTTCTCAAGTAACGTCTAAATCTAATCTGGAAATTAATTTCATCTCCTGGTTGATGCGCTGATGGTGGGAGCAGAATAATTAAAATGTCTCTCCAACATGTTTCTATAGAAATAGAATCAGGCTTGGTTTATTTCTAGATAAATAAATATATATTTTCTCTGGTTGAGTTTGTTTTAACAACACTCATCATGTCGACAAAGCTGTGTTCCCTGGCAGTGCGGAGTTTACTTACGTGGTAGCGTCCTCGGTGGTCAGCAGCGGTGAGTAACGCTAACTCCTAACTCGTCTCCAAGTGCCTAACCCTAACCCACCCCTCCCTCTAGTGCCTAACCATAACCTCCCTCTAGTGCCTAAGCCTCCCCTCCGCAGCCTAACCATAACCTCCCTCTAGTGCCTAAGCCTCCCCTCCGCAGCCTAACCATAACCTCCCTCTAGTGCCTAAGCCTCCCCTCCGCAGCCTAACCATAACCTCCCTCTAGTGCCTAAGCCTCCCCTCCCGCAGCCTAACCGTAACCTCCCTATAGTGCCTAAGCCTCCCCTCCCGCAGCCTAACCGTAACCTCCCTCTAGTGCCTAAGCCTCCCCTCCGCAGCCTAACCGTAACCTCCCTCTAATGCCTAAGCCTCCCCTCCCGCAGCCTAACCATAACCTCCCCCTAATGCCTAAGCCTCCCCTCCGCAGCCTAACCATAACCTCCCTCTAGTGCCTAAGCCTCCCCTCCTGCAGCCTAACCATAACCTCCCTCTAGTGCCTAAGCCTCCCCTCCGCAGCCTAACCATAACCTCCCTATAGTGCCTAAGCCTCCCCTCCCACAGCCTAACCATAACCTCCCTCTAGTGCCTAAGCCTCCCCTCCGCAGCCTAACCATAACCTCCCTATAGTGCCTAAGCCTCCCCTCCCACAGCCTAACCATAACCTCCGTCTAGTGCATAAGCCTCCCCTCCGCAGCCTAACCATAACCTCCCTCTAGTGCCTAAGCCTCCCCTCCCGCAGCCTAACCATAACCTCCCTATAGTGCCTAAGCCTCCCCTCCCGCAGCCTAACCGTAACCTCCCTCTAGTGCCTAAGCCTCCCCTCCGCAGCCTAACCGTAACCTCCCTCTAATGCCTAAGCCTCCCCTCAACAACCTAACCATAACCTCCCTCTAGTGCCTAAGCCTCCCCTCCGCAGCCTAACCATAACCTCCCTATAGTGCCTAAGCTTCCCCTCCCACAGCCTAACCATAACCTCCCTCTAGTGCCTAAGCCTCCCCTCCAGCAGCCTAACCATAACCTCCCTCTAGTGCCTAAAGCTGGGTACACAGCGACGAACAATATGTCGCTAATGCAATTGGCGGGTTTGTACACCCGATATGTCTGTGAAAAACATCGTTTACAGACACATCACATCAGCCCTGCAGCACAGCCAATGCAATACATCATTCAGGTATATCGGTACGTCTGGCTGTGTGTACATGTGACCCGCCAATCACCCGTACACTGGCCGCAGGGACCGCCGACACTGGCATCACAGCTGGGTGGGCAAATTTAAATGCCTCCCTAGTAGTGATGTCTGGTCCATCAAATTGAGCGGCTGGTTGGTAAGTGTCTATAACTTACCAAACCGGCTCCTCAGACGGAGCGATGACCGGTCGGCTACTGGGTCGCTCAAGTCAGTGTGTCCCCAGCATTAACCTAACCCTCCCCTCCCGCACTATAACCCCAACCCTCCCAAATGCACCGAAGCTTCCCCTCCCACAACCTCCCTTTAGTGCCTAATCCTCCCCTCCCGCAAGCTAAAGCCCCCCAAGAGCCTAACCCTCCCCTCCTGCAGTGTGACCATAACCCTCCCTCATGTAGCCTAACCCTAATCCTCCCCTAGTGCCTAACCCTTGTGTTACGCTATCAGTACCTCCTATTCCGCAGCCCAAGCCTAACCCTTAACCTTCCTCCTAGTGCCTAAACCTGACCCTTCCCCTCCTGCAGCCTAACCCTCCCCCTAGTGCCTAACCCTAACCCTCCGCCACTGCAGCCTAACCCTCCCCCTAGTGCCGAACCCTAGCCCTCTGCCCCTGCAGCCTAACCCTACCCCTAGTGCCTAACCCTAACCCTCGCCCTAGTGCCTACCCCTAACCCTCCGCCCCTGCAGCCTAACCCTCCCCCTAGTGCCTAAACCCAACCCTCCCCCTAGTGCCTAACCCTAACCCTCCCCCTAGTGCCTAACCCTAACCCTCCGCTCCTGCAGCCTAACTCTCCCCCTAGTGCCTAACCCCAACCCTCCCCCTAGTGCCTAACCCCAACCCTCCCCCTAGTGCCTAACCCTAACTCTCCCCCTAGTGCCTAACCCTAACTCTCCCCCTAGTGCCTAACCCTAACCCTCCGCCCCTGCAGTCTAACCCTAACCCTCCGCCCCTGCAGCCTAACCCTACCCCTAATGCCTAACCCTAACCCTCGCCCTAGTGCCTACCCCTAACCCTCCGCCCCTGCAGCCTAACCCTCCCCCTAGTGCCTAAACCCAACCCTCCTCCTAGTGCCTAAACCCAACCCTCCCCCTAGTGCCTAACCCTAACCCTCCCCCTAGTGCCTAACCCTAACCCTCCCCCTAGTGCCTAACCCTAACCCTCCGCCCCTGCAGCCTAACTCTCCCCCTAGTGCCTAACCCCAACCCTCCCCCTAGTGCCTAACCCTAACCCTCCCCCTAGTGCCTAACCCTAACCCTCCCCCTAGTGCCTAACCCTAACCCTCCCCCTAGTGCCTAACCCTAATCCTCCCCCTAGTGCCTAACCCCAACCCTCCCCCTAGTGCCTAACCCTCCCCCTAGTACCTAACCCTCCGCCCCTGCAGCCTAACCCTCCCCCTAGTGCCTAACCCTAACCCTTCCCCTAGTGCCTAACCCACGCCCTAGTGCCTAACCCTAACCCTCCGCCCCTGCAGCCTAACCCTCCCCTTAGTGCCTAACCCTAACCCTCCTCCTAGTGCCTAACCCTAACCCTCCTCCTAGTGCCTAACCCTAACCCTCCCCCTAGTGCCTACCCCTAACCCTCCGCCCCTGCAGCCTAACCCTCCCCCTAGTGCCTAACCCTAACCCTCCCCCTAGTGCCTAACCCTCACCCTAGTGCCTACCCCTAGCCGTCCGCCCCTGCAGCCTAACCCTCCCCCTAGTGCCTAACCCCAACCCTCCCCCTAGTGCCTAACCCTAACCCTCCTCCTAGTGCCTAACCCTAACCCTCCCCCTAGTGCCTAACCCTCCTCCTAGTGCCTAACCCTAACCCTCCACCCCTGCAGCCTAACCCTCCCCCAAGTGCCTAACCCTAACCCTCCGCCCCTGTAGAATGTCGACATTGTGAACCCGTCGACATTCTACAGATGTTGACGTGTTCCATGTTCACATTCCAACAATGTTGACACCACACCTGTCAACATTGCGGTGTCAACATTATGACAGACAGCATCTCATTTTCTCTGGTGATAATAGAGACATCACGTTATAACATCAGAAATAAATACATAATAAAGAAATGAACGAATGCCGATGGCCGATACAGGGACTTTGAACGACAATGAAAAATGACCAATTTGCTTGGAACCAGTGATACCACAGACGTACTTCCTATTTATGGTTCCTGGTAAAATAATTGGCTGCGTGCTCATAGTCACTGGTTCAGCCAGGTAAATGGCCAGCTTTACTGTGTGTAAGCATTTTTATTTTCCAGCGATGGAAGGATGATGTGTCTGGTACAAAGCTGATGACCCTGATCCTAGGGCAGGCCTGGCCAACCTGTGGCTCTCCAGCTGTTGTAAACTACAAGTTCCAGCATGCCCTGCTACAGTTTTTATATTAGTGAATGCTTATACAGTTGCAGGGCATGCTGTGACCTGTAGTTTCAAAACAGCTGGCGAGCCACAGGCTGGCCAGGCCTGCCCTAGGGGGTACGTTTACTAAGCGGCAGCTTGTAAAAGCCGCCACTTCCCAGCATTTAGGCAGGAAACTTACCCCCTAGTAGACAACTTGTCCCGCCCTTGGGCAGGAGACTCATCTTTCAACTTATAAGAATAACTTACACTATGTCTAGCACATGCATTTGCCTTTGCCAATAAAGTACTGAACATTTATGGAGTCAATAATTCTTAAGACATAAAGCAACAATTAACGGGAGAGAATGTCCTTCCGATGACCCTGTGAGACCCCCACCTGCTCCATCTAAAAATAACGAAATCCCCAAAATATGCAATCTCATACTCGCTACTGAGCTACACAGTTCTGCCTCCAACAAGATTTTGTTTCCATAGCGCAAATGTAAGCTTTCGGTTACACCCGGACTTATCTCACAATACAATCCCCTCTTGAATTAACCAGAGTCATTGTACACTACACAGCCAAGTTTGTCAGACACACAGGTCTTTTAGGAAAACAAATACAGAACATTAATAAATGGATCTTAGTATGACAAAGAAAGTCACAAAGCTTAATGAATATATTTATTAAAAAAAGAAAAAAAAAAGAAAAAGATAACAAATGGCATACCGTCAAAAATAATTTGCAAAAACAGTCTCATAAAATAAAAAAAGAATGGTACAGGAAAGAGAACCTCAATAGCAAAATGATAGTCTGGATCTAGCAAACTTCTAGCATCAGAATAGCATTTTTAAATACTGTCTTTCTGCCCACAAGTCTCTTCCATGTGACACCACTACAAAAGACTTTGCAGTTTGAAAAGCATGTGAGTGCCGAGTTTTTATGTAGATGGTGTGGTCACATGCCAAGGGCACCCCAGATGGTTGAGTGCCGTGGATTAAGCCTGTCGTTTACAAAAGACTGTGGGCCTGATTCAGAGCTGCTCGCATCCAGCGTATGCAAATTTTTCAAAGTGACGCCATGGGAAGCGATCGCTCGCCAAGGCATAAGCACACCCACTTTGGCTGTGCGAGCGATCGCTTTGTGCATGCTGACACCCATTAGCCTATGTAGAGACGCCCACTAGCGCAAGTCATCTCCAGGAAGTGTATTAAAACATTGGTACATTGAGCACCATCGGGGGCGATCGCAGCGCTTGTGGTTACCTTACCCTGCCGCAAGCATTGCGAGGACTGCAGTGTAAAAAACAGGCATGTGACGTGTACTATGACGCTGCCTATTAATTATGCACGCCTTAATAACGGCGTTGAAACACCCAGGCACGCCTGCGTTCGCACCTCCACTCCCCGTTATTAGTGCACACAAATGGCCTCTCCTGTCACTCATTACCCTGGGCTGTCTTTGCTGGGTGAGGGAGCGGCCTGCGATCGCACAGAGGAGTTTATGCACGCGCAGAACAAAGTGTACGCATGCGCATTCGCAAACCATCAGGCCGCTTGCGAGCGCACAGTGCTAGAGAGCGGCTCTGAATTAGGTCCTGTGTGTAGACAAACGGGTTTTAGAACAACTTTTATGACCATGTGTTGGAAACCACTGCTATCCAGGAGGTCATGCAAAAACAATATTTCTCTACTGGAAAATAGTAAAAATATGAGATATGGTAAGAACTTACCCTTGTTATCTCTATTTCTACGAAGTCCATAGGGTTCCACAGGATACCTTGGGGTATAGGTGTGACGTCAGTCGCTGGGCACCATAGAGTTAAGCTTTTCAGCCTCCCAGGATGCACTAGGGTCCCCCTCCTATACCCCGCCCCCGAGCCAAGGCACCTCAGTTAGTTATCAAGCCATAGGCCGGAGGAGGAGAAGGAAGAGAGAGAAAAAAAGATCTGGACACATACAAGAATCACATTCTCACCAGAGGGAGATGGAAAACCGGTGACCAGAGCAAAGCCCATCTGCAGCACAGGTGTGACAGGGCGGGAGTCCTGTGGAACCCTATGGACTTCGTAGAAATAGAGATAACAAGGGTAAGTTCTTACCATATCTCATATTTTCTACTTCAGGGTCCATAGGGTATCCACAGGATACCTTGGGGATGTCCCAAAGCAGTATCCTTTAAGGGTGGGGACGCTCCTGTGCAGAAAGGAGAATCCGCCGCCCGAAGGAAGCATCCTGAGAGGCGAAGGTGTCAAACCTGTAATACCTCACGAAGGTATGGACAGAGGACCACGTAGCAGCCTTGCAGATCTGAACTGCCGAGGCACCACGTCGAGCTGCCCACGAAGGACCCACAGACCTAGTGGAATGAGCCTTCAGAGAAGGAGGGACCGGTAGGCCTTCATGAAGATAAGCTTCAGAAATAGCCATACGGATCCAGGCTTCCAAAGTTGCTTTGAAGCAGGCCAACCCTTTTTACGGAAGCCATAGAGGACAAACAAAGCGTCCGACTTCCTAAACGAAGAAGTGCGGTCAACATAAGTCCTTAAGGCCCGCACAACATCCAAAGAGGCCTCACCCACGGAAAGACCCGGTGAGTTAAAGGCCGGAACAACGATTTCCTCGTTAACATGAAACTGGGAAACAACTTTGGGAAGAAACTCGGGCCGAGTGCGAAGCACTGCCCTGTTCCCATGAAAAACCAAGAAAGGGGGTCTACAAGAAAGAGCCCCTAACTCAGAAACACGTCTGGCCGAAGCAATGGCCAGAAGGAAAACAGTCTTAGCTGTTAGCCATTTAAGATCCACTGAGCCCAGTGGTTCAAACGGCGGTCCTTGGAGAGCCCTCAGGACCACAGCCAAATCCCAAGGCGCCACAGGTGGAACAAAGGGCGGCTGAATGCGGAGAACACCTTGCATAAAGGTGCGCACATCCGGGATTGTAGCGATCCTACAGTGAAACCAGACAGATAGGGCCGAAACCTGTACCTTCAAAGAAGCAAGGCGAAGCCCATGATCTAGTCCCGCTTGCAGGAAGGCGAGAATCCGAGACAGACGAAACTCCCGCGGTGCATAACCTCTCGGTCGACACCACTGGAAGAACGTATGCCACACGCGATGGTATATCCTCGCGGAAGACGGTTTCCGAGCTCGTAACATGGTACGCACCACAGAGCTAGAAAACCCCCGGGACCTCAGCATGGCCGTCTCAACAGCCACGCCGTCAAAGACAGCCGAGTCAGGTCCGGGTGAAGGCAAGGGACCCTGAGACAGAAGGTCCGGTCGTAGCGGCAACCGCAGAGGACTGTCCACGGACAGACCCTGAAGGTCTGAGAACCAGTGCCGTCTGGGCCACGCGGGAGCTATCAACAGGAGCGTCCCTCCTTCCTGTTTGAATTTCCGGATTACCCGTGGAAGAAGGGAGACCGGAGGGAACAGGTATGCGAACCGGAACGTCCACCGGACGGACAGAGCATCCACCAGAGACGCCCCTTCGTCTCTTGTGCGAGACCCGTACACCGGCAACTTGTTGTTGTGCCGGGACGCCATGAGGTCGATCTCTGGAAGACCCCACCTGTCCACCAGCAGTTGAAAAACGTCCGGGTGCAGGGACCATTCCCCCGGATGAACGTCCTGGCGACTTAGAAAGTCCGCCTCCCAATTTAGCACTCCCGGGATGAAGACCGCTGATATGGCCGGAAGATTGCGCTCCGCTCAAACCAGGATCCGAGAGACCTCTACGAGAGCCGCCCGACTGCGAGTTCCTCCTTGCCTGTTTATGTAGGCCACGGTGGTAGCGTTGTCCGACTGGACCTGCACCGGGTGACCCTGGAGAAACCGCTGTGCCTGCTGGAGAGCATTGAAGACCGCACGGAGTTCCAAGATATTTATTGGAAGCTCCGCTTCTGTCGGCGTCCACCTGCCCTGGAACAAGTGTGGACCCGAAACTGCTCCCCAGCCCCGAAGACTGGCGTCCGTTGTCAACAGGACCCAATTTGGAACCCAGAACGGACGTCCCTTGTTGAGGTGAGTCGTCTCTAACCACCACGCAAGGGACAGGCGAACCTCCGGTGTGAACACAATCGTCTGGGACTTCAGAGACTGAGGCAGCCCGTACCACTTGGACAGGATCAGGCGCTGCAGAGGTCTGGAGTGAAACTGGGCGTATTCCACCATGTCGAACACCGACACCATGGAGCCCAGTAACCTCATCGCCGAGTGTAGGGACACCCGACGGCTGTGCAGACAACTGCGCACCCTTGACTGTAAAGCAGAGATCTTGTCCTCCGTCACGAAGATCCTTTGCTGTCCCGAGACCAATAAGGCTCCAAGATGCAGAATCCTCCGAGACGGGATTAGAGTGGACTTCTGCCAGTTGATTAGCCAGCCATGCCGTTGCAGCAGTGCAATGGTCAGGTCCAAGTGGCGTAACAGGAGCACTGGAGATCCTGCCACCAATAACAGGTCGTCCAAGTACGGCAACATGTGGACTCCCTGCAGCCGCAGAGAAGCCGCCATGACCGCCATCACCTTGGTGAAAACACGCAGTGCTGTCGCCAGGCCAAAAGGTAACGCCCGAAACTGGAAGTGGTCGCTGCGGATTGCAAACCTGAGGAACTGTTGATGGCGCAAAAGAATAGGAACATGCAGTTAAGCGTCCTGTATGTCCAATGACACCATGTAGTCCCCAGGTTCCAGCGCCAGAATGATGGACCGCAGGGTCTCCATCCGAAACTTCGGGACCCGCAAAGACTTGTTGAGCGCTTTGAGGTTGAGAATCGGACGATATGACCCATTGGGTTTCTGTACCAAAAATAGATTTGAATAGAAACCCTGGCCCCTCTGGGAGAATGGAACAGGCACTATAACTCCAGCCTGGAGCATAGTGTGCAATACCTTCCGCAGCTCCGTAGCCTTGTTCCGGTCTGATGGTAGACCCGTGGTGAAGAATTGAGCCGGGGTCTGTGCCGGAAGGAGAGGGCGTATCCGTGGGAAACCACCTCCAGAACCCAAGTGTCTGTCGTAGTGGTCGACCAACACTGGGCGAACTGCAGCAGGCGGTCTCCCACCCTGGGATCCCCCAAAGGGAGGCCCGGACCGTCAGGCTGCAGGCTTGTCATCTGGCTTGGGGGCCGGACGTCTGGTACTCCATGCCTGCTTCCGGGGCTTGGCCGATTTCTTAGGACCAGCCTGTCGAGGAAACGACTGTGGTTTGGGCCTGCCCTGGGCCCTAGATGACCGAAAGGACGATGGTCCAGAACCAGAAGGAGCAGCGGCCGACGGGAGACAAGCCGATTTGGCTGCCGCCAGCGTGGCCACAATCTTATCCAGATCCGGATCGAAGAGAACTTCTCCGGTAAACGGCAACGCCTCCAGACCCTTTTTGGAATCTGCGTCCGCCTTCCAGGATCGCAGCCACAAGGTGCAACGAGCAGCTACCGCTGCTGAAGAAATCCTAGACACCAGAGTACTAATGTCTAGGGCTGCCTCGTTGATGTAGGTGGTCGAATCACGGAGATTGCCAATCAACTCCGCCTGTTCGGCCGGACAGTCAGAATCAAAAGAAGCCTCTAATGAATCCGCCCAGCGCTCCATCGCTCTGGCAACCCAGCAAATGGCCATAGCCGGCCGTGCTGCCCCCCCTGCAAGGGAATAAGCGAACTTCAGGCAGTTCTCCACCTTGCGGTCCGTAGCATCCTTAAGGGAGGACATGGATGGCATCGGCAATGTGGCACTACGGACAAGACGGGTCACGTGAGAATCCACCTGTGGAGGGGATTCCCACTTTGCAAAATAATTATCCGCGAACGGATAAGCCACCGCCAGGCGTCTCTGCGGCTGGTATCTTTTGCCAGGCTGTTTCCACGCCTCCTCTAAATGGTCCACCAACTGACCCGAAAGAGGAAAGACTGTGGCATCGCCCTTCACATCCTTGAAAAAGGCAAACTTAGATTTAGCCGCTGGGGGAACTTCGTCCTCAATCACCAAGGCTGTGCGGACCGCCCGAATAAGTCCAGGAATATATACTTTGGACTTAGCATCAGCGTCCTTAGTATGAGAGGTTCCTGATCGTAAGGATCCAGAATCTCCCCATCATCAGACGTCCCCTCGTCATCCTCATAAGGAGCTGACAGAGACGCCACCGGCCGTTTATGTGGCCGCATCACAGACTCCCCTTGCAACACATCCGACAAGTGCTGTACAGAACTCGTCAGGGAGTTAACCCACGCTGGCTCCTGAGAAACCGGGAGCGGGGAAATAGGGAGACTGTGGGGTACCACCAATTGTCGTGGGAAACCCTGCATGGGTGACGACACCACTGACCGCTGGGATAAACCCATCGGTGTAAACGCGGGCTGCGGAGCTAACTGGCCCACTAAGGCTGTAAGCGCCTGAGCGAAACAAGCCCAGGGCGGCTCCTGTACCGGTGCTGTAACCGTAAGAGGCCGCGCCATTGGCAAACACTGCCGGCAAAGGCCCTCCGCGCTACCCTCCCCCTCCGCTAACGGTACTTTACACGTAGTACACTGTAGCCGGAGGGGAAAATCACTTTCGGACATGATGGCACCACGTATGTGACCACCCTGCAGCACTGCACCGCAAGGGCTTAGCAAAAAGAACAGGGACAGTAATAAAGCTGACAGTTTAGAGAAAAGTTACAGGCAGCAGCGCTAGCACAGTCACATACAATGCAGAGAAATAACAATTCCTGCACTAACAGCGCTGATCACTCAACTACACAGACACAGGGCCTGGTAGGACACAGCGCTGCATACACAGACCTGAGCCACAGCGGAGGAGAGGTATGCGGGGGGACCCTGACCACGATGCTTCCGTCCAGCGCTTCCAGCAGCGTTCACCATGCGTTCTGGAGAAGATGGCCGCCGAGGAGCAGAGAGGAGGCTGGCCAGGGGGAGGAGCGCTGCCACAGGACCAGTCGGCAGCGTGCAGAGAGGGCTTAGTGCAGCGGGGGAGGCGCCGGCTGTGAGACAGGGAAGGCGCGCTCCCCTGGCATGCATTTAACCCCTGGGACGCCGCAGCGCTACCGCTCTGCTGCGGTCCGCTGTCCTAGGGGGTAGTGGAAAGCGCAGGATGGTCGCCTGGCTCCATGCTGCAGCCAGTCCCCAGGGAGCCCCCTGCCTGGGGACTTAGGACCATGTGACCAGCGGGGACCAACCGCGGGACCCCGCTGCTTACCTTTGTCCCCCTTGGATCCGGCCATGGTCCGGAACATCTGGGGTCACCGCTAGCTGTGACCCCAGATGCTCACCAGCATCCCCGGATCGGTACCGGCGTTCTGGTACCGGCGGGGGTGTAGGGAAGACAGCATGGACGTCAGGACTGACTGTCCATGCTGTACATCCAGATGTGCAGCCACAGCTGCACTGAAGAAAGCTTCAGGGGCTCTTCTAGCCCACTCCGACAGGTGCACCCGACGCCGGCCGGGCACCAAACTAAACTGAGGTGCCTTGGCTCGGGGGCGGGGTATAGGAGGGGGACCCTAGTGCATCCTGGGAGGCTGAAAAGCTTAACTCTATGGTGCCCAGTGACTGACGTCACACCTATACCCCAAGGTATCCTGTGGATACCCTATGGACCCTGAAGTAGAAAATATAATATTATGTACACCAGATATCATTATGTATAATCATTTATACAGGTATATTTCACCTAATCCTCCCCCACCCCCCAACTAAGCCATAATCACAGGTTATATGTAAACTGGTTAACAGAATGTCGTTCCTTCTAGGTAGCACAGATGTAATGATTACATACACCATACACAGAGGTGTCCTTGGGCACCTGGCCAACAAAAGGGCACCCAAGAAGGGGGCGTGGTCACTCAGAAAGGGGGCGTGTCCTTGAGATGCACCCTCTTTACATCACTGTGGGGGGGTGCTAAGCACTCACAGACATGCTGGGCTGCCCCCCCCCCCCAAGCTCTCCTCGGAGTGCGATCAGATGCCAGGCACACGGCATCAATTCACCCAGCGGTGATTGTTTCACCACAACTTTTCCCCCCATCAAAACACTGCAGCCCGTGGGTGTGGATAGCACCAGGCAGGCTGATTCAGAAGGGCGACGCCATAAGGACAAGGAGCATTTAAGCAATTTTAAATCAGGCAGGGTGCTGCACCCCGCTAAAACAGCCTAGCGGGAACACTATATTGACAGGGTCAGCACAGTATGGATAGACGTGGGGTGTGTATAGACAGTGTCAGCACAGTATGGATAGACGTGGGGTGTGTATAGACAGGGTCAGCACAGTATGGATAGACGTGGGGTGTGTATAGACAGTGTCAGCACAGTATGGATAGACGTGGGGTGTGTATAGACAGGGTCAGCACAGTATGGATAGATGTGGGGTGTGTATAGACAGGGTCAGCACAGTATGGATAGACGTGGGGTGTGTATAGACAGGGTCAGCACAGTATGGATAGACGTGGTATGTGTATAGACAGTGTCAGCACAGTATGGATAGACGTGAGGGTGTATAGATGGGACAGCACAGTATGGATAGACGTGGGGTGTGTATAGACAGGGTCAGCACAGTATGGATAGACGTGGGGTGTGTATAGACGGGCTCAGCACAGTATGGATAGACGTGGGGAGTGTATAGACAGGGTCAGCACAGTATGGATAGACGTGGGGTGTGTATAGACGGGGTCAGCACAGTATGGATAGACGTGGGGTGTGTATAGATGGGGTCAGCACAGTATGGATAGACGTGGGGTGTGTATAGACAGGGTCAGCACAGAATGGATAGACGTGGGGTGTGTATAGACAGTGTCAGCACAGTATGGATAGACGTGGGGTGTGTATAGACGGGGTCAGCACAGTATGGATAGACGTGGGGAGTGTATAGACGGGGTCAGCACAGTATGGATAGACGTGGGGTGTGTATAGACGGGGTCAGCACAGTATGGATAGACGTGGGGTGTGTATAGACGGGGTCAGCACAGTATGGATAGACGTGGGGTGTGTATAGACAGGGTCAGCACAGAATGGATAGACGTGGGGTGTGTATAGACAGGGTCAGCACAGTATGGATAGACGTGGGGTGTGTATAGACAGGGTCAGCACAGTATGGATAGACGTGAGGAGTGTATAGACAGTGTCAGCACAGTATGGATAGACGTGGGGGTGTATAGATGGGACAGCACAGTATGGATAGACGTGGGGTGTGTATACACGGTGTTGGCACAGTATGGATAGACGTGGGGAGTGTATAGACAGTGTCAGCACAGTATGGATAGACGTGGGGGTGTATAGATGGGACAGCACAGTATGGATAGACGTGGGGTGTGTATACACGGTGTTGGCACAGTATGGATAGACGTGGGGAGTGTATAGACAGTGTCAGCACAGTATGGATAGACGTGGGGGTGTATAGATGGGACAGCACAGTATGGATAGACGTGGGGTGTGTATACACGGTGTTGGCACAGTATGGATAGACGTGGGGGTGTATAGACAGGGTCGGCACAGTATGGATAGACGTGGGGGGACCTATAGATGGGGCAGTACAGGATGTATAGACATGGGGTGTGTATAGACAGGGTTAGCGCAATATGTATCATTGTGGGGTGTGTATAGATGGGGTCAGCACAGTATGTATATATACGTGGAGGGACCTATAGATGGGGCAGCACAGTATGTATAGGTGGCAATATGTAATTGTATAGATGAGGGGTATATATAGACAGAGCCAGTGCGTACAGACGGGCTCAGTGCAGTGTTGTTATATTATCAGACCCTCCGACATGACCCCTTCCCCCCAGTGCACAGTGCTCTGCTCCACAACTTCCCACTTCTCATCCATTACCTAGTTCAGCACAGGTGTCTGCAGTCATACATTAGGGGGAAGAGCAGGGGCAGAGCACTGTGTACTGGGGGGAAGGGGTCATGTGTTGGGGCAGAGCACTGTGTACTGGGGTGGAGGGACAGAGCACTGTTTACTGGGGTGGCGGGGCAAAGCACTGTTTACTGGGGTGGGGGGGCAGAGCACTGTTTACTGGGGTAGGGGGGCAGAGCACTGGGTACTGGGGTAGGGGGGCAGAGCACTGGGTACTGGGGGAAGGGGTCATGTGTTGGGACAGAGCACTGTGTACTGGGGGGGAAGGGGTCATGTGTTGGGGCAGAGCACTGTGTACTGGGGTGGGGGGACAGAGCACTGTTTACTGGGATGGGGGGGCAGAGAACTGTGTACTGGGGGGGAAGGGGTCATGTGTTGGGGCAGAGCACTGTGTACTGGGTGGGAAGGGGTCATGTGTTGGGGCAGAGCACTGTGTACTGGGGTGGGGGGGCAGAGCACTGGGTACTGGGGGAAGGGGTCATGTGTTGGGGCAAAGCACTGATTACTGGGGTGGGGAGGCAGAGCACTGGGTACTGGGGTGGGGGGGCAGAGCACTGTGTACTGGGGGGAAGGGGGTCATGTGTTGGGGCAGAGCACTGTGTACTGGGGTGGGGGGGCAGAGCACTGGGTACTGGGGTGGGGGTCATGTGTTGGGGCAGAGCACTGTGTACTGGGGTGGGGGGACAGAGCACTGTGTACTGGGGGGGGAAGGGGTCATGTGTTGGGGCAGAGCACTGTGTACTGGGGGGAAGGGGTCATGTGTTGGGGCAGAGCACTGTGTACTGGGGGGGAAGGGTCATGTGTTGGGGCAAAGCACTGTGTACTGGGGGGGAAGGGTCATGTGTTGGGGCAGAGCACTGTGTACTGGGGGGGAAGGGGTCATGTGTTGGGACAGAGCACTGTGTACTGGGGGGGAAGGGGTCATGTGTTGGGACAGAGCACTGTGTACTGGGGGGGAAGGGGTCATGTGTTGGGACAGAGCACTGTGTACTGGGGTGGGGGGACAGAGCACTGTTTACTGGGATGGGGGGGCAGAGCACTGTGTACTGGGGGGGAAGGGGTCATGTGTTGGGGCAGAGCACTGTGTACTGGGTGGGAAGGGGTCATGTGTTGGGGCAGAGCACTGTGTACTGGGGTGGGGAGGCAGAGCACTGGGTACTGGGGGAAGGGGGTCATGTGTTGGGGCAAAGCACTGATTACCGGGGTGGGGAGGCAGAGCACTGGGTACTGGGGTGGGGGGGCAGAGCACTGTGTACTGGGGGGAAGGGGGTCATGTGTTGGGGCAGAGCACTGTGTACTGGGGTGGGGGGGTAGAGCACGGGGTACTGGGGTGGGGGTCATGTGTTGGGGCAGAGCACTGTGTACTGGGTGGGGGGGCAGAGCACTGTGTACTGGGGGAAAGGGGTGATGTGTTGGGGCAGAGCACTGTGTACTGAGGTGGGGGGGCAGAGCACTGTGTACTTGGGGAAAGGGGTGATGTGTTGGGGCATAGCACTGTGTACTGAGGTGGGGAGGGCAGAGCACTGTGTACTGGGGGAAAGGGGTGATGTGTTGGGGCAGAGTACTGTGTACTGGGGGGGTCATGTGTTGGGGCAGAGCACTGTGTACTGGGTGGGGGGTAGAGCACTGTGTACTGGGTGGGGGGGGGCAGAGCACTGTGTACTGGAGGGGAAGGGGTGATGTGTTGGGGCAGAGCACTGTGTACTGGGGGGGAAGGGGTCATGTGTTGGGGCAGAGCACTGTGTACTGGGGGGGAAGGGGTCATGTGTTGGGGCAGAGCACTGTGTACTGGGGTGGGGGACAGAGCAGTGTGTACTGGGGGGAAGGGGGTGATGTGTTGGGGCAGAGCACTGTGTACTGGGGGAAGGGGGTGATGTGTTGGGGCAGAGCACTGTGTACTGGGGGGAAGGGGTGATGTGTTGGGGCAGAGCACTGGGTACTGGGGTGGGGGGGCAGAGCACTGAGTACTGGGGTGGGGGGCAGAGCAGTGTGTACTGGCGTGGGGAGGCAGAGCACTGGGTACTGGGGGGAAGGGGTCATGTGTTGGGGCAGAGCACTGGGTACTGGAGGGAAGGGGTGATGTGTTGGGGCAGAGCACTGTGTACTGCGGTGGGGGGACAGAGCACTGTTTACTGGGATGGGGGGGCTGAGCACTGTTTACTGGGGTGGGGAGGCAGAGCACTGGGTACTGGGGGGAAGGGGTGATGTGTTGGGGCAGAGCACTGTGTACTGGGGGAAGGGGGTGATGTGTTGGGGCAGAGCACTGTGTAATGGGGTGGGGGGACAGAACACTGTTTACTGGGGTGGGGGGGCAGAGCACTGTTTACTGGGGTGGGGGGGCAGAGCACTGTTTACTGGGGGAAGGGGTCATGTGTTGGGGCAGAGCACTGTGTACTGGGAGGGAAGGGGTCATGTGTTGGGGCAGAGCACTGTGTACTGGGGTGGAGGGACAGAGCACTGTTTACTGGGGTGGCGGGGCAAAGCACTGTTTACTGGGGTGGGGGGGCAGAGCACTGTTTACTGGGGTAGGGGGGCAGAGCACTGGGTACTGGGGTGGGGGGGCAGAGCACTGGGTACTGGGGGAAGGGGTCATGTGTTGGGACAGAGCACTGTGTACTGGGGGGGAAGGGGTCATGTGTTGGGGCAGAGCACTGTGTACTGGGGTGGGGGGACAGAGCACTGTTTACTGGGATGGGGGGGCAGAGCACTGTGTACTGGGGGGGAAGGGGTCATGTGTTGGGGCAGAGCACTGTGTACTGGGTGGGAAGGGGTCATGTGTTGGGGCAGAGCACTGTGTACTGGGGTGGGGGGGCAGAGCACTGGGTACTGGGGGAAGGGGTCATGTGTTGGGGCAAAGCACTGATTACTGGGGTGGGGAGGCAGAGCACTGGGTACTGGGGTGGGGGGGCAGAGCACTGTGTACTGGGGGGAAGGGGGTCATGTGTTGGGGCAGAGCACTGTGTACTGGGGTGGGGGGGCAGAGCACTGGGTACTGGGGTGGGGGTCATGTGTTGGGGCAGAGCACTGTGTACTGGGGTGGGGGGACAGAGCACTGTGTACTGGGGGGGGAAGGGGTCATGTGTTGGGGCAGAGCACTGTGTACTGGGGGGAAGGGGTCATGTGTTGGGGCAGAGCACTGTGTACTGGGGGGGAAGGGTCATGTGTTGGGGCAAAGCACTGTGTACTGGGGGGGAAGGGTCATGTGTTGGGGCAGAGCACTGTGTACTGGGGGGGAAGGGGTCATGTGTTGGGACAGAGCACTGTGTACTGGGGGGGAAGGGGTCATGTGTTGGGACAGAGCACTGTGTACTGGGGGGGAAGGGGTCATGTGTTGGGACAGAGCACTGTGTACTGGGGTGGGGGGACAGAGCACTGTTTACTGGGATGGGGGGGCAGAGCACTGTGTACTGGGGGGGAAGGGGTCATGTGTTGGGGCAGAGCACTGTGTACTGGGTGGGAAGGGGTCATGTGTTGGGGCAGAGCACTGTGTACTGGGGTGGGGAGGCAGAGCACTGGGTACTGGGGGAAGGGGGTCATGTGTTGGGGCAAAGCACTGATTACCGGGGTGGGGAGGCAGAGCACTGGGTACTGGGGTGGGGGGGCAGAGCACTGTGTACTGGGGGGAAGGGGGTCATGTGTTGGGGCAGAGCACTGTGTACTGGGGTGGGGGGGTAGAGCACTGGGTACTGGGGTGGGGGTCATGTGTTGGGGCAGAGCACTGTGTACTGGGTGGGGGGGCAGAGCACTGTGTACTGGGGGAAAGGGGTGATGTGTTGGGGCATAGCACTGTGTACTGAGGTGGGGAGGGCAGAGCACTGTGTACTGGGGGAAAGGGGTGATGTGTTGGGGCAGAGTACTGTGTACTGGGGGGGTCATGTGTTGGGGCAGAGCACTGTGTACTGGGTGGGGGGTAGAGCACTGTGTACTGGGTGGGGGGGGGCAGAGCACTGTGTACTGGAGGGGAAGGGGTGATGTGTTGGGGCAGAGCACTGTGTACTGGGGGGGAAGGGGTCATGTGTTGGGGCAGAGCACTGTGTACTGGGGGGGAAGGGGTCATGTGTTGGGGCAGAGCACTGTGTACTGGGGTGGGGGACAGAGCAGTGTGTACTGGGGGGAAGGGGGTGATGTGTTGGGGCAGAGCACTGTGTACTGGGGGAAGGGGGTGATGTGTTGGGGCAGAGCACTGTGTACTGGGGGGAAGGGGTGATGTGTTGGGGCAGAGCACTGGGTACTGGGGTGGGGGGGCAGAGCACTGAGTACTGGGGTGGGGGGCAGAGCAGTGTGTACTGGCGTGGGGAGGCAGAGCACTGGGTACTGGGGGGAAGGGGTCATGTGTTGGGGCAGAGCACTGGGTACTGGAGGGAAGGGGTGATGTGTTGGGGCAGAGCACTGTGTACTGCGGTGGGGGGACAGAGCACTGTTTACTGGGATGGGGGGGCTGAGCACTGTTTACTGGGGTGGGGAGGCAGAGCACTGGGTACTGGGGGGAAGGGGTGATGTGTTGGGGCAGAGCACTGTGTACTGGGGGAAGGGGGTGATGTGTTGGGGCAGAGCACTGTGTAATGGGGTGGGGGGACAGAACACTGTTTACTGGGGTGGGGGGGCAGAGCACTGTTTACTGGGGTGGGGGGGCAGAGCACTGTTTACTGGGGGAAGGGGTCATGTGTTGGGGCAGAGCACTGTGTACTGGGAGGGAAGGGGTCATGTGTTGGGGCAGAGCACTGTGTACTGGGGTGGAGGGACAGAGCACTGTTTACTGGGGTGGCGGGGCAAAGCACTGTTTACTGGGGTGGGGGGGCAGAGCACTGTTTACTGGGGTAGGGGGGCAGAGCACTGGGTACTGGGGTGGGGGGGCAGAGCACTGGGTACTGGGGGAAGGGGTCATGTGTTGGGACAGAGCACTGTGTACTGGGGGGGAAGGGGTCATGTGTTGGGGCAGAGCACTGTGTACTGGGGTGGGGGGACAGAGCACTGTTTACTGGGATGGGGGGGCAGAGCACTGTGTACTGGGGGGGAAGGGGTCATGTGTTGGGGCAGAGCACTGTGTACTGGGTGGGAAGGGGTCATGTGTTGGGGCAGAGCACTGTGTACTGGGGTGGGGGGGCAGAGCACTGGGTACTGGGGGAAGGGGTCATGTGTTGGGGCAAAGCACTGATTACTGGGGTGGGGAGGCAGAGCACTGGGTACTGGGGTGGGGGGGCAGAGCACTGGGTACTGGGGGGAAGGGGGTCATGTGTTGGGGCAGAGCACTGTGTACTGGGGTGGGGGGGCAGAGCACTGGGTACTGGGGTGGGGGTCATGTGTTGGGGCAGAGCACTGTGTACTGGGGTGGGGGGACAGAGCACTGTGTACTGGGGGGGGAAGGGGTCATGTGTTGGGGCAGAGCACTGTGTACTGGGGGGAAGGGGTCATGTGTTGGGGCAGAGCACTGTGTACTGGGGGGGAAGGGTCATGTGTTGGGGCAGAGCACTGTGTACTGGGGGGGAAGGGGTCATGTGTTGGGACAGAGCACTGTGTACTGGGGGGTGGGACAGAGCACTGTGTACTGGGGGGGAAGGGGTCATGTGTTGGGACAGAGCACTGTGTACTGGGGGGGAAGGGGTCATGTGTTGGGACAGAGCACTGTGTACTGGGGTGGGGGGACAGAGCACTGTTTACTGGGATGGGGGGGCAGAGCACTGTGTACTGGGGGGGAAGGGGTCATGTGTTGGGGCAGAGCACTGTGTACTGGGTGGGAAGGGGTCATGTGTTGGGGCAGAGCACTGTGTACTGGGGTGGGGAGGCAGAGCACTGGGTACTGGGGGAAGGGGGTCATGTGTTGGGGCAAAGCACTGATTACCGGGGTGGGGAGGCAGAGCACTGGGTACTGGGGTGGGGGGGCAGAGCACTGTGTACTGGGGGGAAGGGGGTCATGTGTTGGGGCAGAGCACTGTGTACTGGGGTGGGGGGGTAGAGCACTGGGTACTGGGGTGGGGGTCATGTGTTGGGGCAGAGCACTGTGTACTGGGTGGGGGGGCAGAGCACTGTGTACTGGGGGAAAGGGGTGATGTGTTGGGGCAGAGCACTGTGTACTGAGGTGGGGGGGCAGAGCACTGTGTACTTGGGGAAAGGGGTGATGTGTTGGGGCATAGCACTGTGTACTGAGGTGGGGAGGGCAGAGCACTGTGTACTGGGGGAAAGGGGTGATGTGTTGGGGCAGAGTACTGTGTACTGGGGGGGTCATGTGTTGGGGCAGAGCACTGTGTACTGGGTGGGGGGTAGAGCACTGTGTACTGGGTGGGGGGGGGCAGAGCACTGTGTACTGGAGGGGAAGGGGTGATGTGTTGGGGCAGAGCACTGTGTACTGGGGGGGAAGGGGTCATGTGTTGGGGCAGAGCACTGTGTACTGGGGGGGAAGGGGTCATGTGTTGGGGCAGAGCACTGTGTACTGGGGTGGGGGACAGAGCAGTGTGTACTGGGGGGAAGGGGGTGATGTGTTGGGGCAGAGCACTGTGTACTGGGGGAAGGGGGTGATGTGTTGGGGCAGAGCACTGTGTACTGGGGGGAAGGGGTGATGTGTTGGGGCAGAGCACTGGGTACTGGGGTGGGGGGGCAGAGCAGTGTGTACTGGCGTGGGGAGGCAGAGCACTGGGTACTGGGGGGAAGGGGTCATGTGTTGGGGCAGAGCACTGGGTACTGGAGGGAAGGGGTGATGTGTTGGGGCAGAGCACTGTGTACTGCGGTGGGGGGACAGAGCACTGTTTACTGGGATGGGGGGGCTGAGCACTGTTTACTGGGGTGGGGAGGCAGAGCACTGGGTACTGGGGGGAAGGGGTGATGTGTTGGGGCAGAGCACTGTGTACTGGGGGAAGGGGGTGATGTGTTGGGGCAGAGCACTGTGTAATGGGGTGGGGGGACAGAACACTGTTTACTGGGGTGGGGGGGCAGAGCACTGTTTACTGGGGTGGGGGGGCAGAGCACTGTTTACTGGGGGAAGGGGTCATGTGTTGGGGCAGAGCACTGTGTACTGGGAGGGAAGGGGTCATGTGTTGGGGCAGAGCACTGTGTACTGGGGTGGAGGGACAGAGCACTGTTTACTGGGGTGGCGGGGCAAAGCACTGTTTACTGGGGTGGGGGGGCAGAGCACTGTTTACTGGGGTAGGGGGGCAGAGCACTGGGTACTGGGGTGGGGGGGCAGAGCACTGGGTACTGGGGGAAGGGGTCATGTGTTGGGACAGAGCACTGTGTACTGGGGGGGAAGGGGTCATGTGTTGGGGCAGAGCACTGTGTACTGGGGTGGGGGGACAGAGCACTGTTTACTGGGATGGGGGGGCAGAGCACTGTGTACTGGGGGGGAAGGGGTCATGTGTTGGGGCAGAGCACTGTGTACTGGGTGGGAAGGGGTCATGTGTTGGGGCAGAGCACTGTGTACTGGGGTGGGGGGGGCAGAGCACTGGGTACTGGGGGAAGGGGTCATGTGTTGGGGCAAAGCACTGATTACTGGGGTGGGGAGGCAGAGCACTGGGTACTGGGGTGGGGGGGGCAGAGCACTGTGTACTGGGGGGAAGGGGGTCATGTGTTGGGGCAGAGCACTGTGTACTGGGGTGGGGGGGCAGAGCACTGGGTACTGGGGTGGGGGTCATGTGTTGGGGCAGAGCACTGTGTACTGGGGTGGGGGGACAGAGCACTGTGTACTGGGGGGGAAGGGGTCATGTGTTGGGGCAGAGCACTGTGTACTGGGGGGAAGGGGTCATGTGTTGGGGCAGAGCACTGTGTACTGGGGGGGAAGGGTCATGTGTTGGGGCAAAGCACTGTGTACTGGGGGGGAAGGGTCATGTGTTGGGGCAGAGCACTGTGTACTGGGGGGGAAGGGGTCATGTGTTGGGACAGAGCACTGTGTACTGGGGGGGAAGGGGTCATGTGTTGGGACAGAGCACTGTGTACTGGGGGGGAAGGGGTCATGTGTTGGGACAGAGCACTGTGTACTGGGGTGGGGGGACAGAGCACTGTTTACTGGGATGGGGGGGCAGAGCACTGTGTACTGGGGGGGAAGGGGTCATGTGTTGGGGCAGAGCACTGTGTACTGGGTGGGAAGGGGTCATGTGTTGGGGCAGAGCACTGTGTACTGGGGTGGGGAGGCAGAGCACTGGGTACTGGGGGAAGGGGATCATGTGTTGGGGCAAAGCACTGATTACCGGGGTGGGGAGGCAGAGCACTGGGTACTGGGGTGGGGGGGCAGAGCACTGTGTACTGGGGGGAAGGGGGTCATGTGTTGGGGCAGAGCACTGTGTACTGGGGTGGGGGGGCAGAGCACTGGGTACTGGGGTGGGGGTCATGTGTTGGGGCAGAGCACTGTGTACTGGGTGGGGGGGCAGAGCACTGTGTACTGGGGGAAAGGGGTGATGTGTTGGGGCATAGCACTGTGTACTGGGGTGGGGGGGCAGAGCACTGGGTACTGGGGTGGGGGTCATGTGTTGGGGCAGAGCACTGTGTACTGAGGTGGGGGGGCAGAGCACTGTGTACTTGGGGAAAGGGGTGATGTGTTGGGGCATAGCACAGTGTACTGAGGTGGGGAGGGCAGAGCACTGTGTACTGGGGGAAAGGGGTGATGTGTTGGGGCAGAGTACTGTGTACCGGGGGGGTCATGTGTTGGGGCAGAGCACTGTGTACTGGGTGGGGGGGTAGAGCACTGTGTACTGGGTGGGGGGGGCAGAGCACTGTGTACTGGGGGGGAAGGGGTCATGTGTTGGGGCAGAGCACTGTGTACTGGGGGGGAAGGGGTCATGTGTTGGGGCAGAGCACTGTGTACTGGGGTGGGGGACAGAGCAGTGTGTACTGGGGGGAAGGGGGTGATGTGTTGGGGCAGAGCACTGGGTACTGGGGTGGGGGGGCAGAGCACTGAGTACTGGGGTGGGGGGCAGAGCACTGTGTACTGGGGGGAAGGGGGTCATGTGTTGGGGCAGAGCACTGTGTACTGGGGTGGGGGGGCAGAGCACTGGGTACTGGGGTGGGGGTCATGTGTTGGGGCAGAGCACTGTGTACTGGGTGGGGGGGCAGAGCACTGTGTACTGGGGGAAAGGGGTGATGTGTTGGGGCATAGCACTGTGTACTGGGGTGGGGGGGCAGAGCACTGGGTACTGGGGTGGGGGTCATGTGTTGGGGCAGAGCACTGTGTACTGAGGTGGGGGGGCAGAGCACTGTGTACTTGGGGAAAGGGGTGATGTGTTGGGGCATAGCACAGTGTACTGAGGTGGGGAGGGCAGAGCACTGTGTACTGGGGGAAAGGGGTGATGTGTTGGGGCAGAGTACTGTGTACCGGGGGGGTCATGTGTTGGGGCAGAGCACTGTGTACTGGGTGGGGGGGTAGAGCACTGTGTACTGGGTGGGGGGGGCAGAGCACTGTGTACTGGGGGGGAAGGGGTCATGTGTTGGGGCAGAGCACTGTGTACTGGGGGGGAAGGGGTCATGTGTTGGGGCAGAGCACTGTGTACTGGGGTGGGGGACAGAGCAGTGTGTACTGGGGGGAAGGGGGTGATGTGTTGGGGCAGAGCACTGGGTACTGGGGTGGGGGGGCAGAGCACTGAGTACTGGGGTGGGGGGCAGAGCACTGTGTACTGGGGGGAAGGGGGTCATGTGTTGGGGCAGAGCACTGTGTACTGGGGTGGGGGGGCAGAGCACTGGGTACTGGGGTGGGGGTCATGTGTTGGGGCAGAGCACTGTGTACTGGGTGGGGGGGCAGAGCACTGTGTACTGGGGGAAAGGGGTGATGTGTTGGGGCATAGCACTGTGTACTGGGGTGGGGGGGCAGAGCACTGGGTACTGGGGTGGGGGTCATGTGTTGGGGCAGAGCACTGTGTACTGAGGTGGGGGGGCAGAGCACTGTGTACTTGGGGAAAGGGGTGATGTGTTGGGGCATAGCACAGTGTACTGAGGTGGGGAGGGCAGAGCACTGTGTACTGGGGGAAAGGGGTGATGTGTTGGGGCAGAGTACTGTGTACCGGGGGGGTCATGTGTTGGGGCAGAGCACTGTGTACTGGGTGGGGGGGTAGAGCACTGTGTACTGGGGGGGAAGGGGTCATGTGTTGGGGCAGAGCACTGTGTACTGGGGGGGAAGGGGTCATGTGTTGGGGCAGAGCACTGTGTACTGGGGTGGGGGACAGAGCAGTGTGTACTGGGGGGAAGGGGGTGATGTGTTGGGGCAGAGCACTGGGTACTGGGGTGGGGGAGCAGAGCACTGGGTACTGGGGGGAAGGGGTGATGTGTTGGGGCAGAGCACTGAGTACTGGGGTGGGGGGCAGAGCAGTGTGTACTGGGGTGGGGAGGCAGAGCACTGGGTACTGGGGGGAAGGGGTGATGTGTTGGGGCAGGTATTATAGATATTACATGGAGTGTTGCTGGACACTGATTGGATGCACATGTTGCACAGTAGATCCGGGTGACAGTTTGGGGCCCTCTGTGTTATGTGACCCCATGTGGGAGACTGTGTAATGTTACCACCAGCACGGGGCACACGGGTCACCCATCATCACGTGTAGCGGCGCAGACTCCTCCTCCCCCCGGGTTACCTGGCTCTGCTCTTGCTGCAAGCGGGTCACCTCTCGGGTGCTGGGCTGCCTCACCCCAGTTGCACCCTCCATGCTCCGGGCTCACCCCAGTCCTGGTTCCGCCTCCCGGTCCCCTCACTCACAGCAGCACATTCCCCCTACGTACAGTACACTGACGGCGTCACCATCTCGCGAGATGTCACACGTGGGAGAGGGACAGGCGAGATCATCACATCAGGCTCATTCACTGTACTCAGCGATGTACCCACTGCCAGGCACACTGCTCAGCACTGTACCCACTGCCAGGCACACTGCTCAGCGCTGTACCCACTGCCAGGCACACTGCTCAGCGCTGTACCCACTGCCAGGCACACTGCTCAGCGCTGTACCCACTGCCAGGCACACTACTCAGCACTGTACCCACTGCCCCGCACACTACTCAGCACTGTACCCACTGCCCTACATTACGCAGCACTGTACACACTGCCCCGCACACTACTCAGCACTGTACCCACTGCCCTACATTACACAGCACTGTACCAACTGCCAGGCACACTACTCAGCACTGTACACACTGCCCTACATTACACAGTACTGTACCCACTGCCCCGCACACTACTGTACTCAGCACTGTACCCACTGCCCCGCACACTATTCAGCACTGTACCACTGCCCTACATTACACACTACTGTACACACTGTACTCAGCACTGTACCCACTACCCCGCACACTACTCAGCACTGTACCCACTGCCCTACATTACAGAGCACTGTACACACTGCCCTACATTACACAACACTGTACTCAGCACTGTACACACTGCCCCGCACACTACTCAGCACTGTACCCACTGCCCTACATTACACAGCACTGTACACACTGCCCTACGTAAAACACTACTGTACACACTGCCCTACATTACACACTACTGTACACACTGTACTCAGCACTGTACCCACTGCCAGGCACACTACTCAGCACTGTACACACTGCCCTACATTACACAGCACTGTACCCACTGCCCCACACACTACTCAGCACTGTACCTACTTCTCCACACTACCCAGAACTGTACCTTGTGTCCACTGCCCCACATTAGCCAACACTGTACCCACTGCCCCACACTACCCAGAACTGTACCCACTGCCCCACACTACCCAGCACTGTTCCCATTGCCCCACACTGTACTCAGCACTGAAACCTGTACCCACTGCCCTACACTACCCAGCACTGTATCCTGTACATACTACCCCACACTGTATCCACTTTACCACACCACGCAGCTCTGTACTCTGCACTCACTGCCCTATAGTACCCAGCACTGTAACCACTGCACCCACTTTTCCACACCTGCCAGCATTGTACCCTGTACATACTGCCCCACAGTGTACTCACTTCCTCACACTGTACCCTGTACATACTGTCCCACAGTGTACCCTGTACATACTGCCCCAAAGTGTACCCTGTACATACTGCCCCACAGTGTACTCACTTCCTCACACTGTACCCTGTACATACTGCCCCACTCTTTATTCTGTACCCGCTGCCCTTCACTGTACCCTGAATATACTGCCCAACACTGTACCCTGTACATACTGCCCCACAGTGTACTCACTTCCTCACACTGTACCCTGTACATACTGCCCCACTCTTTATTCTGTACCCGCTGCCCTTCACTGTACCCTGAATATACTGCCCAACACTGTACCCTGTATCTACTGCTTCACACTGTACCCAGCATTGTACCCTGTACTTACTGCTCCACACTGTACCGTTCTCACTGCACCACAATGTACCGACTGCCCGACATCCTTTTACTGCAATCTGCGACATGGAGGGCCCACCAGGGGAATGCAATGTTAATGGCCCACTGCAAAACTGCCAACCCACCACAGAGCACATTTTATTGTCCCCTCAAAGGGACCTCTAAGTACCAGCTGCATGAACCAGGGACTCGAGGAATGTAGTTAGTACAAACACGGTATGGAACACAGACAGGACAGACACATTGTATGGAACACAGACAGGACAGACACAGGGTATGGAGCACAGACAGGACAGACAGACACGGTATAGAACACAGGCAGGACAGACAGACAGGCACAGGGTATGGAACACAGACAGGACAGACAGACACAGGGTATGGAGCACAGACAGACATAGGGTATGGAGCACAGACAGGACAGGCAGACAGGCTATGGAGCACAGACAGGACAGGCAGACACAGGGTATGGAACACAGACAGGACAGACAGACACAGGGTATGGAACACAGACAGGACAGGCAGACACAGGGTATGGAGCACAGACAGGACAGACAGACACAGGGTATGAAACACAGACAGGGTATGGAGCACAGACAGGACAGACACAGGGTATGGTACACAGACAGGACAGACAGACACAGGGTATGGAGCACAGACAGACACAGGGTATGGAGCACAGACAGGACAGACAGACACAGGGTATGAAGCACAGACAGGACAGACAGACACCAGGGTATGGAGCACAGACAGGACAGACACAGGGTATGGAACACAGACAGGACAGACAGACACAGGGTATGGAGCACAGACAGGACAGACAGACACAGGGTATGGAGCACAGACAGGACAGACAGACAAAGGGTATGGAACACAGGCAGGACAGACAGACACAGGGTATGGTGCACAGACAGGACAGACAGACACAGGGTATGGAACACAGACAGGACAGACACGGGGTATGGAACACAGACAGACACGGTATGGAACACAGACAGGACAAACAGACACAGGGTATGGAGCACAGACAGGATAGACAGACACAGTGTATGGAGCACAGACAGACACAGGGTATGGAGCACAGACAGGACAGACAGACACGGTATGGAGCACAGACAGGACAGGCAGACACAGGGTATGGAGCACAGACAGGACAGGCAGACACAGGGTATGGAAAACAGACAGGACAGACATACACAGGGTATGGAGCACAGACAGGACAGACAGACACGGTATGGAGCACAGACAGGACAGACAGACACGGTATGGAACACAGACAGGACAGACACGGGGTATGGAACACAGACAGGACAGACAGACACAGGGTATGGAGCACAAACAGGACAGACAGACACGGTATGGAACACAGACAGGACAGACACGGGGTATGGAACACAGACAGGACAGACAGACACGGTATGGAACACAGACAGACAGGGTATGGAGCACAGACAGGACAGACAGACACAGGGTATGGAGCACAGACAGGACAGACAGGGTATGGAGCACAAACAGGACAGACAGACATGGTATGGAACACAGACAGGACAGACACGGGGTATGGAACACAGACAGGACAGACAGACACGGTATGGAACACAGACAGGACAGACAGACACAGGGTATGGAGCACAGACAGGACAGACAGACACAGGGTATGGAGCACAGGCAGACACAGGGTATGGAGCACAGACAGGACAGACAGACACAGGGTATGGAGCACAGACAGGACAGACAGACACAGGGTATGGAGCACAGACAGGACAGACAGACACGGTATGGAACACAGGACAGACACGGGGTATGGAACACAGACAGGACAGACAGACACGGTATGGAACACAGACAGGACAGACAGACACAGGGTATGGAGCACAGGCAGACACAGGGTATGGAGCACAGACAGGACAGGCAGACACAGGGTATGGAGCACAGACAGGACAGACAGACACGGAATGGAACACAGACAGGACAGACACGGGGTATGGAACACAGACAGGACAGACAGACACGGTATGGAACACAGACAGGACAGACAGACACAGGGTATGGAGCACAGACAGACACAGGGTATGGAGCACAGACAGGACAGGCAGACACAGGGTATGGAGCACAGACAGGACAGGCAGACACGGTATGGAGCACAGACAGGACAGGCAGACACAGGGTATGGAACACAGACAGGACAGACAGACACAGGATATGGAACACAGACAGGACAGACAGACAGGGTATGAAACACAGACAGGACAGGCAGACAGGGTATGGAGCACAGACAGACACAGGGTATGGAGCACAGACAGGATAGACAGACACGGTATGGAACACAGACAGGACAGACAAGGGGTATGGAACACAGACAGGACAGACAGACACGGTATGGAACACAGGACAGACAGACACAGGGTATGGAGCACAGACTGGACAGACAGACACAGGGTATGGAGCACAGACAGGACAGACAGACAGGGTATGGAGCACAGACAGGACAGACAGACACAGGGTATGGAGCACAGACTGGACAGACAGACACAGGGAATGGAACAGACAAGACAGACAGACACAGGGTATGGAACACAGGACAGACAGACACGGTATGGAACACAGACAGGACAGACAGACACAGGGTATGGAACACAGACAGGACAGACAGACACAGGGTATGGAGCACAGACAGGACAGACAGACACAGGGTATGGAGCACAGACAGGACAGACAGACACAGGGTATGGAGCACAGACAGGACAGACACAGGGTATGGAGCACAGACAGGACAGACAGACACAGGGTATGGAGCACAGACAGGACAGACAGACACAGGGTATGGAGCACAGACAGGACAGACAGAGAAAGGGTATGGAACACAGGCAGGACAGACAGACACAGGGTATGGAGCACAGACAGGACAGACAGACACAGGGTATGGAACACAGACAGGACAGACACGGGGTATGGAACACAGACAGACACGGTATGGAAAACAGACAGGACAGACAGACACAGGGTATGGAGCACAGACAGGATAGACAGACACAGGGTATGGAGCACAGACAGACACAGGGTATGGAGCACAGACAGGACAGACAGACACGGTATGGAGCACAGACCAGACAGACAGACACGGTATGGAACACAGACAGGACAGGCACGGGTATGGAACACAGACAGGACAGACAGACACAGGGTATGGAGCACAAACAGGACAGACAGACAGACACGGTATGGAACACATACTGGACAGACACGGGGTATGGAACACAGACAGGACAGACAGACACGGTATGGAACACAGACAGGGTATGGAGCACAGACAGGACAGACAGACACAGGGTATGGAGCACAGACAGGACAGACAGGGTATGGAGCACAAACAGGACAGACAGACACGGTATGGAACACAGACAGGACAGACACGGGGTATGGAACACAGACAGGACAGACAGACACGGTATGGAACACAGACAGGACAGACAGACACAGGGTATGGAGCACAGACAGGACAGACAGACACAGGGTATGGAGCACAGACAGGACAGACAGACACGGTATGGAGCACAGACAGGACAGACAGACACAGGGTATGGAGCAGACAGGACAGACAGACACGGTATGGAACACAGACAGGACAGACACGGGGTATGGAACAGACAGGACAGACAGACACGGTATGGAACACAGACAGGACAGACACGGGGTATGGAACACAGTCAGACACGGTATGGAACACAGACAGGGTATGGAGCACAGACAGGATAGACAGACACAGGGTATGGAGCACAGACAGGACAGACAGACACAGGGTATGGAGCACAAACAGGACAGACAGATACGGTATGGAACACAGACAGACACAGGGTATGGAGCACAGACAGGACAGACAGACACAGGGTATGGAGCACAGACAGGACAGACAGAAACAGGGTATGGAGCACAAACAGGACAGACAGACACGGTATGGAACACCGACTGGACAGACACGGGGTATGGAACAACGACAGGACAGACAGACACGGTATGGAACACAGACAGGACAGACAGACACAGGTTATGGAGCACAGACAGGACAGACAGGGTATGGAGCACAAACAGGACAGACAGACACGGTATGGAACACCGACAGGACAGACACGGGGTATGGAACAACGACAGGACAGACAGACACGGTATGGAACACAGACAGGACAGACAGACACAGGTTATGGAGCACAGACAGGACAGACAGACACAGGGTATAGAGCACAGACAGGACAGGCAGCCACAGGGTATGGAGCACAGACAGGACAGGCAGACACGGTATGGAACACAGACAGGACAGACACGGGGTATGGAACACAGACAGGACAGACAGACACGGTATGGAACACAGACAGGACAGACAGACACAGGGTATGGAGCACAGACAGACACAGGGTATGGAGCACAGACAGGACAGGCAGACACAGGGTATGGAGCACAGACAGGACAGGCAGACACGGTATGGAGCACAGACAGGACAGGCAGACACAGGGTATGGAACACAGACAGGACAGACAGACACAGGGTATGGAACACAGACAGGACAGACAGACAGGATATGAAACACAGACAGGACAGGCAGACAGGGTATGGAGCACAGACAGACACAGGGTGTGGAGCACAGACAGGATAGACAGACACAGTATGGAACACAGACTGGACAGACAAGGGGTATGGAACACAGACAGGACAGACAGACACGGTATGGAACACAGGACAGACAGACACAGGGTATGGAGCACAGACAGGACAGACAGACACAGGGTATAGAGCAGAGACAGGACAGACAGACACAAGGTATGGAACACAGACAGGACAGACACGGTATGGAACACAGACAGGACAGAGAGACACAGGGTATGGAGCACACAGGACAGAGAGACACAGGGTATGGAGCACAGACAGGACTGACAGACACAGGGTATGGAACACAGACAGGACAGACAGACACAGGACAGGCAGACAGGGTATGGAGCACAGACAGGACAGACAGACACAGGGTATGGAGCACAGACTGGACAGACAGACACAGGGAATGGAACAGACAGGACAGACAGACACAGGGTATGGAACACAGGACAGACAGACACGGTATGGAACACAGACAGGACAGACAGACAAAGGGTATGGAGCACAGACAGGACAGACAGACACAGGGTATGGAGCACAGACAGGACAGACAGACACAGAGTATGGAGCACAGACAGGACAGACAGACACAGGGTATGGAGCACAGACAGGACAGACAGACACAGGGTATGGAACACAGGCAGGACAGACAGACACAGGGTATGGAGCACAGGCAGGACAGACAGACACGGTATGGAACACAGACAGAACAGACACGGGGTATGGAACACAGACAGACACGGTATGGAACACAGACAGGACAGACAGACACAGGGTATGGAGCACAGACAGGATAGACACACAGGGTATGGAGCACAGACAGACACAGGGTATGGAGCACAGACAGGACAGACAGACACGGTATGGAACACAGACAGGACAGACAGACACAGGGTATGGAGCACAGACAGGACAGGCAGACACAGGGTATGGAACACAGACAGGACAGACAGACACAGGGTATGGAGCACAGACAGGACAGACAGACACGGTATGGAGCACAGACAGGACAGACAGACTCGGTATGGAACACAGACAGGACAGACACGGGGTATGGAACACAGACAGGACAGACAGACACATGGTATGGAGCACAAACAGGACAGACAGACACGGTATGGAACACAGACAGGACAGACAAGGGGTATGGAACACAGACAGGACAGACAGACACGGTATGGAACACAGGACAGACAGACACAGGGTATGGAGCACAGACTGGACAGACAGACACAGGGTATAGAGCACAGACAGACACAGGGTATGGAGCACAGACAGGACAGGCAGACACAGGGTATGGAGCACAGACAGGACAGGCAGACACGGTATGGAGCACAGACAGGACAGGCAGACACAGGGTATGGAACACAGACAGGACAGACAGACACAGGGTATGGAACACAGACAGGACAGACAGACAGGATATGAAACACAGACAGGACAGGCAGACAGGGTATGGAGCACAGACAGACACAGGGTGTGGAGCACAGACAGGATAGACAGACACGGTATGGAACACAGACTGGACAGACAAGGGGTATGGAACACAGACAGGACAGACAGACACGGTATGGAACACAGGACAGACAGACACAGGGTATGGAGCACAGACAGGACAGACAGACACAGGGTATAGAGCAGAGACAGGACAGACAGACACAGGGTATGGAGCACAGACAGGACTGACAGACACAGGGTATGGAACACAGACAGGACAGACAGACACAGGACAGGCAGACAGGGTATGGAGCACAGACAGGACAGACAGACACAGGGTATGGAGCACAGACTGGACAGACAGACACAGGGAATGGAACAGACAGGACAGACAGACACAGGGTATGGAACACAGGACAGACAGACACGGTATGGAACACAGACAGGACAGACAGACAAAGGGTATGGAGCACAGACAGGACAGACAGACACAGGGTATGGAGCACAGACAGGACAGACAGACACAGGGTATGGAACACAGACAGGACAGACAGACACAGAGTATGGAGCACAGACAGGACAGACAGACACAGGGTATGGAGCACAGACAGGACAGACAGACACAGGGTATGGAACACAGGCAGGAAAGACAGACACAGGGTATGGAGCACAGGCAGGACAGACAGACACGGTATGGAACACAGACAGAACAGACACGGGGTATGGAACACAGACAGACACGGTATGGAACACAGACAGGACAGACAGACACAGGGTATGGAGCACAGACAGGATAGACAGACACAGGGTATGGAGCACAGACAGACACAGGGTATGGAGCACAGACAGGACAGACAGACACGGTATGGAGCACAGACAGGACAGACAGACACAGGGTATGGAGCACAGACAGGACAGGCAGACACAGGGTATGGAACACAGACAGGACAGACAGACACAGGGTATGGAGCACAGACAGGAAAGACAGACACGGTATGGAGCACAGACAGGACAGACAGACTCGGTATGGAGCACAGACAGGACAGACACGGGGTATGGAACACAGACAGGACAGACAGACACATGGTATGGAGCACAAACAGGACAGACAGACACGGTATGGAACACAGACAGGACAGACAAGGGGTATGGAACACAGAGAGGACAGACAGACACGGTATGGAACACAGGACAGACAGACACAGGGTATGGAGCACAGACTGGACAGACAGACACAGGGTATAGAGCACAGACAGGACAGACAGACACAGGGTATGGAACACAGATAGGACAGACACGGTATGGAACACAGACAGGACAGAGAGACACAGGGTATGGAGCACACAGGACAGAGAGACACAGGGTATGGAGCACAGACAGGACTGACAGACACAGGGTATGAAACACAGGACAGGCAGACAGGGTATGGAGCACAGACAGGACAGACAGACACAGGGTATGGAGCACACACTGGACAGACAGACACAGGGAATGGAACAGACAGGACAGACAGACACAGGGTATGGAACACAGGACAGACAGACACGGTATGGAACACAGACAGGACAGACAGACACAGGGTATGGAACACAGACAGGACAGACAGACACAGAGTATGGAGCACAGACAGGACAGACAGACACAGGGTATGGAGCACAGACTGGACATACAGACACAGGGTATGAAACACAGGACAGACAGACACAGGGTATGGAGCACAGACTGGACAGACAGACACAGGGTATGGAGCACAGACTGGACAGACAGACACAGGGAATGGAACAGACAGGACAGACAGACACAGGGTATGGAACACAGGACAGACAGACACGGTATGGAACACAGGACAGACAGACACGGTATGGAACACAGACAGGACAGACAGACACAGGGTATGGAGCACAGACAGGACAGACAGACACAGGGTATGGAGCACAGACAGGACAGACAGGGTATGGAGCACAGACAGGACAGACAGACACAGGGTATGGAGCACAGACAGGACAGGCAGACACAGGGTATGGAGCACAGACAGGACAGGCAGACAAAGGGTATGGAACACAGGCAGGACAGACAGACACAGGGTATGGAGCACAGATAGGACAGACAGACACGGTATGGAACACAGACAGGACAGACAGACACAGGGTATGGAGCACAGACAGGACAGACAGACACGGTATGGAACACAGACAGGACAGACACGGGGTATGGAACACAGACAGGACAGACAGACACGGTATGGAACACAGACAGACAGGGTATGGAGCACAGACAGGACAGACAGACACAGGGTATGGAACACAGACAGGACAGACACGGGGTATGGAACAGACAGGACAGACAGACACGGTATGGAACACAGACAGACAGGGTATGGAACACAGACAGGACAGACAGACACAGGGTATGGAGCACAGACAGGATAGACAGACACAGGGTATGGAGCACAGACAGACACAGGGTATGGAGCACAGACAGGACAGACAGACACTGTATGGAGCACAGACAGGACAGACAGACACAGGGTATGGAGCACAGACAGGACAGGCAGACACAGGGTATGGAACACAGACAGGACAGACAGACACAGGGTATGGAGCACAGACAGGACAGACAGACACGGTATGGAGCACAGACAGGACAGACAGACACGGTATGGAACACAGACAGGACAGACACGGGGTATGGAACACAGACAGGACAGGCAGACACGGTATGGAACACAGACAGACAGGGTATGGAGCACAGACAGGACAGACAGACACAGGGTATGGAACACAGACAGGACAGACACGGGGTATGGAACAGAGACAGGACAGACAGACACGGTATGGAACACAGACAGACAGGGTATGGAGCACAAACAGGACAGACAGACACGGTATGGAACACAGACAGGACAGACACGGGGTATGGAACACAGACAGGACAGACAGACACGGTATGGAACACAGACAGGACAGACAGACACAGGGTATGGAGCACAGACAGACACAGGATATGGAGCACAGACAGGACAGGCAGACACGGTATGGAGCACAGACAGGACAGGCAGACACAGGGTATGGAGCACAGACAGGAAAGACAGACACAGGTATGGAACACAGACAGGACAAACACGGGGTATGGAACACAGACAGGACAGACAGACACGGTATGGAACACAGGACAGACAGACACAGGGTATGGAGCACAGACTGGACAGACAGACACAGGGTATAGAGCACAGACAGGACAGACAGACACAGGGTATGGAACTCAGACTGGACAGACACAGTATGGAACACAGACAGGACAGAGAGACACAGGGTATGGAGCACACAGGACAGAGAGACACAGGGTATGGAGCACAGACAGGACTGACAGACACAGGGTATGGAACTCAGGCAGGACAGACAGACACAGGGTATGGAGCACAGACAGACACAGGGTATGGAGCACAGACAGGACAGGCAGACACAGGGTATGGAGCACAGACAGGACAGGCAGACACGGTATGGAGCACAGACAGGACAGAGAGACACATGGTATGGAACGCAGACAGGACAGAGAGACACAGGGTATGGAACGCAGACAGGACAGAGAGACACGGTATGGAACACAGACAGGACAGAGAGACACAGGGTATGGAGCACAGACAGGACAGAGATACACGCTATGGAACAGACAGGACAGACAGACAGGGTATTGAACACAGAAAGGACAGACAGATACAGGGTATGGAACACAGACAGGACAGACAGACACGCTATGGAACACAGACAGGACAGACCGACACAGGGTATGGAGCACAGACAGGACAGACAGACACGGTATGGAACACAGACACGACAGACACGGGGTATGGAACACAGACAGGACAGACAGACACAGGGTATGGAGCACAGACAGGACAGGCAGACAGGGTATGGAGCACAGACAGGACAGACAGACACAGGGTATGGAGCACAGACAGGATAGACAGACACGGTATGGAGCACAGACAGGACAGACACGGGGTATGGAACAGACAGGACAGACAGACACGGTATGAAACACAGACAGGACAGACACGGGGTATGAAACACAGACAGACACGGTATGGAACACAGACAGGACAGAAAGACAGGGTATAGAGCACAGACAGGATAGACAGACACAGGGTATGGAGCACAGACAGGACAGACAGACACGGTATGGAGCACAAACAGGACAGACAGATACGGTATGGAACACAGACAGGACAGACACGGGGTATGGAACACAGACAGGACAGACAGACACGGTATGGAACACAGACAGACACAGGGTATGGAGCACAGACAGGACAGACAGACACAGAGTATGGAGCACAGACAGGACAGACAGAAACAGGGTATGGAGTACAAACAGGACAGACAGACACTGTATGGAACACAGACAGGACTGACACGGGGTATGGAACAGACAGGACAGACAGACACGGTATGGAACACAGACAGGACAGACAGACACAGGTTATGGAGCACAGACAGGACAGACAGACACAGGGTATGGAGCACAGACAGGACAGGCAGACACAGGGTATGGAGCACAGACAGGACAGACACGGGGTATGGAACACAGACAGGACAGACAGACACGGTATGGAACACAGACAGGACAGACAGACACAGGGTATGGAGCACAGACAGACACAGGGTATGGAGCACAGACAGACACAGGGTATGGAGAACAGACAGGACAGGCAGACACAGGGTATGGAGCACAGACAGGACAGGCAGACACGGTATGGAGCACAGACAGGACAGGCAGACACAGGGTATGGAACACAGGACAGACAGACAGGGTATGAAACACAGACAGGACAGGCAGACAGGGTATGGAGCACAGACAGACACAGGGTATGGAGCACAGACAGGATAGACAGACATGGTATGGAACATAGACAGGACATGCAAGGGGTATGGAACACAGACAGGACAGACAGACACGGTATGGAACACAGGCAGACACAGGGTATGGAGCACAGACAGGACAGACAGACACAGAGTATGGAGCACAGACAGGACAGACAGAAACAGGGTATGGAGTACAAACAGGACAGACAGACACGGTATGGAACACAGACAGGACAGACACGGGGTATGGAACAGACAGACACAGGTTATGGAGCACAGACAGGACAGACAGACACGGTATGGAGCACAGACAGGACAGGCAGACACAGGATATGGAGCACAGACCGGACAGACAGACACGGTATGGAACACAGAGAGGACAGACACTGGGTATGGAACACAGACAGGACAGACAGACACAGGGTATGGAGCACAGACAAACACAGGGTATGGAGCACAGACAGGACAGGCAGACACAGGGTATGGAGCACAGACAGACACAGGGTATGGAGCACAGACAGGACAGGCAGACACAGGGTATGGAGCACAGACAGGACAGGCAGACACAGGGTATGGAGCACAGACAGACACAGGGTATGGAGCACAGACAGGACAGGCAGACACAGGGTATGGAGCACAGACAGGACAGGCAGACATGGTATGGAGCACAGACAGGACAGGCAGACACAGGGTATGGAACACAGACAGGACAGACAGACACAGGGTATGGAAGACAGACAGGACAGACAGACAGGGTAAGAAACACAGACAGGACAGGCAGAGAGGGTATGGAGCACAGACAGACACAGGGTATAGAGCACAGACAGGATAGACAGACACGGTATGGAACACAGACAGGACAGACAAGGGGTATGGAACACAGACAGGACAGACAGACACGGTATGGAACACAGGACAGACAGACACAGGGTATGGAGCACAGACTGGACAGACAGACACAGGGTATAGAGCACAGACAGGACAGACAAACACAGGGTTTGGAACACAGACAGGACAGACACGGTATGGAACACAGACAGGATAGAGAGACACAGGGTATGGAGCACAGACAGGACTGACAGACACAGGGTATGGAACACAGAAAGGACAGACAGACACAGGGTATGAAACACAGGACAGGCAGACAGGGTATGGAGCACAGACAGGACAGAGAGACACAGGGTATGGAGCACAGACAGGACTGACAGACACAGGGTATGGAACACAGACAGGACAGACAGACACAGGGTATGAAACACAGGACAGGCAGACAGGGTATGGAGCACAGACAGGACAGACAGACACAGGGTATGGAGCACAGACAGGATAGACAGACACGGTATGGAACACAGACAGGAAAGACACGGGGTATGGAACACAGACAGGACAGACAGACACGGTATGGAACACAGACAGGACAGACACACAGGGTATGGAGCACAGACAGATCAGACAGACACAGGGTATGGAGCACAGACAGGAAAGACAGACACAGGTAAGGAACACAGACAGGACAGACACGAGGTATGGAACACAGACAGGACAGACAGACACGGTATGGAA
Source organism: Taudactylus pleione (assembly GCA_031769625.1). Lineage (NCBI taxonomy): Eukaryota > Metazoa > Chordata > Amphibia > Anura > Myobatrachidae > Taudactylus > Taudactylus pleione. The sequence goes on from JAUIMM010000536.1 coordinate 1,870,890, forward strand.
CACAGACAGGACAGACAGACACAGGGTATGGAGCACAGACAGACACAGGGTATGGAGCACAGACAGGACAGGCAGACACGGTATGGAGCACAGACAGGACAGGCAGACACAGGGTATGGAACACAGACTGGACAGGCAGACAGGGTATGGAGCACAGACAGGACAGACAGACACAGGGTATGGAGCACAGACAGGACAGACAGACACGGTATGGAACACAGACAGGACAGACACGGGGTATGGAACACAGACAGGACAGACAGACACGGTATGGAACACAGACAGACAGGGTATGGAGCACAGACAGGACAGACAGACACAGGGTATGGAACACAGACAGGACAGACACGGGGTATGGAACAGACAGGACAGACAGACACGGTATGGAACACAGACAGACAGGGTATGGAACACAGACAGGACAGACAGACACAGGGTATGGAGCACAGACAGGATAGACAGACACAGGGTATGGAGCACAGACAGACACAGGGTATGGAGCACAGACAGGACAGACAGACACTGTATGGAGCACAGACAGGACAGACAGACACAGGGTATGGAGCACAGACAGGACAGGCAGACACAGGGTATGGAACACAGACAGGACAGACAGACACAGGGTATGGAGCACAGACAGGACAGACAGACACGGTATGGAGCACAGACAGGACAGACAGACACGGTATGGAACACAGACAGGACAGACACGGGGTATGGAACACAGACAGGACAGGCAGACACGGTATGGAACACAGACAGACAGGGTATGGAGCACAGACAGGACAGACAGACACAGGGTATGGAACACAGACAGGACAGACACGGGGTATGGAACAGAGACAGGACAGACAGACACGGTATGGAACACAGACAGACAGGGTATGGAGCACAAACAGGACAGACAGACACGGTATGGAACACAGACAGGACAGACACGGGGTATGGAACACAGACAGGACAGACAGACACGGTATGGAACACAGACAGGACAGACAGACACAGGGTATGGAGCACAGACAGACACAGGATATGGAGCACAGACAGGACAGGCAGACACGGTATGGAGCACAGACAGGACAGGCAGACACAGGGTATGGAGCACAGACAGGAAAGACAGACACAGGTATGGAACACAGACAGGACAAACACGGGGTATGGAACACAGACAGGACAGACAGACACGGTATGGAACACAGGACAGACAGACACAGGGTATGGAGCACAGACTGGACAGACAGACACAGGGTATAGAGCACAGACAGGACAGACAGACACAGGGTATGGAACTCAGACTGGACAGACACAGTATGGAACACAGACAGGACAGAGAGACACAGGGTATGGAGCACACAGGACAGAGAGACACAGGGTATGGAGCACAGACAGGACTGACAGACACAGGGTATGGAACTCAGGCAGGACAGACAGACACAGGGTATGGAGCACAGACAGACACAGGGTATGGAGCACAGACAGGACAGGCAGACACAGGGTATGGAGCACAGACAGGACAGGCAGACACGGTATGGAGCACAGACAGGACAGAGAGACACATGGTATGGAACGCAGACAGGACAGAGAGACACAGGGTATGGAACGCAGACAGGACAGAGAGACACGGTATGGAACACAGACAGGACAGAGAGACACAGGGTATGGAGCACAGACAGGACAGAGATACACGCTATGGAACAGACAGGACAGACAGACAGGGTATTGAACACAGAAAGGACAGACAGATACAGGGTATGGAACACAGACAGGACAGACAGACACGCTATGGAACACAGACAGGACAGACCGACACAGGGTATGGAGCACAGACAGGACAGACAGACACGGTATGGAACACAGACACGACAGACACGGGGTATGGAACACAGACAGGACAGACAGACACAGGGTATGGAGCACAGACAGGACAGGCAGACAGGGTATGGAGCACAGACAGGACAGACAGACACAGGGTATGGAGCACAGACAGGATAGACAGACACGGTATGGAGCACAGACAGGACAGACACGGGGTATGGAACAGACAGGACAGACAGACACGGTATGAAACACAGACAGGACAGACACGGGGTATGAAACACAGACAGACACGGTATGGAACACAGACAGGACAGAAAGACAGGGTATAGAGCACAGACAGGATAGACAGACACAGGGTATGGAGCACAGACAGGACAGACAGACACGGTATGGAGCACAAACAGGACAGACAGATACGGTATGGAACACAGACAGGACAGACACGGGGTATGGAACACAGACAGGACAGACAGACACGGTATGGAACACAGACAGACACAGGGTATGGAGCACAGACAGGACAGACAGACACAGAGTATGGAGCACAGACAGGACAGACAGAAACAGGGTATGGAGTACAAACAGGACAGACAGACACTGTATGGAACACAGACAGGACTGACACGGGGTATGGAACAGACAGGACAGACAGACACGGTATGGAACACAGACAGGACAGACAGACACAGGTTATGGAGCACAGACAGGACAGACAGACACAGGGTATGGAGCACAGACAGGACAGGCAGACACAGGGTATGGAGCACAGACAGGACAGACACGGGGTATGGAACACAGACAGGACAGACAGACACGGTATGGAACACAGACAGGACAGACAGACACAGGGTATGGAGCACAGACAGACACAGGGTATGGAGCACAGACAGACACAGGGTATGGAGAACAGACAGGACAGGCAGACACAGGGTATGGAGCACAGACAGGACAGGCAGACACGGTATGGAGCACAGACAGGACAGGCAGACACAGGGTATGGAACACAGGACAGACAGACAGGGTATGAAACACAGACAGGACAGGCAGACAGGGTATGGAGCACAGACAGACACAGGGTATGGAGCACAGACAGGATAGACAGACACGGTATGGAACACAGACAGGACATGCAAGGGGTATGGAACACAGACAGGACAGACAGACACGGTATGGAACACAGGCAGACACAGGGTATGGAGCACAGACAGGACAGACAGACACAGAGTATGGAGCACAGACAGGACAGACAGAAACAGGGTATGGAGTACAAACAGGACAGACAGACACGGTATGGAACACAGACAGGACAGACACGGGGTATGGAACAGACAGACACAGGTTATGGAGCACAGACAGGACAGACAGACACGGTATGGAGCACAGACAGGACAGGCAGACACAGGATATGGAGCACAGACCGGACAGACAGACACGGTATGGAACACAGAGAGGACAGACACTGGGTATGGAACACAGACAGGACAGACAGACACAGGGTATGGAGCACAGACAGGACAGGCAGACACAGGGTATGGAGCACAGACAGACACAGGGTATGGAGCACAGACAGGACAGGCAGACACAGGGTATGGAGCACAGACAGGACAGGCAGACACAGGGTATGGAGCACAGACAGACACAGGGTATGGAGCACAGACAGGACAGGCAGACACAGGGTATGGAGCACAGACAGGACAGGCAGACATGGTATGGAGCACAGACAGGACAGGCAGACACAGGGTATGGAACACAGACAGGACAGACAGACACAGGGTATGGAAGACAGACAGGACAGACAGACAGGGTAAGAAACACAGACAGGACAGGCAGAGAGGGTATGGAGCACAGACAGACACAGGGTATAGAGCACAGACAGGATAGACAGACACGGTATGGAACACAGACAGGACAGACAAGGGGTATGGAACACAGACAGGACAGACAGACACGGTATGGAACACAGGACAGACAGACACAGGGTATGGAGCACAGACTGGACAGACAGACACAGGGTATAGAGCACAGACAGGACAGACAAACACAGGGTTTGGAACACAGACAGGACAGACACGGTATGGAACACAGACAGGATAGAGAGACACAGGGTATGGAGCACAGACAGGACTGACAGACACAGGGTATGGAACACAGAAAGGACAGACAGACACAGGGTATGAAACACAGGACAGGCAGACAGGGTATGGAGCACAGACAGGACAGAGAGACACAGGGTATGGAGCACAGACAGGACTGACAGACACAGGGTATGGAACACAGACAGGACAGACAGACACAGGGTATGAAACACAGGACAGGCAGACAGGGTATGGAGCACAGACAGGACAGACAGACACAGGGTATGGAGCACAGACAGGATAGACAGACACGGTATGGAACACAGACAGGAAAGACACGGGGTATGGAACACAGACAGGACAGACAGACACGGTATGGAACACAGACAGGACAGACACACAGGGTATGGAGCACAGACAGATCAGACAGACACAGGGTATGGAGCACAGACAGGAAAGACAGACACAGGTAAGGAACACAGACAGGACAGACACGAGGTATGGAACACAGACAGGACAGACAGACACGGTATGGAACACAGACAGGACAGACAGAAACAGGGTATGGAGCACAGACAGACACAGGGTATGGAGCACAGACAGGACAGGCAGACACGGTATGGAGCACAGACAGGACAGGCAGACACAGGGTATGGAACACAGACTGGACAGGCAGACAGGGTATGGAGCACAGACAGGACAGACAGACACAGGGTATGGAGCACAGACAGGACAGACATGGGGTATGGAACAGACAGGACAGACAGACACAGGGTATGTAACACAGACAGGACAGACACGGGGTATGGAACACAGACTGAAACGGTATGGAACACAGACAGGGTATGGAGCACAGACAGGATAGACAGACACAGGGTATGGAGCACAGACAGGACAGACAGACACAGGGTATGGAGCACAAAGAGGACAGACAGATACGGTATGGAACACAGACAGGACAGACACGGGGGTATGGAACACAGACAGGACAGACAGACACGGTATGGAACACAGACAGACACAGGGTATGGAGCACAGACAGGACAGACAGACACAGGGTATGGAGAACAGACAGGGCAGACAGAAACAGGGTATGGAGCACAAACAGGACAGACAGACACGGTATGGAACACAGACAGGACAGACACGGGGTATGGAACAGACAGGACAGACAGACACGGTATAGAACACAGACAGGACAGACAGACACAGGTTATGGAGCACAGACAGGACAGACAGACACAGGGTATGGAGCACAGACAGGACAGGCAGACACAGGGTATGGAGCACAGACAGGACAGACAGACACGGTATGGAACACAGACAGGACAGACACGGGGTATGGAACACAGACAGGACAGACAGACACGGTATGGAACACAGACAGGACAGACAGACACAGGGTATGGAGCACAGACAGACACAGGGTATGGAGCACAGACAGGCCAGGCAGACACAGGGCATGGAGCACAGACAGGACAGGCAGACACGGTATGGAGCACAGACAGGACAGGCAGACACAGGGTATGGAACACAGACAGGACAGACAGACACAGGGTATGGAGAACAGACAGGGCAGACAGAAACAGGGTATGGAGCACAAACAGGACAGACAGACACGGTATGGAACACAGACAGGACAGACACGGGGTATGGAACAGACAGGACAGACAGACATGGTATAGAACACAGACAGGACAGACACAGGTTATGGAGCACAGACAGGACAGACAGACACAGGGTATGGAGCACAGACAGGACAGGCAGACACAGGGTATGGAGCACAGACAGGACAGACAGACACGGTATGGAACACAGACAGGACAGACACGGGGTATTGAACACAGACAGGACAGACAGACACGGTAAGGAACACAGACAGGACAGACAGACACAGGGTATGGAGCACAGACAGACACAGGGTATGGAGCACAGACAGGACAGGCAGACACAGGGCATGGAGCACAGACAGGACAGGCAGACACGGTATGGAGCACAGACAGGACAGGCAGACACAGGGTATGGAACACAGACAGGACAGACAGACACTGGGTATGGAACACAGACAGGACAGACAGACAGGGTATGAAACACAGACAGGACAGGCAGACAGGGTATGGAGCACAGACAGACACAGGGTATGGAGCACAGACAGGATAGACAGACACGGTACGGAACACAGACAGGACAGACAAGGGGTATGGAACACAGACAGGACAGACAGACACGGTATGGAACACAGGACAGACAGACACAGGGTATGGAGCACAGACTGGACAGACAGACACAGGGTATAGAGCACAGACAGGACAGACAGACACAGGGTATGGAACACAGACAGGACAGACACGGTATGGAACACAGACAGGACAGAGAGACACAGGGTATGGAGCACACAGGACAGAGAGACACAGGGTATGGAGCACAGACAGGACTGACAGACACAGGGTATGGAACACAGACTGGACAGACAGACACAGGGTATGAAACACAGGACAGGCAGACAGGGTATGGAGCACAGACAGGACAGACAGACACAGGGTATGGAGCACACACTGGACAGACAGACACAGGGAATGGAACAGACAGGACAGACAGACACAGGGTATGGAACACAGGACAGACAGACACGGTATGGAACACAGACAGGACAGACAGACACAGGGTATGGAACACAGACAGGACAGACAGACACAGAGTATGGAGCACAGACAGGACAGACAGACACAGGGTATGGAGCACAGACTGGACAGACAGACACAGGGTATGAAACACAGGACAGACAGACACAGGGTATGGAGCACAGACTGGACAGACAGACACAGGGTATAGAGCACAGACAGGAGTGACAGACACAGGGTATGGAACACAGACAGGACAGACACGGTATGGAACACAGACAGGACAGAGAGACACAGGGTATGGAGCACACAGGACAGAGAGACACAGGGTATGGAACACAGACAGGACTGACACACAGGGTATGGATCACAGACTGGACAGACAGACACAGGGTATGGAACACAGGACAGGCAGACAGGGTATGGAGCACAGACAGGACAGACAGACACAGGGTATGGAGCACAGACTGGACAGACAGACACAGGGAATGGAACAGACAGGACAGACAGACACAGGGTATGGAACACAGGACAGACAGACACGGTATGGAACACAGGACAGACAGACACGGTATGGAACACAGACAGGACAGACAGACATAGGGTATGGAGCACAGACAGGACAGACAGACACAGGGTATGGAGCACAGACAGGACAGACACAGGGTATGGAGCACAGACAGGACAGACAGACACAGGGTATGGAGCACAGACAGGACAGGCAGACACAGGGTATGGAGCACAGACAGGACAGGCAGACAAAGGGTATGGAACACAGGCAGGACAGACAGACACAGGGTATGGAGCACAGATAGGACAGACAGACACGGTATGGAACACAGACAGGACAGACACGGGGTATGGAACACAGACAGGACAGACAGACACGGTATGGAACACAGACAGACAGGGTATGGAGCACAGACAGGACAGACAGACACAGGGTATGGAACACAGACAGGACAGACACGGGGTATGGAACAGAGACAGGACAGACAGACACGGTATGGAACACAGACAGACAGGGTATGGAACACAGACAGGACAGACAGACACAGGGTATGGAGCACAGACAGGATAGACAGACACAGGGTATGGAGCACAGACAGACACAGGGTATTGAACACAGACAGGACAGACAGACACTGTATGGAGCACAGACAGGACAGACAGACACAGGGTATGGAGCACAGACAGGACAGGCAGACACGGTATGGAACACAGACAGGACAGACAGACACAGGGTATGGAGCACAGACAGGACAGACAGACACGGTATGGAGCACAGACAGGACAGACAGACACGGTATGGAACACAGACAGGACAGACATGGGGTATGGAACACAGACAGGACAGGCAGACACGGTATGGAACACAGACAGACAGGGTATGGAGCACAGACAGGACAGACAGACACAGGGTATGGAACACAGACAGGACAGACACGGGGTATGGAACAGAGACAGGACAGACAGACACGGTATGGAACACAGACAGACAGGGTATGGAGCACAAACAGGACAGACAGACACGGTATGGAACACAGACAGGACAGACACGGGGTATGGAACACAGACAGGACAGACAGACACGGTATGGAACACAGACAGGACAGACAGACACAGGGTATGGAGCACAGACAGACACAGGATATGGAGCACAGACAGGACAGGCAGACACGGTATGGAGCACAGACAGGACAGGCAGACACAGGGTATGGAGCACAGACAGGAAAGACAGACACAGGTATGGAACACAGACAGGACAGACACGGGGTATGGAACACAGACAGGACAGACAGATACGGTATGGAACACAGGACAGACAGACACAGGGTATGGAGCACAGACTGGACAGACAGACACAGGGTATAGAGCACAGACAGGACAGACAGACACAGGGTATGGAACTCAGACTGGACAGACACGGTCTGGAACACAGACAGGACAGAGAGACACAGGGTATGGAGCACACAGGACAGAGAGACACAGGGTATGGAGCACAGACAGGACTGACAGACACAGGGTATGGAATTCAGGCAGGACAGACAGACACAGGGTATGGAGCACAGACAGACACAGGGTATGGAGCACAGACAGGACAGGCAGACACAGGGTATGGAGCACAGACAGGACAGGCAGACACGGTATGGAGCACAGACAGGACAGAGAGACACAGGGTATGGAACGCAGACAGGACAGAGAGACACAGGGTATGGAACACAGACAGGACAGAGAGACACGGTATGGAACACAGACAGGACAGAGAGACACAGGGTATGGAGCACAGACAGGACAGAGATACACGCTATGGAACAGACAGGACAGACAGACAGGGTATTGAACACAGAAAGGACAGACAGATACAGGGTATGGAACACAGACAGGACAGACAGACACGCTATGGAACACAGACAGGACAGACCGACACAGGGTATGGAGCACAGACAGGACAGACAGACACGGTATGGAACACAGACAGGACAGACACGGGGTATGGAACACAGACAGGACAGACAGACACAGGGTATGGAGCACAGACAGGACAGGCAGACAGGGTATGGAGCACAGACAGGACAGACAGACACAGGGTATGGAGCACAGACAGGATAGACAGACACGGTATGGAGCACAGACAGGACAGACACGGGGTATGGAACAGACAGGACAGACAGACACGGTATGAAACACAGACAGGACAGACACGGGGTATGGAACACAGACAGACACGGTATGGAACACAGACAGGACAGAAAGACAGGGTATAGAGCACAGACAGGATAGACAGACACAGGGTATGGAGCACAGACAGGACAGACAGACACAGGGTATGGAGCACAAACAGGACAGACAGATACGGTATGGAACACAGACAGGACAGACACGGGGTATGGAACACAGACATGACAGACAGACACGGTATGGAACACAGACAGACACAGGGTATGGAGCACAGACAGGACAGACAGACACAGAGTATGGAGCACAGACAGGACAGACAGAAACAGGGTATGGAGTACAAACAGGACAGACAGACACTGTATGGAACACAGACAGGACTGACATGGGGTATGGAACAGACAGGACAGACAGACACGGTATGGAACACAGACAGGACAGACAGACACAGGTTATGGAGCACAGACAGGACAGACAGACACAGGGTATGGAGCACAGACAGGACAGGCAGACACAGGGTATGGAGCACAGACAGGACAGACAGACACGGTATGGAACACAGACAGGACAGACACGGGGTATGGAACACAGACAGGACAGACAGACACGGTATGGAACACAGACAGGACAGACAGACACAGGGTATGGAGCACAGACAGACACAGGGTATGGAGAATAGACAGGACAGGCAGACACAGGGTATGCAGCACAGACAGGACAGGCAGACACGGTATGGAGCACAGACAGGACAGGCAGACAAAGGGTATGGAACACAGACAGGACAGACAGACAGGGTATGAAACACAGACAGGACAGGCAGACAGGGTATGGAGCACAGACAGACACAGGGTATGGAGCACAGACAGGATAGACAGACACGGTATGGAACACAGACAGGACATGCAAGGGGTATGGAACACAGACAGGACAGACAGACACGGTATGGAACACAGGACAGACAGACACAGGGTATGGAGCACAGACTGGACAGACAGACACAGGGTATGGAGCACAAACAGGACAGACAGATACGGTATGGAACACAGACAGGACAGACAAGGGGTATGGAACACAGACAGGACAGACAGACACGGTATGGAACACAGACAGACACAGGGTATGGAGCACAGACAGGACAGACAGACACAGAGTATGGAGCACAGACAGGACAGACAGAAACAGGGTATGGAGTACAAACAGGACAGACAGACACGGTATGGAACACAGACAGGACAGACACGGGGTATGGAACAGACAGGACAGACAGACACGGTATGGAACACAGACAGGACAGACAGACACAGGTTATGGAGCACAGACAGGACAGACAGACACGGTATGGAGCACAGACAGGACAGGCAGACACAGGATATGGAGCACAGACCGGACAGACAGACACGGTATGGAACACAGACAGGACAGACACGGGGTATGGAACACAGACAGGACAGACAGACACCGGGTATGGAGCACAGACAGACACAGGGCATGGAGCACAGACAGGACAGGCAGACACAGGGTATGGAGCACAGACAGACACAGGGTATGGAGCACAGACAGGACAGGCAGACACAGGGTATGGAGCACAGACAGGCAGACACAGGGTATGGAGCACAGGCAGACACAGGGTATGGAGCACAGACAGGACAGGCAGACACAGGGTATGGAGCACAGACAGGACAGGCAGACATGGTATGGAGCACAGACAGGACAGGCAGACACAGGGTATGGAACACAGACAGGACAGACAGACACAGGGTATGGAAGACAGACAGGACAGACAGACAGGGTAAGAAACACAGACAGGACAGGCAGAGAGGGTATGGAGCACAGACAGACACAGGGTATAGAGCACAGACAGGATAGACAGACACGGTATGGAACACAGACAGGACAGACAAGGGGTATGGAACACAGACAGGACAGACAGACACGGTATGGAACACAGGACAGACAGACACAGGGTATGGAGCACAGACTGGACAGACAGACACAGGGTATAGAGCACAGACAGGACAGACAAACACAGGGTTTGGAACACAGACAGGACAGACACGGTATGGAACACAGACAGGATAGAGAGACACAGGGTATGGAGCACAGACAGGACTGACAGACACAGGGTATGGAACACAGAAAGGACAGACAGACACAGGGTATGAAACACAGGACAGGCAGACAGGGTATGGAGCACAGACAGGACAGAGAGACACAGGGTATGGAGCACAGACAGGACTGACAGACACAGGGTATGGAACACAGACAGGACAGACAGACACAGGGTATGAAACACAGGACAGGCAGACAGGGTATGGAGCACAGACAGGACAGACAGACACAGGGTATGGAGCACAGACAGGATAGACAGACACGGTATGGAACACAGACAGGAAAGACACGGGGTATGGAACACAGACAGGACAGACAGACACGGTATGGAACACAGACAGGACAGACACACAGGGTATGGAGCACAGACAGATCAGACAGACACAGGGTATGGAGCACAGACAGGAAAGACAGACACAGGTATGGAACACAGACAGGACAGACACGAGGTATGGAACACAGACAGGACAGACACAGGGTATGGAACACAGACAGGACAGACAGACACGGTATGGAACACAGACAGGACAGACAGACACAGGGTATGGAGCACAGACAGACACAGGGTATGGAGCACAGACAGGACAGGCAGACACGGTATGGAGCACAGACAGGACAGGCAGACACAGGGTATGGAACACAGACTGGACAGGCAGACAGGGTATGGAGCACAGACAGGACAGACAGACACAGGGTATGGAGCACAGACAGGACAGACACGGGGTATGGAACAGACAGGACAGACAGACACAGGGTATGGAACACAGACAGGACAGACACGGGGTATGGAACGCAGACAGACACGGTATGGAACACAGACAGGGTATGGAGCACAGACAGGATAGACAGACAGAGGGTATGGAGCACAGACAGGACAGACAGACACAGGGTATGGAGCACAAACAGGACAGACAGATACGGTATGGAACACAGACAGGACAGACACGGGGTATGGAACACAGACAGGACAGTCAGACACGGTATGGAACACAGACAGACACAGGGTATGGAGCACAGACAGGACAGACAGACACAGGGTATGGAGAACAGACAGGGCAGACAGAAACAGGGTATGGAGCACAAACAGGACAGACAGACACGGTATGGAACACAGACAGGACAGACACGGGGTATGGAACAGACAGGACAGTCAGACACGGTATAGAACACAGACAGGACAGACAGACACAGGTTATGGAGCACAGACAGGACAGACAGACACAGGGTATGGAGCACAGACAGGACAGGCAGACACAGGGTATGGAGCACAGACAGGACAGACAGACACGGTAAGGAACACAGACAGGACAGACACGGGGTATTGAACACAGACAGGACAGACAGACACGGTATGGAACACAGACAGGACAGACAGACACAGGGTATGGAGCACAGACAGACACAGGGTATGGAGCACAGACAGGCCAGGCAGACACAGGGCATGGAGCACAGATAGGACAGGCAGACACGGTATGGAGCACAGACAGGACAGGCAGACACAGGGTATGGAACACAGACAGGACAGACAGACACAGGGTATGGAGCACAGACAGGGCAGACAGAAACAGGGTATGGAGCACAAACAGGACAGACAGACACGGTATGGAACACAGACAGGACAGACACGGGGTATGGAACAGACAGGACAGACAGACACGGTATAGAACACAGACAGGACAGACACAGGTTATGGAGCACAGACAGGACAGACAGACACAGGGTATGGAGCACAGACAGGACAGGCAGACACAGGGTATGGAGCACAGACAGGACAGACAGACACGGTATGGAACACAGACAGGACAGACACGGGGTATTGAACACAGACAGGACAGACACGGTATGGAACACAGACAGGACAGACAGACACAGGGTATGGAGCACAGACAGACACAGGGTATGGAGCACAGACAGGACAGGCAGACACAGGGCATGGAGCACAGACAGGACAGGCAGACACGGTATGGAGCACAGACAGGACAGGCAGACACAGGGTATGGAACACAGACAGGACAGACAGACACTGGGTATGGATCACAGACAGGACAGACAGACAGGGTATGAAACACAGACAGGACAGGCAGACAGGGTATGGAGCACAGACAGACACAGGGTATGGAGCACAGACAGGAAAGACAGAAACGGTACAGAACACAGACAGGACAGACAAGGGGTATGGAACACAGACAGGACAGACAGACACGGTATGGAACACAGGACAGACAGACACAGGGTATGGAGCACAGACTGGACAGACAGACACAGGGTATAGAGCACAGACAGGACAGACAGACACAGGGTATAGAGCACAGACAGGACAGACAAACACAGGGTATGGAACACAGACAGGACAGACACGGTATGGAACACAGACAGGACAGAAAGACACAGGGTATGGAGCACACAGGACAGAGAGACACAGGGTATGGAGCACAGACAGGACTGACAGACACAGGGTATGGAACACAGACAGGACAAACAGACACAGGGTATGAAACACAGGACAGGCAGACAGGGTATGGAGCACAGACTGGACAGAGAGACACAGGGTATGGAGCACAGACAGGACTGACAGACACAGGGTATAGAACACAGACAGGACAGACAGACACAGGGTATGAAACACAGGACAGGCAGACAGGGTATGGAACACAGACAGTACAGACAGACACAGGGTATGGAGCACAGACAGGATAGACAGACACGGTATGGAACACAGACAGGACAGACACGGGGTATGGAACACAGACAGGACAGACACACAGGGTATGGAGCACAGACAGGACAGACAGACACAGGGTATGGAGCACAGACAGGAAAGACAGACACAGGTATGGAACACCGACAGGACAGACACGCGGTATGGAACACAGACAGGACAGACAGACACGGTATGGAACACAGACAGGACAGACAAGGGGTATGGAACACAGACAGGACAGACAGACACGGTATGGAACACAGGACAGACAGACACAGGGTATGGAGCACAGACTGGACAGACAGACACAGGGTATAGAGCACAGACAGGACAGACAGACACAGGGTATGGAACACAGACAGGACAGACAGACACAGGGTATGGAGCACAAACAGGACAGACAGATACGGTATGGAACACAGACAGGACAGACACGGGGTATGGAACACAGACAGGACAGACAGACACGGTATGGAACACAAACAGACACAGGGTATGGAACACAGACAGGACAGACAGACACAGGGTATGAAACACAGGACAGGCAGACAGGGTATGGAGCACAGACAGGACAGAGAGACACAGGGTATGGAGCACAGACAGGACTGACAGACACAGGGTATGGAACACAGACAGGACAGACAGACACAGGGTATGAAACACAGGACAGGCAGACAGGGTATGGAGCACAGACAGGATAGACAGACACGGTATGGAACACAGACAGGACAGACACGGGGTATGGAACACAGACAGGACAGACACACAGGGTATGTAGCACAGACAGGACAGACAGACACAGGGTATGGAGCACAGACAGGAAAGACAGACACAGGTATGGAACACCGACAGGACAGACACGGGGTATGGAACACAGACAGGACAGACAGACACGGTATGGAACACAGACAGGACAGACAAGGGGTATGGAACACAGACAGGACAGAGAGACACAGGGTATGGAGCACACAGGACAGAGAGACACAGGGTATGGAGCACAGACAGGACTGACAGACACAGGGTATGGAACACAGGCAGGACAGACAGACACAGGGTATGGAGCACAGACAGACACAGGGTATGGAGCACAGACAGGACAGGCAGACACAGGGTATGGAGCACAGACAGGACAGGCAGACACGGTATGGAGCACAGACAGGACAGAGAGACACAGGGTATGGAACGCAGACAGGACAGAGAGACACAGGGTATGGAACACAGACAGGACAGAGAGACACGGTATGGAACACAGACAGGACAGAGAGACACAGGGTATGGAGCACAGACAGGACATTGAGACACGCTATGGAACAGACAGGACAGACAGACAGGGTATTGAACACAGAAAGGACAGACAGATACAGGGTATGGAACACAGACAGGACAGACAGACACGCTATGGAACACAGACAGGACAGACCGACACAGGGTATGGAGCACAGACAGGACAGACAGACACGGTATGGAACACAGACAGGACAGACACGGGGTATGGAACACAGACAGGACAGACAGACACTGTATGGAACACAGACAGGACAGACAGACACAGGGTATGGAGCACAGACAGGACAGGCAGACAGGGTATGGAGCACAGACAGGACAGACAGACACAGGGTATGGAGCACAGACAGGATAGACAGACACGGTATGGAGCACAGACAGGACAGACACGGGGTATGGAACAGACAGGACAGACAGACACGGTATGGAACACAGACAGGACAGACACGGGGTATGGAACACAGACAGACACGGTATGGAACACAGACAGGACAGAAAGACAGGGTATAGAGCACAGACAGGATAGACAGACACAGGGTATGGAGCACAGACAGGACAGACAGACACAGGGTATGGAGCACAAACAGGACAGACAGATACGGTATGGAACACAGACAGGACAGACACAGGGTATGGAGCACAGACTGGACAGACAGACACAGGGTATAGAGCACAGACAGGACAGACAGACACAGGGTATAGAGCACAGACAGGACAGACAAACACAGGGTATGGAACACAGACAGGACAGACACGGTATGGAACACAGACAGGACAGAAAGACACAGGGTATGGAGCACACAGGACAGAGAGACACAGGGTATGGAGCACAGACAGGACTGACAGACACAGGGTATGGAACACAGACAGGACAAACAGACACAGGGTATGAAACACAGGACAGGCAGACAGGGTATGGAGCACAGACTGGACAGAGAGACACAGGGTATGGAGCACAGACAGGACTGACAGACACAGGGTATAGAACACAGACAGGACAGACAGACACAGGGTATGAAACACAGGACAGGCAGACAGGGTATGGAACACAGACAGTACAGACAGACACAGGGTATGGAGCACAGACAGGATAGACAGACACGGTATGGAACACAGACAGGACAGACACGGGGTATGGAACACAGACAGGACAGACACACAGGGTATGGAGCACAGACAGGACAGACAGACACAGGGTATGGAGCACAGACAGGAAAGACAGACACAGGTATGGAACACCGACAGGACAGACACGCGGTATGGAACACAGACAGGACAGACAGACACGGTATGGAACACAGACAGGACAGACAAGGGGTATGGAACACAGACAGGACAGACAGACACGGTATGGAACACAGGACAGACAGACACAGGGTATGGAGCACAGACTGGACAGACAGACACAGGGTATAGAGCACAGACAGGACAGACAGACACAGGGTATGGAACACAGACAGGACAGACAGACACAGGGTATGGAGCACAAACAGGACAGACAGATACGGTATGGAACACAGACAGGACAGACACGGGGTATGGAACACAGACAGGACAGACAGACACGGTATGGAACACAAACAGACACAGGGTATGGAACACAGACAGGACAGACAGACACAGGGTATGAAACACAGGACAGGCAGACAGGGTATGGAGCACAGACAGGACAGAGAGACACAGGGTATGGAGCACAGACAGGACTGACAGACACAGGGTATGGAACACAGACAGGACAGACAGACACAGGGTATGAAACACAGGACAGGCAGACAGGGTATGGAGCACAGACAGGATAGACAGACACGGTATGGAACACAGACAGGACAGACACGGGGTATGGAACACAGACAGGACAGACACACAGGGTATGTAGCACAGACAGGACAGACAGACACAGGGTATGGAGCACAGGCAGGACAGACACACAGGGTATGTAGCACAGACAGGACAGACAGACACAGGGTATGGAGCACAGGCAGGAAAGACAGACACAGGTATGGAACACCGACAGGACAGACACGGGGTATGGAACACAGACAGGACAGACAGACACGGTATGGAACACAGACAGGACAGACAAGGGGTATGGAACACAGACAGGACAGAGAGACACAGGGTATGGAGCACACAGGACAGAGAGACACAGGGTATGGAGCACAGACAGGACTGACAGACACAGGGTATGGAACACAGGCAGGACAGACAGACACAGGGTATGGAGCACAGACAGACACAGGGTATGGAGCACAGACAGGACAGGCAGACACAGGGTATGGAGCACAGACAGGACAGGCAGACACGGTATGGAGCACAGACAGGACAGAGAGACACAGGGTATGGAACGCAGACAGGACAGAGAGACACAGGGTATGGAACACAGACAGGACAGAGAGACACGGTATGGAACACAGACAGGACAGAGAGACACAGGGTATGGAGCACAGACAGGACAGAGAGACACGCTATGGAACAGACAGGACAGACAGACAGGGTATTGAACACAGAAAGGACAGACAGATACAGGGTATGGAACACAGACAGGACAGACAGACACGCTATGGAACACAGACAGGACAGACCGACACAGGGTATGGAGCACAGACAGGACAGACAGACACGGTATGGAACACAGACAGGACAGACACGGGGTATGGAACACAGACAGGACAGACAGACACTGTATGGAACACAGACAGGACAGACAGACACAGGGTATGGAGCACAGACAGGACAGGCAGACAGGGTATGGAGCACAGACAGGACAGACAGACACAGGGTATGGAGCACAGACAGGATAGACAGACACGGTATGGAGCACAGACAGGACAGACACGGGGTATGGAACAGACAGGACAGACAGACACGGTATGGAACACAGACAGGACAGACACGGGGTATGGAACACAGACAGACACGGTATGGAACACAGACAGGACAGAAAGTCAGGGTATAGAGCACAGACAGGATAGACAGACACAGGGTATGGAGCACAGACAGGACAGACAGACACAGGGTATGGAGCACAAACAGGACAGACAGATACGGTATGGAACACAGACAGGACAGACACAGGGTATGGAGCACAGACTGGACAGACAGACACAGGGTATAGAGCACAGACAGGACAGACAGACACAGGGTATAGAGCACAGACAGGACAGACAAACACAGGGTATGGAACACAGACAGGACAGACACGGTATGGAACACAGACAGGACAGAAAGACACAGGGTATGGAGCACACAGGACAGAGAGACACAGGGTATGGAGCACAGACAGGACTGACAGACACAGGGTATGGAACACAGACAGGACAAACAGACACAGGGTATGAAACACAGGACAGGCAGACAGGGTATGGAGCACAGACTGGACAGAGAGACACAGGGTATGGAGCACAGACAGGACTGACAGACACAGGGTATAGAACACAGACAGGACAGACAGACACAGGGTATGAAACACAGGACAGGCAGACAGGGTATGGAACACAGACAGTACAGACAGACACAGGGTATGGAGCACAGACAGGATAGACAGACACGGTATGGAACACAGACAGGACAGACACGGGGTATGGAACACAGACAGGACAGACACACAGGGTATGGAGCACAGACAGGACAGACAGACACAGGGTATGGAGCACAGACAGGAAAGACAGACACAGGTATGGAACACCGACAGGACAGACACGCGGTATGGAACACAGACAGGACAGACAGACACGGTATGGAACACAGACAGGACAGACAAGGGGTATGGAACACAGACAGGACAGACAGACACGGTATGGAACACAGGACAGACAGACACAGGGTATGGAGCACAGACTGGACAGACAGACACAGGGTATAGAGCACAGACAGGACAGACAGACACAGGGTATGGAACACAGACAGGACAGACAGACACAGGGTATGGAGCACAAACAGGACAGACAGATACGGTATGGAACACAGACAGGACAGACACGGGGTATGGAACACAGACAGGACAGACAGACACGGTATGGAACACAAACAGACACAGGGTATGGAACACAGACAGGACAGACAGACACAGGGTATGAAACACAGGACAGGCAGACAGAGTATGGAGCACAGACAGGACAGAGAGACACAGGGTATGGAGCACAGACAGGACTGACAGACACAGGGTATGGAACACAGACAGGACAGACAGACACAGGGTATGAAACACAGGACAGGCAGACAGGGTATGGAGCACAGACAGGATAGACAGACACGGTATGGAACACAGACAGGACAGACACGGGGTATGGAACACAGACAGGACAGACACACAGGGTATGTAGCACAGACAGGACAGACAGACACAGGGTATGGAGCACAGACAGGAAAGACAGACACAGGTATGGAACACCGACAGGACAGACACGGGGTATGGAACACAGACAGGACAGACAGACACGGTATGGAACACAGACAGGACAGACAAGGGGTATGGAACACAGACAGGACAGAGAGACACAGGGTATGGAGCACACAGGACAGAGAGACACAGGGTATGGAGCACAGACAGGACTGACAGACACAGGGTATGGAACACAGGCAGGACAGACAGACACAGGGTATGGAGCACAGACAGACACAGGGTATGGAGCACAGACAGGACAGGCAGACACAGGGTATGGAGCACAGACAGGACAGGCAGACACGGTATGGAGCACAGACAGGACAGAGAGACACAGGGTATGGAACGCAGACAGGACAGAGAGACACAGGGTATGGAACACAGACAGGACAGAGAGACACGGTATGGAACACAGACAGGACAGAGAGACACAGGGTATGGAGCACAGACAGGACAGAGAGACACGCTATGGAACAGACAGGACAGACAGACAGGGTATTGAACACAGAAAGGACAGACAGATACAGGGTATGGAACACAGACAGGACAGACAGACACGCTATGGAACACAGACAGGACAGACCGACACAGGGTATGGAGCACAGACAGGACAGACAGACACGGTATGGAACACAGACAGGACAGACACGGGGTATGGAACACAGACAGGACAGACAGACACTGTATGGAACACAGACAGGACAGACAGACACAGGGTATGGAGCACAGACAGGACAGGCAGACAGGGTATGGAGCACAGACAGGACAGACAGACACAGGGTATGGAGCACAGACAGGATAGACAGACACGGTATGGAGCACAGACAGGACAGACACGGGGTATGGAACAGACAGGACAGACAGACACGGTATGGAACACAGACAGGACAGACACGGGGTATGGAACACAGACAGACACGGTATGGAACACAGACAGGACAGAAAGACAGGGTATAGAGCACAGACAGGATAGACAGACACAGGGTATGGAGCACAGACAGGACAGACAGACACAGGGTATGGAGCACAAACAGGACAGACAGATACGGTATGGAACACAGACAGGACAGACACGGGGTATGGAACACAGACAGGACAGACAGACACGGTATGGAACACAAACAGACACAGGGTATGGAACACAGACAGGACAGACAGACACAGGGTATGAAACACAGGACAGGCAGACAGGGTATGGAGCACAGACAGGACAGAGAGACACAGGGTATGGAGCACAGACAGGACTGACAGACACAGGGTATGGAACACAGACAGAACAGACAGACACAGGGTATGAAACACAGGACAGGCAGACAGGGTATGGAGCACAGACAGTACAGACAGACACAGGGTATGGAGCACAGACAGGATAGAGAGACACGGTATGGAACACAGACAGGACAGACACGGGGTATGGAACACAGACAGGACAGACACACAGGGTATGTAGCACAGACAGGACAGACAGACACAGGGTATGGAGCACAGACAGGAAAGTCAGACACAGGTATGGAACACCGACAGGACAGACACGGGGTATGGAACACAGACAGGACAGACAGACACGGTATGGAACACAGACAGGACAGACAAGGGGTATGGAACACAGACAGGACAGACAGACACGGTATGGAACACAGGACAGACAGAGACAGGGTATGGAGCACAGACTGGACAGACAGACACAGGGTATAGAGCACAGACAGGACAGACAGACACAGGGTATGGAACACAGACTGGACAGACACGGTATGGAACACAGACAGGACAGAGAGACACAGGGTATGGAGCACACAGGACAGAGAGACACAGGGTATGGAGCACAGACAGGACTGACAGACACAGGGTATGGAACACAGGCAGGACAGACAGACACAGGGTATGGAGCACAGACAGACACAGGGTATGGAGCACAGACAGGACAGGCAGACACAGGGTATGGAGCACAGACAGGACAGGCAGACACGGTATGGAGCACAGACAGGACAGAGAGACACAGGGTATGGAACGCAGACAGGACAGAGAGACACAGGGTATGGAATACAGACAGGACAGAGAGACACGGTATGGAACACAGACTGGACAGAGAGACACAGGGTATGGAGCACAGACAGGACAGAGAGACACGCTATGGAACAGACAGGACAGACAGACAGGGTATTGAACACAGAAAGGACAGACAGATACAGGGTATGGAACACAGACAGGACAGACAGACACGCTATGGAACACAGACAGGACAGACCGACACAGGGTATGGAGCACAGACAGGACAGACAGACACGGTATGGAACACAGACAGGACAGACACGGGGTATGGAACACAGACAGGACAGACAGACACTGTATGGAACACAGACAGGACAGACAGACACAGGGTATGGAGCACAGACAGGACAGGCAGACAGGGTATGGAGCACAGACAGGACAGACACAGGGTATGGAGCACAGACAGGATAGACAGACACGGTATGGAGCACAGACAGGACAGACACGGGGTATGGAACAGACAGGACAGACACGGTATGGAACACAGACAGGACAGACACGGGGTATGGAACACAGACAGACACGGTATGGAACACAGACAGACACGGTATGGAACACAGACAGGACAGAAAGACAGGGTATAGAGCACAGACAGGATAGACAGACACAGGGTATGGAGCACAGACAGGACAGACAGACACAGGGTATGGAGCACAAACAGGACAGACAGATACGGTATGGAACACAGACAGGACAGACACGGGGTATGGAACAGACAGGACAGACAGACACGGTATGGAACACAGACAGACACAGGGTATGGAGCACAGACAGGACAGACAGACACAGAGTATGGAGCACAGACAGGACAGACAGAAACAGGGTATGGAGTACAAACAGGACAGACAGACACTGTATGGAACACAGACAGGACTGACACGGGGTATGGAACAGACAGGACAGACAGACACGGTATGGAACACAGACAGGACAGACAGACACAGGTTATGGAGCACAGACAGGACAGACAGACACAGGGTATGGAGCACAGACAGGACAGGCAGACACAGGGTATGGAGCACAGACAGGACAGACAGACACGGTATGGAACACAGACAGGACAGACACGGGGTATTGAACACAGACAGGACAGACAGACACGGTATGGAACACAGACAGGACAGACAGACACAGGGTATGGAGCACAGACAGACACAGGGTATGGAGCACAGACAGGACAGGCAGACACAGGGTATGGAGCACAGACAGGACAGGCAGACACGGTATGGAGCACAGACAGGACAGGCAGACACAGGGTATGGAACACAGACAGGACAGGCAGACAGGGTATGGAGCACAGACAGACACAGGGTATGGAGCACAGACAGGAAAGACAGACACAGTATGGAACACAGACAGGACATGCAAGGGGTATGGAACACAGACAGGACAGACAGACACGGTATGGAACACAGGACAGACAGACACAGGGTATGAAACACAGGACAGGCAGACAGGGTATGGAGCACAGACAGGACAGAGAGACACAGGGTATGGAGCACATACAGGACTGACAGACACAGGGTATGGAACACAGACAGAACAGACAGACACAGGGTATGAAACACAGGACAGGCAGACAGGGTATGGAGCACAGACAGTACAGACAGACACAGGGTATGGAGCACAGACAGGATAGACAGACACGGTATGGAACACAGACAGGACAGACACGGGGTATGGAACACAGACAGGACAGACACACAGGGTATGTAGCACAGACAGGACAGACAGACACAGGGTATGGAGCACAGACAGGAAAGACAGACACAGGTATGGAACACCGACAGGACAGACACGGGGTATGGAACACAGACAGGACAGACAGACACGGTATGGAACACAGACAGGACAGACAAGGGGTATGGAACACAGACAGGACAGACAGACACGGTATGGAACACAGGACAGACAGACACAGGGTATGGAGCACAGACTGGACAGACAGACACAGGGTATAGAGCACAGACAGGACAGACAGACACAGGGTATGGAACACAGACTGGACAGACACGGTATGGAACACAGACAGGACAGAGAGACACAGGGTATGGAGCACACAGGACAGAGAGACACAGGGTATGGAGCACAGACAGGACTGACAGACACAGGGTATGGAACACAGGCAGGACAGACAGACACAGGGTATGGAGCACAGACAGACACAGGGTATGGAGCACAGACAGGACAGGCAGACACAGGGTATGGAGCACAGACAGGACAGGCAGACACGGTATGGAGCACAGACAGGACAGAGAGACACAGGGTATGGAACGCAGACAGGACAGAGAGACACAGGGTATGGAATACAGACAGGACAGAGAGACACGGTATGGAACACAGACTGGACAGAGAGACACAGGGTATGGAGCACAGACAGGACAGAGAGACACGCTATGGAACAGACAGGACAGACAGACAGGGTATTGAACACAGAAAGGACAGACAGATACAGGGTATGGAACACAGACAGGACAGACAGACACGCTATGGAACACAGACAGGACAGTCCGACACAGGGTATGGAGCACAGACAGGACAGACAGACACGGTATGAACACAGACAGGACAGACACGGGGTATGGAACACAGACAGGACAGACAGACACTGTATGGAACACAGACAGGACAGACAGACACAGGGTATGGAGCACAGACAGGACAGGCAGACAGGGTATGGAGCACAGACAGGACAGACAGACACAGGGTATGGAGCACAGACAGGATAGACAGACACGGTATGGAGCACAGACAGGACAGACACGGGGTATGGAACAGACAGGACAGACACGGGGTATGGAACACAGACAGACACGGTATGGAACACAGACAGGACAGAAAGACAGGGTATAGAGCACAGACAGGATAGACAGACACAGGGTATGGAGCACAGACAGGACAGACAGACACAGGGTATGGAGCACAAACAGGACAGACAGATACGGTATGGAACACAGACAGGACAGACACGGGGTATGGAACACAGACAGGACAGACAGACACGGTATGGAACACAGACAGACACAGGGTATGGAGCACAGACAGGACAGACAGACACAGAGTATGGAGCACAGACAGGACAGACAGAAACAGGGTATGGAGTACAAACAGGACAGACAGACACTGTATGGAACACAGACAGGACTGACACGGGGTATGGAACAGACAGGACAGACAGACACGGTATGGAACACAGACAGGACAGACAGACACATGTTATGGAGCACAGACAGGACAGACAGACACAGGGTATGGAGCACAGACAGGACAGGCAGACACAGGGTATGGAGCACAGACAGGACAGACAGACACGGTATGGAACACAGACAGGACAGACACGGGGTATTGAACACAGACAGGACAGACAGACACGGTATGGAACACAGACAGGACAGACAGACACAGGGTATGGAGCACAGACAGACACATGGTATGGAGCACAGACAGGACAGGCAGACACAGGGTATGGAGCACAGACAGGACAGGCAGACACGGTATGGAGCACAGACAGGACAGGCAGACACAGGGTATGGTACACAGACAGGACAGACAGACAGGGTATGAAACACAGACAGGACAGGCAGACAGGGTATGGAGCACAGACAGACACAGGGTATGGAGCACAGACAGGAAAGACAGACACGGTATGGAACACAGACAGGACATGCAAGGGGTATGGAACACAGACAGGACAGACAGACACGGTATGGAACACAGGACAGACAGACACAGGGTATGGAGCACAGACTGGACAGACAGACACAGGGTATGGAGCACAAACAGGACAGACAGATACGGTATGGAACACAGACAGGACAGACAAGGGGTATGGAACACAGACAGGACAGACAGACACGGTATGGAACACAGACAGACACAGGGTATGGAGCACAGACAGGACAGACAGACACAGAGTATGGAGCACAGCCAGGACAGACAGAAACAGGGTATGGAGTACAAACAGGACAGACAGACACGGTATGGAACACAGACAGGACAGGCACGGGGTATGGAACAGACAGGACAGACAGACACGGTATGGAACACAGACAGGACAGACAGACACAGGTTATGGAGCACAGACAGGACAGACAGACATGGTATGGAGCACAGACAGGACAGGCAGACACAGGATATGGAGCACAGACCGGACAGACAGACACGGTATGGAACACAGACAGGACAGACACTGGGTATGGAACACAGACAGGACAGACAGACACGGTATGGAACACAGACAGGACAGACAGACACAGGGTATGGAGCACAGACAGACACAGGGTATGGAGCACAGACAGGACAGGCAGACACAGGGTATGGAGCACAGACAGGACAGGCAGACACGGTATGGAGCACAGACAGGACAGGCAGACACAGGGTATGGAACACAGACAGGACAGACAGACACAGGGTATGGAAGACAGACAGGACAGACAGACAGGGTATGAAACACACACAGGACAGGCAGACAGGGTATGGAGCACAGACAGACACAGGGTATGGAGCACAGACAGGATAGACAGACACGGTATGGAACACAGACAGGACAGACAAGGGGTATGGAACACAGACAGGACAGACAGACACGGTATGGAACACAGGACAGACAGACACAGGGTATGGAGCACAGACTAGACAGACAGACACAGGGTATAGAGCACAGACAGGACAGACAAACACAGGGTTTGGAACACAGACAGGACAGACACGGTATGGAACACAGACAGGACAGAGAGACACAGGGTATGGAGCACAGACAGGACTGACAGACACAGGGTATGGAACACAGAAAGGACAGACAGACACAGGGTATGAAACACAGGACAGGCAGACAGGGTATGGAGCACAGACAGGACAGAGAGACACAGGGTATGGAGCACAGACAGGACTGACAGACACAGGGTATGGAACACAGACAGGACAGACAGACACAGGGTATGAAACACAGGACAGGCAGACAGGGTATGGAGCACAGACAGGACAGACAGACACAGGGTATGGAGCACAGACAGGATAGACAGACACGGTATGGAACACAGACAGGACAGACACGGGGTATGGAACACAGACAGGACAGACAGACACGGTATGGAACACAGACAGGACAGACACACAGGGTATGGAGCACAGACAGATCAGACAGACACAGGGTATGGAGCACAGACAGGAAAGACAGACACAGGTATGGAAAACAGACAGGACAGACACGAGGTATGGAACACAGACAGGACGGACAGAGACGGTATGGAACACAGACACGACAGACAAGGGGTATGGAACACAGAAAGGACAGACAGACACGGTATGAAACACAGGACAGACAGACACAGGGTATGGAGCACAGACTGGACAGACAGACACAGGGTATAGAGCACAGACAGGACAGACAGACACAGGGTATGGAACACAGACAG
Organism: Taudactylus pleione; assembly: GCA_031769625.1. NCBI lineage: Eukaryota > Metazoa > Chordata > Amphibia > Anura > Myobatrachidae > Taudactylus > Taudactylus pleione. The sequence goes on from JAUIMM010000536.1 coordinate 1,898,021, forward strand.
GACAGACACGGTATGGAACACAGACAGGACAGAGAGACACAGGGTATGGAGCACACAGGACAGAGACACACAGGGTATGGAGCACAGACAGGACTGACAGACACAGGGTATGGAACACAGGCAGGACAGACAGACACAGGGTATGGAGCACAGACAGACACAGGGTATGGAGCACAGACAGGACAGGCAGACACAGGGTATGGAGCACAGACAGGACAGGCAGACACGGTATGGATCACAGACAGGACAGAGAGACACAGGGTATGGAACGCAGACAGGACAGAGAGACACAGGGTATGGAACGCAGACAGGACAGAGAGACACGGTATGGAACACAGACAGGACAGAGAGACACAGGGTATGGAGCACAGACAGGACAGAGAGACACGCTATGGAACAGACAGGACAGACAGACAGGGTATTGAACACAGACAGGACAGACAGATACAGGGTATGGAACACAGACAGGACAGACAGACACGCTATGGAACACAGACAGGACAGACCGACACAGGGTATGGAGCACAGACAGGACAGACCGACACAGGGTATGGAACACAGACAGGACAGAGCGACACAGGGTATGGAACACAGACAGGACAGACCGACACAGGGAATGGAACACAGAAAGGACAGACCGACACAGGGTATGGAACACGGACAGGACACACCGACACAGGGTATGGAACACGGACAGGACAGACCGACACAGGGTATGGAACACGGACAGGACAGACCGACACAGGGAATGGAACTCGGAAAGGACAGACCGACAAAGGGTTTGGAGCACAGACAGGACAGACAGACAAAGGGTATGGAGCACGGACAGGACAGACAGACACGGTATGGAACACGGACAGGACAGACAGACACACGGTATGGAGCACGGACAGGACAGACAGACACAGGGTATGGAACACGGACAGGACAGATAGACACAGGGTATGGAACACAGACAGGACAGACAGACACAGGTTATGGAACACAGACAGGACAGATAGACACTGGGTATGGAACACAGACAGGACAGAACACAGACAGGACAGATAGACACAGGGTATGGAACACAGACAGGACAGACAGACACAGGGTATGGAACACAGACAGGAAAGGCAGACACAGAGTATGGAAAACAGAAAGGACAGACACAGGGTATGGAACACAGACAGGACAGACAGACACAGGGTATGGAGGACAGACAAACACAGGGTATGGAACACAGACAGGACAGGCAGACACAGGGTATGGAACACAGAAAGGACTGGGAGACACAGGGTATGGAACACAGACAGGACACACAGACACAGGGTATGGAACACAGACAGGACAGACAGACAGGGTATGGAGCACAGACAGGACAGACAGACACAGGGTATGGAGCACAGACAGGACTGACAGACACAGGGTATGGAACACAGACAGGACAGGCAGACACGGTATGGAACACAGACAGGACAGGCAGACACAGGGTATGGAACACAGAAAGGACAGACAGACAGACACAGGGTATGGAACACAGACAGTACAGACAGACACAGGGTATGGAACACAGACAGGGCAGGCAGACACAGGGTATGGAACACAGACAGGACAGGCAGACACAGGGTATGGAAAACAGAAAGGACAGACACAGGGTATGGAACACAGACAGGACAGACAGACACAGGGTATGGAGGACAGACAAACACAGGGTATGGAACACAGACAGGACAGGCAGACACAGGGTATGGAACACAGAAAGGACAGGGAGACACAGGGTATGGAAAACAGAAAGGACAGACACAGGGTATGGAACACAGACAGGACAGACAGACACAGGGTATGGAGGACAGACAAACACAGGGTATGGAACACAGACAGGACAGGCAGACACAGGGTATGGAACACAGAAAGGACAGGGAGACACAGGGTATGGAACACAGACAGGACACGCAGACACAGGGTATGGAACACAGACAGGACAGACAGACAGGGTATGGAGCACAGACAGGACAGACAGACACAGGGTATGGAGCACAGACAGGACAGACAGACACAGGGTATGGAACACAGACAGGACAGGCAGACACGGTATGGAACACAGACAGGATAGGCAGACACGGTATGGAGCACAGACAGGACAGACAGACACAGGGTATGGAACACAGACAGGACAGACAGACACAGGTTATGGAACACAGACAGGACCGACAGACACAGGGTATGGAACACAGACTGGACCGGCAGACACGGTATGGAACACAGATTGGACAGGCAGACACGGTATGGAACACGGACAGGACAGACACAGGGTATGGAGCACGGACAGGACAGACAGACACGGTATGGAACACGGACAGGACAGACACAGGGTATGGAACACAGACAGACACAGGGTATGGAACACAGACAGACACAGGGTATGTAGCACAGACAGGACAGACAGACACAGAATATGGAGCACAGACAGGACAGACAGAAACAGGGTATGGAGTACAAACAGGACAGACAGACACGGTATGGAACACAGACAGGACAGACACGGGGTATGGAACAGACAGGACAGACAGACACAGGTTATGGAGCACAGACAGGACAGACAGACACAGGGTATGGAGCACAGACAGGACAGGCAGACACAGGGTATGGAGCACAGACAGGACAGACAGACACGGTATGGAACACAGACAGGACAGACACGGGGTATTGAACACAGACAGGACAGACAGACACGGTATGGAACACAGACAGGACATACAGACACAGGGTATGGAGCGCAGACAGACACAGGGTATGGAGCACAGACAGGACAGGCAGACACAGGGTATGGAGCACAGACAGGACAGGCAGACACGGTATGGAGCACAGACAGACCAGGCAGACACAGGGTATGGAACACAGACAGTCAGACAGACACAGGGTATGGAACACAGACAGGACAGACAGACAGGGTATGAAACACAGACAGGACAGGCTGACAGGGTATGGAGCACAGACAGACACAGGGTATGGAGCACAGACAGGATAGACAGACACGGTATGGAACACAGACAGGACAGACAAGGGGTATGGAACACACACAGGACAGACAGACACGGTATGGAACACAGGACAGACAGACACAGGGTATGGAGCACAGACTGGACAGACAGACACAGCGTATAGAGCACAGACAGGACAGACAAACACAGGGTATGGAACACAGACAGGACAGACACGGTATGGAACACAGACAGGACAGAAAGACACAGGGTATGGAGCACACAGGACAGAGAGACACAGGGTATGGAGAACAGACAGGACTGACAGACACAGGGTATGGAACACAGACAGGACAGACAGACAGGCTATGAAACACAGTACAGGCAGACAGGGTATGGAGCACAGACAGGACAGAGAGGCACAGGGTATGGAGCACAGACAGGACTGACAGACACAGGGTATGGAACACAGACAGGACAGACAGACACAGGGTATGAAACACAGGACAGGCAGACAGGGTATGGAGCACAGACAGGACAGACAGACACAGGGTATGGAGCACAGACAGGAGAGAGAGACACAGGGTATGGAACGCAGACAGGACAGAGAGACACATGGTATGGAACGCAGACAGGACAGAGAGACACGGTATGGAACACAGACAGGACAGAGAGACACAGGGTATGGAGCACAGACAGGACAGAGAGACACGCTATGGAACAGACAGGACAGACAGACAGGGTATTGAACACAGAAAGGACAGACAGATACAGGGTATGGAACACAGACAGGACAGACAGACACAGGGTATGGAGGACAGACAAACACAGGGTATGGAACACAGACAGGACAGGCAGACACAGGGTATGGAACACAGACAGGACAGGGAGACACAGGGTATGGAACACAGACAGGACACGCAGACACAGGGTATGGAACACAGACAGGACAGACAGACAGGGTATGGAGCACAGACAGGACAGACAGACACAGGGTATGGAGCACAGACAGGACAGACAGACACAGGGTATGGAACACAGACAGGACAGGCAGACACGGTATGGAACACAGACAGGACAGGCAGACACGGTATGGAACACAGGACAGACAGACACAGGGTATGAAACACAGACAGGACAGGCAGACAGGGTATGGAGCACAGACAGACACAGGGTATGGAGCACAGACAGGACAGACAGACACGGTATGGAACACAGACAGGACAGACAAGGGGTATGGAACACAGACAGGACAGACAGACACAGTATGGAACACAGGACAGACAGACACAGGGTATGTAGCACAGACTGGACAGACAGACACAGGGTATAGAGCACAGACAGGACAGACAAACACAGGGTATGGAACACAGTCAGGACAGACACGGTATGGAACACAGACAGGACAGAGAGACACAGGGTATGGAGCATAGACAGGACTGACAGACACAGGGTATGGAACACAGAAAGGACAGACAGACACAGGGTATGAAACACAGGACAGGCAGACAGGGTATGGAGCACAGACAGGACAGAGAGACACAGGGTATGGAGCACAGACAGGACTGACAGACACAGGGTATGGAACACAGACAGGACAGACAGACACAGGGTATGAAACACAGGACAGGCAGACAGGGTATGGAGCACAGACAGGACAGACAGACACAGGGTATGGAGCACAGACAGGATAGACAGACACGGTATGGAACACAGACAGGACAGACATGGGGTATGGAACACAGACAGGACAGACAGACACGGTATGGAACACAGACAGGACAGACACACAGGGTATGGAGCACAGACAGATCAGACAGACACAGGGTATGGAGCACAGACAGGAAAGACAGACACAGGTATGGAACACAGACAGGACAGACACGGGGTATGGAACACAGACAGGACAGACAGACACGGTATGGAACACAGACAGGACAGACAAGGGGTATGGAACACAGAAAGGACAGACAGACACGGTATTGAACACAGGACAGACAGACACAGGTTATGGAGCACAGACTGGACAGACAGACACAGGGTATAGAGCACAGACAGGACAGACAGACACAGGGTATGGAACACAGGCAGGACAGACAGACACAGGGTATGGAACACAGACAGGACAGACACGGTATGGAACACAGACAGGACAGAGAGACACAGGGTATGGAGCACACAGGACAGAGAGACACAGGGTATGGAGCACAGACAGGACTGACAGACACAGGGTATGGAACACAGGCAGGACAGACAGACACAGGGTATGGAGCACAGACAGACACAGGGTATGGAGCACAGACAGGACAGGCAGACACAGGGTATGGAGCACAGACAGGACAGGCAGACACGGTATGGAGCAAAGACAGGACAAAGAGACACAGGGTATGGAACGCAGACAGGACAGAGAGACACAGGGTATGGAACGCAGACAGGACAGAGAGACACGGTATGGAACACAGACAGGACAGAGAGACACAGGGTATGGAGCACAGACAGGACAGAGAGACACGTTATGGAACAGACAGGACAGACAGACAGGGTATTGAACACAGAAAGGACTGACAGATACAGGGTATGGAACACAGACAGGACAGACAGACACGCTATGGAACACAGACAGGTCAGACCGACACAGGGTATGGAGCACAGACAGGACAGACCGACACAGGGTATGGAACACAGAAAGGACAGACCGATACAGGGAATGGAACTCAGAAAGGACAGACCGACACAGGGTTTGGAGCACGGACAGGACAGACAGACAAAGGGTATGGAGCACGGACAGGACAGACAGACACGGTATGGAACACGGACAGGACAGACAGACACAGGGTATGGAGCACGGACAGGACAGACAGACACAGGGTATGGAGCACGGACAGGACAGATAGACACAGGGTATGGAACACAGACAGGACAGACAGATATGGTATGGAACACAGACAGGACAGACAGACACAGGGTATGGAACACAGACAGGACAGATAGACACTGGGTATGGAACACAGACAGGACAGAACACAGACAGGACAGATAGACACAGGGTATGGAACACAGACAGGACAGACAGACACGGTATGAAACACAGACAGGACAGACAGACACAGGGTATGAAACACAGACAGGACAGACAGACACAGGGTATGGAGCACAGACAGGACAGGCAGACACAGGGTATGGAACACAGACAGGACAGACAGACACAGAGTATGGAACACAGACAGGGCAGGCAGACACAGGGTATGAAACACAGACAGGACAGGCAGACACAGAGTATGGAAAACAGAACGGACAGACACAGGGTATGGAACACAGACAGGACAGACAGACACAGGGTATGGAGGACAGACAAACAGGGTATGGAACACAGACAGGACAGGCAGACACAGGGTATGGAACACAGAAAAGACAGGGAGACACAGGGTATGGAACACAGACAGGACACGCAGACACAGGGTATGGAACACAGACAGGACAGACAGACAGGGTATGGAGCACAGACAGGACAGACAGACACAGGGTATGGAACACAGACAGGACAGGCAGACACGGTATGGAACACAGACAGGACAGGCAGACACGGTATGGAACACAGACAGGACAGGCAGACACGGTATGGAACACAGACAGGACAGACAGACACAGGGTATGGAACACAGACAGGACAGACAGACACAGGGTATGGAACACAGACCGGACCGACAGACACAGGGTATGGAACACAGACCGGACCGGCAGACACGGTATGGAACACAGATAGGACAGGCAGACACGGTATGGAACACGGACAGGACAGACACAGGGTATGGAGCACGGACAGGACAGACAGACACGGTATGGAACACGGACAGGACAAACACAGGGTATGGAACACAGACAGACACAGGGTATGGAACACAGACATACACAGGGTATGGAGCACAGACAGGACAGACAGACACAGGTATGGAACACAGACAGGACAGACACGAGGTATGGAACACAGACAGGACAGACACAGGGTATGGAACACAGACAGGACAGACAGACACGGTATGGAACACAGACAGGACAGACAGACACAGGGTATGGAGCACAGACAGACACAGGGTATGGAGCACAGACAGGACAGGCAGACACGGTATGGAGCACAGACAGGACAGGCAGACACAGGGTATGGAACACAGACTAGACAGGCAGACAGGGTATGGAGCACAGACAGGACAGACAGACACAGGGTATGGAGCACAGACAGGACAGACACGGGGTATGGAACAGACAGGACAGACAGACACAGGGTATGGAACACAGACAGGACAGACACGGGGTATGGAACACAGACAGACAGGGTATGGAACACAGACAGGACAGACAGACACAGGGTATGGAGCACAAACAGGACAGACAGATACGGTATGGAACACAGACAGGACAGACACGGGGTATGGAACACAGACAGGACAGACAGACACGGTATGGAACACAGACAGACACAGGGTATGGAGCACAGACAGGACAGACAGACAGACACACGGTATGGAGAACAGACAGGGCAGACAGAAACAGGGTATGGAGCACAAACAGGACAGACAGACACGGTATGGAACACAGACAGGACAGACACGGGGTATGGAACAGACAGGACAGACAGACACGGTATAGAACACAGACAGGACAGACAGACACAGGTTATGGAGCACAGACAGGACAGACAGACACAGGGTATGGAGCACAGACAGGACAGGCAGACACAGGGTATGGAGCACAGACAGGACAGACAGACACGGTATGGAACACAGACAGGACAGACATGGGGTATTGAACACAGACAGGACAGACAGACACGGTATGGAACACAGACAGGACAGACAGACACAGGGTATGGAGCACAGACAGACACAGGGTATGGAGCACAGACAGGACAGGCAGACACAGGGCATGGAGCACAGACAGGACAGGCAGACACGGTATGGAGCACAGACAGGACAGGCAGACACAGGGTATGGAACACAGACAGGACAGACAGACACAGGGTATGGAGAACAGACAGTGCAGACAGAAACAGGGTATGGAGCACAAACAGGACAGACAGACACGGTTTGGAACACAGACAGGACAGACACGGGGTATGGAACAGACAGGACAGACAGACACGGTATAGAACACAGACTGGACAGACAGACACAGGTTATGGAGCACAGACAGGACAGACAGACACAGGGTATGGAGCACAGACAGGACAGGCAGACACAGGTTATGGAGCACAGACAGGACAGACAGACACGGTATGGAACACAGACAGGACAGACACGGGGTATTGAACACAGACAGGACAGACAGACACGGTATGGAACACAGACAGGACAGACAGACACAGGGTATGGAGCACAGACAGACACAGGGTATGGAGCACAGACAGGACAGGCAGACACAGGGCATGGAGCACAGACAGGACAGGCAGACACGGTATGGAGCACAGACAGGACAGGCAGACACAGGGTATGGAACACAGACAGGACAGACAGACACTGGGTATGGAACACAGACAGGACAGACAGACAGGGTATGAAACACAGACAGGACAGGCAGACAGGGTATGGAGCACAGACAGACACAGGGTATGGAGCACAGACAGGATAGACAGACACGGTACGGAACACAGACAGGACAGACAAGGGGTATGGAACAGAGACAGGACAGACAGACACGGTATGGAACACAGGACAGACAGACACAGGTTATGGAGCACAGACTGGACAGACAGACACAGGGTATAGAGCACAGACAGGACAGACAAACACAGGGTATGGAACACAGACAGGACAGACACGGTATGGAACACAGACAGGACAGAAAGACACAGGGTATGGAGCACACAGGACAGAGAGACACAGGGTATGGAGCACAGACAGGACTGACAGACACAGGGTATGGAACACAGACAGGACAGACAGACACAGGGTATGAAACACAGGACAGGCAGACAGGGTATGGAGCACAGACAGGACAGAGAGACACAGGGTATGGAGCACAGACAGGACTGACAGACACAGGGTATGGAACACAGACAGGACAGACAGACACAGGGTATGAAACACAGGACAGGCAGACAGGGTATGGAACACAGACAGTACAGACAGACACAGGGTATGGAGCACAGACAGGATAGACAGACACGGTATGGAACACAGACAGGACAGACACGGGGTATGGAACACAGACAGGACAGACACACAGGGTATGTAGCACAGACAGGACAGACAGACACAGGGTATGGAGCACAGACAGGAAAGACAGACACAGGTATGGAACACCGACAGGACAGACACGCGGTATGGAACACAGACAGGACAGACAGAGACGGTATGGAAAACAGACAGGACAGACAAGGGGTATGGAACACAGACAGGACAGACAGACACGGTATGGAACACAGGACAGACAGACACAGGGTATGGAGCACAGACTGGACAGACAGACATAGGGTATAGAGCACAGACAGGACAGACAGACACAGGGTATGGAACACAGACTGGACAGACACGGTATGGAACACAGACAGGAAAGAGAGACACAGGGTATGGAGCACACAGGACAGAGAGACACAGGGTATGGAGCACAGACAGGACTGACAGACACAGGGTATGGAACACAGGCAGGACAGACAGACACAGGGTATGGAGCACAGACAGACACAGGGTATGGAGCACAGACAGGACAGGCAGACACAGGGTATGGAGCACAGACAGGACAGGCAGACACGGTATGGAGCACAGACAGGACAGAGAGACACAGGGTATGGAACGCAGACAGGACAGAGAGACACAGGGTATGGAACACAGACAGGACAGAGAGACATTGTATGGAACACAGACAGGACAGAGAGACACAGGGTATGGAGCACAGACAGGACAGAGAGACACGCTATGGAACAGACAGGACAGACAGACAGGGTATTGAACACAGAAAGGACAGACAGATACAGGGTATGGAACACAGACAGGACAGACAGACATGCTATGGAACACAGACAGGACAGACAGACACGCTATGGAACACAGACAGGACAGACCGACACAGGGTATGGAGCACAGACAGGACAGACAGACACGGTATGGAACACAGACAGGACAGACACGGGGTATGGAACACAGACAGGACAGACAGACACTATGGAACACAGACAGGACAGACAGACACAGGGTATGGAGCACAGACAGGACAGGCAGACAGGGTATGGAGCACAGACAGGACAGACAGACACAGGGTATGGAGCACAGACAGGATAGACAGACACGGTATGGAGCACAGACAGGACAGACACGGGGTATGGAACAGACAGGACAGACAGACACGGTATGGAACACAGACAGGACAGACACGGGGTATGGAACACAGACAGACACGGGGTATGGAACACAGACAGGACAGACAGACACGGTATGGAACACAGACAGGACAGACACACAGGGTATGGAGCACAGACAGATCAGACAGACACAGGGTATGGAGCACAGACAGGAAAGACAGACACAGGTATGGAAAACAGACAGGACAGACACGAGGTATGGAACACAGACAGGACAGACAGAGACGGTATGGAACACAGACAGGACAGACAAGGGGTATGGAACACAGAAAGGACAGACAGACACGGTATGAAACACAGGACAGACAGACACAGTGTATGGAGCACAGACTGGACAGACAGACACAGGGTATAGAGCACAGACAGGACAGACAGACACAGGGTATGGAACACAGACAGGACAGACAGGGTATGGAACACAGACAGGACAGAGAGACACAGGGTATGGAGCACACAGGACAGAGAGACACAGGGTATGGAGCACAGACAGGACTGACAGACACAGGGTATGGAACACAGGCAGGACAGACTGACACAGGGTATGGAGCACAGACAGACACAGGGTATGGAGCACAGACAGGACAGGCAGACACAGGGTATGGAGCACAGACAGGACAGGCAGACACGGTATGGAGCACAGACAGGACAGAGAGACACAGGGTATGGAACGCAGACAGGACAGAGAGACACAGGGTATGGAACACAGACAGGACAGAGAGACACGGTATGGAACACAGACAGGACAGAGAGACACAGGGTATGGAGCACAGACAGAGGACAGAGAGACACGCTATGGAACAGACAGGACAGACAGACAGGGTATTGAACACAGACAGGACAGACAGATACAGGGTATGGAACACAGACAGAACAGACAGACACGCTATGGAACACAGACAGGACAGACCGACACAGGGTATGGAGCACAGACAGGACAGACCGACACAGGGTATGGAACACAGACAGGACAGACCGACACAGGGAATGGAACACAGAAAGGACAGACCGACACAGGGTATGGAACACGGACAGGACACACCGACACAGGGTATGGAACACGGACAGGACAGACCGACACAGGGTATGGAACACGGACAGGACAGACCGACACAGGGAATGGAACTCGGAAAGGACAGACCGACAAAGGGTTTGGAGCACAGACAGGACAGACAGACAAAGGGTATGGAGCACGGACAGGACAGACAGACACGGTATGGAACACGGACAGGACAGACAGACACACGGTATGGAGCACGGACAGGACAGACAGACACAGGGTATGGAACACGGACAGGACAGATAGACACAGGGTATGGAACACGGACAGGACAGACAGACACAGGTTATGGAACACAGACAGGACAGATAGACACTGGGTATGGAACACAGACAGGACAGAACACAGACAGGACAGATAGACACAGGGTATGGAACACAGACAGGACAGACAGACACAGGGTATGGAACACAGACAGGAAAGGCAGACACAGAGTATGGAAAACAGAAAGGACAGACACATGGTATGGAACACAGACAGGACAGACAGACACAGGGTATGGAGGACAGACAAACACAGGGTATGGAACACAGACAGGACAGGCAGACACAGGGTATGGAACACAGAAAGGACTGGGAGACACAGGGTATGGAACACAGACAGGACACGCAGACACAGGGTATGGAACACAGACAGGACAGACAGACAGGGTATGGAGCACAGACAGGACAGACAGACACAGGGTATGGAGCACAGACAGGACTGACAGACACAGGGTATGGAACACAGACAGGACAGGCAGACACGGTATGGAACACAGACAGGACAGGCAGACACAGGGTATGGAACACAGTAAGGACAGACAGACAGACAGACACAGGGTATGGAACACAGACAGTACAGACAGACACAGGGTATGGAACACAGACAGGACAGACAGACACAGGGTATGGAACACAGACAGGGCAGGCAGACACAGGGTATGGAACACAGACAGGACAAGCAGACACAGGTATGGAAAACAGAAAGGACAGACACAGGGTATGGAACACAGACAGGACAGACAGACACAGGGTATGGAACACAGACAGGACAGGCAGACACAGGGTATGGAACACAGAAAGGACAGGGAGACACAGGGTATGGAACACAGACAGGACACGCAGACACAGGATATGGAACACAGACAGGACAGACAGACAGGGTATGGAGCACAGACAGGACAGACAGACACAGGGTATGGAGCACAGACAGGACAGACAGACACAGGGTATGGAACACAGACAGGACAGACAGACACAGGGTATGGAACACAGACAGGACCGACAGACACAGGGTATGGAACACAGACTGGACCGGCAGACACGGTATGGAACACAGATTGGACAGGCAGACACGGTATGGAACACGGACAGGACAGACACAGGGTATGGAGCACGGACAGGACAGACAGACACGGTATGGAACACGGACAGGACAGACACAGGGTATGGAACACAGACAGACATAGGGTATGGAACACAGACAGACACAGGGTATGGAGCACAGACAGGACAGACAGACACAGAATATGGAGCACAGACAGGACAGACAGAAACAGGGTATGGAGTACAAACAGGACAGACAGACACGGTATGGAACACAGACAGGACAGACACGGGGTATGGAACAGACAGGACAGACAGACACAGGTTATGGAGCACAGACAGGACAGACAGACACAGGGTATGGAGCACAGACAGGACAGGCAGACACAGGGTATGGAGCACAGACAGGACAGACAGACACGGTATGGAACACAGACAGGACAGACACGGGGTATGGAACACAGACAGGACAGACAGACATGGTATGGAACACAGACAGGACATACAGGACACAGGGTATGGAGCACAGACAGATACAGGGTATGGAGCACAGACAGGACAGGCAGACACAGGGTATGGAGCACAGACAGGACAGGCAGACACGGTATGGAGCACAGGACAGACCAGGCAGACACAGGGTATGGAACACAGACAGTCAGACAGACACAGGTTATGGAACACAGACAGGACAGACAGACAGGGTATGAAACACAGACAGGACAGGCAGACATTGTATGGAGCACAGACAGACACAGGGTATGGAGCACAGACAGGATAGACAGACACGGTATGGAACACAGACAGGACAGACAAGGGGTATGGGAACACAGACAGGACAGACAGACACGGTATGGAACACAGGACAGACAGACACAGGGTATGGAGCACAGACTGGACAGACAGACACAGGGTATAGAGCACAGACAGGACAGACAAACACAGGGTATGGAACACAGACAGGACAGACAAGGTATGGAACACAGACAGGACAGAGAGACACAGGGTATGGAGCACACAGGACAGAGAGACACAGGGTATGGAGAACAGACAGGACTGACAGACACAGGGTATGGAACACAGACAGGACAGACAGACAGGGTATGAAACACAGGACAGGCAGACAGGGTATGGAGCACAGACAGGACAGAGAGGCACAGGGTATGGAGCACAGACAGGACTGACAGACACAGGGTATGAAACACAGGACAGGCAGACAGGGTATGGAGCACAGACAGGACAGACAGACACAGGGTATGGAGCACAGACAGGACAGAGAGACACAGGGTATGGAACGCAGACAGGACAGAGAGACACAGTGTATGGAACGCAGACAGGACAGAGAGACACGGTATGGAACACAGACAGGACAGAGAGACACAGGGTATGGAGCACAGACAGGACAGAGAGACACGCTATGGAACAGACAGGACAGACAGACAGGGTATTGAACACAGAAAGGACAGACAGATACAGGGTATGGAACACAGACAGGACAGACAGACACGCTATGGAACACAGACAGGACAGACAGACACAGGGTATGGAACATGGACAGGACAGACCGACACAGGGGATGGAACACGGACAGGACAGACCGACACAGGGTATGGAACACGGACAGGACAGACCGACACAGGGAATGGAACTCGGAAAGGACAGACCGACACAGGGTTTGGAACACAGACAGGACAGACAGACAAAGGGTATGGAGCACGGACAGGACAGACAGGTACGGTATAGAACACGGACAGGACAGACACAGGGTATGGAACACGGACAGGATAAGACAGACACAGGGTATGGAGCACGGACAGGACAGACAGACACAGGGTATGGAACACGGACAGGACAGATAGACACAGGGTATGGAACACAGACAGGACAGACAGACATGGTATGGAACACAGACAGGACAGACAGACACAGGGTATGGAACACAGACTGGACAGATAGACACTGGGTATGGAACACAGACAGGGACCGAACACAGGCAGGACAGATAGACACAGGGTATGGAACACAGACACGACAGACAGACACAGGGTATGAAACACAGACAGGACAGACAGACACAGGGTATGAAACACAGACAGGACAGACAGACACAGGGTATGGAGCACAGACAGGACAGACAGACACAGGGTATGGAACACAGACAGAACAGACAGACAGGGTATGGAACACAGACAGGGCAGGCAGGCACAGGGTATGGAACACAGACAGGACAGGCAGACACAGGGTATGGAAAACAGAAAGGACAGACACAGGGTATGGAACACAGACAGGACAGACAGACACAGGGTATGGAGGACAGACAAACACAGGGTATGGAACACAGACAGGACAGGCAGACACAGGGTATGGAACACAGAAAGGACAGGGAGACACAGGGTATGGAACACAGACAGGACACGCAGACACAGGGTATGGAACCCAGACAGGACAGACAGACATGGTATGGAGCACAGACAGGACAGACAGACACAGGGTATGGAGCACAGACAGGACTGACAGACACGGTATGGAACACAGACAGGACAGGCAGACACGGTATGGAACACAGACAGGACAGGCAGACACGGTATGGAACACAGACAGGACAGACAGACACAGGGTATGGAACACAGACAGGACAGACAGACACAGGGTATGGAACACAGACAGGACAGACAGACACAGGGTATGGAACACAGACAGGACAGACAGACACGGTATTGAACACAGGACAGACAGACACAGGGTATGGAGCACAGACTGGACAGACAGACACAGGGTATAGAGCACAGACAGGACAGACAGACACAGGGTATGGAACACAGACAGGACAGACACGGTATGGAACACAGACAGGACAGAGAGACACAGGGTATGGAGCACACAGGACAGAGAGACACAGGGTATGGAGCACAGACAGGACTGACAGACACAGGGTATGGAACACAGGCAGGACAGACAGACACAGGGTATGGAGCACAGACAGACACAGGGTATGGAGCACAGACAGGACAGGCAGACACAGGGTATGGAGCACAGACAGGACAGGCAGACACGGTATGGAGCAAAGACAGGACAGAGAGACAAAGGGTATGGAACGCAGACAGGACAGAGAGACACAGGGTATGGAACGCAGACAGGACAGAGAGACACGGTATGGAACACAGACAGGACAGAGAGACACAGGGTATGGAGCACAGACAGGACAGAGAGACACGCTATGGAACAGACAGGACAGACAGACAGGGTATTGAACACAGAAAGGACTGACAGATACAGGGTATGGAACAGAGACAGGACAGACAGACACGCTATGGAACACAGACAGGACAGACCGACACAGGGTATGGAGCACAGACAGGACAGACCGACACAGGGTATGGAACACAGACAGGACAGACCGACACAGGGTATGGAACACAGACAGGACAGACCGACACAGGGAATGGAACACAGAAAGGACAGACCGACACAGGGTATGGAACACGGACAGGACAGACCGACACAGGGTATGGAACACGGACAGGACAGACCGACACAGGGAATGGAACTCAGAAAGGACAGACCGACACAGGGTTTGGAGCATGGACAGGACAGACAGACAAAGGGTATGGAGCACGGACAGGACAGACAGACACGGTATGGAACACGGACAGGACAGACAGACACGGTATGGAGCACGGACAGGACAGACAGACACAGGGTATGGAGCACGGACAGGACAGATAGACACAGGGTATGGAACACGGACAGGACAGACAGATATGGTATGGAACACAGACAGGACAGACAGACACAGGGTATGGAACACAGACAGGACAGATAGACACTGGGTATGGAACACAGACAGGACAGAACACAGACAGGACAGATAGACACAGGGTATGGAACACAGACAGGACAGACAGA
The DNA here is from genome assembly GCA_031769625.1 of Taudactylus pleione. Lineage (NCBI taxonomy): Eukaryota > Metazoa > Chordata > Amphibia > Anura > Myobatrachidae > Taudactylus > Taudactylus pleione. Next base: position 1,914,599 of record JAUIMM010000536.1, read on the forward strand.
CACGGTATGAAACACGGACAGACAGACACAGGGTATGAAACACAGACAGGACAGACAGACAGACACAGGGTATGGAGCACAGACAGGACAGGCAGACACAGGGTATGGAACACAGACAGGACAGACAGACACAGAGTATGGAACACAGACAGGGCAGGCAGACACAGGGTATGAAACACAGACAGGACAGGCAGACACAGAGTATGGAAAACAGAAAGGACAGACACAGGGTATGGAACACAGACAGGACAGACAGAAACAGGGTATGGAGGACAGACAAACAGGGTATGGAACACAGACAGGACAGGCAGACACAGGGTATGGAACACAGAAAAGACAGGGAGACACAGGGTATGGAACACAGACAGGACACGCAGACACAGGGTATGGAACACAGACAGGACAGACAGACAGGGTATGGAGCACAGACAGGACAGACAGACACAGGGTATGGAACACAGACAGGACAGGCAGACACGGTATGGAACACAGACAGGACAGGCAGACACGGTATGGAACACAGACAGGACAGGCAGACACGGTATGGAACACAGACAGGACAGACAGACACAGGGTATGGAACACAGACAGGACAGACAGACACAGGGTATGGAACACAGACCGGACCGACAGACACAGGGTATGGAACACAGACCGGACCGGCAGACACGGTATGGAACACAGATAGGACAGGCAGACACGGTATGGAACACGGACAGGACAGACACAGGGTATGGAGCACGGACAGGACAGACAGACACGGTATGGAACACGGACAGGACAAACACAGGGTATGGAACACAGACAGACACAGGGTATGGAACACAGACATACACAGGGTATGGAGTACAGACAGGACAGACAGACACAGGTATGGAACACAGACAGGACAGACACGAGGTATGGAACACAGACAGGACAGACACAGGGTATGGAACACAGACAGGACAGACAGACACGGTATGGAACACAGACAGGACAGACAGACACAGGGTATGGAGCACAGACAGACACAGGGTATGGAGCACAGACAGGACAGGCAGACACGGTATGGAGCACAGACAGGACAGGCAGACACAGGGTATGGAACACAGACTGGACAGGCAGACAGGGTATGGAGCACAGACAGGACAGACAGACACAGGGTATGGAGCACAGACAGGACAGACACGGGGTATGGAACAGACAGGACAGACAGACACAGGGTATGGAACACAGACAGGACAGACACGGGGTATGGAACACAGACAGACAGGGTATGGAACACAGACAGGACAGACAGACACAGGGTATGGAGCACAAACAGGACAGACAGATACGGTATGGAACACAGACAGGACAGACACGGGGTATGGAACACAGACAGGACAGACAGACACGGTATGGAACACAGACAGACACAGGGTATGGAGCACAGACAGGACAGACAGACACACGGTATGGAGAACAGACAGGGCAGACAGAAACAGGGTATGGAGCACAAACAGGACAGACAGACACGGTATGGAACACAGACAGGACAGACACGGGGTATGGAACAGACAGGACAGACAGACACGGTATAGAACACAGACAGGACAGACAGACACAGGTTATGGAGCACAGACAGGACAGACAGACACAGGGTATGGAGCACAGACAGGACAGGCAGACACAGGGTATGGAGCACAGACAGGACAGACAGACACGGTATGGAACACAGACAGGACAGACATGGGGTATTGAACACAGACAGGGCAGACAGACACGGTATGGAACACAGACAGGACAGACAGACACAGGGTATGGAGCACAGACAGACACAGGGTATGGAGCACAGACAGGACAGGCAGACACAGGGCATGGAGCACAGACAGGACAGGCAGACACAGGGTATGGAACACAGACAGGACAGACAGACACAGGGTATGGAGAACAGACAGGGCAGACAGAAACAGGGTATGGAGCACAAACAGGACAGACAGACACGGTTTGGAACACAGACAGGACAGACACGGGGTATGGAACAGACAGGACAGACAGACACGGTATAGAACACAGACAGGACAGACAGACACAGGTTATGGAGCACAGACAGGACAGACAGACACAGGGTATGGAGCACAGACAGGACAGGCAGACACAGGGTATGGAGCACAGACAGGACAGACAGACACGGTATGGAACACAGACAGGACAGACACGGGGTATTGAACACAGACAGGACAGACAGACACGGTATGGAACACAGACAGGACAGACAGACACAGGGTATGGAGCACAGACAGACACAGGGTATGGAGCACAGACAGGACAGGCAGACACAGGGCATGGAGCACAGACAGGACAGGCAGACACGGTTTGGAGCACAGACAGGACAGGCAGACACAGGGTATGGAACACAGACAGGACAGACAGACACTGGGTATGGAACACAGACAGGACAGACAGACAGGGTATGAAACACAGACAGGACAGGCAGACAGGGTATGGAGCACAGACAGACACAGGGTATGGAGCACAGACAGGATAGACAGACACGGTACGGAACACAGACAGGACAGACAAGGGGTATGGAACAGAGACAGGACAGACAGACACGGTATGGAACACAGGACAGACAGACACAGGGTATGGAGCACAGACTGGACAGACAGACACAGGGTATAGAGCACAGACAGGACAGACAAACACAGGGTATGGAACACAGACAGGACAGACACGGTATGGAACACAGACAGGACAGAAAGACACAGGGTATGGAGCACACAGGACAGAGAGACACAGGGTATGGAGCACAGACAGGACAGGCAGACACAGGGTATGGAGCACAGACAGGACAGGCAGACACGGTATGGAGCAAAGACAGGACAGAGAGACACAGGGTATGGAACGCAGACAGGACAGAGAGACACAGGGTATGGAACGCAGACAGCACAGAGAGACACGGTATGGAACACAGACAGGACAGAGAGACACAGGGTATGGAGCACAGACAGGACAGAGAGACACGCTATGGAACAGACAGGACAGACAGACAGGGTATTGAACACAGAAAGGACTGACAGATACAGGGTATGGAACACAGACAGGACAGACAGACACGCTATGGAACACAGACAGGACAGACCGACACAGGGTATGGAGCACAGACAGGACAGACCGACACAGGGTATGGAACACAGACAGGACAGACCGACACAGGGTATGGAACACAGACAGGACAGACCGACACAGGGAATGGAACACAGAAAGGACAGACCGACACAGGGTATGGAACACGGACAGGACAGACCGACACAGGGTATGGAACACGGACAGGACAGACCGACACAGGGAATGGAACTCAGAAAGGACAGACCGACACAGGGTTTGGAGCATGGACAGGACAGACAGACAAAGGGTATGGAGCACGGACAGGACAGACAGACACGGTATGGAACACGGACAGGACAGACAGACACAGGGTATGGAGCACGGACAGGACAGACAGACACAGGGTATGGAGCACGGACCGGACAGATAGACACAGGGTATGGAACACAGACAGGACAGACAGATATGGTATGGAACACAGACAGGACAGACAGACACAGGGTATGGAACACAGACAGGACAGATAGACACTGGGTATGGAACACAGACAGGACAGAACACAGACAGGACAGATAGACACAGGGTATGGAACACAGACAGGACAGACAGACACGGTATGAAACACGGACAGACAGACACAGGGTATGAAACACAGACAGGACAGACAGACAGACACAGGGTATGGAGCACAGACAGGACAGGCAGACACAGGGTATGGAACACAGACAGGACAGACAGACACAGAGTATGGAACACAGACAGGGCAGGCAGACACAGGGTATGAAACACAGACAGGACAGGCAGACACAGAGTATGGAAAACAGAAAGGACAGACACAGGGTATGGAACACAGACAGGACAGACAGACACAGGGTATGGAGGACAGACAAACAGGGTATGGAACACAGACAGGACAGGCAGACACAGGGTATGGAACACAGAAAAGACAGGGAGACACAGGGTATGGAACACAGACAGGACACGCAGACACAGGGTATGGAACACAGACAGGACAGACAGACAGGGTATGGAGCACAGACAGGACAGACAGACACAGGGTATGGAACACAGACAGGACAGGCAGACACGGTATGGAACACAGACAGGACAGGCAGACACGGTATGGAACACAGACAGGACAGGCAGACACGGTATGGAACACAGACAGGACAGACAGACACAGGGTATGGAACACAGACAGGACAGACAGACACAGGGTATGGAACACAGACCGGACAGACAGACACAGGGTATGGAACACAGACCGGACCGGCAGACACGGTATGGAACACAGATAGGACAGGCAGACACGGTATGGAACACGGACAGGACAGACACAGGGTATGGAGCACGGACAGGACAGACAGACACGGTATGGAACACGGACAGGACAAACACAGGGTATGGAACACAGACAGACACAGGGTATGGAACACAGACATACACAGGGTATGGAGCACAGACAGGACAGACAGACACAGGTATGGAACACAGACAGGACAGACACGAGGTATGGAACACAGACAGGAGAGACACAGGGTATGGAACACAGACAGGACAGACAGACACGGTATGGAACACAGACAGGACAGACAGACACAGGGTATGGAGCACAGACAGACACAGGGTATGGAGCACAGACAGGACAGGCAGACACGGTATGGAGCACAGACAGGACAGGCAGACACAGGGTATGGAACACAGACTGGACAGGCAGACAGGGTATGGAGCACAGACAGGACAGACAGACACAGGGTATGGAGCACAGACAGGACAGACACGGGGTATGGAACAGACAGGACAGACAGACACAGGGTATGGAACACAGACAGGACAGACACGGGGTATGGAACACAGACAGACAGGGTATGGAACACAGACAGGACAGACAGACACAGGGTATGGAGCACAAACAGGACAGACAGATACGGTATGGAACACAGACAGGACAGACACGGGGTATGGAACACAGACAGGACAGACAGACACAGTATGGAACACAGACAGACACAGGGTATGGAGCACAGACAGGACAGACAGACACACGGTATGGAGAACAGACAGGGCAGACAGAAACAGGGTATGGAGCACAAACAGGACAGACAGACACGGTATGGAACACAGACAGGACAGACACGGGGTATGGAACAGACAGGACAGACAGACACAGTATAGAACACAGACAGGACAGACAGACACAGGTTATGGAGCACAGACAGGACAGACAGACACAGGGTATGGAGCACAGACAGGACAGGCAGACACAGGGTATGGAGCACAGACAGGACAGACAGACACGGTATGGAACACAGACAGGACAGACATGGGGTATTGAACACTGACAGGACAGACAGACACGGTATGGAACACAGACAGGACAGACAGACACAGGGTATGGAGCACAGACAGACACAGGGTATGGAGCACAGACAGGACAGGCAGACACAGGGCATGGAGCACAGACAGGACAGGCAGACACGGTATGGAGCACAGACAGGACAGGCAGACACAGGGTATGGAACACAGACAGGACAGACAGACACAGGGTATGGAGAACAGACAGGGCAGACAGAAACAGGGTATGGAGCACAAACAGGACAGACAGACACGGTTTGGAACACAGACAGGACAGACACAGGGTATGGAACAGACAGGACAGACAGACACGGTATAGAACACAGACAGGACAGACAGACACAGGTTATGGAGCACAGACAGGACAGACAGACACAGGGTATGGAGCACAGACAGGACAGGCAGACACAGGGTATGGAGCACAGACAGGACAGACAGACACGGTATGGAACACAGACAGGACAGAACACAGACAGGACAGATAGACACAGGGTATGGAACACAGACAGGACAGACAGACACGGTATGAAACACGGACAGACAGACACAGGGTATGAAACACAGACAGGACAGACAGACAGACACAGGGTATGGAACACAGACAGGACAGACAGATATGGTATGGATCACAGACAGGACAGACAGACACAGGGTATGGAACACAGACAGGACAGATAGACACTGGGTATGGAACACAGACAGGACAGAACACAGACAGGACAGATAGACACAGGGTATGGAACACAGACAGGACAGACAGACACGGTATGAAACACGGACAGACAGACACAGGGTATGAAACACAGACAGGACAGACAGACAGACACAAGGTATGGAGCACAGACAGGACAGGCAGACACAGGGTATGGAACACAGACAGGACAGACAGACACAGAGTATGGAACACAGACAGGGCAGGCAGACACAGGGTATGAAACACAGACAGGACAGGCAGCCACAGAGTATGGAACACAGAAAGGACAGACACAGGGTATGGAACACAGACAGGACAGACAGACACAGGGTATGGAGGACAGACAAACAGGGTATGGAACACAGACAGGACAGGCAGACACAGGGTATGGAACACAGAAAAGACAGGGAGACACAGGGTATGGAACACAGACAGGACACGCAGACACAGGGTATGGAACACAGACAGGACAGACAGACAGGGTATGGAGCACAGACAGGACAGACAGACACAGGGTATGGAACACAGACAGGACAGGCAGACACGGTATGGAACACAGACAGGACAGGCAGACACGGTATGGAACACAGACAGGACAGGCAGACACGGTATGGAACACAGACAGGACAGACAGACACAGGGTATAGAACACAGACAGGACAGACAGACACAGGGTATGGAACACAGACCGGACAGACAGACACAGGGTATGGAACACAGACCGGACCGGCAGACACGGTATGGAACACAGATAGGACAGGCAGACACGGTATGGAACACGGACAGGACAGACACAGGGTATGGAGCACGGACAGGACAGACAGACACGGTATGGAACACGGACAGGACAAACACAGGGTATGGAACACAGACAGACACAGGGTATGGAACACAGACAGACACAGGGTATGGAGCACAGACAGGACAGACAGACACAGGTATGGAACACAGACAGGACAGACACGAGGTATGGAACACAGACAGGACAGACACAGGGTATGGAACACAGACAGGACAGACAGACACGGTATGGAACACAGACAGGACAGACAGACACAGGGTATGGAGCACAGACAGACACAGGGTATGGAGCACAGACAGGACAGGCAGACACGGTATGGAGCACAGACAGGACAGGCAGACACAGGGTATGGAACACAGACTGGACAGGCAGACAGGGTATGGAGCACAGACAGGACAGACAGACACAGGGTATGGAGCACAGACAGGACAGACACGGGGTATGGAACAGACAGGACAGACAGACACAGGGTATGGAACACAGACAGGACAGACACGGGGTATGGAACACAGACAGACAGGGTATGGAACACAGACAGGACAGACAGACACAGGGTATGGAGCACAAACAGGACAGACAGATACGGTATGGAACACAGACAGGACAGACACAGGGTATGGAACACAGACAGGACAGACAGACACAGTATGGAACACAGACAGACACAGGGTATGGAGCACAGACAGGACAGACAGACACACGGTATGGAGAACAGACAGGGCAGACAGAAACAGGGTATGGAGCACAAACAGGACAGACAGACACGGTATGGAACACAGACAGGACAGACACGGGGTATGGAACAGACAGGACAGACAGACACGGTATAGAACACAGACAGGACAGACAGACACAGGTTATGGAGCACAGACAGGACAGACAGACACAGGGTATGGAGCACAGACAGGACAGGCAGACACAGGGTATGGAGCACAGACAGGACAGACAGACACGGTATGGAACACAGACAGGACAGACATGGGGTATTGAACACTGACAGGACAGACAGACACGGTATGGAACACAGACAGGACAGACAGACACAGGGTATGGAGCACAGACAGACACAGGGTATGGAGCACAGACAGGACAGGCAGACACAGGGCATGGAGCACAGACAGGACAGGCAGACACGGTATGGAGCACAGACAGGACAGGCAGACACAGGGTATGGAACACAGACAGGACAGACAGACACAGGGTATGGAGAACAGACAGGGCAGACAGAAACAGGGTATGGAGCACAAACAGGACAGACAGACACGGTTTGGAACACAGACAGGACAGACACGGGGTATGGAACAGACAGGACAGACAGACACGGTATAGAACACAGACAGGACAGACAGACACAGGTTATGGAGCACAGACAGGACAGACAGACACAGGGTATGGAGCACAGACAGGACAGGCAGACACAGGGTATGGAGCACAGACAGGACAGACAGACACGGTATGGAACACAGACAGGACAGACACGGGGTATTGAACACAGACAGGACAGACAGACACGGTATGGAACACAGACAGGACAGACAGACACAGGGTATGGAGCACAGACACAGGGTATGGAGCACAGACAGGACAGGCAGACACAGGGCATGGAGCACAGACAGGACAGGCAGACACGGTATGGAGCACAGACAGGACAGGCAGACACAGGGTATGGAACACAGACAGGACAGACAGACACTGGGTATGGAACACAGACAGGACAGACAGACAGGGTATGAAACACAGACAGGACAGGCAGACAGGGTATGGAGCACAGACAGACACAGGGTATGGAGCACAGACAGGATAGACAGACACGGTACGGAACAAAGACAGGACAGACAAGGGGTATGGAACAGAGACAGGACAGACAGACACGGTATGGAACACAGGACAGACAGACACAGGGTATGGAGCACAGACTGGACAGACAGACACAGGGTATAGAGCACAGACAGGACAGACAAACACAGGGTATGGAACACAGACAGGACAGACACGGTATGGAACACAGACAGGACAGAAAGACACAGGGTATGGAGCACACAGGACAGAGAGACACAGGGTATGGAGCACAGACAGGACTGACAGACACAGGGTATGGAACACAGACAGGACAGACAGACACAGGGTATGAAACACAGGACAGGCAGACAGGGTATGGAGCACAGACAGGACAGAGAGACACAGGGTATGGAGCACAGACAGGACTGACAGACACAGGGTATGGAACACAGACAGGACAGACAGACACAGGGTATGAAACACAGGACAGGCAGACAGGGTATGGAACACAGACAGTACAGACAGACACAGGGTATGGAGCACAGACAGGATAGACAGACACGGTATGGAACACAGACAGGACAGAGACGGGGTATGGAACACAGACAGGACAGACACACAGGGTATGTAGCACAGACAGGACAGACAGACACAGGGTATGGAGCACAGACAGGAAAGACAGACACAGGTATGGAACACCGACAGGACAGACACGCGGTATGGAACACAGACAGGACAGACAGAGACGGTATGGAACACAGACAGGACAGACAAGGGGTATGGAACACAGACAGGACAGACAGACACGGTATGGAACACAGGACAGACAGACACAGGGTATGGAGCACAGACTGGACAGACAGACACAGGGTATAGAGCACAGACAGGACAGACAGACACAGGGTATGGAACACAGACTGGACAGACACGGTATGGAACACAGACAGGAAAGAGAGACACAGGGTATGGAGCACACAGGACAGAGAGACACAGGGTATGGAGCACAGACAGGACTGACAGACACAGGGTATGGAACACAGGCAGGACAGACAGACACAGGGTATGGAGCACAGACAGACACAGGGTATGGAGCACAGACAGGACAGGCAGACACAGGGTATGGAGCACAGACAGGACAGGCAGACACGGTATGGAGCACAGACAGGACAGAGAGACACAGGGTATGGAACGCAGACAGGACAGAGAGACACAGGGTATGGAACACAGACAGGACAGAGAGACATTGTATGGAACACAGACAGGACAGAGAGACACAGGGTATGGAGCACAGACAGGACAGAGAGACACGCTATGGAACAGACAGGACAGACAGACAGGGTATTGAACACAGAAAGGACAGACAGATACAGGGTATGGAACACAGACAGGACAGACAGACACGCTATGGAACACAGACAGGACAGACAGACACGCTATGGAACACAGACAGGACAGACCGACACAGGGTATGGAGCACAGACAGGACAGACAGACACGGTATGGAACACAGACAGGACAGACACGGGGTATGGAACACAGACAGGACAGACAGACACTATGGAACACAGACAGGACAGACAGACACAGGGTATGGAGCACAGACAGGACAGGCAGACAGGGTATGGAGAACAGACAGGACAGACAGACACAGGGTATGGAGCACAGACAGGATAGACAGACACGGTATGGAGCACAGACAGGACAGACACGGGGTATGGAACAGACAGGACAGACAGACACGGTATGGAACACAGACAGGACAGACACGGGGTATGGAACACAGACAGACACGGTATGGAACACAGACAGGACAGAAAGACAGGGTATAGAGCACAGACAGGATAGACAGCCACAGGGTATGGAGCACAAACAGGACAGACAGACACAGGGTATGGAGCACAAACAGGACAGACAGATACGGTATGGAACACAGACAGGACAGACACGGGGTATGGAACACAGACAGGACAGACAGACACGGTATGGAACACAAACAGACACAGGGTATGGAACACAGACAGGACAGACAGACACAGGGTATGAAACACAGGACAGGCAGACAGGGTATGGAGCACAGACAGGACAGAGAGACACAGGGTATGGAGCACAGACAGGACTGACAGACACAGGGTATGGAACACAGACAGGACAGACAGACACAGGGTATGAAACACAGGACAGGCAGACAGGGTATGGAGCACAGACAGTACAGACAGACACAGGGTATGGAGCACAGACAGGATAGACAGACACGGTATGGAACACAGACAGGACAGACACGGGGTATGGAACACAGACAGGACAGACACACAGGGTATGTAGCACAGACAGGACAGACAGACACAGGGTATGGAGCACAGACAGGAAAGACAGACACAGGTATGGAACACCGACAGGACAGACACGGGGTATGGAACACAGACAGGACAGACAGACATGGTATGGAACACAGACAGGACAGACAAGGGGTATGGAACACAGACAGGACAGACAGACACGATATGGAACACAGGACAGACAGACACAGGGTATGGAGCACAGACTGGACAGACAGACACCGGGTATAGAGCACAGACAGGACAGACAGACACAGGGTATGGAACACAGACTGGACAGACACGGTATGGAACACAGACAGGACAGAGAGACACAGGGTATGGAGCACACAGGACAGAGAGACACAGGGTATGGAGCACAGACAGGACTGACAGACACAGGGTATGGAACACAGGCAGGACAGACAGACACAGGGTATGGAGCACAGACAGACACGGTATGGAGCACAGACAGGACAGGCAGACACGGTATGGAGCACAGACAGGACAGAGAGACACAGGGTATGGAACGCAGACAGGACAGAGAGACACAGGGTATGGAACACAGACAGGACAGAGAGACACGGTATGGAACACAGACTGGACAGAGAGACACAGGGTATGGAGCACAGACAGGACAGAGAGACACGCTATGGAACAGACAGGACAGACAGACAGGGTATTGAACACAGAAAGGACAGACAGATACAGGGTATGGAACACAGACAGGACAGACAGACACGCTATGGAACACAGACAGGACAGACCGACACAGGGTATGGAGCACAGACAGGACAGACAGACACGGTATGGAACACAGACAGGACAGACACGGGGTATGGAACACAGACAGGACAGACAGACACTGTATGGAACACAGACAGGACAGACAGACACAGGGTATGGAGCACAGACAGGACAGGCAGACAGGGTATGGAGCACAGACAGGACAGACAGACACAGGGTATGGAGCACAGACAGGATAGACAGACACGGTATGGAGCACAGACAGGACAGACACGGGGTATGGAACAGACAGGACAGACAGACACGGTATGGAACACAGACAGGACAGACACGGGGTATGGAACACAGACAGACACGGTATGGAACACAGACAGGACAGAAAGACATGGTATAGAGCACAGACAGGATAGACAGACACAGGGTATGGAGCACAGACAGGACAGACAGACACAGGGTATGGAGCACAAACAGGACAGACAGATACGGTATGGAACACAGACAGGACAGACACGGGGTATGGAACACAGACAGGACAGACAGACACGGTATGGAACACAGACAGACACAGGGTATGGAGCACAGACAGGACAGACAGACACAGAGTATGGAGCACAGACAGGACAGACAGAAACAGGGTATGGAGTACAAACAGGACAGACAGACACTGTATGGAACACAGACAGGACTGACACGGGGTATGGAACAGACAGGACAGACAGACACGGTATAGAACACAGACAGGACAGACAGACACAGGTTATGGAGCACAGACAGGACAGACAGACACAGGGTATGGAGCACAGACAGGACAGGCAGACACAGGGTATGGAGCACAGACAGGACAGACAGACACGGTATGGAACACAGACAGGACAGACATGGGGTATTGAACACAGACAGGACAGACAGACATGGTATGGAACACAGACAGGACAGACAGACACAGGGTATGGAGCACAGACAGACACAGGGTATGGAGCACAGACAGGACAGGCAGACACAGGGCATGGAGCACAGACAGGACAGGCAGACACGGTATGGAGCACAGACAGGACAGGCAGACACAGGGTATGGAACACAAACAGGACAGACAGACACAGGGTATGGAGAACAGACAGGGCAGACAGAAACAGGGTATGGAGCACAAACAGGACAGACAGACACGGTTTGGAACACAGACAGGACAGACACGGGGTATGGAACAGACAGGACAGACAGACACGGTATAGAACACAGACAGGACAGACAGACACAGGTTATGGAGCACAGACAGGACAGACAGACACAGGGTATGGAGCACAGACAGGACAGGCAGACACAGGGTATGGAGCACAGACAGGACAGACAGACACGGTATGGAACACAGACAGGACAGACACGGGGTATTGAACACAGACAGGACAGACAGACACGGTATGGAACACAGACAGGACAGACATACACAGGGTATGGAGCACAGACAGACACAGGGTATGGAGCACAGACAGGACAGGCAGACACAGGGCATGGAGCACAGACAGGACAGGCAGACACGGTATGGAGCACAGACAGGACAGGCAGACACAGGGTATGGAACACAGACAGGACAGACAGACACTGGGTATGGAACACAGACAGGACAGACAGACAGGGTATGAAACACAGACAGGACAGGCAGACAGGGTATGGAGCACAGACAGACACAGGGTATGGAGCACAGACAGGATAGACAGACACGGTACGGAACACAGACAGGACAGACAAGGGGTATGGAACAGAGACAGGACAGACAGACACGGTATGGAACACAGGACAGACAGACACAGGGTATGGAGCACAGACTGGACAGACAGACACAGGGTATAGAGCACAGACAGGACAGACAAACACAGGGTATGGAACACAGACAGGACAGACACGGTATGGAACACAGACAGGACAGAAAGACACAGGGTATGGAGCACACAGGACAGAGAGACACAGGGTATGGAGCACAGACAGGACAGGCAGACACAGGGTATGGAGCACAGACAGGACAGGCAGACACGGTATGGAGCAAAGACAGGACAGAGAGACACAGGGTATAGAACGCAGACAGGACAGAGAGACACAGGGTATGGAACGCAGACAGGACAGAGAGACACGGTATGGAACACAGACAGGACAGAGAGACACAGGGTATGGAGCACAGACAGGACAGAGAGACACGCTATGGAACAGACAGGACAGACAGACAGGGTATTGAACACAGAAAGGACTGACAGATACAGGGTATGGAACACAGACAGGACAGACAGACACGCTATGGAACACAGACAGGACAGACCGACACAGGGTATGGAGCACAGACAGGACAGACCGACACAGGGTATGGAACACAGACAGGACAGACCGACACAGGGTATGGAACACAGACAGGACAGACCGACACAGGGAATGGAACACAGAAAGGACAGACCGACACAGGGTATGGAACACGGACAGGACAGACCGACACAGGGTATGGAACACGGACAGGACAGACCGACACAGGGAATGGAACTCAGAAAGGACAGACCGACACAGGGTTTGGAGCATGGACAGGACAGACAGACAAAGGGTATGGAGCACGGACAGGACAGACAGACACGGTATGGAACACGGACAGGACAGACAGACACAGGGTATGGAGCACGGACAGGACAGACAGACACCGGGTATGGAGCACGGACCGGACAGATAGACACAGGGTATGGAACACAGACAGGACAGACAGATATGGTATGGAACACAGACAGGACAGACAGACACAGGGTATGGAACACAGACAGGACAGATAGACACTGGGTATGGAACACAGACAGGACAGAACACAGACAGGACAGATAGACACAGGGTATGGAACACAGACAGGACAGACAGACACGGTATGAAACACGGACAGACAGACACAGGGTATGAAACACAGACAGGACAGACAGACAGACACAGGGTATGGAGCACAGACAGGACAGGCAGACACAGGGTATGGAACACAGACAGGACAGACAGACACAGAGTATGGAACACAGACAGGGCAGGCAGACACAGGGTATAAAACACAGACAGGACAGGCAGACACAGAGTATGGAAAACAGAAAGGACAGACACAGGGTATGGAACACAGACAGGACAGACAGACACAGGGTATGGAGGACAGACAAACAGGGTATGGAACACAGACAGGACAGGCAGACACAGGGTATGGAACACAGAAAAGACAGGGAGACACAGGGTATGGAACACAGACAGGACACGCAGACACAGGGTATGGAACACAGACAGGACAGACAGACAGGGTATGGAGCACAGACAGGACAGACAGACACAGGGTATGGAACACAGACAGGACAGGCAGACACGGTATGGAACACAGACAGGACAGGCAGACACGGTATGGAACACAGACAGGACAGGCAGACACGGTATGGAACACAGACAGGACAGACAGACACAGGGTATGGAACACAGACAGGACAGACAGACACAGGGTATGGAACACAGACCGGACCGACAGACACAGGGTATGGAACACAGACTGGACCGGCAGACACGGTATGGAACACAGATAGGACAGGCAGACACGGTATGGAACACGGACAGGACAGACACAGGGTATGGAGCACGGACAGGACAGACAGACACGGTATGGAACACGGACAGGACAAACACAGGGTATGGAACACAGACAGACACAGGGTATGGAACACAGACATACACAGGGTATGGAGCACAGACAGGACAGACAGACACAGGTATGGAACACAGACAGGACAGACACGAGGTATGGAACACAGACAGGACAGACACAGGGTATGGAACACAGACAGGACAGACAGACACGGTATGGAACACAGACAGGACAGACAGACACAGGGTATGGAGCACAGACAGACACAGGGTATGGAGCACAGACAGGACAGGCAGACACGGTATGGAGCACAGACAGGACAGGCAGACACAGGGTATGGAACACAGACTGGACAGGCAGACAGGGTATGGAGCACAGACAGGACAGACAGACACAGGGTATGGAGCACAGACAGGACAGACACGGGGTATGGAACAGACAGGACAGACAGACACAGGGTATGGAACACAGACAGGACAGACACGGGGTATGGAACACAGACAGACAGGGTATGGAACACAGACAGGACAGACAGACACAGGGTATGGAGCACAAACAGGACAGACAGATACGGTATGGAACACAGACAGGACAGACACGGGGTATGGAACACAGACAGGACAGACAGACACGGTATGGAACACAGACAGACACAGGGTATGGAGCACAGACAGGACAGACAGACACACGGTATGGAGAACAGACAGGGCAGACAGAAACAGGGTATGGAGCACAAACAGGACAGACAGACACGGTATGGAACACAGACAGGACAGACACGGGGTATGGAACAGACAGGACAGACAGACACGGTATAGAACACAGACAGGACAGACAGACACAGGTTATGGAGCACAGACAGGACAGACAGACACAGGGTATGGAGCACAGACAGGACAGGCAGACACAGGGTATGGAGCACAGACAGGACAGACAGACACGGTATGGAACACAGACAGGACAGACATGGGGTATTGAACACTGACAGGACAGACAGACACGGTATGGAACACAGACAGGACAGACAGACACAGGGTATGGAGCACAGACAGACACAGGGTATGGAGCACAGACAGGACAGGCAGACACAGGGCATGGAGCACAGACAGGACAGGCAGACACGGTATGGAGCACAGACAGGACAGGCAGACACAGGGTATGGAACACAGACAGGACAGACAGACACAGGGTATGGAGAACAGACAGGGCAGACAGAAACAGGGTATGGAGCACAAACAGGACAGACAGACACGGTTTGGAACACAGACAGGACAGACACGGGGTATGGAACAGACAGGACAGACAGACACGGTATAGAACACAGACAGGACAGACAGACACAGGTTATGGAGCACAGACAGGACAGACAGACACAGGGTATGGAGCACAGACAGGACAGGCAGACACAGGGTATGGAGCACAGACAGGACAGACAGACACGGTATGGAACACAGACAGGACAGACACGGGGTATTGAACACAGACAGGACAGACAGACACGGTATGGAACACAGACAGGACAGACAGACACAGGGTATGGAGCACAGACAGACACAGGGTATGGAGCACAGACAGGACAGGCAGACACAGGGCATGGAGCACAGACAGGACAGGCAGACACGGTATGGAGCACAGACAGGACAGGCAGACACAGGGTATGGAACACAGACAGGACAGACAGACACTGGGTATGGAACACAGACAGGACAGACAGACAGGGTATGAAACACAGACAGGACAGGCAGACAGGGTATGGAGCACAGACAGACACAGGGTATGGAGCACAGACAGGATAGACAGACACGGTACGGAACACAGACAGGACAGACAAGGGGTATGGAACAGAGACAGGACAGACAGACACGGTATGGAACACAGGACAGACAGACACAGGGTATGGAGCACAGACTGGACAGACAGACACAGGGTATAGAGCACAGACAGGACAGACAAACACAGGGTATGGAACACAGACAGGACAGACACGGTATGGAACACAGACAGGACAGAAAGACACAGGGTATGGAGCACACAGGACAGAGAGACACAGGGTATGGAGAACAGACAGGACTGAAAGACACAGGGTATGGAACACAGACAGGACAGACAGACACAGGGTATGAAACACAGGACAGGCAGACAGGGTATGGAGCACAGACAGGACAGAGAGACACAGGGTATGGAGCACAGACAGGACTGACAGACACAGGGTATGGAACACAGACAGGACAGACAGACACAGGGTATGAAACACAGGACAGGCAGACAGGGTATGGAACACAGACAGTACAGACAGACACAGGGTATGGAGCACAGACAGGATAGACAGACACGGTATGGAACACAGACAGGACAGACACGGAGTATGGAACACAGACAGGACAGACACACAGGGTATGTAGCACAGACAGGACAGACAGACACAGGGTATGGAGCACAGACAGGAAAGACAGACACAGGTATGGAACACCGACAGGACAGACACGCGGTATGGAACACAGACAGGACAGACAGAGACGGTATGGAACACAGACAGGACAGACAAGGGGTATGGAACACAGACAGGACAGACAGACACGGTATGGAACACAGGACAGACAGACACAGGGTATGGAGCACAGACTGGACAGACAGACACAGGGTATAGAGCACAGACAGGACAGACAGACACAGGGTATGGAACACAGACTGGACAGACACGGTATGGAACACAGACAGGAAAGAGAGACACAGGGTATGGAGCACACAGGACAGAGAGACACAGGGTATGGAGCACAGACAGGACTGACAGACACAGGGTATGGAACACAGGCAGGACAGACAGACACAGGGTATGGAACACAGACAGGACAGACAGACACAGGGTATGGAGAACAGACAGGGCAGACAGAAACAGGGTATGGAGCACAAACAGGACAGACAGACACGGTTTGGAACACAGACAGGACAGACACGGGGTATGGAACAGACAGGACAGACAGACACGGTATAGAACACAGACAGGACAGACAGACACAGGTTATGGAGCACAGACAGGACAGACAGACACAGGGTATGGAGCACAGACAGGACAGGCAGACACAGGGTATGGAGCACAGACAGGACAGACAGACACGGTATGGAACACAGACAGGACAGACACGGGGTATTGAACACAGACAGGACAGACAGACACGGTATGGAACACAGACAGGACAGACAGACACAGGGTATGGAGCACAGACAGACACAGGGTATGGAGCACAGACAGGACAGGCAGACACAGGGCATGGAGCACAGACAGGACAGGCAGACACGGTATGGAGCACAGACAGGACAGGCAGACACAGGGTATGGAACACAGACAGGACAGACAGACACTGGGTATGGAACACAGACAGGACAGACAGACAGGGTATGAAACACAGACAGGACAGGCAGACAGGGTATGGAGCACAGACAGACACAGGGTATGGAGCACAGACAGGATAGACAGACACGGTACGGAACACAGACAGGACAGACAAGGGGTATGGAACAGAGACAGGACAGACAGACACGGTATGGAACACAGGACAGACAGACACAGGGTATGGAGCACAGACTGGACAGACAGACACAGGGTATAGAGCACAGACAGGACAGACAAACACAGGGTATGGAACACAGACAGGACAGACACGGTATGGAACACAGACAGGACAGAAAGACACAGGGTATGGAGCACACAGGACAGAGAGACACAGGGTATGGAGAACAGACAGGACTGAAAGACACAGGGTATGGAACACAGACAGGACAGACAGACACAGGGTATGAAACACAGGACAGGCAGACAGGGTATGGAGCACAGACAGGACAGAGAGACACAGGGTATGGAGCACAGACAGGACTGACAGACACAGGGTATGGAACACAGACAGGACAGACAGACACAGGGTATGAAACACAGGACAGGCAGACAGGGTATGGAACACAGACAGTACAGACAGACACAGGGTATGGAGCACAGACAGGATAGACAGACACGGTATGGAACACAGACAGGACAGACACGGAGTATGGAACACAGACAGGACAGACACACAGGGTATGTAGCACAGACAGGACAGACAGACACAGGGTATGGAGCACAGACAGGAAAGACAGACACAGGTATGGAACACCGACAGGACAGACACGCGGTATGGAACACAGACAGGACAGACAGAGACGGTATGGAACACAGACAGGACAGACAAGGGGTATGGAACACAGACAGGACAGACAGACACGGTATGGAACACAGGACAGACAGACACAGGGTATGGAGCACAGACTGGACAGACAGACACAGGGTATAGAGCACAGACAGGACAGACAGACACAGGGTATGGAACACAGACTGGACAGACACGGTATGGAACACAGACAGGAAAGAGAGACACAGGGTATGGAGCACACAGGACAGAGAGACACAGGGTATGGAGCACAGACAGGACTGACAGACACAGGGTATGGAACACAGGCAGGACAGACAGACACAGGGTATGGAGCACAGACAGACACAGGGTATGGAGCACAGACAGGACAGGCAGACACAGGGTATGGAGCACAGACAGGACAGGCAGACACGGTATGGAGCACAGACAGGACAGAGAGACACAGGGTATGGAACGCAGACAGGACAGAGAGACACAAGGTATGGAACACAGACAGGACAGAGAGACATTGTATGGAACACAGACAGGACAGAGAGACACAGGGTATGGAGCACAGACAGGACAGAGAGACACGCTATGGAACAGACAGGACAGACAGACAGGGTATTGAACACAGAAAGGACAGACAGATACAGGGTATGGAACACAGACAGGACAGACAGACACGCTATGGAACACAGACAGGACAGACAGACACGCTATGGAACACAGACAGGACAGACCGACACAGGGTATGGAGCACAGACAGGACAGACAGACACGGTATGGAACACAGACAGGACAGACACGGGGTATGGAACACAGACAGGACAGACAGACACTATGGAACACAGACAGGACAGACAGACACAGGGTATGGAGCACAGACAGGACAGGCAGACAGGGTATGGAGAACAGACAGGACAGACAGACACAGGGTATGGAGCACAGACAGGATAGACAGACACGGTATGGAGCACAGACAGGACAGACACGGGGTATGGAACAGACAGGACAGACAGACACGGTATGGAACACAGACAGGACAGACACGGGGTATGGAACACAGACAGACACGGTATGGAACACAGACAGGACAGAAAGACAGGGTATAGAGCACAGACAGGATAGACAGACACAGGGTATGGAGCACAAACAGGACAGACAGACACAGGGTATGGAGCACAAACAGAACAGACAGATACGGTATGGAACACAGACAGGACAGACACGGGGTATGGAACACAGACAGGACAGACAGACACGGTATGGAACACAAACAGACACAGGGTATGGAACACAGACAGGACAGACAGACACAGGGTATGAAACACAGGACAGGCAGACAGGGTATGGAGCACAGACAGGACAGAGAGACACAGGGTATGGAGCACAGACAGGACTGAGAGACACAGGGTATGGAACACAGACAGGACAGACAGACACAGGGTATGAAACACAGGACAGGCAGACAGGGTATGGAGCACAGACAGTACAGACAGACACAGGGTATGGAGCACAGACAGGATAGACAGACACGGTATGGAACACAGACAGGACAGACACGGGGTATGGAACACAGACAGGACAGACACACAGGGTATGTAGCACAGACAGGACAGACAGACACAGGGTATGGAGCACAGACAGGAAAGACAGACACAGGTATGGAACACCGACAGGACAGACACGGGGTATGGAACACAGACAGGACAGACAGACACGGTATGGAACACAGACAGGACAGACAAGGGGTATGGAACACAGACAGGACAGACAGACACGGTATGGAACACAGGATAGACAGACACAGGGTATGGAGCACAGACTGGACAGACAGACACCGGGTATAGAGCACAGACAGGACAGACAGACACAGGGTATGGAACACAGACTGGACAGACACGGTATGGAACACAGACAGGACAGAGAGACACAGGGTATGGAGCACACAGGACAGAGAGACACAGGGTATGGAGCACAGACAGGACTGACAGACACAGGGTATGGAACACAGGCAGGACAGACAGACACAGGGTATGGAGCACAGACAGACACGGTATGGAGCACAGACAGGACAGGCAGACACGGTATGGAGCACAGACAGGACAGAGAGACACAGGGTATGGAACGCAGACAGGACAGAGAGACACAGGGTATGGAACACAGACAGGACAGAGAGACACGGTATGGAACACAGACTGGACAGAGAGACACAGGGTATGGAGCACAGACAGGACAGAGAGACACGCTATGGAACAGACAGGACAGACAGACAGGGTATTGAACACAGAAAGGACAGACAGATACAGGGTATGGAACACAGACGTTACAGACAGACACGCTATGGAACACAGACAGGACAGACCGACACAGGGTATGGAGCACAGACAGGACAGACAGACACGGTATGGAACACAGAAAGGACAGACACGGGGTATGGAACACAGACAGGACAGACAGACACTGTATGGAACACAGACAGGACAGACAGACACAGGGTATGGAGCACAGACAGGACAGGCAGACAGGGTATGGAGCACAGACAGGACAGACAGACACAGGGTATGGAGCACAGACAGGATAGACAGACACGGTATGGAGCACAGACAGGACAGACACGGGGTATGGAACAGACAGGACAGACAGACACGGTATGGAACACAGACAGGACAGACACAGGGTATGGAACACAGACAGACACGGTATGGAACACAGACAGGACAGAAAGACATGGTATAGAGCACAGACAGGATAGACAGACACAGGGTATGGAGCACAGACAGGACAGACAGACACAGGGTATGGAGCACAAACAGGACAGACAGATACGGTATGGAACACAGACAGGACAGACACGGGGTATGGAACACAGACAGGACAGACAGACACGGTATGGAACACAGACAGACACAGGGTATGGAGCACAGACAGGACAGACAGACACAGAGTATGGAGCACAGACAGGACAGACAGAAACAGGGTATGGAGTACAAACAGGACAGACAGACACTGTATGGAACACAGACAGGACTGACACGGGGTATGGAACAGACAGGACAGACAGACACGGTATGGAACACAGACAGGACAGACAGACACAGGTTATGGAGCACAGACAGGACAGACAGACACAGGGTATGGAGCACAGACAGGACAGGCAGACACAGGGTATGGAGCACAGACAGGACAGACAGACACGGTATGGAACACAGACAGGACAGACACGGGGTATTGAACACAGACAGGACAGACAGACACGGTATGGAACACAGACAGGACAGACAGACACAGGGTATGGAGCACAGACAGACACAGGGTATGGAGCACAGACAGGACAGGCAGACACAGGGTATAGAGCACAGACAGGACAGCCAGACACGGTATGGAGCACAGACAGGACAGGCAGACACAGGGTATGGAACACAGACAGGACAGACAGACAGGGTATGAAACACAGACTGGACAGGCAGACAGGGTATGGAGCACAGACAGACACAGGGTATGGAGCACAGACAGGAAAGACAGACACGGTATGGAACACAGACAGGACATGCAAGGGGTATGGAACACAGACAGGACAGACAGACACGGTATGGAACACAGGACAGACAGACACAGGGTATGGAGCACAGACTGGACAGCCAGACACAGGGTATGGAGCACAAACAGGACAGACAGATACGGTATGGAACACAGACAGGACAGACACGGGGTATGGAACACAGACAGGACAGACAGACACGGTATGGAACACAGACAGACACAGGGTATGGAGCACAGACAGGACAGACAGACACAGAGTATGGAGCACAGCCAGGACAGACAGAAACAGGGTATGGAGTACAAACAGGACAGACAGACACGGTATGGAACACAGACAGGACAGACACGGGGTATGGAACAGACAGGACAGACAGACACGGTATGGAACACAGACAGGACAGACAGACACAGGTTATGGAGCACAGACAGGACAGACAGACACGGTATGGAGCACAGACAGGACAGGCAGACACAGGATATGGAGCACAGACCGGACAGACAGACACGGTATGGAACACAGACAGGACAGACACTGGGTATGGAACACAGACAGGACAGACAGACACGGTATGGAACACAGACAGGACAGACAGACACAGGGTATGGAGCACAGACAGACACAGGGTATGGAGCACAGACAGGACAGGCAGACACAGGGTATGGAGCACAGACAGGACAGGCAGACACGGTATGGAGCACAGACAGGACAGGCAGACACAGGGTATGGAACACAGACAGGACAGACAGACACAGGGTATGGAAGACAGACAGGACAGGCAGACAGGGTATGGAGCACAGACAGACACAGGGTATGGAGCACAGACAGGATAGACAGACATGGTATGGAACACAGACAGGACAGACAAGGGGTATGGAACACAGACAGGACAGACAGACACGGTATGGAACACAGGACAGACAGACACAGGGTATGGAGCACAGACTGGACATACAGACACAGGGTATAGAGCACAGACAGGACAGACAAACACAGGGTTTGGAACACAGACAGGACAGACACGGTATGGAACACAGACAGGACAGAGAGACACAGGGTATGGAGCACAGACAGGACTGACAGACACAGGGTATGGAACACAGAAAGGACAGACAGACACAGGGTATGAAACACAGGACAGGCAGACAGGGTATGGAGCACAGACAGGACAGAGAGACACAGGGTATGGAGCACAGACAGGACTGACAGACACAGGGTATGGAACACAGACAGGACAGACAGACACAGGGTATGAAACACAGGACAGGCAGACAGGGTATGGAGCACAGACAGGACAGACAGACACAGGGTATGGAGCACAGACAGGAAAGACAGACACAGGTATGGAAAACAGACAGGACAGACACGAGGTATGGAACACAGACAGGACAGACAGAGACGGTATGGAACACAGACAGGACAGACAAGGGGTATGGAACACAGAAAGGACAGACAGACACGGTATGAAACACAGGACAGACAGACACAGTGTATGGAGCACAGACTGGACAGACAGACACAGGGTATAGAGCACAGACAGGACAGACAGACACAGGGTATGGAACACAGACAGGACAGACAGGGTATGGAACACAGACAGGACAGAGAGACACAGGGTATGGAGCACACAGGACAGAGAGACACAGGGTATGGAGCACAGACAGGACTGACAGACACAGGGTATGGAACACAGGCAGGACAGACTGACACAGGGTATGGAGCACAGACAGACACAGGGTATGGAGCACAGACAGGACAGGCAGACACAGGGTATGGAGCACAGACAGGACAGGCAGACAGGGTATGGAGCACAGACAGGACAGAGAGACACAGGGTATGGAACGCAGACAGGACAGAGAGACACAGGGTATGGAACACAGACAGGACAGAGAGACACGGTATGGAACACAGACAGGACAGAGAGACACAGGGTATGGAGCACAGACAGGACAGAGAGACACGCTATGGAACAGACAGCACAGACAGACAGGGTATTGAACACAGACAGGACAGACAGATACAGGGTATGGAACACAGACAGAACAGACAGACACGCTATGGAACACAGACAGAACAGACCGACACAGGGTATGGAGCACAGACAGGACAGACCGACACAGGGTATGGAACACAGACAGGACAGACCGACACAGGGTATGGAACACAGACAGGACAGACCGACACAGGGAATGGAACACAGAAAGGACAGACCGACACAGGGTATGGAACACGGACAGGACACACCGACACAGGGTATGGAACACGGACAGGACAGACCGACACAGGGTATGGAACACGGACAGGACAGACCGACACAGGGAATGGAACTCGGAAAGGACAGACCGACAAAGGGTTTGGAGCACAGACAGGACAGACAGACAAAGGGTATGGAGCACGGACAGGACAGACAGACACGGTATGGAACACGGACAGGACAGACAGACACACGGTATGGAGCACGGACAGGACAGACAGACACAGGGTATGGAACACGGACAGGACAGATAGACACAGGGTATGGAACACGGACATGACAGACAGACACAGGTTATGGAACACAGACAGGACAGATAGACACTGGGTATGGAACACAGACAGGACAGAACACAGACAGGACAGATAGACACAGGGTATGGAACACAGACAGGACAGACAGACACAGGATATGGAACACAGACAGGAAAGGCAGACACAGAGTATGGAAAACAGAAAGAACAGACACAGGGTATGGAACACAGACAGGACAGACAGACACAGGGTATGGAGGACAGACAAACACAGGGTATGGAACACAGACAGGACAGGCAGACACAGGGTATGGAACACAGAAAGGACTGGGAGACACAGGGTATGGAACACAGACAGGACACGCAGACACAGGGTATGGAACACAGACAGGACAGACAGACAGGGTATGGAGCACAGACAGGACAGACAGACACAGGGTATGGAGCACAGACAGGACTGACAGACACAGGGTATGGAACACAGACAGGACAGGCAGACACGGTATGGAACACAGACAGGACAGGCAGACACAGGGTATGGAACACAGTAAGGACAGACAGACAGACACAGGGTATGGAACACAGACAGGACAGACAGACACAGGGTATGGAACACAGACAGGACAGACAGACACAGGGTATGGAACACAGACAGGGCAGGCAGACACAGGGTATGGAACACAGACAGGACAGGCAGACACAGGGTATGGAAAACAGAAAGGACAGACACAGGGTATGGAACACAGACAGGACAGACAGACACAGGGTATGGAGGACAGACAAACACAGGGTATGGAACACAGACAGGACAGGCAGACACAGGGTATGGAACACAGAAAGGACAGGGAGACACAGGGTATGGAACACAGACAGGACACGCAGACACAGGATATGGAACACAGACAGGACAGACAGACAGGGTATGGAGCACAGACAGGACAGACAGACACAGGGTATGGAGCACAGACAGGACAGACAGACACAGGGTATGGAACACAGACAGGACAGACAGACACAGGGTATGGAACACAGACAGGACCGACAGACACAGGGTATGGAACACAGACTGGACCGGCAGACACGGTATGGAACACAGATTGGACAGGCAGACACGGTATGGAACACGGACAGGACAGACACAGGGTATGGAGCACGGACAGGACAGACAGACACGGTATGGAACACGGACAGGACAGACACAGGGTATGGAACACAGACAGACACAGGGTATGGAACACAGACAGACACAGGGTATGGAGCACAGACAGGACAGACAGACACAGAATATGGAGCACAGACAGGACAGACAGAAACAGGGTATGGAGTACAAACAGGACAGACAGACACGGTATGGAACACAGACAGGACAGACACGGGGTATGGAACAGACAGGACAGACAGACACAGGTTATGGAGCACAGACAGGACAGACAGACACAGGGTATGGAGCACAGACAGGACAGGCAGACACAGGGTATGGAGCACAGACAGGACAGACAGACACGGTATGGAACACAGACAGGACAGACACGGGGTATTGAACACAGACAGGACAGACAGACACGGTATGGAACACAGACAGGACATACAGACACAGGGTATGGAGCACAGACAGATACAGGGTATGGAGCACAGACAGGACAGGCAGACACAGGGTATGGAGCACAGACAGGACAGGCAGACACGGTATGGAGCACAGACAGACCAGGCAGACAAAGGGTATGGAACACAGACAGTCAGACAGACACAGGTTATGGAACACAGACAGGACAGACAGACAGGGTATGAAACACAGACAGGACAGGCAGACATTGTATGGAGCACAGACAGACACAGGGTATGGAGCACAGACAGGATAGACAGACACGGTATGGAACACAGACAGGACAGACAAGGGGTATGGAACACAGACAGGACAGACAGACACGGTATGGAACACAGGACAGACAGACACAGGGTATGGAGCACAGACTGGACAGACAGACACAGGGTATAGAGCACAGACAGGACAGACAAACACAGGGTATGGAACACAGACAGGACAGACAAGGTATGGAACACAGACAGGACAGAGAGACACAGGGTATGGAGCACACAGGACAGAGAGACACAGGGTATGGAGAACAGACAGGACTGACAGACACAGGGTATGGAACACAGACAGGACAGACAGACAGGGTATGAAACACAGGACAGGCAGACAGGGTATGGAGCACAGACAGGACAGAGAGGCACAGGGTATGGAGCACAGACAGGACTGACAGACACAGGGTATGGAACACAGACAGGACAGACAGACACAGGGTATGAAACACAGGACAGGCAGACAGGGTATGGAGCACAGACAGGACAGACAGACACAGGGTATGGAGCACAGACAGGACAGAGAGACACAGGGTATGGAACGCAGACAGGACAGAGAGACACAGGGTATGGAACGCAGACAGGACAGAGAGACACGGTATGGAACACAGACAGGACAGAGAGACACAGGGTATGGAGCACAGACAGGACAGAGAGACACGCTATGAAACAGACAGGACAGACAGACAGGGTATTGAACACAGAAAGGACAGACAGATACAGGGTATGGAACACAGACAGGACAGACAGACACGCTATGGAACACAGACAGGACAGACAGACACAGGGTATGGAAAACGGACAGGACAGACCGACACAGGGGATGGAACACGGACAGGACAGACCGACACAGGGTATGGAACACGGACAGGACAGACCGACACAGGGAATGGAACTCGGAAAGGACAGACCGACACAGGGTTTGGAGCACAGACAGGACAGACAGACAAAGGGTATGGAGCACGGACAGGACAGACAGACACGGTATAGAACACGGACAGGACAGACACAGGGTATGGAACACGGACAGGATAGACAGACACAGGGTATGGAGCACGGACAGGACAGACAGACACAGGGTATGGAACACGGACAGGACAGATAGACACAGGGTATGGAACACAGACAGGACAGACAGACATGGTATGGAACACAGACAGGACAGACAGACACAGGGTATGGAACACAGACTGGACAGATAGACACTGGGTATGGAACACAGACAGGACCGAACACAGACAGGACAGATAGACACAGGGTATGGAACACAGACACGACAGACAGACACAGGGTATGAAACACAGACAGGACAGACAGACACAGGGTATGAAACACAGACAGGACAGACAGACACAGGGTATGGAGCACAGACAGGACAGACAGACACAGGGTATGGAACACAGACAGAACAGACAGACACAGGGTATGGAACACAGACAGGGCAGGCAGGCACAGGGTATGGAACACAGACAGGACAGGCAGACACAGGGTATGGAAAACAGAAAGGACAGACACAGGGTATGGAACACAGACAGGACAGACAGACACAGGGTATGGAGGACAGACAAACACAGGGTATGGAACACAGACAGGACAGGCAGACACAGGGTATGGAACACAGAAAGGACAGGGAGACACAGGGTATGGAACCCAGACAGGACAGACAGACATGGTATGGAGCACAGACAGGACAGACAGACACAGGGTATGGAGCACAGACAGGACTGACAGACACGGTATGGAACACAGACAGGACAGGCAGACACGGTATGGAACACAGACAGGACAGGCAGACACGGTATGGAACACAGACAGGACAGACAGACACAGGGTATGGAACACAGACAGGACAGACAGACACAGGGTATGGAACACAGACAGGACAGACAGACACAGGGTATGGAACACAGACAGGGCAGGCAGACACAGGGTATGGAACACAAACAGGACTGGCAGACACAGGGTATGGAAAACAGAAAGGACAGACACAGGGTATGGAACACAGACAGGACAGACAGACACAGGGTATGAAACACAGACAGGACAGGCAGACAGGGTATGGAGCACAGACAGACACAGGGTATGGAGCACAGACAGGATAGACAGACACGGTATGGAACACAGACAGGACAGACAAGGGGTATGGAACACAGACAGGACAGACAGACACGGTATGGAACACAGGACAGACAGACACAGGGTATGTAGCACAGACTGGACAGACAGACACAGGGTATAGAGCACAGACAGGACAGACAAACACAGGGTATGGAACACAGACAGGACAGACACGGTATGGAACACAGACAGGACAGAGAGACACAGGGTATGGAGCACAGACAGGACTGACAGACACAGGGTATGGAACACAGAAAGGACAGACAGACACAGGGTATGAAACACAGGACAGGCAGACAGGGTATGGAGCACAGACAGGACAGAGAGACACAGGGTATAGAGCACAGACAGGACAGACAAACACAGGGTATGGAACACAGACAGGACAGACACGGTATGGAGCACAGACAGGACTGACAGACACAGGGTATGGAACACAGACAGGACAGACAGACACAGGGTATGAAACACAGGACAGACAGACAGGGTATGGAGCACAGACAGGACAGACAGGCACAGGGTATGGAGCACAGACAGGATAGACAGACACGGTATGGAACACAGACAGGACAGACACGGGGTATGGAACACGGACAGACAGACACGGTATGGAACACAGACAGGACAGACACACAGGGTATGGAGCACAGACAGATCAGACAGACACAGGGTATGGAGCACAGACAGGAAAGACAGACACAGGTATGGAACACAGACAGGACAGACACGGGGTATGGAACACAGACAGGACAGACAGACACGGTATGGAACACAGACAGGACAGACAAGGGGTATGGAACACAGAAAGGACAGACAGACACGGTATGGAACACAGGACAGACAGACACAGGGTATGGAGCACAGACTGGATAGACAGACACAGGGTATAGAGCACAGACAGGACAGACAGACACAGGGTATGGAACACAGACAGGACAGACACGGTATGGAACACAGACAGGACAGAGAGACACAGGGTATGGAGCACACAGGACAGAGAGACACAGGGTATGGAGCACAGACAGGACTGACAGACACAGGGTATGGAACACAGGCAGGACAGACAGACACAGGGTATGGAGCACAGACAGACACAGGGTATGGAGCACAGACAGGACAGGCAGACACAGGGTATGGAGCACAGACAGGACAGGCAGACACGGTATGGAGCACAGACAGGACAGAGAGACACAGGGTATGGAACGCAGACAGGACAGAGAGACACAGGGTATGGAACGCAGACAGGACAGAGAGACACGGTATGGAACACAGGCAGGACAGAGAGACACAGGGTATGGAGCACAGACAGGACAGAGAGACACGCTATGGAACAGACAGGACAGACAGACAGGGTATTAAACACAGAAAGGACAGACAGATACAGGGTATGGAACACAGACAGGACAGACAGACACGCTATGGAACACAGACAGGACAGACCGACACAGGGTATGGAGCACAGACAGGACAGACCGACACAGGGTATGGAACACAGACAGGACAGACCGACACAGGGTATGGAACACAGACAGGACAGACCGACACAGGGAATGGAACACAGAAAGGACAGACCAACACAGGGTATGGAACACGGACAGGACAGACCGACACAGGGTATGGAACACGGACAGGACAGACCGACACAGGGAATGGAACTCAGAAAGGACAGACCGACACAGGGTTTGGTGCACGGACAGGACAGACAGACAAAGGGTATGGAGCACGGACAGGACAGACAGACATGGTATGGAACACGGACAGGACAGACAGACACAGGGTATGGAGCACGGACAGGACAGACAGACACAGGGTATGGAACATGGACAGGACAGATAGACACAGGGTATGGAACACAGACAGGACAGACAGATATGGTATGGAACACAGACAGGACAGACAGACACAGGGTATGGAACACAGACAGGACAGATAGACACTGGGTATGGAACACAGACAGGACAGAACACAGACAGGACAGATAGACACAGGGTATGGAACACAGACAGGACAGACAGACACAGGGTATGAAACACAGACAGGACAGACAGACACAGGGTATGAAACACAGACAGGACAGACAGACAGACACAGGGTATGGAGCACAGACAGGACAGGCAGACACAGGGTATGGAACACAGACAGGACAGACAGACACAGGGTATGGAACACAGACAGGGCAGGCAGACACAGGGTATGGAACACAGACAGGACAGGCAGACACAGAGTATGGAAAACAGAAAGGACAGACACAGGGTATGGAACACAGACAGGACAGACAGACACAGGGTATGGAGGACAGACAAACACAGGGTATGGAACACAGACAGGACAGGCAGACACAGGGTATGGAACACAGAAAAGACAGGGAGACACAGGGTATGGAACACAGACAGGACACGCAGACACAGGGTATGGAACACAGACAGGACAGAAAGACAGGGTATGGAGCACAGACAGGACAGACAGACACAGGGTATGGAACACAGACAGGACAGGCAGACACGGTATGGAACACAGACAGGACAGGCAGACACGGTATGGAACACAGACAGGACAGACAGACACAGGGTATGGAACACAGACAGGACAGACAGACACAGGGTATGGAACACAGACAGGACCGACAGACACAGGGTATGGAACACAGACCGGACCGGCAGACACGGTATGGAACACAGATAGGACAGGCAGACACGGTATGGAACACGGACAGGACAGACACAGGGTATGGAGCATGGACAGGACAGACAGACACGGTATGGAACACGGACAGGACAAACACAGGGTATGGAACACAGACAGACACAGGGTATGGAACACAGACATACACAGGGTATGGAGCACAGACAGGACAGACAGACACAGAGTATGGAGCACAGACAGGACAGACAGAAACAGGGTATGGAGTACAAACAGGACTGACAGACACGGTATGGAACACAGACAGGACAGACACGGGGTATGGAACAGACAGGACAGACAGACACGGTATGGAACACAGACAGGACAGACAGACACAGGTTATGGAGCACAGACAGGACAGACAGACACAGGGTATGGAGCACAGACAGGACAGACAGACACAGGGTATGGAGCACAGACAGGACAGGCAGACACAGGGTATGGAGCACAGACAGGACAGACAGACACGGTATGGAACACAGACAGGACAGACACGGGGTATTGAACACAGACAGGACAGACAGACACGGTATGGAACACAGACAGGACATACAGACACAGGGTATGGAGCACAGACAGACACAGGGTATGGAGCACCGACAGGACAGGCAGACACAGGGTATGGAGCACAGACAGGACAGGCAGACACGGTATGGAGCACAGACAGGACAGGCAGACACAGGGTATGGAACACAGACAGGACAGGCAGACAGGGTATGGAGCACAGACAGACACAGGGTATGGAGCACAGACAGGATAGACAGACACGGTATGGAACACAGACAGGACAGACAAGGGGTATGGAACACAGACAGGACAGACAGACATGGTATGGAACACAGGACAGACAGACACAGGGTATGGAGCACAGACTGGACAGACAGACACAGGGTATAGAGCACAGACAGGACAGACAAACACAGGGTATGGAACACAGAAAAGGACAGACACGGTATGGAACACAGACAGGACAGAGAGACACAGGGTATGGAGCACACAGGACAGAGAGACACAGGGTATGGAGCACAGACAGGACTGACAGACACAGGGTATGGAACACAGACAGGACAGACAGACACAGGGTATGAAACACAGGACAGGCAGACAGGGTATGGAGCACAGACAGGACAGAGAGGCACAGGGTATGGAGCACAGACAGGACTGACAGACACAGGGTATGGAACACATACAGGACAGACAGACACAGGGTATGAAACACAGGACAGGCAGACAGGGTATGGAGCACAGACAGGACAGACAGACACAGGGTATGGAGCACAGACAGGACAGAGAGACACAGAGTATGGAACGCAGACAGGACAGAGAGACACAGGGTATGGAACACAGACAGGACAGAGAGACACGGTATGGAACACAGACAGGACAGAGAGACACGCTATGGAACAGACAGGACAGACAGACAGGGTATTGAACACAGAAAGGACAGACAGATACAGGGTATGGAACACAGACAGGACAGACAGACATGCTATGGAACACAGACAGGACAGACCGACACAGGGTATGGAACACAGACAGGACAGACCGACACAGGGTATGGAACACAGACAGGACAGACCGACACAGGGTATGGAACACAGACAGGACAGACCGACACAGGGAATGGAACACAGAAAGGACAGACCGACACAGGGTATGGAGCACAGACAGGACAGACCGACACAGGGTATGGAACACGGACAGGACAGACCGACACAGGGTATGGAACACGGACAGGACAGACCGACACAGGGTATGGAACACGGACAGGACACGGACAGGACAGACCGACACAGGGAATGGAACTCGGAAAGGACAGACCGACACAGGGTTTGGAGCACAGACAGGACAGACAGACAAAGGGTATGGAGCATGGACAGGACAGACAGACACGGTATGGAACACGGACAGGACAGACACAGGGTATGGAACACGGACAGGATAGGCAGACACAGGGTATGGAGCACAGACAGGACAGACAGACACAGGGTATGGAACACGGACAGGACAGATAGACACAGGGTATGGAACACAGACAGGACAGGCAGACATGGTATGGAACACAGACAGGACAGACAGACACAGGGTATGGAACACAGACTGGACAGATAGACACTGGGTATGGAACACAGACAGGACAGAACACAGACAGGAGAGATAGACACAGGGTATGGAACACAGACAGGACAGACAGACACAGGGTATGAAACACAGACAGGACAGACAGACACAGGGTATGAAACACAGACAGGACAGACAGACACAGGGTATGGAGCACAGACAGGACAGGCAGACACAGGGTATGGAACACAGACAGGACAGACAGACACAGGGTATGGAACACAGACAGGGCAGGCAGGCACAGGGTATGGAACACAGACAGGACAGGCAGACACAGGGTATGGAAAACAGAAAGGACAGACACAGGGTATGGAACACAGACAGGACAGACAGACACAGGGTATGGAGGACAGACAAACACAGGGTATGGAACACAGACAGGACAGGCAGACACAGGGTATGGAACACAGAAAGGACAGGGAGACACAGGGTATAGAACACAGACAGGACAGACAGACACAGGGTATGGAACACAGACAGGGCAGGCAGACACAGGGTATGGAACACAGACAGGACAGGCAGACACAGAGTATGGAAAACAGAAAGGACAGACACAGGGTATGGAACACAGACAGGACAGACAGACACAGGGTATGGAGGACAGACAAACACAGGGTATGGAACACAGACAGGACAGGCAGACACAGGGTATGGAACACAGAAAAGACAGGGAGACACAGGGTATGGAACACAGACAGGACACGCAGACACAGGGTATGGAACACAGACAGGACAGACAGACAGGGTATGGAGCACAGACAGGACAGACAGACACAGGGTATGGAACACAGACAGGACAGGCAGACACGGTATGGAACACAGACAGGACAGGCAGACACGGTATGGAACACAGACAGGACAGGCAGACACGGTATGGAACACAGACAGGACAGACAGACACAGGGTATGGAACACAGACAGGACAGACAGACACAGGGTATGGAACACAGACAGGACCGACAGACACAGGGTATGGAACACAGACCGGACCGGCAGACACGGTATGGAACACAGATAGGACAGGCAGACACGGTATGGAACACGGACAGGACAGACACAGGGTATGGAGCACGGACAGGACAGACAGACACGGTATGGAACACGGACAGGACAAACACAGGGTATGGAACACAGACAGACACAGGGTATGGAACACAGACATACACAGGGTATGGAGCACAGACAGGACAGACAGACACAGAGTATGGAGCACAGACAGGACAGACAGAAACAGGGTATGGAGTACAAACAGGACTGACAGACACGGTATGGAACACAGACAGGACAGACACGGGGTATGGAACAGACAGGACAGACAGACACGGTATGGAACACAGACAGGACAGACAGACACAGGTTATGGAGCACAGACAGGACAGACAGACACAGGGTATGGAGCACAGACAGGACAGACAGACACAGGGTATGGAGCACAGACAGGACAGGCAGACACAGGGTATGGAGCACAGACAGGACAGACAGACACGGTATGGAACACAGACAGGACAGACACGGGGTATTGAACACAGACAGGACAGACAGACACGGTATGGAACACAGACAGGACATACAGACACAGGGTATGGAGCACAGACAGACACAGGGTATGGAGCACCGACAGGACAGGCAGACACAGGGTATGGAGCACAGACAGGACAGGCAGACACGGTATGGAGCACAGACAGGACAGGCAGACACAGGGTATGGAACACAGACAGGACAGGCAGACAGGGTATGGAGCACAGACAGACACAGGGTATGGAGCACAGACAGGATAGACAGACACGGTATGGAACACAGACAGGACAGACAAGGGGTATGGAACACAGACAGGACAGACAGACACGGTATGGAACACAGGACAGACAGACACAGGGTATGGAGCACAGACTGGACAGACAGACACAGGGTATAGAGCACAGACAGGACAGACAAACACAGGGTATGGAACACAGACAGGACAGACACGGTATGGAACACAGACAGGACAGAGAGACACAGGGTATGGAGCACACAGGACAGAGAGACACAGGGTATGGAGCACAGACAGGACTGACAGACACAGGGTATGGAACACAGACAGGACAGACAGACACAGGGTATGAAACACAGGACAGGCAGACAGGGTATGGAGCACAGACAGGACAGAGAGGCACAGGGTATGGAGCACAGACAGGACTGACAGACACAGGGTATGGAACACATACAGGACAGACAGACACAGGGTATGAAACACAGGACAGGCAGACAGGGTATGGAGCACAGACAGGACAGACAGACACAGGGTATGGAGCACAGACAGGACAGAGAGACACAGGGTATGGAACGCAGACAGGACAGAGAGACACAGGGTATGGAACACAGACAGGACAGAGAGACACGGTATGGAACACAGACAGGACAGAGAGACACGCTATGGAACAGACAGGACAGACAGACAGGGTATTGAACACAGAAAGGACAGACAGATACAGGGTATGGAACACAGACAGGACAGACAGACATGCTATGGAACACAGACAGGACAGACCGACACAGGGTATGGAACACAGACAGGACAGACCGACACAGGGTATGGAACACAGACAGGACAGACCGACACAGGGTATGGAACACAGACAGGACAGACCGACACAGGGAATGGAACACAGAAAGGACAGACCGACACAGGGTATGGAGCACAGACAGGACAGACCGACACAGGGTATGGAACACGGACAGGACAGACCGACACAGGGTATGGAACACGGACAGGACAGACCGACACAGGGTATGGAACACAGACAGGACACGGACAGGACAGACCGACACAGGGAATGGAACTCGGATTGGACAGACCGACACAGGGTTTGGAGCACAGACAGGACAGACAGACAAAGGGTATGGAGCACGGACAGGACAGACAGACACGGTATGGAACACGGACAGGACAGACACAGGGTATGGAACACGGACAGGATAGGCAGACACAGGGTATGGAGCACAGACAGGACAGACAGACACAGGGTATGGAACACGGACAGGACAGATAGACACAGGGTATGGAACACAGACAGGACAGGCAGACATGGTATGGAACACAGACAGGACAGACAGACACAGGGTATGGAACACAGACTGGACAGATAGACACTGGGTATGGAACACAGACAGGACAGAACACAGACAGGAGAGATAGACACAGGGTATGGAACACAGACAGGACAGACAGACACAGGGTATGAAACACGGACAGGACAGACCGACACAGGGTATGGAACACGGACAGGACAGACCGACACAGGGTATGGAACACGGACAGGACACGGACAGGACAGACCGACACAGGGAATGGAACTCGGAAAGGAAAGACCGACACAGGGTTTGGAGCACAGACAGGACAGACAGACAAAGGGTATGGAGCACGGACAGGACAGACAGACACGGTATGGAACACGGACAGGACAGACACAGGGTATGGAACACAGACAGGATAGGCAGACACAGGGTATGGAGCACAGACAGGACAGACAGACACAGGGTATGGAACACGGACAGGACAGATAGACACAGGGTATGGAACACAGACAGGACAGGCAGACATGGTATGGAACACAGACAGGACAGACAGACACAGGGTATGGAACACAGACTGGACAGATAGACACTGGGTATGGAACACAGACAGGACAGAACACAGACAGGAGAGATAGACACAGGGTATGGAACACAGACAGGACAGACAGACACAGGGTATGAAACACAGACAGGACAGACAGACACAGGGTATGAAACACAGACAGGACAGACAGACACAGGGTATGGAACACAGACAGGACAGACAGACAGGGTATGGAGCACAGACAGGACAGACAGACACAGGGTATGGAGCACAGACAGGACTGACAGACACAGGGTATGGAACACAGACAGGACAGGCAGACACGGTATGGAACACAGACAGGACAGGCAGACACGGTATGG
The DNA here is from genome assembly GCA_031769625.1 of Taudactylus pleione. Taxonomy (NCBI): domain Eukaryota; kingdom Metazoa; phylum Chordata; class Amphibia; order Anura; family Myobatrachidae; genus Taudactylus; species Taudactylus pleione. The sequence goes on from JAUIMM010000536.1 coordinate 1,952,952, forward strand.
AACACAGACAGGACAGACAGACACAGGGTATGGAACACAGAAAGGACAGACAGACAGACACAGGGTATGGAGCACAGACAGTACAGACAGACACAGGGTATGGAACACAGACAGGACAGACAGACACAGGGTATGGAACACAGACAGGGCAGGCAGACACAGGGTATGGAACACAGACAGGACTGGCAGACACAGGGTATGGAAAACAGAAAGGACAGACACAGGGTATGGAACACAGACAGGACAGACAGACACAGGGTATGGAGGACAGACAAACACAGGGTATGGAACACAGACAGGACAGGCAGACACAGGGTATGGAACACAGAAAGGACAGGGAGACACAGGGTATGGAACACAGACAGGACACGCAGACACAGGGTATGGAACACAGACAGGACAGACAGACAGGGTATGGAGCACAGACAGGACAGACAGACACAGGGTATGGAGCACAGACAGGACAGACAGACACAGGGTATGGAACACAGACAGGACAGGCAGACACGGTATGGAACACAGACAGGACAGACAGACACGGTATAGAACACAGACAAGACAGACAGACACAGGGTATGGAACACAGAAAGGACAGACAGACACAGGGTATGGAACACAGACAGGACAGACAGACACAGGGTATGGAACACAGACAGGACCGACAGACACAGGCTATGGAACACAGACAGGACCGGCAGACACGGTATGGAACACAGACAGGACAGGCAGACACGGTATGGAACACCGACAGGACAGACACAGGGTATGGAGCACGGACAGGACAGACAGACACGGTATGGAAAACGGACAGGACAGACACAGGGTATGGAACACGGACAGGATAGACAGACACAGGGTATGGAGCACGGACAGGACAGACAGACACAGGGTATGGAACACAGACAGGACAGACAGACACAGGGTATGGAACACAGACAGGACAGATAGACACAGGGTATGGAACACAGACAGGACAGACAGATATGGTATGGAACACAGACAGGACAGACAGACTCAGGGTATGGAACACAGACAGGACAGATAGACACTGGGTATGGAACACAGACAGGACAGAACACAGACAGGACAGATAGACACAGGGTATGGAACACAGACAGGACAGACAGACACAGGGTATGAAACACAGATAGGATAGACAGACACAGGGTATGAAACACAGACAGGACAGACAGACACAGGGTATGGAGCACAGACAGGACAGGCAGACACGGGGTATGGAACACAGACAGGACAAACAGACACAGGGTATGGAACACAGACAGGGCAGGCAGACACACGGTATGGAACACAGACAGGACAGGCAGACACAGGGTATGGAACACAGAAAGGACAGGGAGACACAGGGTATGGAGGACAGACAAACACAGGGTATGGAACACAGACAGGACAGGCAGACACAGGGTATGGAACACAGAAAGGACAGGGAGACACAGGGTATGGAACACAGACAGGACACGCAGACACAGGGTATGGAACACAGACAGGACAGACAGACAGGGTATGGAGCACAGACAGGACAGACAGACACAGGGTATGGAGCACAGACAGGACAGACAGACACAGGGTATGGAACACAGACAGGACAGGCAGACACGGTATGGAACACAGACAGGACAGGCAGTCACGGTATGGAACACAGACAGGACAGACAGACAGACACAGGGTATGGAACACAGACAGTACAGACAGACACAGGGTATGGAACACAGAAAGGACAGACAGACAGACACAGGGTATGGAACACAGACAGTACAGACAGACACAGGGTATGGAACACAGACAGGACAGACAGACACAGGTTATGGAACACAGACAGGGTAGGCAGACACAGGGTATGGAACACAGACAGGACAGGCAGACACAGGGTATGGAAAACAGAAAGGACAGACACAGGGTATGGAACACAGACAGGACAGACAGACACAGGGTTTGGAGGACACACAAACACAGGGTATGGAACACAGACAGGACAGGCAGACACAGGGTATGGAACACAGACAGGACAGGCAGACACGGTATGGAACACAGACAGGACAGGCAGACACGGTATGGAACACAGACAGGACAGACAGACACAGGGTATGGAACACAGAAAGGACAGACAGACACAGGGTATGGAACACAGACAGGACAGACAGACACAGGGTATGGAACACAGACAGGACAGACAGACACAGGGTATGGAACACAGACAGGACCGGCAGACACGGTATGGAACACAGACAGGACAGGCAGACACAGGGTATGGAACACAGAAAGGACAGACAGACACAGGGTATGGAACACAGATAGGACAGACAGGGTATGGAGCACAGACAGGACAGACAGACACAGGGTATGGAACACAGATAGGACAGACAGACACAGGGTATGGAGTACAGACAGGACAGACAGACACAGGGTATGGAACACAGACAGGACAGACAAATACAGGGTATGAAACACAGACAGGACAGACAGACATGGTATGGAACACAGAAAGGACAGACAGACACAGGGTATGGAACACAGACAGGACAGACAGACACAGGGTATGGAACACAGATAGGACAGACAGACATGGTATGGAACACAGATATATGACAGACAGACAGACACAGGGTATGGAGCACAGATAGGACAGACAGACACAGGGTATGGAGTACAGACTGGACAGACAGACACAGGGTATGGAACACAGACAGGACAGACAGGGTTTGGAACACAGAAAGGACAGACAGACACAGGGTATGGAACACAGAAAGGACAGACAGACACAGGGTGTGGAGCACAGACGGTACAGACAGACAGGGTATGGAACACAGAAAGGAGAGACAGACACAGGGTATGGAACACAGAAAGGACAGACAGACACAGGGTATGGAACACAGACAGGACAGACAGACACAGGGTATGGAGCACAGACAGGACAGACCACCCACAGCTATAGCGAGCGGCCAGGAAGATGCTCGCGAAGGTCCAGACCATCACGACCATCAGGCTTGCGACGAGACCCATGTGGTAGGGTCTCATTTTCGCAAGCCCGAGAGTGCTTTTTAAAGTGATTGTGTTTTTGGGCTGTGGAACTGCACTTCCCAGCATGCCTTCCCTGAGAAAAAAACATGGCTTTTTAGCAATACTGTTGCAGGCCAGGGTGTGATATGTTGTAACATATTTTTAAAAATTAAAATCATGTTTGAAGAAGGATCAAAACATTTTTTCATTGATAATTACATTTTTTTTTTTTTATTTGGATTTTTTCACATTCCTAATCCATAATAAATAATAACAGTTTGCATAAAAGCATCATTACATATTGCATAACTTTTGGTAAAAAATTAAATTAATCAATTTTTGACGATTTTTAAAAATACATGATTTTCTGGACGAATTTGGTTTAGTATACCCATCACACAATGAAGATGTGGACACACTTGCAGATGTGGTTGAGAGTGAGCCTGTGCCGACACCAGATGTGCCTCCTCCACCTCCTACAAACTCATCACCTCGAAATGAGGCAGGCCCATCACATGGAACGATACAAAATCAAGGTAGACCTTGTGTGCCTTCCAGGGGCACTAACCAGATTTAAATTTTGGACATACATAAGGAAAGTTCTGGGTGAAATAAATTAAAAATCATCAATCGGAAGTTTATTTCTTTGCACCCGACTCCGGGAAGCGGAATTTACGGATCCGGGGGGAACGTCGCTTACCCTGCTGGGAGCTCGGTCCAGCCACAGCAGGGCATTGGTCCCCCTCACCTTCTCTTGGGCCAGTCAGATGTTCTTTCATCTCCCTGACATCTTGGCTTATGGACCTTAAATAGGATGTTTGCTCCAACATGCTGGCCTGGATAGCCTCCATGGCTGCTGCTTGCCTTAACACTGCCACCCCAGTGGCGGAACTCCCGGAGACAGTGAAGTCATTTGCCGCCGGGCGCCAGCCCTGAAGGGGGCACCTGGCTCCATTGTCCCTGGGAGCTGCATCGAGAAGGAGCGCCGCTGATCGGCGCTCCACCTCCATTGGCGTAACTACAGGGGGTGCGGTCGCACCCCCTGCACCCTCCATTTGCCGGGCGTCCGCTGAGTGTTTTACCATTGGGCGCCCGGCTACTATTCAAACCCCTGGCGGCAGCCAGAGGACGGAGCTCAGGAGTGAGCTCCGTCTTCCAGGTCCCGCAGTGCTGGGGGCAATTACAGGGGGCTCACTACTGGGTGAAACTACCGGGGGCTCACTACTGGAGGTACTGCATAGGGGGACCATTACTGGAGAGCACTACATAGGCGGGCACTGCATAGGGGGACCACTACTGGGGGCATTTTATAAAAGGAACTGCATAAGTGGGGCGGCGGCAACTGGGGCCGGCATAGGTGCTGGGGGAGTGGTACATTTTAGTTTGGGGGGGGGCACCAACATTTATCTTGCCTCCGGGCACCTGGGATGAAGTTACGCCACTGTGCCACCCTAAGCCCATCCATGACTTCGGTAAGGGTGGAGGATGGGGAAGGCACAATTGATGGAGCTTGTGCCGTCATCCCGTCCATTTCAACACTTTCAGCCATGTTACTTCCTAAAAAAATGAAGACAAATATTTTATTTTGTGAAACAAAAAAGTCAGAGAGACAGGTGTATGCAAATTATTACCTGACTCAGCATGTGGGTCATCTTGTGGAGGGTTTTGATAGTTGATGTTTGCCTCCTCCACTAACCTCCATTCTAAGGCCCCCACAAGTTGATGTTGCCTTTTGGTTAAAGCCAAGGTGCCAGGGAGACGACCTCCTGGCCCCTGAAAGTGTTTTCTCTGTAAATCCAGCTTCTTGTTTAGTTGGCTGCAAAGGTCACTCCACCTTTAGGACAAATTTGCATCATTAAATTTCCAACAAAAATTATCTGGTTATGAGTTATCTAGATATATTGACCATTTGGCAAATAATTATCATTTTTCATGGTAAACAAGAGTAAATGTTATAAAAAATTACGGTAGTAACCAAAAATGTAACATTCAAAGTAATAGATTTACTTTTTTTCTCATAAATCCTGGGGCCAATTTAGAGTAGTGCTTCCGATTAATGGCCCTCATTCAGAGCCGGACGCTCTGAGCAGAGCGCTCGTTCTGAATGAGGGCCGTCCTCCATAAAAATGGAGCGTCCTCCTGGACGCTCGTATAGCTGTGGGTCACCACGCACAGCTCATACGAGCGTGCAGGATGATGGTCGCAATGGTCTTGACCATCGCGACCATCGCCAGTGCGACCAGAACCTGTGGTCGGGGTTTTCGACCACAAGCCCTGGAGTGGTTTTGGCTCTATCAGAGCCAAAATCACTCCCACTGACATCACTAGTGATGTCAGTGGGGCCGGCTTCTGACGGTAGGCGTTCCCTTGGGAATGCCTCCGTCTGGGAGGCACGCCCACCAAAGGGGGCGTCCTGTCAATCAACATCGACAGCACGCCCCCTTTGATCAGACACAACGAGCGAAGGAAAGTCCTTCGCTCGTCGCGTCTGGCGCATGCGAACGGCGGAGCTCCCTCCGTCATGCGCATGCGCAGTGCACACCATCAACCCACTTGCGAGCGGACAGCCGCTTGCGAGTGGGTCTGAATGAGGCCCAATGATCTTTGATAATTTCACCCAGACTTTCCCTGTCTTTTTCTTAGAGATGTTATGTCCCAATTTAAATCTGGTTAGTGCCACCTGGATGAGTGTATCGGTTAGCAGACAAGGTTTATCTTGATCTGGTACCGTTCCATGTGATGGGCCAGCCACATTTGGAGGTGATGTGTTTGTATTTGCTGGAGGATCGTCCAGTGTGGCCTCAGGCTCAATTCTCTCAAACACATCTGGAAGAGTGTCCAATACTTCTATATCTGTTGCTATTCCCAAACCAAATTTGTCCAGAAAATCATGTATATCTACCATGCAGTCCTCCACATTGGCCTCCTGAGAATCCATGACTGCAAATGTTAACAAACCTGGCGTTGCTATTTATAGCAAAATGCGTATGCGGCAGCAGCGACTATGCGCCACTCCCACGCAATGAACAAGCTACCAACACACCCTTTAAAAACGCACGTCACAATTCCACACTTTAACAAAGAGCTGCGGAGGGTTGGGAGAGTACTACTGGCCGCCCAGGCACATCCTAGCTATGGAATGAGGTGAGTCACATGATGTATGATAGGTGTTGTGTTCTTATAGATGTATTAATACAACAAAAGTCTTGTGTTTATCCACCATTTTGGAATGGCCAACCAATCAGACTGCACTCTAGTTGATATAAAGTTCACACAGTGTAATATTTGTCATTGCCATCATAAGACCAGCCAGTTTCAGTAGGCGGGAGCTCCGCGTGCTTAACGCTGTAATGGACCGGCGCCTGGGGACCGTGGGCCCGCATGTGCCCAACAGCATTAAAATGCATGCGTACGCGGAAGTTCGGAGGAGGCTTCGCCATACGGGGTTTCCCCCGCGCTGTAGTGCAGCAGGAGCGGAGGTGGTCAGATCTCAGGAGGCGAACCCCGGGCCTCCTCGACCAACTGCGTTAGTAAGTTATGCGTTTTATTGGCATTGCGTCGTGTGCTTTGTGTTGTATATGCTTTTCTGTGTGTGTGTGTGTTTGTTTTATTCACTGAATTTTAAGGACTGTTTGTTTGTTTCTTTTTAAGGTTTGCATCCATTTTGGCTTTAATTTAAAATGGCTGCCAACAAGTTTATGTCATGTTTGAACTAATGTTTATGTGAATTTTTCACCACTTTTGCAGTCATTAGGTGTGTGTGTGTGTGTGTGTACTGGTGTCTCTGAATTTGTGTGTATGTGGCAATATTTGTCAAACAACATGGGTAATGACATTTCTTTGTTAAACTATCAGATGTCTGTCAATTTGATAGTCAGGCGACATTTTATGCATTGTCTGGGTATGTAATTCTCTGGCTATTGAATTTTGAAATTTCCACAAAAAAAGGCCACAACCATTTGTTCTGCTAAACCAGGTATATCTGAATATGATGGCTTAATAAACGTGTAATTCTGCAAACCCAGAGTCTGGATTTTGATGGTATTACCTGTAAAAAAAAGCACTGTTGTACTTTTAAAAAATCAAACAAATCAAAATGAGTGAAGCGTGGGCGTATTGGGCAGTGGGCACAGTGTCGACATGTGCAGAATGTTCACCTATGAAATGTCGACTTTCTGCATGGACCGGAGGGGGAGGGTTAGGGTTATGCTGTGGGAGGGGAGATTAGGGTTAGGCACTAGGTGGATGGTTAGAGGTTCTGATTAGATCTGCCGGAAGTCGTCATGACGTCACCGCCGGAACCAGGAAAGTCACCACTAGTGATGTTTTCCAGCAATTATATCATGTCGATAAGATAAATGTCAACATGGTCAGTAAATGTCGACATATCCTATCCCACCCCTTCGAAGGATGCGTTGGTCCAACGATGTGGTTGCTCATCGCTGTCAGGTCAATGGACCACACTCCCATTCAGCCATCATAGAGCACAGCTTTATGAATGGCGAATATGAGGCTGTTATAGCTTTTAATGAACTTCTATAACTCACTCAGAGCTCATAGTAATTCTGGTTAATACAGAGTATTTAAAGATAGGTGTATTGTACAGGTGACCTGGTAATAAAACAGCGAGCAGACACAATCCCGCATGGCATCCTCAGACCAGATATTTATAGCTGTCCATATATAACATTTGAAAGAACACTAGCCCCTACTAATGGGCTTGTCATGAGACTGGTGTGTCCCATAAATCTCCCATCCGCTGACCCTATATCCTGGCACCCTGGAGTATCACTAGAATGCAGGGAACAGCGTTAGGTGTTACCTATTACAGGACCCCCCGAGGACGGAGCACGATCAGAATTAAAAATAATCCACCTGCAGATTTGTAACTAATTAGCATCACTACTTACACATAGACATTAATCGCAACTCTCTACTGATTGTGTAATGTAGATCAAGAGGCTTAAGAGATGCAGGCAGATTGCTGTTCTGACTATTCCGTATACTATGACGATAACATTAGTAGAACTGGCTTTGACTGGGGGCTCTTAGCTGGGAAATAGGTGGGAATATTTGATAGATAGATATCTGTAATTTACGGCCATGTCAGGGTGATTTACGAACGTGCAACAAAATTTGACGCCACATGCTAATTACAGCACAAATTTACTCATTTTTTTTGTATGGATTTCTGGGAAACAAGATGGCCGCCTTTCTTGGGGTGCAATCACCTGATGGGAGGAGTTGGGCAGGTTGGGGGCGATCATTGCTTGGTGTGGATTGTTGCATGACGTCTCCATATTACATCTCCATATGCAAAATCAAAGGATGTTTGAATGAGGTACAGACAACTGCACCTACTCTCCCAGCATTTTGGGTGGGAGAGGGGGGCCTCTGGATTTTTGTGAAGTCCCTCAGACTCCTGGTAAAGTTAATCACCCTCCCATATCCAGCTCAACTTCTTTGTAAAATGAGCAGGACATGGGGCGTGATTATTAAGGTCATGTCATCTTAGCACTGTTCCCTCTCCGCAGACCTGATGGGCGGAGCCAGACAATGAGCTGCGCCTGGCCACACCTCCACGATGATCAGCTGCATCTCTCCTCTGGAACTCTCCCACAAGGGGAATTGGCAAAATGTTCCCCCGTGAAGTGGGCTTTCTGAAGGGGGGGGCTTGAGTGAATAGTGACATTGTGCATTTCCCTCACCTCCCACAATGACCTCCAGCTGGCACTACCCTGATTCAATAATAGGATATTTTGGCCAAAAACACATAGGATCCATCATAAATTCATGGATCTATGTATTTTGCCTTTGTGGCGGTGAAAAAACTGCACTTTTTGGTGATTTTATTTCTAGGGACACATCAGGGCTCGATATAAAAATCCATTATAAGTGCCGGCATCGGGCGGCACTTCAGGACTAATTGGATAGCCCCAGGGGATCCATTAGCATCCGAACAGTGGGCCTGATTCAGAGCCGCTCGTAAGCGGCCGCTCGTTCGCTCCGAGCGATGTTTGCCCAACTGCGCATGCGTACGGATCGTTATATGCATGCGCGAACCAGTCAGTGCGGCCGAAATTCGTTTGTTCGCTAAACAGCGAATGCCTGCTATTTTGAGTGACAGGAGGAGGCGTATGTGGGTGGTAACGGGAAGGTGCTTGAAAATGGGGAGTGGAGATCCGAACGCAGGCGTGCTTAAAGGTCAAAACGGGCGTTTTATGGGTGTGCATAATTAATACAGCAGCGTCATTGAGCACGTCACTGGGTTATTTTATAGCCAGAACTGCTCGCAAGATTGTGGTAGCAAAAACCAACCACAAGAATAGCGAGCAGTTTATACGCTGGTCGATGTACTCGATTAATCTAATAAATAGCGGACATGACGTAGGATGCGAGCGGCCAGGGGGCGTATTTATCCAAAAAACGACCGCAAGTTTTGTTCGCTCGTTCAGACCTAGAGGCGTGAACAGACCGCAAAGAACGAACGGTTCATTTGAATAGCCACCCCTATTTTCTGGACGAGCGATCGCTAATTGCGTCCGGCTCTGAATCAGGCCCCGTGTTTGGGGCCAGGGGCGTATCAACCCATTGGTCAGGTTGGCACTCGCCAGGGGCACCGACCAAAGGGGGGGTGCCGCCCGGCAGTGCCACCAGTAGCCAAGGGGTTGACAAGGCCCCCGGTCGCGTCAGGAGCTGGGATCAGATAAGTTGAATTTTTTTTTGTTCTTTGTGTGTGTGTAAGCCTGGCACGGGGGGGGGGGGCACTGAAATAGGGGGTGTCCGCTACTGGGGGCACTTTATGGGGGGGTGCCCGCTACTGGGGGCAATTTATGGGGGTGGCCACTACTGGGGGCACTGTATAGGAGTGGCCACTACTGGGGCAATTTAGGGGGGTGGCCACTACTGGGGGCACTGTATAGGGGGGTCTACAACTGGGGGCACTGTATAGGGGACTACTACTGGGGGCACTGTATAGGGGGGGACTACTACTGGGGACACTGTATAGGGGGGACTACTACTGGGTACTATTACTGGGGTCACTGTATGGGGAGGACTACTACTGGGTACTATTACTGGGGTCACTGTATGGGGGGGACTACTACTGGGGGCACTGTGTAGGGGGGACTACTACTGGGTACTATTACTGGGGGCAATTTATGGGGGTGGCCACTACTGAGAGCACTGTATAGGGGTGGCCACTACTGGGGGCAATTTATGGGGGTGGCCACTACTGGGGGCACTGTATAGGGGGGTCTACAACTGGGGGCACTGTATATGGGACTACTACTGGGGGCACTGTATAGGGGGGGCTACTACTGGGGGCAATGTATAGGGGGGACTACTACTGGGGACACTGTATAGGGGGGACTACTACTGGGTACTATTACTGGGGTCACTGTATGGGGGGACTACTACTGGGTACTATTACTGGGATCACTGTATGGGGGGGACTACTACTGGGGGCACTGTGTAGGGGGGACTACTACTGGGTACTATTACTGGGGGCACTGTATAGGGGGGACTACTACTGGGTACTATCACTGGGGGCACTGTATAGGGGGGACTACTACTGGGGGCAATGCAGCATAGGGGGGATTACTACTGGGGCACTTATAGGGGGGCTACTACTGGGGGCAATGCAGAATAGGGGGGATTACTACTGGTTGCACTGCATAAGGGGGGTAGGGGGGCGCCAGTACATTACATTGCCAGGGGCACTTGGATCCCTAGATACACCCCTGTTTGGGGCTAATTGGATTGCGCCGTTAGTCTTAGTCCGTGCTTCCTTTCTGCCACCATTAGATCATTTTTTTTTTTATTGAGATTTAAATAAAAGGCTGACCATTTAAATGCCACATCATTGCCTGTGTCGTTATTTTAGCTGTAGAATTTATTTGGTGAGTTGTGAACTGCAATTTTGGGTTTTCAATCAGACATATGCCGATAGGGAGTTTATTGCCTGTTATAGGCTGATTGGACAAAGCCGTGGCTCCAACAGAGGACAGATAAACTTTCCAGCTCTTGTTCCCTGCTACTGGGATTTTTAGAGACCGTGTTGAACAGATGTGGTGTGCCTATAGACACTCAGCCATGCACTGCAGTGCCTGCCATACACATTATTAAAGTTCACTGCATTACCAGAGCAGCACTTTTGATTTGTAATGTCATTTATGACTGCGGAAAAGCTATAAATTTGCTTCCTGTTTCTGTGCTCCCTCCATATGTTCGATCCTGCGGGAGTCCACCTGTAAAGGACTAATTCCTATTTCATTCGACATACATTTAACAATAGTTTCCCTGCTTGGTATCATATGACTGTTCTGTGTCACTTACACAAGAGTTATTGTGCTTTACAGGCAAAGTTTCAGGACATATCATGGATGAGATCGCAGCCTCTCCCCTGGTACAAATACCTTCACATACAGCCCAGTTGTGGGAAGAGGTCCGTAAATATCACATGTTTACCTCGTTGCCTTTTGCGTATATAGGGCCTCACTTAGGACTTGATTCTGGGTTGCAGGCAAGGCCGACGGCGGACGGATCTCGCGTCGGAGCCTGCGTACTCAACGTAGAGCAGTTATCGTCATGTTAATATTAAAATGAACCTCTATATACCCCTGCCTGTACCTTCTAAAATCCTTCCTATAAACCTCTAAGGATGACGCTAATTTGCGTACGCAGTCATACAATAAATAGAGACTCCAGACTCAGAACATGTGGTTCCGAAGCACAAAGTATTATTCAAGTAAAAGTACAGTCAGTTACTCGCTATGATCTGTGTACAATTTAGCGCAAAGGAATTATACAGACCCCAAGTACAGTATACATACACATGCGCCTCTGGACCAGATCCCGGCATTCAGAAAGAAAACCTCCGTCTATCAGCATTCAGCAAGAAGACTAAAGACCCAGTGTTTGAGCACACATGTTTATACCCCCCCAGAATAGACAGGACAATAGAGAAGTTTCTTGCTTATGCCATTGGTTCCCAGGGGAGAAGCATATGTTACAGTGCATTTAACAGGCTAGTTCAAATAGACTCGCCCAGCCTCTAACAACTGAGGGTCTTTTCCTTCCCGTCTCCCCATGCTGCATCCTAACAGTTGTTCCTAAAATATACATTTTGTTGCTTGTAGGCTCTGCGATCCATAACTCGAGAATGCATGATGCGATCTCCACACCGATAGTACCGGAATTCTGTAAAAAGAGTACGCATCAGTACAAGACCAAACACAACTTGTTTAGCATGTATAATACCTTAGTTATCAAATATCTTTATTTCTCAGCATTTAAACTAACTGAACCAACTTAAATCATACACTTTAAAGCTTATTAAACCTTATGTGTGAATATGTAATGTGTGAGTATTCGGGGTTTGATATAAAGACGTATTAATGTGTGTATGAAGATGGGTGCACTTTAGCAGTGTGACATGCTGAGCCAGATAGTTCCACATGCCCTCTGTCAGCAGGCCCCCACCTTTCCTGTGTTCAAAGGAAACTGTGATATCATCTCAAGCTGTGAAGTTGGGGCCATCCTGCCTGTGTGTGGGGCTAAGACCTGTTTAGGATTCAGACAAATCCAATTGTGTAGATCAATGCCTGGATTATATTACAATTGCCACAACTATACTTTGTCCGCATCCAGGGATTCCCAATTTGTATGTAAAAATACCCATTGTCTATTCTATTTACTTTTACTCAGGAAGCTTGTTCTTCCAGTTGCCCTTGGTAGATTAACATTGCCATCTGTTCTTAGCTCCTGAGTTGTAACTTAAAGTGACGCTGGTCACAAAATGGGGTCTTGCAGATTCTTGTTTCTAAAATGGAGTCTAGCTGCCATTTGCAAGATGGCGTCGCGCACGCTTCAATTTTAAACTGATCTGGTCTCAGCCAATAATCCAGTTTTGACAGTCAATTCAGTGTTATACGAATCTTAGTCTTATCTCCACTTGCAGCTGAGCGAGTGTAAACAGGGTGGTATCTGGATGGTTGCACATAGGATAAGTGTGCCATTGTCAGGACTGGGTGTGCTTGTGTTCCCGGACTGGAATTTAGGGTTGGAGTAGGAGGAGATGCAGTGTGCGGAAAGCTAAATTGTCTTCCTGCTCCTGGACTGAGATACTGGTAACACTGAGTAAGTACAAGGAAATACTGAAGGGGTACTTGAAGGCAGATACAATGAGACTGAGCCAAAGAAGCTAGGGGCTAGATGAGCAGCCAGTAAAGACCAGTGAAGTCTTGTCCTGGGACTGGTAGAACACTGAGGGGCCTATTCATTAAACCTAAAAATTCTCTGGAGATAATTAGCTTTAGAACTCGCATGGAGTTCTACCTAATTATAGGTGGAACTCATCATTCCACCTCTCCATAAGTATCTATTCCGAAAAGCTGTCATTTTTGTGATGACAGCTTTTCGGGAAATAGATACTTTTCCCTGCCTACACTACCTTATCGCGTCTGGAAACAGTGCTGCACATGCGCTGTTACATCTGTAAAGCCAGCGCATGCGCAGCACTGCCTACAGATGCGTTAGGTTTGTGTATCCCCCCACCCCTCTCCCCCCTCTGCTCACCTCCCCACCCCGACTTACCTGTCCACGCAGCAGCCTCCGGCTCCATCCTGCTGGTCTGTCATGTGGTTTCCCAGCAGATCACATGACAGATTAGAAAAAGAGAAAAAACTTTTTTTTTTTGTCTAAACTTTCTTGTGCTCTGCTGGGGAGCACACATGACAGACCAGCCTCCGGAGCCTGAGGACGGAGCAGAGCGCCGGAGGGACTCGTCGGGGGACCTGCACACGCGGATACAGGTAAGTTTCACCTGCTATTCGCCACCTCACAGTGGCGAATAGTAACTGCATCAAATTCCGAAAATTGATAATTTTCGGAATTTGATGAATACCACAATTTCCACATCCCCATACTAATGTACTAATGTACCCATACTAATGTACTAATATATGGGGAGTGTGGAAATTAACGCAGGGGAACTTAGCAAGGAGATATCTGTGATATCTCCTGTGCTAAGTGGCTACATGAATACCAAAATAACGTTATTTAAGGAAAATGTCCTTAAAAACGTTATTTTAGTGTTGATGAATAGGCCCCTAAGCTAGGATACGTATGAGGCCTGTTGTGATCTGTAGTATGGAGAACTGAGGGCCTGATTCAGACCCGTTCGCGAGCACATAGCGCTCGCAAGAGGGTCGATGGTCAGCCAGTGCGCACGCGTCCGCGAGCCCCGGAGCGAGTGAGAACTTCACTCGCTCCGGGGCTTGCTAGAAAACAGGGCGGCTGTCAGTGTTGATCGACAGCTCGCCCCGTTTTGTAGGCTTTGGACAAACGGAGGAACACCTGCCATTTGTGGGCGGCCCTACTGACATCATTCGCGATGTCAGTAGTGAACTTCCTGCTCTATTAGAGCAGGAAGTTCACTCTAGCTTGCGGGAACCGAGACCCTATAACAAGGGTTTTATCGCAAGCCCGATGGTCGTGATAATCGCGGCCATCGCCAGGCTGCTCACATAATCTGTGGGTGGTCACCCACAGCTATGTGAGCGGCCTGGAGGCTGATTTTTTTTTTTTTTTTAAATCCGTCCTGATTCAGAGCGAGCGCTTGCAAATAGCAAGCTCCTCTGAATCAGGCCCTGAGTCTTTGGAATTGGGTTACGGATGGAATCCAGGAGTGCTGAGAACCAGGCTGGAACTGACAACTTAGCTGATACTGGTAGAACAGCACACTGGACTGGAACCAGTGGAACTGATGCTGGACACCGGGCTGCCCTGGGGCCATGCACAGGTAAAATAAATAAAATTAAAATAAAGTTAACCCCCATTTTATCATTTTCAATTGAGCAAAAAAAGACTGGAGTATAACACAGAATCGAAAACACTCAAAAAAGTCACAAATCACACACAGCCATATGTCCAGCATGGGAAATGCTTAGTATTTGTTGACGTATTAATGAAAAATAAACATGAATGACTAGTAAAATAAAATAAGAAAGAGGTTATCCTAATCTAGATACCAATTATCCTGTTATTGGTGGGACTGATTGTCGCACCCTAAAATGGGTATAACCCAGTGGCTCCCAAACTGGATACCGTGGGACACATGCAAGGGTGCCACAGGTTGGTGGTCTAGGACAAAATCAAATTATTTATGGTCATTGTGATAGACAAAACCAGTGCTGGAGGGTTCCAATCATAAAATATGTGGACAAACAGAAGCGCAGCCCTTATCCACCACCTGATAACTGACCCGTATCATGACAGGTAAGTACATTTTACTTCATTTAATATTTTTTGCTTATTTTTGTTACAGCCTAGGGCTTACATTGTAGGCCACGTTGATTCAAGAAAGTGGGTGTTGCGTGGGTAGAGGTACTGCAACGAGATTTAGGAGGATTATAGGTAGGGATGTGCGCCAACCCTGTGTTTTGGTTTTGGATCTGTATCTCCTTCAAGGTTTTGGATCTGGATTTGGTTTTGCAAACCACCCTCAAGTGTTTTGGTTTTGGATCTGGATTTCTTAAATAAAAAATAGATAAAAAGTTTTATAAACACACTTATAGGTAGGGATGTGCGCCAACCCTGTGTTTTGGTTTTGGATCTGTATCTCCTTCAAGGTTTTGGATCTGGATTTGGTTTTGCAAACCACCCTCAAGTGTTTTGGTTTTGGATCTGGATTTCTTAAATAAAAAATAGATAAAAAGTTTTATAAACAGCTAAATCATGTAATTTATGCAATCCAAAACCCAAAAATTCGGATGTAAAAATCCGAATTCCGAACCTCAAAAAAGATCAGAACCACGACCCGGATTTACCCGGATCTCTTCAGGAGATTAGAACCGCGACTCAGATTTACCCAGATTCATGAAATTCAGGTGTATTCAATTTTCTGGAGAACCGAACGGCACATCTCTAATTATAAGAAGCCTTATGTTTGCCCTGATTTAGCTTTCTACGATTGTTTTAAAGTATGTTACCTAAGTATACCCAGCGGTATATACCGTATGTACAGTATAATAGAACTTTGATTACAAATGCATAAATGACTGAATACTTTGTGTTTGGAGCCCCGCCCACTTCCTACCTCGCCTCCGTACCTCCCAGTAGCAAAGTACAAAGAGGCCAATATACAATAGGCAGACTATGAAGAAAAGAAAATCTATCAATCTATATTTATTACTATTTACTATACAAGTATTTTATCTCTCCAATCTCCATATTCACAGACTACATATAGAACTCTACAATCTATATTTACTTATTATTACTATATAACTCGGCGATCTCTATTTCTTTTTCTTTTTTTTTTCCAAAATGTTTTTATTTGCGTTTTTCAAACATTTTCATTTTACATATAATAACATTTAGATATTGATACAGTAATGTATTTGTTGTAATACAGAGTATATACATTTCTTTGTATATTTGTTGTCAAACATAATATATTGATTTTATATAAAAATAAAGCAAGAAATATTAATTTAATTGAATTAGCATATAAATTATTATTGATCAGAGATTGTCATAATAAAAAGAAGTAAAAAGAAAGAGAAAAAGTGAAAAAGAGGAGAAAAAAAGGGGGGGGGGAGGGGAGGGGGAAGGGTCATCTGTAGTTCCTCTGCACCACCTGCAGGCTGATATTTCAACTAAGTTGAATAGGAGGGTCTAGCTGAAATATTCTAGTTTTGTACCATAAAGTCATTTGAAAACAGTTATGTATCTGTTGTTTAATTGATGTATTTAAAGTGTCAATAAAGGATTCAAAAACTTCAAAAAATCTTTCTATTCGTTGTTCTTTGTGTAATCATGTTTCCAATCTCTATTTCTGTACATAACCTTATGCTGCAATCTATGTAACAATGCAATCTGATACCTTCGACACTACTCTGTACCTGTATTGTGTAGTTTCAGACGCTGTGTATTTGATGTGCCTTTAATATAGCAAAAAATTAATTAGGGCTCACTAAAGGGGTAATGCCACCTTTCTGCATTTAATAAACAGCGTTAATCTAAGATTACCGCTGTTTTTACAGCATTGCTCTCGCCATCTTTTAGATGGGGAGAGCGACGTAGTCCCCATTGCCGGCAATGGAGACCCGGCTGTACTTTTACGGATTCAGCGAAGCCTTCCAGGCACGGCCAGGTCACCGCGTCATGCACGTGCGAAGACGGACCGTCGTGCATGCGCATAACACCGGAGCCCCGTTGCTTAGCAGCCCAGCGGAGGACCTCGCAGAGGACAAGGACCTCGCCGGAGGGGTAAGTATTAATAGATACTAGTGGCATTTTTGTTTGTATCACAGTGACCTAATCCCAACAGCCGGCTTCCCGACTGTCATATCCCGGCAAGGGTCTAAAGACAGGCCCAGCATCCCGATCGAAGGGACGCAGAGCGCAGATAGCCATGGGGGGGAGGGTTAGGTTTAGGGTTCCCGGGGGGGGGCTTAGGGTTAGGCCCCCCCCCGGGGGACTAGGTCTAGGCAGCGGGGAAGGGGGAATTAGGGTTAGGCACTGTGGGGGAAGGTTAGGGTTAGGCACAACAGACGGAGGGTTAGGGGGTAGAAATAGGTTAGTATATACTTACCTTTAACGATCAGGATTTCATCATCTGCCGGGATGCCGCTGTCGGGATTCCAACCGCCGGGCATGGGTCCGGCGGTAAATCATACCGATTCCCAGGTGACACCATTCACATTTAAAATAAAAGTATACAGCGGTGATTTGCTAGAGGTCAGGAATAAGAAATGCGTCGCTTACTCCCCACCCACTCAGAGAACCCAAGTGACCCTTTAAGTCTTTAGTCTCTTGTTTTCAGGTTTCAGATATGATAGAGGAGACAAAGTCCGTGGGTGAGAGGGATACAAAGGTGGGGATAAAGATTTCTATAAAACATAAAATTGCACTATGGAAACGAGAGTTATCGAATAATTAAGCCAAGATTGAAATAACAAAAAAAGTTTTGAAGTTTGAGACCATCACCTAATAATCTGCCGTCATCTCATTGTCGTCTTACAGGTGTATTGTACTTTGTAAGAAGCTGTAATACATTAATTTTAAAGCTGCACACATAAATTCCCTAAAATAACCACTGTATCCAATCACAATGCTATGAAATATTGTATCAGCGTGGAAGGAAAATGTGTCCACAGGACCATTGCAAATGGGGCAATTTAAAAAATCAATACGACCCCATAGTGCCCAGCTGTAAGTCACTCTATCAAAAACAGGATAGATGGAAAACCGCAACACAATCGATGTAACATTCCTACCTTTACGCTACTGCAAATTTATTCTGGGAAAGTGCAACTTAAGCTGTTTGTAAAAAGGGCAATGGTAGTGGATCTGGGGCATTTCTACAGATAGAGCAAGTTATTGCACCCACTATTGCACCAATATGCATAAAGGATCGTTAATATGGCTTAAAAGGGGTAGAGTGAGAGCTCAGCGCAATTCACCCTACAAAACCACTTGCAGGTCTCGTCCAATGGAATGCATTCAACGGAACATACTTTCATCTTCTACTTCTGCAGAAAAGAGGATTTCTAGGAATAAATTCACTATGGGATGAAAGGACAACAAGTAAAACTTCACACAAGACAAACATCAGGCATCTATTCGGCCAATTTCCCATTTTGCCACTGCAAAACGGTATACAATCGGGAAACCGGCTGCCTTAATACCGACAGCCGGCTTCCCGACTGTCATATCCCTGCGAGGGTGAAATGCCGGGCGTCTATGTGGAAGGCTGTGCTGGGATCACGTGTTTGATCCCAGCATCAGCCGAGGTGCAGGGGCAGGCAGGAGGGATGTGTCCTCTGCGGGACACATCCGTTGCCGGCGCTGGGACAGTAATGTCCCTAGCGTCGGTGCAGATACCGCGGGCACCTGGTGAAGGGACCGCCTGGTCCCTTTCACCAGTGCCGGCGGTACTGTGGCGCCGGGAGAAGCTTGGCTCCGGGCGCAAGCTCAGCGGAGCTTGGCGCCCGGCAGCCAAGAAGCGGCGGGTAGCCGGCGCTGGGAGAGAGTACTTGCTCCCAGCGCCGGTCAGGCGTTGGGCGCGGCGGGCGTTTGGCTCTGGCCGCGAGCCAAATCTGGCTCGCGGGCCAGCAGCCAATCAGAGGCGGACGCGACGAGCCAATCGCGGCTCACCGCGTCATAGCCCCGCCCACTCGCGCCGTCTTGTATTAGACGGCGCAGAGCGGGAAAAGTGAGTTCGGCGGCGGAGAGGGAGGAGAGAAGACCTCCCGAAGAGTGGAAGATCGGCGCGGCAACAGGGGCGGCGGCCGCGGAAGAGGCCAGAAGACGCCGCTGTCAAGAGAGAAGACAGGCGGCGCCGGCTGGAGGAAGAGAAGAAGAGGCGGTGCCGCTGGCCAGGACGGGCCAGCGGCAGAAGAATGCGGCTGAGGACCGGTGAGGTCCTCTTCCAACGTAGCAGGTAGGCCCTCCGTGAGGCCCACCATATACCCCCTCCCTAGACCGCCAGGATTGTCGGGCGTTAGGCCCGTGGAGCGTTGTCGGGCACTAGGCCCGTAGGTAATTAGGCGGGCACAAGGCCCGGGCACTATAGTGGGCATTAGGCCCTATAAAAGGATTGGCCCGTTATAAGGTGTGAGTGGCCTGGGTACTAGGCCCAGGCCACTAAATGATCGAGTAGGCGGGCACTAGGCCCGTGGCCATAAATCAGGCGTAGGCCTGTACCCATACAGGAGGGCACTAGGCCCTATATCTGAGCCCCAATAAAAGTGGTCTGGACATTAGGCCCAGGCCACTACCAGAGCCCACCGTTAGGCAGGCCACTAGGCCTGAGCTGCAAAATAGAGCGGGACTCTTGGCAGTAGGCCCAAGTCCCTTGAGTACCCCGCAGTAGGCAGGCATAAGCCCTGAGCCGCTGGTAAGACCCTGGGCCCATTAGGTAGCCCCCGCATAGATGATTAGAGGTGTGAGCAGTGGTGGAGAGCTGTACGGCTTCCACCCATGAGGTAGTGGTTTCCCCAGTCACCGAGAAGAGGAGCTGGCCAGCTCTGCAGAGGTAGCAGATATTTAAAGGGACAGCACTGTGTTTTGCTCTTGTGTATTTAGTCTGTGTTTGGTGTTCCGTGCAGGGCAAATGTTTAGTTTTTGTTATATCTGTCGCACTACACACACTGTAGGTTGAGGGTGATGCCGTTTTAGTATGTGTAGTTGCTTGACATAGGTTTAGGCCCTGCACGGCTGTGTTGTGTATCTCCTTACAGGGACCTGTAGGTGAGTGAGCGGACGAAGAGCAAGAGTGGACACGGTGAGGAATATCTGTGTGTACTGTCTCTCCCTGTTTGTCACTATCTATCTCATTCCTTCTGGGCGGACGGTGAACCTTGCAACCCGGTGCAAGGACGGATCTTCACCTGGTGCGTGAGTACCGATAGGTGAAAATTCGGGATCTGAGGCCAAAAGTGCCAATGATGATCTTCACTTAAAACCTGATTTTATCCCCCGGTTCAGTAGGGCGCGTCGGTCGACGTGAGGAAGGATGGTACTCACCTTTTCTCCTTCCCCCTAGGTCATCGTGTCTGTGTTCTATTCGGAGGCTCCAGGACCGTCTGCTCAACACACGGCCTGAAGGTGAGAGGGTGCGACGCAAGGTAAGTAACAGACGTACACCTGCACGGCAGCAGGCATTGCACCGCACCCGCCCCTCACATCTACATGTAGACGCCTGACATTTCACCGACGCTAGGGAGACCGGCGCCCAGCATCCCGATCGAAGGGATGCCGGGTGCCGCGAGCAGACAGCCACAGGGGGGAAAGTGAGGTTTAGGTCACCCGGGGGGGACTTAGGGTTAGGCACCCCCCCAGTGGACTTAGGTTTAGGCAGCAGGGAAGGGGGGTTAGGGTTAGGCACTTGGGGGGAGGTTAGGGTTAGGCACCCCTAAGGAGGGTTAGGGGGCTAGGTTAGGTTAGTTTATACTTACCTTAGCGACGATCGGGATTTCCAGCACTGTCGGGCTTCCGCTGCCGGGAACTCTGCTTTTGTCAGCCTGGCGCTGCCGGGAACCATGCGGCCGGCGGTATTTCATACCGATTCCTGCAAAACCCCAAAGCCTTTGGCACCAATTTTTTTTGATGACTCCTCACAAACCACCAGTAACACAACACATTTTAAGCAGCATAATCAGTAAATAAAAGTCTACAAATGGAGAGAAAGACACTATGTACAAAACAAAGAACTAGAGGAGGAACTAAAATTAACCAAAATCGAGAAACACATAAAAGAAGGGTATTTTCAACCTTGGTTACTTCCTTCTGCAAACTCCACACATATCACTATTTAATAAAGGATTGCAGTTCACCTTCAATGGCACATTACATGAATTCAATACTTACATTGACCTCAATAAAATAAAATTAATTCTTAAAAAACATTTTTTGTTCATTTGAGTTATAAACAAAGTCAATCTAAACAGAAAAGAAAACAAATATTAGCCATTGAAAATCCAAGAACAGTTGTGTTCTATTACCCTAAATCCGTAAACACCTAACCGACCTTATCCAGAATTATGCTGCTTCCAACCTGTCTGGGTACACTGACAAATTCCTATAGCTAGTTTTAAAACAAGCCAGATAAGTACAAGACACAACTCAAGTTCTGAGTCTACTAATTCCAGTAGATTGGAAGGATATATTCATACTAGTAATTTATCATGTCAAATCATTACACACATGAACTGACCATCAATAAGGATGTACACGTCTACCACTTCCTACATACCATTATTTAATCAGACACATATAAATGACATATTTTAATGCCTCCACTCTCACACCATTTTTTTTTTCTGATTTATAACCAAGTACAAGGGACAGCCATGGGGCCAAACCTCACACCTAGCTATGTAAACCTATATATGGCCAAGTTGGAAGGGAGCAAAGTCTAACAAATCAACAGCAGACATTTCTCTGGCAATAGAAAAAAAAGGGGATTTTCCCTGCAGCACACTGCAGCAAAAACAAAAATACTTGAATCCTACATGATAATAGAAATTCAGAGGTATTGGTTTACATACATTTGCAAATATATGAATAAGCGCTGGGCCAAACGTCAAGGCTCCTCTATACCAGCGTCCCTAACATTATGGGGTTCACGTCCGAGACGCAGGGAACCCCAAAAGAATCCAGCCAAGGACCATCCCCAGGGCATCACACGAATAATGGAAAAAAGGGTGAAAGTGAAGTGTAAAGTATAGTTGTGAAAAGATAAATCAATAAGTGTTAATGGTAAGGGGTTAAAATGACATAAATAATAGACAAACAAATAGAAAGGTGATAAAAAAATATCTATGTGAATTAAGTGGTGATGCCCTGAAAAAAGGCCCCGCCAGAGCAACTTTGGGGGCCCCACGCCCAAACGCTCACCCCAAAATAATTGTTGCTACCTAATAGTAGCACCCACTCTGGGTAATATAATTACAAATTAATGTACTGCATAATAACAGTACATGTATAAGCTGAGAGCAGACTCACCTAGAAGGTACCCCAGAAACCTCCTAATGGCACTATTCAGACCAACACATCCTCCCAATGCTGGCTCCTTTCATGCCTCACAAAACTGCAAACAAAGAGTATGGTGGTCGCTCACATCAACTTAATGACATTGCACAGGTGCTCGTAAAGGGTGAACCCCATAATGTTAGGGACGCTGGTATAGAGGAGCCTTGACGTTTGGCCCAGCGCTTATTCATATATTTGCAAATGTATGTAAACCAATACCTCTGAATTTCTATTATCATGTAGGATTCA
Source organism: Taudactylus pleione (assembly GCA_031769625.1). Lineage (NCBI taxonomy): Eukaryota > Metazoa > Chordata > Amphibia > Anura > Myobatrachidae > Taudactylus > Taudactylus pleione. Next base: position 1,975,758 of record JAUIMM010000536.1, read on the forward strand.
AGTATTTTTGTTTTTGCTGCAGTGTGCTGGAGGGAAAATCCCCTTTTTTTTCTGTAACTCAGTGTAAACCCCACCCTTTACGAGCACCTGTGCAATGTCATTAAGTTGATGTGAGCGACCACCATACTCTTTGTTTGCAGTTTTGTGAGGCATGAAAGGAGCCAGCATTGGGAGGATGTGTTGGTCTGAATAGTGCCATTAGGAGGTTTCTGGGGTACCTTCTAGGTGAGTCTGCTCTCAGCTTATACATGTACTGTTATTATGCAGTACATTAATTTGTAATTATATGACCCAGAGTGGGTGCTACTATTAGGTAGCAACAATTATTTTGGGGTGAGCGTTTGGGCGTGGGGCCCCCAAGGTTGCTCTGGCGGGGCCTTTTTTCAGGGCATCACCACTTAATTCACATAGATATTTTTTTATCACCTTTCTATTTGTTTGTCTATTATTTATGTCATTTTAACCCCTTACCATTAACACTTATTGATTTATCTTTACACAACTATACTTTACACTTCACTTTCACCCTTTTTTCCATTATTCGTGTGATGCCCTGGGGATGGTCCTTGGCTGGATTCTTTTGGGGTTCCCTGCGTCTCGGACGGGAACCCCATAATGTTAGGGACGCAGGTATAGAGGAGCCTTGACGTTTGGCCCAGCGCTTATTCATATATTTGCAAATGTATGTAAACCAATACCTCTGAATTTCTATTATCATGTAGGATTCAAGTATTTTTGTTTTTGCTGCAGTGTGCTGGAGGGAAAATCCCCTTTTTTTTCTGTAACTCAGTGTAAACCCCACCCTTTACGAGCACCTGTGCAATGTCATTAAGTTGATGTGAGTGACCACCATACTTTTTGTTTGTATTTCTCTGGCAATATCAGTTCATTTGGGAAGGTCCAGCTAAAAACTTACTAGACTTTATCAATGACATCAACAGGAATCCTAAATGTAAAAATCACTGCAAACATAAACAAAGACAAAGTCATATTCTTAGATCTTCAAATAACCATAACAACACCGACATGTATTGTAAACCTGTAAACCTGTATTGTAAACCTCTACATTACAATGACCCAAACTGGCTATACAACATTTTAGGTGAACCATTCAAAAGACTAAAAATTAATTGCACTAACCAGTATACTTACACGTAAAAAGACACCTTAAACAAAGTACAACATACTGTACATAAGGACAAAATATAATCTTGCAGGACCTAAAACATCCCAATATCCTTTTCATCGCTAAATATACAAACTCATAAAAATTATTACAAAAAATAGATAACATCAGCCTATACTTCAGTATAGAAAATTCACCGAATTTCCAAAATAATCTAGTTGCAAGATAACCTTTTTTCATAAAAGCCCACATGTGGCTATGCAAATGGAATTACAGTTTATTTCAAAATAACACTCAAACAATGAAATTAGTAATTGCTATAAAAAAAATACATAAGATAAATAATCATTGGTGCGACAGACAGAGTCAACTAGATGTTGGAATATCCATGTTGTCATCAATGCATAGGACAAAAAACTAGAATATCAGGGCTCATCAGATACATAGGGCTCTATTTACTACAATCCGCATATTGAATGCAGATTGTAGTGTGATATTAACGACTGAATTCAGGCAATATCACAGGGATTTACTACAAATCCATTGCAGGGACAGAGCTTGCGATAAAGCTCTGTCCCTGTGAATCCCATCTGCACACTAGTTACGGTATTTTCGGAAAAATTACCGTGACAAAGTGCCCGCGCATGCACCGACCGGCCGTCGCTGCTACCCCCCTGGTGCTAAGCCCCACCCCCCACAATCGCAGACCACCCGCAAACCCCCCTCCCTTAATTACACTTACCTGCATGATCCGGGCCTCCGGTGATGTCCTCCGGTCAGGTGATATCCCATACTGCACTGGGACCCGATCACCTGATGACCGGGCTGCAGTGCAGTATGGGAGACCAGCTGACCGGAGGGAGAACATCACCAGAGCCCCGACCACCGGTCCCTGGGGTCAGGTAAGTTAATTTTTTTTTTTACAATTTTTTTTTTTTTTTTTTACAGTAATCAGCTTGCAGTCTGTTTAGACCACACAGCTGATTACTGGGGCCGACTCCCAGCTCTGCTCTCCCCGTTACAGCAGAGCAGGAGTCCAGTAACCGGGGGAGACCCTGGATAACGCCACCTCCAGGTGGCGTTATTATCACAGGGCGTCCCTTGGTATTTTTTTCCCATTTTATTTTTAGTAACTCTGGTCGGATCACATTTGCCGTTACAATTATGGGAAATGCGATCTGATTACTAAAAATAAGTGATACTTAGGGGTTGGAGTAGAATTTTACGAATTCTACTCCAATTGCCCTGTAATAACTATAGGTGATACTAAAATAATGTGAAAAGGGTGTGAGAACACCCTTTTTCACTTTATTTTAGTCAAAATAATGTTAATAAATAGAGCCCATAATCACATATAACATTAAAATATTTCAATAGTCCTTAACAAAGACACAGGAGAACTCTTTACAGAACATACATTTTGGTGAAGGGGCAACTTGGACGAAATACTGTTGATAAGTCCTACTGGTGTAGAAAAAAAGGGGCATACACACAAGACGATATATTTGAACGATATGAACGATAACAATATCATTCAGAGATGTGGCAGGATGACTTCACTGAAAGATATCTATCATAAATATCTTTCAGTGTGTACACCCAATATCATTTGTCCTGCACTACAGAAAGTTCAAGGGAAATCGTTCAGCGATATCGTTGATGCAGTACATTGTTCTGTACATACACGGCTTAAGAGGTTCGCCCGCAGGGGTTGGGTACAGGATGCCGGCGCTCGGGATCCTGGCCATCAGAATCCTGATGCTGGCATACCGACAGGGTTAGGATATCGACACCTGTTGGTAAGTATCCTAACTTTACCCCTAAGCCTCCCTCCCCACACGCTAAACCTAATCTCCACCCCAGTGCCTAAACCTAACCCTCCTCCCTAGTACCTAACCCTCTCTTCCTAGTGCCTAACCCTCCCCTAGTACCTAACCCTCCCCCTAGTGTCTAACCCTCTCTCCCTAGTGCCTAACTCTCTCTTCCTAGTGCCTAACCCTCCCCCTAGTGTCTAACCCTCTCTCCCTAGTGCCTAACTCTCTCTTCCTGGTGCCTAACTCTCTCTTCCTAGTGCCTAATCCTCCCCCTAGTGCCTAACCCTCTCTTCCTAATGCCTAACCCTCCCCCTAGTGTCTAACCCTCTCTCCCTAGTGCCTAACTCTCTCTCCCTAGTGCCTAACCCTCCCCCTAGTGCCTAACTCTCTCTCCCTAGTGCCTAACTCTCTTCCTAGTGCCTAACCCTCCCCCTAGTGCCTAACCCTCTCTTCCTAATGCCTAACCCTCCCCCTAGTGTCTAACCCTCTCTCCCTAGTGCCTAAATCTCTCTTTATAGTGCATAATCCTCCCCCTAGTGCCTAGACTTAACCCTCTCTCCTTAGTGCCTAACCCTCTCCCTAGTTCTTAACTCTGTCTCCCTAGTGCCTAACCCTCTCTCCCTAGTTCCTAACCCTCTCTCCCTAGTGCCTAACCCTCTCTCCCTAGTTCCTAACTCTCCCTAGTGCTTAACCCTCTCTCACTAGTGCCTAACCCTCTCTTCCTAGTTCCTAACCCTCTCTCCCTAGTTCCTAACCCTCTCTCCCTAGTGCCTAACCCTTTCTCCCTAGTTCCTAACTCTCTCTCCCTAGTGCCTAACCCTCTCTCCCTAGTGCCTAACTCTCTCTCCCTAGTGCCTAACCCTCTCTCCCTAGTGCCTAACCCTCTCTCCCTAGTTCCTAACTCTCTCTCCCTAGTGCCTAACCCTCTCTCCCTAGTTCCTAGCCCTCTCTCCCTAGAGCCTAACCCTCTCTCCCTAGTTCCTAACTCTCTCTCCCTAGTGCCTAACCCTTTCTCCCTAGTGCTTAACCCTCTCTCCCTAGTCCCTAACTCTCTCTCCCTAGTGCCTAACCCTCTCTCCCTAGTGCCTAACCCTCTCTCACTAGTGCCTAACCCTCTCTCCCTAGTTCCTAACTCTCTCTCCCTAGTGCCTAACCCTCTCTACCTAGTTCCTAACCCTCTCTCCTTAGTGCCTAACCCTCCCCCTAGTGCCTAACCCTCTCTTCCTAGTGCCTAACCCTCTCTCCCTAGTTCCTAACTCTCTCCCTAGTGCCTAACCCTCTCTCCCTAGTTCCTAACTCTCTCTCCCTAGTGCCTAACCCTCTCTCCCTAGTTCCTAACTCTCTCTCCCTAGTGCCTAACCATTTCTCCCTAGTGCCTAACCCTCTCTCCCTAGTTCCTAACTCTCTCTCCCTAGTGCCTAACCCTCTCTCCCTAGTTCCTAACCCTCTCTCACTAGTGCCTAACCCTCTCTCCCTAGTTCCTAACTCTCTCTCCCTAGTGCCTAACCCTCTCTACCTAGGCACTAGTGGGCTCGCGCATGCTCAGTAAGGGATTGTGGCAGCCAAAGTAAAGGTGGAGATAAAGGTGTCTACTTGGCTTCAACACAGGAGCAGGAGATAGCACTGGAACCCATTACTCTCTAACAAATACATCGTGAGTAGAGGCAAGATGGATTTATACAAATTGAAGAACTACCACTACAGGGATTAAATGTTGATTTGATCAAGGTTAATTTCAAACATTTTAATGTAAGCACAAAACAGGGAGACTAACAATTCACCCTGTACATCTCTACTTCCTCCAATATATACACATATATTCCAAATAGTGAGGGTCCTGTGCATGAGATCACCTCACTTCTACTAGATGGTGAGATACGGTAACTGCAAAACTATGCTCAGTACTATATCGGGAACAGGAACACTCACCAGAGTGACAGGAAATGTTTATATATTCTTTAAAAAAGTAGTCGGGGAGTCATGGGTTCCTCTGCAGCGTGAGGTGGGGGTCACAGGAGAATATTTGTTTTCAATAATCAGTTACCCTACACTCAGATTGGGTATGAAATACAGACGGCTTAAAATCCGCCGGTTCAAATCCCGACCCTGGAAGCCGGACAGATCAAAATCCCGATGCTGGCTGGTAAGTATACAGTATTTAACTCTTCCCTCCCATCTTTGTGCCTCGCTCCTTACCAAGCGCTCACAAGCGGGTCGATGGTGAGGCCCTGCGCCCGCGCAGCAGCCGCAGTGCGCGTGCGCTAGCCCCGGAGCGTGTGACAAATTCGCTCGCTCCGGAGCTCGCTACAAAAGGAAAGGCTGTCGATGTTGATCGATAGCTTGCCCCGTTTTGTAGGCGGGGAGGGGTGGTGGCCGGACTGAAGGAACACCTGCCATTTGTAGGCGGCCCTACTGCCATCAGCAGTGATGTCAGTAGGTAGCTTCCTGGTCTGTTAGAGCAGGACGCTACCTGGGGCTTGCGAGAGACAAGACCCGACCCTAAGGGTCTCGTCACAAGCTATGGGTGGTCACCCACAGCTTAGCGAGCGGCCAGGAGGCCGGATTTTAAAGAAGAAGCGGCCGCCCTCAAGCAGAGCGAGCGCTCGCATTTTGCGAGCGGCTCTGAATGAGGTCCTCTGTCCCCAGCAGTGGAAGCCATTGGGGTGTATGTGTGTGGAGACGGGATGGGACTCAGACTCCCATTTTGCATGATGGAGCTGGGATAGGCAGAATGCACACAATATGACAGCTGCAGGACTAGAAATGACATTTGGGATAGGCAGCCATGAATATGGGACAGGTGACAAGACCAGCTGAGGTTTGTTTTTTTCCTAGAGACTCTTGAGCCCCTTAGAGCTGGGTTACACTTGCGACTTTCATTGGGAAATAGATGCAATCAGACAGACGGCAGTCTCATGGCCCCTACTGTCAGCTTTGAGCTAGAACCTTGTTACATGCAGTATCCCAATTCAAACAAATGGAAGTCTCTTATTGCACAGTTGCTTCACAGGATTTTGCCTGAAGACATTGGAAGACAAGGAAAGTCTGGCCATGCTTTTCTTATGTGATTCATGGAATGCCAGTGGCCCTGATTCAGAGCCGCTCGCTCTGAAACAGTGCCGGGCTATTTTTTTTTTTTAACGGCCTCCTGGCCGGTCGCATAGCTGTGGGTGACCACCCACAGCTATAGCGAGCGGCCAGGAAGATGGTGGCGATGGTCAAGACCATCGCAACCATCGGGCTTGCGACGAGACCCTTGTGGTAGGGTCTCGTTGCCGCAAGCCCCAGAGAGATTTCGGCTTTAACAGAGCCGAAATCTCTCCCATTGACATCACTCGTGATGTCAGTGGGGCCGCCCCCAAACGGAGGCATTCACATGGGAACACCTCCGTTTGGGCAGCCACTCCCCCGGACCGCCCACCAAAGGGGGCGAGCTGTCACTCAACATCGACAGCTCGCCCCCTTTGTTGCGAGACCCGGAGTGACGGAGTGCCCGTCGCTATCCGGGTCTCACGCATGCGCACGACAGAGCCGGCTCCGTCGCGCGCATGCGCACTGGCCCACCATCGACCCGCTTGCGACCGGGTCTGAATCAGGCCCAGTGTTCCCAACCTGAGGCTGCCAGCTCTCACCAGATACATATAAACAGGGCCGGATTAATAATGGGGCGGGTGGAGCTACAGCTCCAGGCCCACCTTGAAAATAGGCCCACAGCATCCCCTGCAGTGCAGACAGTGTTGATAGGAAAAAAAAAAATTACCTGTCAAGACTGTCTGCGCTGCACTTGAAGGATCCGGAGCACCGATCATTCACCGTCCCCCCTCCCCACATCGTCCTTCCGAAGCTCCACCCCAGACCGTCTGAACTCTGAAGCTCCGTCCCATGGCCATGCATGCAGTCTCTGCATGCAGTCCGAAGCCCCGCCCCCATGCCGATGAAGCCCCGCCCCCATGTAGTGCTAAAGCGTCCCTGTGTGTTCCCTAGAAGCTCTGGTCCCAGGGTCATCCCCCAGTGCCCCTATCTGCCTCCCTCAGCAACTGAGTTCTGGGCACAGACATGATGAGAAAAGTCAGCCCTGCAGGTGGAGCGCAGAGGCTGAGCTGCTGCCACCACCAGCCATAAGAAAAAACCAGCATGCATGCACAACCAAAGTACCTTCCCACAGGTTGGTGTGTAAAGTCTGGCACCTATGTATGTGTGTAGTTGTGTATGTATGTATGTGTGTGTGTATATATATATATATATATATATATATATATAAAATATACTGTATACGTGTGTGTATGTGTACTGTATGTATTAGTTTGTGTGTATATATATATATATACACAGTATATATGTGTGTGTATTTGCATATATATATATATATATATATATATATATATACACACACTGCATATGTGTGTATGTATGTATGTATGTGTGTGTATATGATTATGTATGCATTGCTTGTCCGTAATAACAGGGTGACTCAAAATTTTGGAAACCTAATAAAGGACCATTTTAAATTTATTTGAAAACAACTTGAATGCTTCCTGTTTTTATCTATCTATCCATGTATGTGTGTGTGTCTATATATCTATATATATATATCTATATCTATATATATCTATATCAATATATGGGGATGTAGTCGGCATCCCGGCGTGCGGGATGCCGACGGTCTTAATACTGGCGCCGAAAACCCAAAAGGTGGGGATCCCGGCACCAGTATCCCGACCGTCGGCATCCCAAAGGTAAGTATTGGTGTGCAGTGGGAGGGTTAGGCACTAGGGGGAGGGTTAGGGTTAGGCCCCGGGGAGGGTTAGGATTAGGGTGCGGGGAGGGGGAGGTTAGGTTTAGGCACCGGGGAGGGTGGGTTAGGGTAAGGGATAGAAAACTACTCACTGTTAGCTTTTATGGGTATTGGGATTCTGGCTGTCGGGGTGCTGCTGTCGGTATTCTGACCAGCGGCATGCCGACAGCCAGGATATCATACCCAACACTATGTATGTGTTGGATATGATATCCCGGCTGTTATAATATATATATATATATATATATATACACACCCACACAAAGATCAGTGAAGGGTGGTAATGATCAATAATCATCACTTTTCAGAGGTGTCGCAGACCGTGGACGGCAGCTGTGTCAGCCTCCTAAATCAGCTCTGCTGCACTACAGCACAGCCGCAGGCCCAATGTGTCTGTTGTGACACACTGGCTGCGGTACAAACAGTATGGAGGGAGGCGGGAGTGAAGCATAGTTAGGCGGAGACAGGGCTTTGCTGCATTATACAGATCTGCCAGCAGCTAGCTATCTGATTTAACCCATTTCAGGGACCATAGTGTATGCAGGGGCGCCGAGAGGGGGGGGAGCGGGTACAGTTTACCCGCGCCCGGGCTTCCAAAGGGGCCCGGCAGGGGCCCGGGTCTGGCGCCGCCCCCCCTCACTTCCTCCCTCCCTACCTGTGCTGGGCTGCAGCGGGAGATTGCTTGCAGCTGCTAAGTAGCAGCCACAGCAATCTCCTATGCCTGAAGGGGGGAGCGATCACACTGATCGCGCCCCCCACTGGCTTTGCGCCGGGCTGAGGGGCTCACAGCGCCCCCTCCCTGGCACGCGCGCTGCAAAACACTATTTTTTTGCAAGGGGGCGTGGCCACGCCTTCTGAGATTAGGCCACACCCCCTCTTTACCGGGACCCGGCGTGGCTCTCTACGCCCCTGAGTGTATGGCTATGATGTCCTCTGTATTTTGTGGTGGTCGTTGGTGTGCTCTGTATTATATGGCACTCATGGCAGTGTTCTTTGTAGTGTATGGTGGTCGCTTGGATGCTTAGGGGAATATCCAATTAGCCGCGGGGTTTCACCCGCGTTTAATTGCCGGGCAAAAGTCCCGCGACGCTGGGATTAGCTATTCAATGAAATAGCTTTTTCCCCTCGTCATTAAAACGGGAGTCAAGCGTGAGAACACACTGATTCCGTGAGAACTGTGGAATCAGTGTGTTATACCCTCTCGCACGAGCCCGAATAGGCCGGCTTCACATGGATTTTACCTCGTAGCTACATGAGGTGCGAGGTAAAGTCTGACAGCGAGGACTCGCGTACCAGATCTAGGGGACACCCGCGTGTGGAATCCCCACTAATTGAATCCCGACCAACGCAATAATTAGCCGCGGGTGATACCCCACGGCTAATTGGATATGCCCCTTAGTGTATTATATGATGGGCAATGATGCACTGTATTATATGGCACTCACCGCGATGCTCTCTGTATTATATGGTGGTCTACTGTAATGCTCTGTATTATATGGTGGTCACTGTAATGCTCTGTATTATATGGCACTCACCGCGATGCTCTCTGTATTATATGGTGGTCTACTGTAATGCTCTGTATTATATGGTGGTCACTGTAATGCTCTGTATTATATGGCACTCACCGCGATGCTCTCTGTATTATATGGTGGTCTACTGTAATTCTCTGTATTATATGGTGGTCACTGTGATGCTCTGTATTATATGGCTGTCACTGTGATAGTCTTTGTAACAGAGGCCATGAATTATGAGTTATGACCGATCTGTGTGTAGTTTATATGTCCCCCATTTTCGTTTGTATGGGTTTCGGCCCAGCACTTGTCACCCCCTGCAGCGGCACACAATAGGCCCTTCCTAAATTTCAGCTCCAGGCCCATGTGGACCTTAATCTGGCACTGCATATAAATGGGAGGTACACCAGAAACAATACTATGGGGAAGAGTTATTAATGCTTGGAGAAAGGAAGTGGAGAGAGATAAAGTACCAAGCAATCAGTTCCTAACTGTCATTTTTGAAACACAGGGCCTGATTCAGAGCCGGACGCTATTTGCGCTGGCTCGTTCAGAAAAAGGGGCCGGATATTTAAATTGAGCGCTCTCTCTTTGCGGTCTGTTGACGCCTCTATGTCTGAGCGAGTGAACGAAACATGCGCTCACTATATTGTAAAGATGCCCCCTGGCCGCTCGCATCATACGTCATCTCCGCTATTTATTAGATTAATAGAGTACATCGAAAGGCGTCTGAACTGCTCGCAGTGCTTGTGGTAGGATTTTCCTACCGCAATCATGCGAACAGTTCAGGCTAAGAGACAACCAAGTGACGTGGCCGATGACGCTGCTTTGTTAATTATGTACACCCTTAAAACGCCCTTTTTGACCATTTGGCACGCCTGCGTTCGGATCACCACTCCCCGTTTTCAAGCACCTTCCCCTGTTACCACCCAGAAACGCCTCATCCTGTCACTCAAATTAGCAGGCACTCGCTATTTTGCGAGCGCTCGATTTCCGACCGCACTGACTGGTTGGCGCATGCGCATTACGACCCATACGCATGCACAGTTGAGCGAACATCGCTCGGAGCGAACGAGCGGCCGCTTACGAGCGGCTCTGAATCAGGCCCACAGTTTGTAAAGTGACATTTAGGAGCTGATTGGTTTGTACTTTATCTCTCTCCAAGGCTTGATACAGCTCTGCCTAAAGGTGCATACACACGTAACGATTTTGTAACCAACGATTTTCGTACAGATCATCTGTCAGATTTTCCCTTGAAAAAGTGAACGATTTTTGAAGTGTAATGAACGATTTTTACAATGATGAAAATGTTCCTTCCCGTAATGAAAATCGTTATGTTGGACAATCTGAAATGGACGATGAACTACAAACGGGAGCGCGCTTGAATGATTTTCGGTCATCTTTATAACTCAGAAACTGAACGATCTTTTGAACAATAACGACGTTGTTAACGACAAATTGTTAAAAAAATCGTTACGTGTGTATGCACCTAAAGTCTTTTTGTTACAAGCCCCTCGCACCCGGCAGCCCGAAAGAAGGGAGAATCACAGGCAGGAGGATCTGTTCAGTGGAAAGAAGTGTGCAGCTTGCACCTGTATCTATTTAACAATCAATGATGTCAATGAAATGTATAAATATAGTCTGTAATTAAAGGTCAATGGGGAATAAGGCAGTTTAGATCTGTATGCAGGTTACGTTCTATATACAGTGTGATATAGTCGGGGTAGGGGGTCCCTCTCCTGGGGTAAATGGACACTTCCTTACACACAGCAGCCAGGAAACAGCACACCAGTCCAGGGTCTTCGTGCAAGCAGGTCGGAACCAGTTTTATTGTGCAATATAAACAACAAAATGAACAAAACATAAAAATAAATCCTAGCCCGTCTGGGCACTAGCTAGACAGGTTATTCCCTCTCTACAAGTGGCAGGGCCTACTTCCTTACCACAAACACAGCACTTCCAAATAACACAGGGCCTGATTCAGAGCTGCTCGCTCTGACAGAGCACATGCTCTGAATCAGGGCCGGGCATTTTTTTTTTGGATCGGCCTGATTCAGAGCTGCTCGCTCTGACAGAGCGCTCGCTCTGAATCAGGGCGTTTTTTTTTGTGCGGCCTCCTAGCCGCTCGCTTAGCTGTGGGTGACCACCCACAGCTATTGCGAGCGGCCATTATGATGGTCGCGATGGTCAAGACCATCACGACCATCAGGCTTGTGATGAGACCCTTGTGGTAGGGTCTCGTGGCTGCAATCCCCAGTGAGATTTCGGCTCTAACAGAGCCGAAATCTCTCCACTGACATCACTTGTGATGTCAGTGGGGCCGCCCCCAAACGGCAGGCGTTCTCATGGGAACGCCTCCGTTTGGTCAGCCACCCCCCAGCCCATCCAGGAAAGGGGGCGAGCTGTCACTCAACATCGACAGCTCGCACCCTTTGTTGCGAGACCCGGAGCGATGGATTGCACGTCGCTAGCCGGGTCTCACGCATGTGCACGACGGAGCCGGCTCCATTGTGCGCATGCGCTGTGGGCCACCATCGACCCGGTTGCTCTTGCGACCGGGTCTGAATCAGGCCAACAGTGTCTCTGAACAAACCTCAGTCTCTGTTCTCCCCCAGGGTATGTGAGACACTGAACCAAAACCTAACACAGCTTATCTGAGCCACTTCCAGGTGCAACTACTAATCAGCCTGCTCTCAGACTGAAAGGCCCAACACCTGGAATGGCCTGTGGCTGGAGCCCTCCCTTCTCTTCTCACATCCACATCCCTAGGACCCATTATCCGGCTTTTATCAAAAGCCGACACTTCTGATCTGTTTGGCATAACAGACTTTTCCTGGGGTTTTTAAAACGCATATGATAGGAATCTGGGACACACATATATGCCATAGCAGACTTCTCCAGTGCTTCTATCACACAGTTATGTCACTATAATATGAATCTCAGTGTAAGTAATGCACATTTATATACTTTTTTTTTAGCATCATTTATTAGTTTGACTGATTTTACAGTAATGCAAGAAACAAATAAGGGAGTGGGGATGGAATGGGAGTGGTAGGATGGGGAAGGTGATTTAGGAGGCAGGATAGGAAAATATATTACATTATATTAAATTACTATACAATCCAAATTGTAGTTATGGAAATTTACTTCTAGAAGCCTACAGAGACACAGGGCCTGATTCATGTCTGTAAGGAACTGCATGAATGCTGTGTCATTAAATTTCAACTGCAATAGGAGGTGTCTGTAGGAGATAGGCCTCCTGAAAGACGCCATCGGGTTTACATACAAATATGAATCAGGCCCACAATCGGAGATTGGCCCCCCCTCAGCGTCCGTCATAGTTCTTCGGGCAATGGCACCCTCTGACCGGGCCTGTGCAATGGCAGTTACTGCAGTAATCCATGTGGCAGCGGCACTCCATGGGTGCCCCATCTTGAATTTGCTACCTCCTGCGCACTCATTGGGAGGTCTATTTAATCCATTCAGAACATTTCCTGGTTCTGTATTATTGCAGTGTCTCTCCAGCTCCAGTTTGCACCATTATACTGCTCTTGCAGTGTCTCTCCAGTTTGCTGCATTATACTGCCCTTGCAGTGTCTCTCCAGTTTGCACCATTATACTGCCCCTGCAGTGTCTCTCCAGTTTGCACCATTATACTTCCCTTGCAGTGTCTCTCCAGTTTGCTGCATTATACTGCCCTTGCAGTGTCTCTCCAGTTTGCACCATTATACTGCCCCTGCAGTGTCTCTCCAGTTTGCACCATTATACTGCCCTTGCAGTGTCTCTCCAGTTTGTGGCATTATACTGCCAGTGCAGTGTTTCTCCAGTTTGCGGCATTATACTGCCCCTGCAGTGTCTCTTCAGTTTGCACCATTATACTTCCCTTGCAGTGTCTCTCCAGTTTGCTGCATTATACTGCCCTTGCAGTGTCTCTCCAGTTTGCACCATTATACTGCCCCTGCAGTGTCTCTCCAGTTTGCACCATTATACTGCCCTTGCAGTGTCTCTCCAGTTTGCAGCATTATACTGCCCTTGCAGTGTTTCTCCAGTTTGCGGCATTATACTGCCCCTGCAGTGTCTCTCCATTTTTCAGCATTATACTGCCTCGGCAGTGTTTCTCCAGTTTGCAGCATTATACTGCCTTTGCAGTGTCTCTCCAGTTTGCACCATTATACTGCCCCTGCAGTGTCTCTCCAGTTTGCACCATTATACTGCCCTTGCAGTGTCTCTCCAGTTTGTGGCATTATACTGCCAGTGCAGTGTTTCTCCAGTTTGTGGCATTATACTGCCCTTGCAGTGTCTCTCCATTTTTCAGCATTATACTGCCTCGGCAGTGTTTCTCCAGTTTGCAGCATTATACTGCCCCTGCAGTGTCTCTCCATTTTTCAGCATTATACTGCCTCGGCAGTGTTTCTCCAGTTTGCGGCATTATACTGCCCCTGCAGTGTCTCTCCAGTTTGCAGCATTATACTGCCCCTGCAGTGTCTCTCCAGTTTGCAGCATTATACTGCCCCTGCAGTGTCTCTCCAGTTTGCAGCATTATACTTCCCCCGAAGTGTCTCTCCATTTTTCAGCATTATACTGCCTCGGCAGTGTTTCTCCAGTTTGCAGCATTATACTGCCCCTGCAGTGTCTCTCCAGTTTGCAGCATTATACTGCCCCTGCATTGTCTCTCCAGTTTGCGGCATTATACTGCCTCGGCAGTGTCTCTCCAGATTGCGGTACTATACTGCCCCTGCAGTGTCTCTCCAGTTTGCAGCATTATACTTCCCCCGCAGTGTCTATCCAGTTTGCGGCATTATACTGTCCCTGCAGTGTCTCTCCAGTTTTGCAGTGTCTCTCCAGTTTGCAGCATTATACTGCCCCTGCAGTGTCTCTCCAGTTTGCAGCATTATACTTCCCCCGAAGTGTCTCTCCATTTTTCAGCATTATACTGCCTCGGCAGTGTTTCTCCAGTTTGCAGCATTATACTGCCCCTGCAGTGTCTCTCCAGTTTGCAGCATTATACTGCCCCTGCAGTGTCTCTCCAGTTTGCGGCATTATACTGCCTCGGTAGTGTCTCTCCAGATTGCGGTACTATACTGCCCCTGCAGTGTCTCTCCAGTTTGCAGCATTATACTTCCCCCGCAGTGTCTATCCAGTTTGCGGCATTATACTGTCCCTGCAGTGTCTCTCCAGTTTTCAGCATTATACTGCCCTTGCAGTGTCTCTCCAGTTTGCAGCCTCAATCCCCTTGGATAAGGAAGCATGAATCATTCTTGCTGTCCCAGTCCCTTGTCATGTTCTACAACTGGGTGGGTGACTGTGAAACGAGAGAACCTGGTCAGCAGGGTGGGCAGATTACAGACAGGGCTTCAGGCTCTAGAGTATGGTAAACAGATACAGTAGGCCCATAGATATTGCCTACAACTCTACAGTTGAGATATTAAGGCTCCACTTGCAATAGACCAAATGTATTATTTTGCTGGGATTCTGTATCAAATCATTTTCCTTGGTATATGTAGCTGCTGGTTGGTTTACAGATAAATTATTAATGCTGCCCATGTAGGGGCCACCTGCTCTGTGGATTGGTTAGTAGCCTTACAGAAGGCTGATTCTATGGGCCTGATTCAGAGCGGGACGCAATTAGCGTTCGCTCGTCCTGAAAATAGGGATGGCTATTCAAATGAACCGTTCGCTGTTTGCGGTCTGTGACGCCTCTAGGTCTGAACGAGCGAACAAAACTGGCAGTCGTTTTTTGGGAAACTATGCCCCCTGGCCGCTCGCATCCTACATCATGTCCGCTATTTATTAGATTAATCGAGTACATCGACCAGGGTATGAACTGCTCGCTATTCTTGGGGTTGGTTTTTGCTACCACAATTTTGCGAGCAGTTCTGGCTATAAAATAACCCAGTGACGTGGTCAATGACGCTGTTGTTTTAATTATGCACACCCATAAAACGCCCGTTTTGACCTTTAAGCACGCCTGCGATCGGATCTCCACTCCCCGTTTTCAAGCACCTTCCCCTGTTACCACCCACATACGCCTCATTCTGTCACTCAAATTATCAGGCATTCGCTATTTTGCGAGCACATGAATTTCGACCGCACTGACTGGTTCACGCATGCGTATAACGATCCGTACGCATGCGCAGTTGGGCAAACATCGCTCGGAGCGAACGAGCGGCCGCTTACGAGTGGCTCTGAATCAGGCCCAATATTTGTATGTAGAGATCTTGGCCGTTTCTAGGGGTAGATGAGCTGTGCAATCGCACGGGGTACCCCGCCCCCAACCCCTGCTGGCTAGGACCGGGAGGACTACACTAACCTCCTGAGTTTCACCTCCCCTGCTGCCTCTACTCGCACAGCGTGACGTGACAACATCATGTCGCACGCAAGCACACTCTGAGAGCAGAGGACCGGTTACAGCTAGATCCCCTTCTGTAGATGCACCCTGACGTCATCAGTTACTGTCCAACATCATTCCCTACCATCCACGTGGCCATAGTGGGGGGAATATAATCTTGTGGCGAGCCACCGAGCCCGAAGTGTAGCGAGCTTAGTGATCCTGTGTGGGGACAACTTTCTTCTTTTGGTGGACAGTATGGGCAGAAAACTTCACTTCCGCCCTCACTTACGTCACTTTCAGGTACAAAATCCGAAGGGGAAATATACCTTACCGCAGAGGACCAACACGCTGCACAAAAGAGCCTAAGAAGAAGCTCAGAGGAAGGGACTGGAAGCACACGGAGCAGCACTGTAGGAAGAGAAGCCAAGCAGCAAGAAAGCAAGCAGGAGGAGGTAAGTGTGCATTGCGCTGGTGGCTGGGGAGACAGAGGATGATGCAGAGAGACATGGGGAGTCTGGCTGATTGACAAACAGGAAGAGGTTGGCTGATTGACACACAGCGATAGGCTGGTTGATTGACACAGGGGGAGGCTGAGGGGGTGGCTGAGGGGCACAGGGGAGGGATTGAGGCTGAGAGACACAGGAGACTAGAAAGACAGGAGGCTTGAGTGATGGGACAGGGGGCAGGAAGGTGGAGAGATGGGGCAGGAGGCTGTAAAGAAAGGAGGCTGGAGAGACACAAGGGGCAGGAGGCAAGAGGGGATACAGGGGGCAGTAAATTCCTACATAAACAGGCATCTTCTGGACCATGTGATCTCCTACATGAATAGTGAATACCGACTGAAGACACTGACTGCACGGGGAGGGTCAGTTTCCTCAGAGGTGTGATTATATGTGCTGCAGCCAGGTGAGGTTCATTATATAATAATTACTGGGGGATGGCTGGAGGGACACTAGGGGCTGGCTGGATTTCCTGCTAGACCACACCCCTTGCTGTGAGGCCACACCCCTATTTTGGTGCGCACAAGAATATTATTGATCTTGTAAATTCCCGTGGGGAGGAGGGGGGAGGCATTTTGACTGTCTAGAAACCGCCCTGGTACAGAGGAGGCTTTTGTGATCCTTATTTGTGGTCGGTGGGCTCTTGCAAGGTTGACCTTGCTCTGTGACATCTGCCACAGGAATGCCAATGTCCTGCATTAACACGGTGGATAAGCCTAGGAGCATAGATCTCTTCAGAGGCAGCTAGGGTCCCCAACTTGAGGCAGTTGAAGGGAGCTTGAACAAAAATCATGATAGACATGTCGACATCTGCTGCTTGTAAGGGCAATAGGTTCCTGCGCAGCTCCACCTTTATTCTTCAGTTACTTATACAAATAGAACAACAGAATATACACCAAGAAAACATTATAATATTGTAACACAACAAAAAGGACTTTAGTCTCTCATACCCCTTTTCCACTAGCCCCAAAATCCAGAGTTATTGCACGTAAGCGCGCATCAACTTGGGATTTTTGTCAGTGGAAATGGGCCAACCTGGGTCCAGTGTCCTGGGAATCCAAACCTGATAGCTTGCAGGGTTTTACCCGGTAAGGACCCGGCTAGGGTTCAGTGGAAACAGGTAAACCTACAAGCGCCACCAGAAGGGTTCCACTGCATGTCAGTGACGTTTCTCCCATAGTACCGAGCGGGAGGACAGAGGAGTGGGCAGCATCGGGCAAGGCAGGAACCGGGATTCAGGTAAGTGACTGGGGGCACTGCATAGGGGGAAATACTACTGGGGACACTGCATATGGGGGGACCACTACTGGGGGGCACTGTATAAGGGGCACTATTGGGGGCACTGTATCAGGGGCACTGCATAGGGGAGACTGTATAATGGGCACTACTGGGGGCACTGTATCAGTGGCACTGCAAAAGGGGGACCACTACTGGGGACACTGCATAGGGGGGATTGTATAAGGGGCACTTCTGGGGGCACTGTTACAAAGGGCTCTACTGGGGGCACAAGTACATGGGGCACTGCTACTGGGGACATTGCATAAGGAGCACTACTACAGTGGGCTTTGCAAGAGGGGCACTACTACTGGGGGCATTAAGGTGCATATGGAATGGAAAGGAATATTCCCAGAGTGACGAGAAACGGGGGTTGTCATGTTGACATGCCCCCATTTTCAGTGTCCAGACCCCTTGTGGCATGTGGCTATGCCCACTTTTCGGCACGCGCAGATGGGGAGGGGCTCCGTTTTTCATCTTGCCCTGGGCTCCAAATACACTAGTTATGCCACTGTCCCGGAACAACTCGGGTAGGCGCCACAGTGTGAAAGGGGCTGTCCCGGTTCTGAACCAGTTTGGAACCATGTCCCTGTTTCAGAGCCGCTCGCTGCCGCTGCCCACTCACAGGGATTGTGGCCATTATTTTTGTTTTTTGTTCTCCGGCTGCTCGCAAAGCTGTGGGAGACCTCCCACAGCTTGTGCGAGTGGCCTGGAGACCATCACGATAATCGCGACCATCAGCCTTGCGACGAGACCCTACGGTAGGGTCTAGGCTGCCGCAAGGCCGAGTGGACTCCCTGCTCTAACAGAGCAGGAAGGCCACTACTGACATCAGTAGTGATGTCAGTAAGACCTCCCTACAAACGCCAGGCGTTCCTAAGGGAACGCCTGCGTTTGTCCAGCCACCCCCCCTACCCGCCCACAAAACGGGGCTAGCTGTCACTCACCATCGACAGCCGCCCCATCTTGTTGCGAGCCCCGTAGCGACTGAACTTCAGTCACTCGGTGGGGCTTGCGCACGCCATTCGCGGCGCATGTGCAGTGCATAAACATCGGGCTGCTTGCGAGCGGCTCTGAATCAGGGCCCACGTTCCAAATCCCGAGTCAGACTCGAGACAAATGTAAAAGAGGTATTAGTCATTTGCAAACCATGCAGACGCTCTAGTGACTGCTTGTATACAGAATCTGGGGTTATTACCTGGGGAGAATTCAGGGTGCTGTAAAACTGGTTAAAGCAATTGATTGTATTCTGAGATATTTAAAAAAATCGATGTGAAGTCCTGCCGAGATCAGTGATGTAATAAGTGGAAGAAAATTTGCCTGTGCTGAAGGTGCAATCCAATGTAATATTTGCAACAGTAAAATGGACAAATGTTTCCCTAGGGACCACCCATGACTTATCCATGTGGACTTCGCAATAAAGTGCGCAGTTCTGTGTCTGCAACATGCTCGCTAATCATCAGAATGCTCTTAATTGCTATTACAAAACATATGAAAAGAAAAGATGGCTGTAGAATTCAGTGAAGCCAACACTTTAGTGACTTTCGGGGTGGACACTCTCAGCAATGTGGCATCATCCGGCAGCATGAAAATAAAAACGGAAATGATTTCATTAACGTACATTTTTCTTAGCGTTAAGCCTATTTTAATGAGCCTACACTCTTACTGCAAAGCGAACCAGCGGTGCGACAAAAACTATACCAGCAAGCACAGGGTTATAGCTTCCTCCATCATCTCCATACCAGACTTGTATATTTATGTGACTATTGTTAGTAATCGCTAATTGGGTTTGATTAGCTCCGTCATTAATATTCTGTCCATAATTTAACATGCTTCAATAAAATACCATAAAGTTGTATAGTGATTAGATTTCAGGAATATGTGTTTTGCAATTAAGTTGCTCTTGATTTTGATATGCAGATTAGGAAATGGTGGTCTCATTTAAGGGGAAAAAAATTGCCCTTATTAACTCTGCAGCATACTCTGAAGATTAGTGGAAAAAAAACACATTTTCCTTTCTGTATGTGCTAGTTAAATGTATTTCAATCAAGTCTATGTGGGCAAATCAGATGTGATTAGTTTAAGTTCACAGTCATCCTATCTAAATGAATAATGTGTCACCTAACATTGCAAAAATGTGATTAATAGTTTATCAGTTAATTAAAAATGATGTTTCGGGGATTTTTTTTTTCTTTCCTATTTTGCTTTTTTATAGAGAATTGCAATGTAGGTATTATACGTGTTAATCATAAATGCTAATTTATTTTTCTGCTTAAATTATTTTATTTTTTTTGCTGTGCATCCAAGGAATTAGAATTTATATATTTTAGTAGTTTGATCTGTGAGGTTAAAATAGATTATATTTTCAGGGATGGAGTTTTTTTTTTCTTTTAAAAACATGCTAATTTATTAATAATATATAAATATTTTTTTTTTTATTATTTTTTTATTTTTTTATTAATACTGCTTTTTAGACCTAAATTCCGGGTCTGACTCGGAGGTTGGAACAGGGTTCCAATCCGGCTCAGACCCGGAATTTCCCCGGCGTCGACCCAGGATATTCCTGAGCCGGAGCCATTCACACCGGAGCCGGGTCTGCAGAGACCCGGCTTCTCTGGCGTTGAAGTGGCCGCTCGGAGATGACGTCATCTCCAAGCGCCACTGAAGCCGGCCAATCGGCAGGCATGCGGCACAATCCAGGTCACCGTGGCCCGGATCGCGCCGTCTACACTGCAGGGTTTCACGGGATATTCCTGCGTTTAACCCTGCAAATTACCTTCCCCCTTTTACACCAAGGAGCTACCCGGGTTAACCCTACAATAACTCGGGTTTTAGCTCTGGTGTAAAAGAGGTATAACTATATATACATGTAATTTGCCATGTAAAACATATGTAGATACTAGATAGTAGTGCTTAGAGCTCATTTGTACAAACGTATGACTCTCCCGACGGTCAGGTTTGGATAAGGTCAGACCGGAGCAATTTGCTACAAAAATACGGATCTCTGGGTCGCAAAGGTCTCAAACTCCAGGAACTGTTTTGACTTTCTGGAGCTGATCCTGAGTCACACACCACACAGAAAATGGCTGTAATTGTGGGCACCGGCGGAAGCCCGATTTACCGTTTTATGCCAATGCGATATTTTGTAGGGCTAATGCGGGGGTTTGTGCATCTGCAAGCGTAAACCCACCAGCGCCGCAACCGTCAGTATTTTAGTATCAGCACTTGCACCAGCCCCATGGCAGGGGCAAGTGATCGGCCATACAGTCTTCCCTTCCCTGTACGCACCACTCGAATAGCACTGAGATTTAGATACGTGCCACAACACTACCACAAGACAGGGTGGTTCTGTGCCCGCTCTTTGCTGCCTCCCAAAACGGACAATATAACGGAAAGACGGATCCTCCAAGTTCCAAGTGACTCAAAATAGGATGTGTCCATGTGCCAATTTGCAGCTGCGCACTTGCGTTCTTGTACAGAGATCCGTTAAATGGAATTCATTATGAAAGTAATGCATCGTCTAATTCAGAGGTTCTCAAACTCGGTCCTCAGGACCCCACACAGGTCACGTTTTCCAGGTCACCCAGCAGGTGCACAGGTGTAGTCATTACTCACTGACATATTTTAAAAGATCCACAGGTGGAGCTAATTATTTCTAGAGATGAGCGGTTCGGATTCTGTGGAATCCGAACCGCTCCGAACATTGGGGATCCGAGTCCACCCGAACCCTGTTCGGGTGTTCACCGCCTGACTCGGATCCCCGTTCGGGGCCGAACGGCGGCCGTCTGAGGCCGGATTCTCACTAGAGAATCCGACATCAGGTCTCCTCGCGTGTAGGGCAGAGCGCAGTGATAGCGCTCTGCCCTACACAGACACAGACACACAGCCGCCAGCGGCAGCTGTGTGTTTGTTACAGCAGCCAATGAGAGTCACACAGACTCTCATTGGCTGCTGCACGGAGGGAGCCGGCTGGAGCTCACACATGAGCTCCGTCTTCCGGCTCCCTCCTCAGCGTGTGACAGAGCGGACGGCGCGGGAGCGGGGATACAGGTAAGTTTTATTTTTTTTATTTTTTTACTTGTCAAAGGTCCGGGGGCGCTACTGGGGGGGGGGGTCTGCACTACTGGGGGGGTCTGCTACTGGGGGGGGGGCTATACTACTGGGGGGGCCATACTACAGAGGGGCCTGCTACTGGGGGGGCTATACTACTGGGGGGGGGTCTGCACTACTGGGGGGGGTCTGCTACTGGGGGAGGCAATACTACTGGGGGGGCCATACTACAGAGGGGCCTGCTACTGGGGGGGGCTATACTACTGGGGGGGGTCTGCTACTGGGGGGGCCATACTACTGGGGGGGATCTGCACTATTGGGGGGCCATACTACAGAGGGGCCTGCTACTGGGGGGGGCTATACTACTGGGGGGGTCTGCACTACTGGGGGGGGTCTGCTACTGGGCAGGGCTATACTACTGGGGGGGCCATACTACAGAGGGGCCTGCTACTGGGGGGGCTATACTACTGGGGGGGGTCTGCTACTGGGGGGGCCATACTACTGAGGGGCCTGCTACTGGGGGGGCCATACTACTGGGGGGGCCTACTACAGGGGGGGCCATACTACAGGGGGGGGGCCATACTACAGGGGGGGCTACTACTGGAGCAGCCTACTACTGGGGGGGCCTGCTACTGGGGCAGCCTACTACTGGGGGAGCCATACTACTGGGGGGGCATACTACTGGGTGGCATGCTAATGGGGGGCATACTACTGGGGGGGCCTGCTAATGGGGGACATACTACTGGGGGGGCCTGCTAATGGGGGGCATACTACTGGGGAGCATTCAACTGGGGGCACTGCATAGTGGACCGTACTACTAAGGGGACTGCATAGGGGGCACCACTGCTGGGGGACATTGTGTAAGGGACACCGCTACTGTGGGCATTGTGTAAAAGGGTCACTACTGTGGGCATTGTGTAAAAGGGGCACTACTGTGTGTCGTAACATAAATAAGAGACACTACTTTATGGTGTAATGTGAATCAGGCCCTATGTGCGGTGTAATGCTAATAAGATTGTGCACTGTGACTCCTAGGGCCGTAGCCCACTTTGTAAACAAGTACTGTGACTCTGCTGGCCGTACCCCACTGGGTGGGTGCACTACTTTTCATTTCTGCCACTGCTGTGTGGCAATGTGTCATAGATGTGCTTTATACTGTGGTGTCTGTGTCGTTGTGCCGCTGCTTTGTCGCTTAGTAACCAGTCAGCTCACTGCAACCTTTGGCCAATAATGTTGAAAACAATATTATAAGCTGTGATATGGTCTAAATTGACTGGAAATTAATGTTATTGAGGTTAATAATACTCTAGGAAGAAAAAAAAGACCAATTTATGTGATTTTAGCTTTTTTTGTCAATTTTTGTAAAAAAATCCAAATCCAAATCCAAATCCAAAGCCAGTCACCGCAGTTTGGCAAATCCAAATCCAAATCCAAAACCGGACGACGAATTAGAACCAAATCCAAATCCAAATCCGGCAAAAATGGTCCGGCGCACATCCCTAATTATTTCACTTGTGATTCTGTGAGGAGACCTGGAAAAAATGCACTGTTTGGGGTCCTGAGGACCGAGTTTGAGAACCTGTGGTCTAATTTATCTGTACTGCAGTCTATACATATGCTAAGAGCCAATGACATCACAGAGGTATATTAGGGGCACATGTAATGAAGTCTGCCATTTTGAGGGTTTTAAAATGCAATAGAAACCAGTGAGGGCGGGCGAGACAGGTCCCCCCCTCTCTGACAAAGTGTAGCCTCATTGGAGATTTCAGTTCTGGAATAACAATTGAAGCTACGCAATCGGGGAGGTTGCGAAATTTCCTGAAATGTTCTCATAAATGTGTGTTTTATTGATATTTACTTAATTGGAAGAGTTTATTTATATATATATATATATATACCACATTTACTAAAAGTTATTTAAATACAATTTAAATACAAAGGTGTCAGTTGTGATATCAATAGATCCCATTTTAAAGATGGCAGCGTACCTGAGTTTGCCGTCTGTGTGGCACATCATCACTTCTGTTACGGCAGAGCGGACTGAATGCAGGCAGCAGACTCGTTCACCCAAGCTACAGAAAGGGCATATATTAGCCATCATTTTATGTAAATATCAATTCTATTACTGGATTGACCTTCAGTCACATCACATTTGAAGCCCAAACTTGAGTAAGTACAACGCAGTTGCCCCAGCTGAAGTCTCTCCCTTTTAACCTCACATTTTGATAATATATGTTAATCCGCCCATGAGAATGTTGTGATAATTGTAGGATCTCTTTCTCCTGAACGGGCGAAGCTCAGATGGAGGTTTCGCCACATGCGCCAGTCTGCGTCTGACAATTGTTAAAGACCTCACCACATACAGATAAAGATTAAGGGTAGTGTTAGCATTTACACAAATAATCTGAGATTACTGAATATTGAGCAGCGTCATGTAAAGAATATTCTCGGAGCATTGTCTGGAAATTAGCAGGTGCCAGTGTCACAGTAAGATCCGGGTGGTGTATTTTGGTCGACAGACATCACCACTTGTGTGAATCGCAGCTGACCGCCAACTATCATTCTGCCAGCCTGGAAATCCCACCCTGGTGACAATTTCATTAGTGCATTTATCCATATTCCTGATAATGATCTGATCATTTTTGCTGAGTTTAGGAGAAATCCAGCAGAATAAACCATGAAACAGCTTGGATGCATAAACTTTCTTCCCTATGAAAATGCATTGACCAGGAGTTCCAAGGGGACCCTAGTGCCAAGAAGCCACGCCCCCAAGATGGTACGTGCAGCTTCCACAGTTGTTCCCCTGCACTGAACGCGGCTACCGGAACGGGCATGAAATACCGCCGGTTCGTTCGATTCCCGTCAGCGGCAGCCCGACAGGAGCAGAGTGCGACGCAGCGGAAGCCCGACAGCGCTGGAAATCCCGATCGTGGCAAGGTAAGTATCCACTAACCTAACCCCCCTAACCCTAACCCTCCCTAGGGGTGCCTAACCCTAACTTCCCCCCAAGTGCCTAACCCTAACCACCCCCTTCCCCGCTACCTAAGCCTAAGTCCCCCGGGGGGTGCCTAACCCTAACCCTCGCTCCCCCTAGCCTAACCCTAACCCTCCCGGGGGGGGTACCTAACCATAAGTCCCCCCCGGGAGCCCTAAACCTGACCCTCCCCCCCGCGGCTTTCCCCACTACGATCGTGATGCCGGGCGTCGGGGAAATGCAGGGCGTCTACATCTAGACGCCCGGCATTTCACCCTTGCCGGGATAAGACAGTCGGGAAGCCGGCTGCCGGTATATAGGCAGTCGGTTTCCCGATTGCTTCCCCGGCTAACACCCCCCCTAGTACTGCGCTGGCCGACCTCTTGGCAGTCCTGGTGATAATAACGCCACAATCTTCCTGCCGCAGGGTTATAGGAGCTTCTTATTACACTAATCTTCACTCGGGGGTATCTATAATGGGTGGCAGCGTGTGCGGGGCACACGGGCCCGAGTCCAGGGGGGCCCCACACCGCACACCCTGCACCCATAGTATTACTTACCTCTCCGGAGACCCACATCGGCGGGGGTCCGGCGCTATAAAAACGACTGAAAAGTGGCCGCCACTGCCATTTTCCCGTCGTTTGCGCATGCGCAGAACAGGAAAATGGCCGCCGCAATTTTCCTGGTGGCCTCTGCATACTCTATAGACTCTGGGTGCACTCTAGTGCTCAGAGTCTATAACTCCGGCGCTGACCGCGCACAGCTCAGTGCGCTGCCGGCCACCGGGGAGAGAAAGGAGGGGGCCCGTGTCGGAGACTGCACACGGGTCCCCTCCTCTCTAGAAACGCCCCTGCCTTCACTGTAATGTATAAATCATTGCCGGGCCGCATGCAGCCTTCCTAGACGTCACCTGGTGCGCCCAAACTCCAGATTTGTTTATTATAGCTTATAACACTTGTTTAAAATGCCTGCTGATATATTATAGTCAGGTGTTTCCTTTATTAAAATTATACTTTTCATTTATGTGCTGCAATTTGAAGGTTAGAGGGCCGCACAATGTGGCCCCTGAAGTGTATCAGGTTGCCTATCACTGATTAATATGCTCTGATTGGCTAGATGATGGTCTAGCCCCTCCTACTTCCGCTGCGCACCTCTTTGTTGTTGGCTGCGATGTGCCTTGCAGAACAACACATGGCGGACATCGCGTTGAACTTAACTGCCGCCTGTGTGCTGCTGTGAATCATCTGGCTGGCCGCAGATTCTTCTAAACGTTACTATATATGCGGAAAAATAAAATGCGTCTACATAAAAACCGCAAAGTAAGAATAAAAAAACACAGCAGAGCGCAAAAAAAAATAAGGCACCCATCCGTCCCTTATTATCAACTTTAATTCTGGGCGCTTCTTCTGATGAGTAAAACGGAAAAGGCGCATTTTAAAAAAAAAGAAAAAAAGAAAAAAACACCTGCGTGGAAATAATCCGTTTACTCCTTCTGCAATTTGTTTTTCTGCTCATTTGTCTTTCTTTACAGACTTCGCCTCTAATTGCACGCTAGACACAATTTTTAATCTCACGTTGACAAAATGAGAAGATTTTGTTTTTGTCACTCAAAATCTAATCAGTTCAAATGTTATTTACAAAGAACAGACACAATGCATCAACCAGGTATTGTGATACAATTTGTATTATTTTCAGGTTCTGGAGTGATAATACTACATTAGGTTTTTAATAACCTTGGACGGTGCAGCATTAACCAACCATATCCTGTTCACAAACATTAATAATTTCTCTCTTCGTGTCTGGGAAGCAAAGCTCTGCAGAGGCTGCGCGGTCTGTCCGCACTTACATAGAAAGATTATGGTGAAAACATTGTCTTTCAGAGCTGTACGTTTTATTAGGTAGGGATTAGAAGGGTAATGAAGGTAATTCAAATACGTTTTGAAATGGATAAGTTAGAAAATGATGTTTAGAATTTTATTTTACAAGTTCGCCAAGCGCACGACCCCAATCTCCCGTCCTGCGTGACGCATTTTTGCAGGACTTACAATTGCTTATCAATTTGGAGGCCGTGACCAGCCCTGATTAGGGGCAGTTGCCTGCTTTCCAGGAATTTCTGGAAGACTCACAAACTTTGGGGGTTTCTCCCAGATCCTGTGAAATGCGTGGGGCACAAGACTTGATGACATGATTCATTATGAATTGCATCATCGAGACCCCTCCCCCAGCAATGCAGGGGAAGGGAGGGGCTGTTATAATGGCTACACCCCCCCTTTACCGTGATAGGACCACTCCCTTGGACCACCTGTGGAACGGTGGATAATAGTTGGTATTTTACATTTAGTATTCAGCTCAATAACACGCAGCCTTTGATATATCAATGTGTCGAATGTAGATTTGGACCTATAATAGTCTTGTGGCTCCTTATTCCCAGACAGTTGGACAGAGGGAGGGGAGGAATAAGATGAGTATGGAAAGGGGGTGCAGCATGCCCTGGGGGGACGTTTAGGAGGCATATTGTTCGCTGGTGTAAAAATGATGCAGATGATACTAGCTGTACTACATAACCGCTTCTGATTGGCTGTTTACTTATTGATGATTATATCAAGTTGCGTCCATCTATTCCCATCACTTACAGACACTATTCTCCTATGTACATAGGCAAATGCAGGGGGGGGGGTTTCCGTATGCCTTGAAACCCCCCTCCCCAGTAAACACCATGATCACAATAGAAATAGTAATATAATAGAATTTTACTAGTGCTGCATGTTCTTCTCAGTATCACAAATGAAATAATTAGCACCACCTGTGGATCGTTTAACATGTATCAGCCAGTATTAAATAACCTGTGCACCAACTAGGAGATCTGGAAAACATGCACTGTTAGGGATGCACTGCTATAGAGCCCAATATGTACATATATGTCCAGGGTAATGCTAGGTTCTTCTGCTGCTCCTCCAGGCTCCCGGACATGCTCCAATAGTCTGGAATGGTGCCCACATCTAAAATAAAAACATTCAGCTCAGGCAGGATGGCCCTACTGCTGCATTTAATAGCTTACTGTGATCGCTGGTCCTCTATATGCTGGGATTATGACACATAATACACTTTGTATGGCGTATATTAAAGCTGGTTAAGTACTAAGGGGTCTATTTACTAAGCAGTGTTAGGAGACAGAGTGAAAAGTGATAAGAAAGTGATAAGGTGCCAGCCAATCAGCTTCCAACTGTCATTTTTCAAACACAGCATGTGAGATGACAGTTGGGAGCTGATTGGCTGGCACCTTATCACTTTCTTATCACTTTTCACTCTGTCTCCTAACACTGCTTAGTAAATAGACCCCTAATTATGCCCTCTTCATGGACTGGCCAAATCCTGCATTTGCCACTGATGTATATGATGCTAATTAGACTAAACTGTGCACGAAAATTGCAATGAAATTCTGACATTTATTGCAAACACTGCATTGTAAGGGGTACATTTACTAAGAATCTTGTTTGACTTCCCAACGTAATCGATGGACATCACCGGAATGTTTTACGATCAAAAACCCAAATTTAATAATCAGTGTATTTGACTATTTACATGTGATGGTTATACTCAGGGATTCCTGCCGTCTGTGAGATCAGTAGATTTCCCCCTTTTCAATAGACTCTGCTGACAAATCAAAGCATGAATCCGCTGGCAGTCGGCAGCGGATTCCAAGCACTGCACAGGTCAGTATAATATGTGCATGCTTTGGTGTTTAAAGATTTAAATAAAGACTAAAGAGTGCATTTATTTATTTAAAAAGTGCGTGGGGTCCCCTCCCAAACGCACAACCAGCCCCAGACCTCTCAGCCTGGTCTAGTACTGGAATATTGGGGGGAAAAAAGCGTGGAGTTTCCCCGATTTACCAGTAACTAGCAGCGGACTGAAACAGCAGGTGGGCTTACACTATAGCAGGGCTGAGAATCCTCGGAAGGTGAGGGCTCCAAAGCTAAAATGGGGACCCCCATCTTGCGGATCAACTAGCCCAAGGCTGAAAGCACAGGACTCTTCCTTGCACCCCTGAAGGCGGTGGATGTGGGAAGAATGGTGTAAAAGATTTAATATTGTACTTTACAGTGGAACTACAGGTCCCAGCAAGCCTGTCTCGGCATCCCGGCACTTGGAGAACCAGAAGTGCCAACCCACCCGGACAAAAAGGGCCAGCTGGCACCTATCGTTCCACTGTAAAAAAAATATTACAAAAACCATGGGGGACACACACCGAATGTTGAAACACGTTATTACACACACTGACACTCACACTTCATACTTACCTACACCTTGGATGGGGATCAGAGAGTACTTTCCTACGGTGTGAGCCTCCGCACTGTGGGAGGCCTTGTTACCATGGGTGTATCTATCATTTGTGCAGGTGCTGTGTACACTCTGCTCCCATTCCAAATACTTACCTCTCAGTTGGTATTACTGGTAATAGGGCACAAGAGCCACGTTTCTGGATATCTGCCCAAGTGCACTGCAGAAAGCACTGTGAAAATGGCACCCACTTTATTTTTTCTCAGAGACAAGTGCATGCACAGTAGCAGGGCCGGCTCTAGGGGTGTTCGACCAGTGCAGTCGCACAAGGGCGCCACCCCTAGAGGGCGGCACCCTTCCCCAGCATCCCGATTTCAGCCGGAGTGGCCCGCGGGTGGTCTAATTGGGAGGTTGGGGACCCCCACCGCCGCAGCTGTGCGGCGGTGCCGGACCCCCGGAGTGTGAATGGATGCCGCGCGCATGCGCGCGGCATCCATTCACTGACGGAAGAGGGCTGGGGGAAGCCCAGCCAGTGACGGATTGCTGGGCTTTACCCCCAGCCTGACGTTATTTGGGGGCGCGCGATGAGAGGGCGCCCATTCACTGACGGAAGAGGGCTGGGGGAAGCCCAGCCAGTGACGGATTGCTGGGCTTTACCCCCAGCCTGACGTTATTTGGGGCGCGCGCGATGAGAGGGCGCCATGTGAAGGGCCAGCACAGGGTGCTCTGACCCCTGGAGCCGGCCCTGCACAGTAGAATCTGGCAAGTGCTAGAATCTACTGTGGAAATCAGCGGGTGAGAGAGGGGGGCGCTTCCTGCCCGGAGGATGCACACAGGCCACTCCCTCTATTGAACCTAAACTCCTAGTTACTCCTCCTCTGCGCTCCTGGGCTCCTAGGCATGCCCAGGCACTTTGCACCCACTGCACCCCCATCTGTG
Organism: Taudactylus pleione; assembly: GCA_031769625.1. Lineage (NCBI taxonomy): Eukaryota > Metazoa > Chordata > Amphibia > Anura > Myobatrachidae > Taudactylus > Taudactylus pleione. The sequence goes on from JAUIMM010000536.1 coordinate 2,005,354, forward strand.
CCCTCCAAACTCTAATGGTGCATACACACGGTCAGATAAAAATAACGATATAAATGATAATGATATAGTTTATATCGTTCTTTTTTTTAACCCCTCAAAAGACCAAACGATGGACGATATCGTCCATCGCCTGTGCATCATACTTACCTACATTGCTGGGCAGCTTTCCGGGAGCAGCAGGAGGGGACCTGCTGCAATCCTCTTCGGGGGGCGGGGCCAGACGATAGACGACATTAGGCCCCGCCCCCTTTACAGTAAACCCCCGCGATTGGCGGGTCCGTGAGGAGGGGGCGTGGCTAAATGACGCAATTTGCCTAATTTAGCCCCGCCCCTTCCCGACGGACCCGATAATTTCAGGTAAAATCTCCTCATCCTGCCCACTTCACTAGGAAGTGGGCGGGATGCGGGAGATATGCCTACTCTTCCAGGATCGCGGGGAGTTACCCGAAAAATCGTGAGCCTCCCGCGATTCCCGGGAGAGTAGGCATGTATGCGGTGCATGCAGGCCAACCTGGTCGATATCGACCAGGTTAGCCTGTTTGCTATAGGGACCCGCGATCATCAAATCACAGGTAGTTACGTCGTTTGTGGGTTGGTGCATGTTACTGGATGTTTGATATCGAACATCCAGGACGATCAGACAATGATATCTGATTGTTGTCTGATCGTCCCGTATGTACGAGCCATTATACAACCTGTTTCTCAGGAACAAAGGGAACCCCCACAATGTGAGAGCACATCTGCTATTCAGCAGGAACAAACATGCTATTTTGTATTTGAGAAAGTTGCCTGTATAATATCCCTTTAAGACCACTCTCCGCACTCCCCTCCTCTGTGCTGCAGAGCTCCGTTATTACTAAGCAATGCTCTCTTGGTCCATGTTTAATGTGCCATTTATGCATTTAAAATGGGGACGCGGGACAGTAAAAATGACACATGCAGCAAATTAACGTGCTCATTTTATGATGAAATGTCCCACTGTAGCTGTTTGGATCTGTGACCCTAGGCGGGAACCTCGGTGGGGCGCACAGCATTACTGAGGGAAAACAACGGCTCGCAGGCTATATTTTGCATTTTTCCAATTAAAATTTTGGTTGGAAAATAACAGCAGCATTATCATAATCAATGAGTGGCTGGGACACCACATTACCTCTGATTACACTGGGGCACAAGCCTCCATTATCTGATTGTGTAACTCATGTACACTTTCTGCACAATTACAGCACATGCACTGTGGACATGTACAGATAGTATAGGTAGGCAGGGTCTCCGCTATATTTTACAGTTATTGAAGAGTGATCGCCAAATTTACAACCCACAGACTGCAATCCACAATCTGCTGGAAAGATTTGTAGAACAAATAAAGGACATTACTGTATATACAGCAGGAAGTTTGTTATATATAGATATATATAAATATACATAATATATAGATCCACCACGGCCATAACTGTGTGGAGTTTGTATATTCTCCTTGTGCTTGCGTGGGTTTCCTTCGGGTGCTCCGGTTTCCTCCCACACTCCTAAAATATACTGATAGGTTAATTGACTCCCAACACAAATTAATCCTAGTGTGTGTGCATGTGATAGGGAATATAGATTGTAAGCTCCACTGGGGCAGGGACTGATGTGAATGGCCAAATATTCTCTGTAAAGCGCTGCGGAATATGTGTGCGCTATATAAAATAACTGGTAATAAATAATAATAGATATATATATTTATATATCTCTCTCTCTATATACATATATTGTGATAGAAGCACTGGAGAAGTATGGAATGGCTTCTATATCTGTCCCATGTCTTTTAAAACTCCCAGGAGAAGTCTGTTGGACAAAGCAGACTAGAAATATCGGCTTTTGTGAAAAGCCGGAATGGGTCCTGGGGGTGTGGCTGTGAGGAGAGGGAGGGCTCCATCCACAGGCCACTCTGGGTGTTGGGCCTTTCAGCCTGGTAGCAGGTCATTAGGCCTTGCACCTGGAAATGGCTGTGATAGGCTAGGTTTGGTTGTGGCTGAGTGTCTCATACCTGGGAGAGCAGGCCCGCAGGTTAGCTTGCTCTAAGATATTGGACCTCATTCAGAGTCGGTCGTAAGCGGCCGCTCGGTCGTATGCATCCGATGTTTCCAAACCAGCATGTGTACGGTTAGTTGTGCGCATGTGCGTACGAGACCTTGCGATCCAAAATCCTGTCGATCGTACGGCTTACGAGCAGTAAGTGGCTTCCAAAAGTTGATTGACATGAAAGGCCGTTTGTGGGTGGTGACGGGGGTGGTGGTCTGAAAACGCAGGCGTTCCTCACCGATTTCAGGGCGTTTTAGGGGCGTACATAAATTACCTGCTACGACCGACATAGAAGGCCGGAAGTAGTAAAACGTCACTCTGCGAGCAGGTTAGAGGCCTGGCTGATCGTACAGCTTAAGGTTGGGTACGTGCTCTCTCAAGCAGAGAGCAGAGTACAATCGATACTATTGAATGTTACTGATGTTCGGAGTGATGTTTCTATTTTGAGCCACACAATGCAAGCAGCTAATAATCGTTTGTTGTAGCTAATAACACTGCTAATTGGCTTGTAATTGGTTCAGCTGCGTTTGCATTAGCGAATAATAAGAATAAATAAATTTCAGGGGGATGGCTTATTCTATGCGGTATTTTGGTAATTTTTGGAGTAATTTGCACACAACACAAGCGGCCGCAACCATCAGAAGAAAATGAACAAACAGCGACTGACTGACTGACTCGATCGCTAGCTGCTATCACTCGTTAGCTAGAGGAGGTGCATTGTTCACGTATGGGCGTCACTTTGGTTACGACCGACCGGCCGTGCGATCGCTTCATTTTTCAGTTTTGCGGTCGTTAGGCTACGACCGAGCGGCCGCTTACGACAGACTCTGAATGAGGTCTACTGTTTGCTACAAAACTAGAAGAACATGGACTTATTTAGTGTTCTGCTAGTGAGGGAACTTACTGGCTGTCACACCTCCCCCTCTTCCCCAGCCCCTCTGTCTGTCACACCTCCCCCTATTCCCAAGCCCATCTGTCTGTCACACCGCCCCCTCTTCCCCAGCCTCTATGTCTGTCACACCTCGCCCTCTTCCCCAGCCCCTGTGTCTGTCACACCTCCCCCTCTTCCCCAGCCTCTATGTCTGTCACACCCCCCCTCTTCCCCAGCCCCTGTGTCTGTCTCAACTCCCCTCTTCCCCAGCCCCTGTGTCTGTCACACCTCCCCCTCTTCCCCAGCCCCTGTGTCTTTCACACCTACCCCTCTTCCCCAGCCCCTGTGTCTTTCACACCTACCCCTTTTCCCAGCCCCTGTGTCTGTCACACCTCCCCCTCTTCCCCAGCCCCTGTCTGTCACATCCCCCCTCTTCCCCAGCCCCTCTGTCTGTCACACCTCCCCCTCTTCCCCAGCCCCTGTGTCTGTCACACCTCCCCCTCTTCCCCAGCCTCTGTCTGTCACACCTCCCCCTCTTTCCCTGCCCCTCTGTCTCACACCTCCCCCTCTTCCCCAGCCTCTATGTCTATCATACCTCTCCCTCTTCCCCAGCCTCTATGTCTGTCACACCTCCCCCTCTTCCCCAGCCTCTATGTCTGTCACACCTCCCCCTCTTCCCCAGCCTCTATGTCTGTCACACATCCCCCTCTTTCCCAGCCCGTATCTGTCACACCTCCCCCTCTTCCCCAGCCTCGGTGTCTGTCACACCTCCCCCTCTTCCCCAGCCTCTATGTCTGTCACACCTCTCCCTCTTTTCCAGCCCCTGTATATGTCTGTCACACCTCCCCCTCTTCCCCAGCCCCCCTGTCTGTCACATCTCCCCCTCTTCCCCAGCCTCTATGTCTGTCACATCTCCCCCTCTTTCCCATCCTCTATGTCTGTCACACCTCCCCCTCTTCCCCAGCCTCTGTCTGTCACACCTCCCCCTCTTTCCCATCCTCTATGTCTGTCACACCTCCCCCTCTTCCCCAGCCTCTGTCTGTCACACCTCCCCCTCTTCCCCAGCCCCTCTGTGTCTGTCACACCTCCCCCTCTTCTGCAGCCCCTGTGTCTGTCACACCTCCCCCTCTTCTGCAGCCCCTGTGTCTGTCACACCTCCCCCTCTTCAACAGCCTCTATGTCTGTCACACCTCCCCCTCTTCCCCAGCCCCTGTGTCTATCACACCTCCCCCTCTTCCCCAGCCCCTGTGTCTGTCACACCCCCCCTCTTCCCCAGCCCCTCTGTCTGTCACACCTCCCCCTCTTCCCCAGCCCCTCTGTCTGTCACACCTCCCCCTATTCCCCAGCCCATCTGTCTGTCACACCTCCCCCTCTTTCCCAGCCCCTCTGTCTGTCACACCTCCCCCTCTTCCCCAACCCCTGTGTCTGTCACATGCCCCCCTCTTCACCAGCCCATGTCAGTCAAATCCCCCTCTTCCCCAGCCCCTGTGTCTGTCACATCTCCCCCTCTTCCCCAGCCCCCATGTCTGTCACACACCCCCCTCTTCCCCAGCCCCTGTGTCTGTCATACCTCCCCCTCTTCCCCAGCCCCTGTGTCTGTCACCCCTCCCCCTCTTCCCCAGCCCCTGTGTCTGTCACACCTCCCCCTCTTCCCCAGCCCCCTGTGTCTGTCACACCTCCCCCTCTTCCCCAGCCCCTGTGTCTGACACACCTCCCCCTCTTCTCCAGCCCCTGTGTCTGACACACCTCCCCCTCTTCTCCAGCCCCTGTGTCTGTCACACCTCCCCCTTTTCCCCAGCCTCTGTGTCTGTCACACCTCCCCCTCTTCCCCAGCCCCTGTGTCTGACACACCTCCCCCTCTTCTCCAGCCCCTGTGTCTGTCATACCTCCCCCTCTTCCCCAGCCTCTGTGTCTGTCACACCTCCGCCTCTTCCCCAGCCTGTATGTCTGTCACACCTCCCCCTCTTCCCCAGCTCCTGTGTCTGTCACACCTCCCCCTCTTCCCCAGCCCCCTGTGTCTGTCACACACCCCCCTCTTCCCCAGCCCCTGTGTCTGTCACACCTCCCCCTATTCCCCAGCCTCTGTGTCTGTCACCCCCTTCATCTGCAGCTCCCCACCACTCACCCCGTGACTCTCTTAACCAGCCCAGGCCCCGGCCAACACTTACCTGCTGCACTGCCTGTGTTCCTCAGTCTTTCCTGGTGGGCGGTTTAAACGCGGCAGCTCCTTGCTGATTCAGTGGCGTGACATCACGACGTCATGCACACTGCACCGACCAGGCCTCCTTGTCACTGCCGGGACTTGGGAAGATCTAGCCGCAATCGTCGTGCCGGGCATGCCACAGTAGGTGGCAGAGGGACACGTGAACTGGGCTCCCGAAATTCCTGAGTGTTCGGGGCCCTTCGGAATCTAAAGGCGCATATCCACTACACAATTAAAATGAACGATTGAATGATAACGACATTGTTATTGTTCAATAATCGTGCAGTAATTATGCCGGTAACGACCAGCGGTGCGTATTCCCACTGGTCATTGCTAGAACATGCAGGCCAACCTGACGATATCGTCAGGTTATGTATGTTCGGGGTTGAGGAAAGGTGTCTGCACTGAACGACATATTGTTCATTGTGGGCACATTATCCAGAGCACAGTATGATGAACGATTGCACGATTATGATGTTGTAATCGTACAGTCGTTCTACACTCGTGTAGTGGATATGCGCCGTAAGGGCACGGTACAAGTGTCCCCTATGTACTTACCCTGTCACCGGGCCTGGACTCATGAACGCCCAGCCCAAACCCCTGGACCTAGAAACCCCAAGTGCTGCCAAACATCACTGGCAGTTGGTGTGGCTCCCATATTTGTATAGTGAGGGAAGGGAATGTTTTACTACGCAGGTGAGGGAGGGGAATGTTTTTAATTCACAACTCATATATCAATCAAGAACAATTCACCCTAAACGTGACAGGAATTATCCAGCCAAAGCGGTACATATGACTGGGTGTTCCCAACGGCCGTAATCCTTCCTAGATGAGTGTGGTCTTGAAAGACAAAGAGCAGAAACCGCCAACGAGTTTAGCTTGAACCAAATTACCTCAGGGGGCAGCAAAGACACATGTCCCCTGGGCCCTGCGCCTTGTGCGACTGCACCAGACTAACACCACTCGTTACGGCCATCAAATTTTGGGCCTCACTAAGAAAGGGGGCGTGGCATGTTGGGGGTGCGGCTTCACTTTTTTTTTTTTTTTCAGTCAGCCCCGAGCACCCGGGCAGGACAGTGTTCAGGCACTTTGTACCCACCCCTTTTAGATTCCCTGGTCATGCCTAAAATCAGATGGGACCAGAACCCACAGTCTTCTAGCTATCAAAATTTGATACTTACCTATAGTTCGGACTGTTGGTTAGTGACCGAAATGGGTTTGGCCTGCCCAAAATTGGGTGTGATCTTTTTTTCCGCAATGAGAGTGGTGAGGGCAGGTCACATGGGGTTTGGGAGGATCTGAGATCTGGGCATGGTCTAAATTCTCTATATGAATAATTAGCAGGAGTCCCATATATCATTGGGATTGATGCTCTTCTGTCCCTTCTTTTTGCACTCTTCTTAAATAACTGAGGACCTCATTCAGAGTCGGTCGTAAGCGGCCGCTCGGTCGTACCCAGCGACGTTCGCAAAACAGCGCATGTGTAAGTTTCGCAATGCGCAAACTAGCTGTTGCGATCGGAAATTTCTCTCTCCTTCAACTCAGCCAGGTCGCTAGTTTGAGTGACAGGATGAGGCGTTTGTGGGTGGTAACAGGGGAAGGTACTTGTGAACGGGGGAGTGGAGATCCGAACGCAGGCGTGCCTGACTATGCAAACTGCGTTTTATGGGAGTGCATAATTAACTAAGTAGTGTCATGGCACTGACTTGATCGCAGTGCTTAAGAGAGGGTATAAAATATATAAAATAATATGCACGTCATCCGTTTATTTTAGGGGTGAGCGGGTTCGGATTTCTGAAATCCGAACCCCCCCGAGCACCCCCGATCCGAGTCCGATCTGAGTCAGGCTCGATTTTTCCCGCCTGACTCGGATCTGAAATCGAGGCAAAACGTCATCATCCCGCCTTCCGAGTCTCGCGGGATTTGGATCCTATATAAGGTACCCGCGTCGGCGCCATTTTCTCACTCGGCTGTGGACAGTGAAGAGGGAGGGTGGGAGTTAGGGCTGGCAGGGCTGTGTAGTGTAGTGTAGTGTAGTGCTGCTGTTGTCCACTACTTCAAAGTCCATAGGGGCTGGCTGTGTTGTGCTGTGCTGCTGTTGTTAATAGGGGCTGTTTCCACTACTTCAAAGTCCATAGGGGCTGGCTGGACCGTGTTGTGCAGTCAGTTCTCCATAGGGGCTGTGTCCACTCCAAAGTCCTGTGCAGTGTCCCAGTCCTAAAGGGGTGCTGTAGTGTTGTCCAGGGGGTGCTCTGTCCATCAGGGGTGCTCCCCCCAAGTGCTAAAAAAATAATATATTTTCTGTGTTTGTGAATTGTGTGCGCAGTAGCCGCACGTGCATCAACAAAGTAGTGCCAAGCGTGCGCCTGTGTCATAAGTAAAGGGCCGGCTGGCTTGACCGTTAAAGGGTGCTGTAACCCCCAAAGTACACTCCAGTCCAAACCAAAAAAAAAATAATTTTCTGTGTTTGTGAATTGTGTGCACAGTAGCCGCACGTGCATCAACAAAGTAGTGCCAAGCGTGCGCCTGTGTCATAAGTAAAGGGCCGGCTGGCTTGACCGTTAAAGGGTGCTGTAACCCCGAAAGTACACTCCAGTCCAAACCAAAAAAAAATTATTTTCTGTGTTTGTGAATTGTGTGCGCAGTAGCCGCACGTGCATCAACAAAGTAGTGCCAAGCGTGCGCCTGTGTCATAAGTAAAGGGCCGGCTGGCTTGACCGTTAAAGGGTGCTGTAACCCCCAAAGTACACTCCAGTCCAAACCAAAAAAAAAATTATTTTCTGTGTTTGTGAATTGTGTGCGCAGTAGCCGCACGTGCATCAACAAAGTAGTGCCAAGCGTGCGCCTGTGTCATAAGTAAAGGGCCGGCTGGCTTGACCGTTAAAGGGTGCTGTAACCCCCAAAGTACACTCCAGTCCAAACCAAAAAAATATATATTTTCTGTGTTTGTGAATTGTGTGCACTGTGGCTGCACGTGCATCAACAAAGTAGTGCCAAGCGTGCGCCTGTGTCATAAGTAAAGGGCCGGCTGGCTTGACCGTTAAAGGGTGCTGTAACCCCCAAAGTACACTCCAGTCCAAACCAAAAAAAAAATAATTTTCTGTGTTTGTGAATTGTGTGCACAGTAGCCGCACGTGCATCAACAAAGTAGTGCCAAGCGTGCGCCTGTGTCATAAGTAAAGGGCCGGCTGGCTTGACCGTTAAAGGGTGCTGTAACCCCGAAAGTACACTCCAGTCCAAACCAAAAAAAAATTATTTTCTGTGTTTGTGAATTGTGTGCGCAGTAGCCGCACGTGCATCAACAAAGTAGTGCCAAGCGTGCGCCTGTGTCATAAGTAAAGGGCCGGCTGGCTTGACCGTTAAAGGGTGCTGTAACCCCCAAAGTACACTCCAGTCCAAACCAAAAAAAAAATTATTTTCTGTGTTTGTGAATTGTGTGCGCAGTAGCCGCACGTGCATCAACAAAGTAGTGCCAAGCGTGCGCCTGTGTCATAAGTAAAGGGCCGGCTGGCTTGACCGTTAAAGGGTGCTGTAACCCCCAAAGTACACTCCAGTCCAAACCAAAAAAATATATATTTTCTGTGTTTGTGAATTGTGTGCACTGTGGCTGCACGTGCATCAACAAAGGAGCAGCGCCAAGCGTGCGCCTGTGTCCCATAAGTAAAGAGCTGGCTGGCTCATTTCTTAAAGGGTGGTGTAACCCACAAAGTGCACTACTCTCCAGCAAAAATAAAAAAATATTTTCTGTGTTTGTGTGCGCTTTAGCCGCACGTATATATATCAATATAACATAAATGGAGGACCAAACTTTCTCCGATAAAAATAAAATAGGGAAAGATCAAGAACCACTTCCTCCTAGTGCTGTTGCTGCTGCTGGGAGTTGTTCATCATCCCAGAGAGGAAGTAGGAACATCACTACTTTTACTAAACAATTGACCCTCCAACAGTCCCAAGCGATGAGGATGAAGTACGACAGCAGTCATCCTGAAGCAAAACTGAGGCCTTGACTGCTATGTTGGTGTTAGATGTGCGTCCGGTATACGCCATTAGTGCAGTGGGATTTAGACAATTGATGGAGGTAGTGTGTCCCCGGTTCCAAATCCCGTCTAGATTCCACCTGCATCCTCAAAGCAGCAGCGACAAGCGTGCGTCTGTCTGTTAAAGGGTGGTGACACCCTCAAAGTGTGCTACACAAACAATAAAAATATTGTTCTTTTTTTTCTGTCTTTGTGAAATGTGTGGGCTGTAGCCGCACCTGCATCCTTAAAGCAGCAGCGACAAGCGTGCGTCTGTCTGTTAAAGGGTGGTGACACCCTCAAAGTGTGCTACACAAGCACTAAAAATATTGTTCTTTTTTTTCCGTCTTTGTGAAATGTGTGGGCTGTAGCCGCACCTGCATCCTTACAGCAGCAGCGACAAGCGTGCGTCTGTCTGTTAAAGGGTGGTGACACCCTCAAAGTGTGCTACACAAACAATAAAAATATTGTTCTTTTTTTTCTGTCTTTGTGAAATGTGTGGACTGTAGCCGCACCTGCATCCTTAAAGGAGCAGCGACAAGCGTGCATCTGTCTGTTAAAGGGTGGTGACACCCTCAAAGTGTGCTACACAAACAATAAAAATATTCTTCTTTTTTCTGTCTTTGTGAATTGTGTGGGCTGTAACCGCACTTGCACCCTCAAAGCAGCAGCGACAAGCGTGCGTCTGTCTGTTAAAGGGTGGTCTAACTCTCAAAGTGCTCCAAAAAATAAAAAACTATTTTTTTAATGTGTTTGTGACTTGTGTGCGATGTAGCCACACTTGCATCCTCAAAGCAGCAGCGACAAGCGTGTGTCTGTCTGTTAAAGGGTGGTGACACCCTCAAAGTGTGCTACACAAACAATAAAAATATTCTTCTTTTTTCTGTCTTTGTGAATTGTGTGGGCTGTAGCCGCACTTGCATCCTCAAAGCAGCAGCGACAAGCGTGCGTCTGTCTGTTAAAGGGTGGTGACACCCTCAAAGTGTGCTACACAAACAATAAAAATATTCTTCTTCTTTTTTCTGTCTTTGTGAATTGTGTGGGCTGTAGCCGCACTTGCATCCTCAAAGCAGCAGCGACCAGCGTGCGTCTGTCTGTTAAAGGGTGGTGTAACCCTCAAAGTGCGCTCCACAAACAATAAAAATATTCTTCTTTTTTTTTCTGTCTTTTTGAATTGTGTGGGCTGTAGCCGCACTTGCATCCTCAAAGCAGCAGCGACAAGCGTGCGTCTGTCTGTTAAAGGATTACATCGGTGACAGCATCCAAGTAGGCATGTCAGACAGTCCGTACCTGTACTGGCAGGAAAAAGAAGCAATTTGGAGGTCCCTGTACAAACTGGCTCTATTTTACCTGAGTTGCCCCCCCTCCAGTGTGTACTCCGAAAGAGTGTTTAGTGCAGCCGGGAACCTTGTCAGCGAAAGGCGTAGGAGGTTGCTTCCACAAAATGTGGAGAAGATGATGTTCATAAAATGAATTATCAACTCTTCCAGGGAGACCAGCCTCCAGAATGTACAGAGGGACCTGTGGTTGTGGATTCCAGCGGGCCGAATTAATACTCTGTGAGGATGAGGATGTACACACTGAAGAGGGTGAGGAATCGGTGGATGAGGAGGATGAGGACGACATCTTGCCTCCGTAGAGCCAGTTTGTGCAGGGACAGATTAATTGCTTGTTTTGTGGGGGCCCAAACGAACCAATCATTTCAGCCACAGTTGTGTGGCAGACCCTGGCGCTGAAATGATTGGTTTGTTAAAGTGTGCATGTCCTGTTTATACAATATAAGGGTGGGAGGGAGGGCCCAAGGACAATTCCATCTTGCACCTCTTTTTTTTCTTTGCATTATTTACAGTTTGGGGCCTAGTTTTTCAAACTGCCATCCTGTCTGCCACTGCAGTATCACTCCTAGATGGGCCACGTGTTTGTGCCACCCACTCGTGTCGCTTAGCATAGTCATCCAGCTACCTCGGTGCAACCTTTTGGACATAAAAACACTATTGTGAGGTGTGAGGTGTTCAGAATAGACTGGAAATGAGTGGAAATTAAGGTTATTGAGGTTAATAATAGCATAGGAGCAGAAAAACCTACAAATTCTGTGATTTTAGCTGTTTTTATGCTTTTTTTAAAAAAAATACAGATCCAAAACACAAAACCCAGAACCCAAAACACGGAAGGGTGGTTTTGGCAAAACCAATCCAGATCCAAAACACGAAGAAAGATCCAGATCCAAAACCAAAACACGAAAAGTGGCCGGTGCACACCCCTAGTTTATTTGCGGTTTTTGTATATGTGTTTTTGTCAGCTGTGTTTCATGATCTTTTGTATCCAAAGTTTTTCCAAGGAAACTGCTGCGAGGATAAACTGTGTCATATTATAAAACAATTTGTCCTTCTTTAGCCATTTAAAAGGTTGGAGAGTTTGTATAGTGGTCGCAGATGCATGTGCCCAGAAAAGTACAATTGCTGGCAGTCTGCGCCTCTCTTACGGTTTCTTGCTGGGGGCGAGAGTGGGTGAGTTGAAGAGCAATACATCGGCAAGCAAAAAACAAGTCATGGCCATTTGTAATTACTCTCAGAGGGGCTGATTCAGCTCGGACGCAGATCAGGTTTGTAAGCCGATTCCCGATGATCGGGGAGTGATGATGTTTTCCTGACCTCTTTCCAGCATCTGCGCTGGCTGGCTTCCGTGACCTTAGGGCATACCTGCCGGCTTTCAGCTCCCTACTTCCGGGAGGGAGCTGTCAGGCTTCCATGGCGGGACGTGTCACGGCAGAAAGAGGGCGTGGCACTATGATGATGCAGCATTGGGGGTGGAGCATGGGAGCGACAGTGCAATTGCGCCATTGTGGCCCTGCCCCTCTTTACAATGTCGTTAATTAACGGCATTGTGAAGCAGGGGGCGGGGTCACAATGATGCCGATTCAGCATGAATTGCCTTACCCCCCCTTCCCTGCACTGCGGGGGTTTCTATTGTTAATGCGGGGATTAGGGTGGGTCGGCAGCCCCGGGAGGCTTGTCTGCCTTTCCGGGGGGCCGGGAGTGGCACCTGATTTTCACGAGGCTCCCGGTCGAATCGATAGGGTAGGCAAGTACGCCTTAGGGGGTCACTTAGCCGGCCGATGGCATCGCAGATAATCCGATGTTGCATTTTTTAACGCAATTTGATGCATGCAGGAGGCATGATGCCCTCTGTCGCATTGCCATATTAGAGTTATCGCAGCTGCTACACAGAGCACATGGCTATTGGTGATTTGTTATGTGGAGATAATGCATGCTTGCCGACAATCAGCTCCAGCCTACCGGGAGGGAGCTGATTGTCGGGTAACAGCGGGGGGGCGGGTGCGGTCATTGGGGGCGGAGCCGGGGGCAGGCCAGCCAGTTGGTGGTACATTCGGGGTGGAGCCGCACGATCGCGTCATCGTGGCTCCGCCCCTCTTCACAATGACGTTATTTTCGGCAGTGTGAAGCAGGGGCCGTGGCCGCGATGACGCGATTCAGCGCGAATCGCATCACCGGCTCCCCCGCTGCGGAGGTTTCTAATCTTTTCAGGGTGGAGGACGGGAGGGTCAGAGGCTTCCGGGCCGGGAGCGGCACCCGAAAATCGGGAGGCTCCCGGCCAAATCGGGAGGGTAGGCAAGCCTGAGATAATGGCCCTCATTCAGAGTCGATCGCAAGAAGCGATCGCTCACTCTGAATACCACCCACAGCTTAGCTTGCGATCAGGGTGATGGTCGCGATGGTCATCACCATCGCGACCATCGGGACCTACGAGCAGACCCTAAGGTTGGGTCTGAGCTCTCGTAAGCCCCTGGGAACTTCCTGCTCTGTTTGAGTAGGAAGTTCCCCACTGACATCATCAATGATGTCAATGGGGCCGCCCCCAAACGGCAAGCGTTCCGACTGGAACGCCTCCGTTTGGCCGGGCACGCCCCCGGCCCGCCCAGCAAGCGGGGCGAGCTGTCACTCAACATCGACAGCTCGCCCCGTCTGCTACGAGACCCCTATCGATGGAGCGCCCGTCGCTAACCGGGTCTCGCGCATGCGCACGATGGAGCCGACTCCGTCGTGCGCATGCTCTGTGGAGACCATCGACCTGGTTGCGAGCGCATCAGCGCTTGCGACCGGGTCTGAATGAGACCCAATGTGAGCTCCAAGCTCCGACATTAAAGGTTTTACACCGAGCCAGACTCCTAGTATCCATTAGAATAAAAAAAAAAATAGACTGTGTATAATCGGTACGGAATAATTCAAGACCAGAGGGGAATTAGAGGCACTGGTGGAAATATAAGTATGCTCTTGAATTAATGAAATGAAAGTAATCTTGATTGGCCTCATTTGCTGTAGTTCAAAAGCTGCCCATCACTGCAAGGACTGTAATGAGGGATCAGCGGGCAGCTCTGGCTATAAAAGGTCTCTGTACTTACCTAAAACACCCCGAGTCAAGTGTTTCCCCTTGTCTTGGAGTAGCCGTGCAGCCGAGGAAGAGGGGGGCTTGTCAGGCTGGACAGGCCGTTATTAGAGGCTGCGCTCAGGCAGACGGATGCACTGGAACTGAAAGCAGAAAAAAGTGCTCAAGTTCCTGTCTGCTTTCACCGTGTGTGGAGGAGAACACCCACAACGACCCCCCTCCATCTAGGCGGAAAGGACCAGGTCATTGTTTCTGTGCCAATGTTACGTATATATCCCCCATGCACTAGGCCTAAGCACCTCCGATCCCATATTCATGCTGTGGCTGATGCCTCCATCCTCTCCCGGCCCCCATATTTTTTCTGTAACAAGGGCGCATTCTGCCCCCATCAGTTTAAAAATTTGGCTCCTGTGCCCCACACCGCCCGCTCCCTACTGTCATTCCTTGTTCTACACTCTACACAAGCATACCTCCCAACATGAGGACCTCATTCAAAGTCAGTCGTAAGCGGCCGCTCGGTCGTATGCATCCGATGTTTACAAACCACGCATGCATACGGTTAGTTGTGCGCAAGTGCGTATGAGACCTTGCGATCCAAAATGCTGTCGATCGTACGGCTTACGAGCAGGAAGTGGCTTCCGAGAGTTGATTGACATGAAAGGCCGTTTGTGGGTGGTGACGGGGGTGGTGGTCTGAAAACGCAGGCGTTCCTCACCGTTTTCAGGGCGTTTTAGGGGCGTACATAAATTACCTGCTACGACCGACATAGAAGGCCGGAAGTAGTAAAACGTCACTCTGCGAGCAGGTTAGAGGCCTGGCTGATCGTACAGCTTAAGGTTGGGTACGTGCTCTCTCAAGCCCCAGAGTATAATCGATACTATCGAAAGTTACTGATGTTAGGATTGATGTTTCTATTTTCAGCCACACAATGGGCCTGATTCAGAGCCGCTCGTAAGCGGCCGCTCGTTCGTTCCGACCGATGTTCGCACAACTGCGCATGCGTACGGATTTTAATACGCATGCGCGAACCACTCAGTGCGGCCAAAAATCGTGTGCTCGCTAAATAGCGAATGCCTGCTAATTTGAGTGACAGGATGAGGCGTTTGTGGGTGGTAACAGGGGAAGGTGCTTGAAAACGGGGAGTGGAGATCCGATCGCGGGCGTGCTTAAAGGTCAAAACGGGCGTTTTATGGGTGTGCATAATTAATAAAGCAGTGTCATCAACCACGTCACTTGGTTGTTTTATAGTCAGAACTACTCGCAAAATAGCAGTAGGAAAAACCAACCACAAGAATAGCGAGCAGTTCATAGGCCATCCGATGTACTCGATTAATCTAATAAATAGCGGACATGACGTATGATGCGAGCGGCCAGGGGGCTTTTTTTTCAAAATTACGTTCGCATATTTTGTTCACTCGTTCAGACATAAAGGCATGAACAGACCGCAAAGAGCGAACGGTTAATTTAAATAGCCAGCCCCTTTTTCTGGACGAGCGAGCGCAAATAGCGTCCGGCTCTGAATCAGGCCCAATGCAAGCAGCTAATAATCGTTTGTTGTAGCTAATAACACTGCTAATCGGCATGTAATTGATTCAGTTGCGTTTGCATTAGCGAATAATAAGAATAAATAAATATCAGGGCGATGGCTTATTCTATGCGTTTTTTTGGTAATTTTTGGAGTAATTTGCACCCAACACAAGTGGCCGCAGCCATCAGAAGAAAATTAACATACAGCGACTGACAACGACTGACTCGATCGCTAGCTGCTATCACTCGTTAGCTAGAGGAGGTGCATTGTTCACGTATGGGCGTCACTTTGGTTACGACCGACCGGCCGTGCGATCGCTTCCTTTTCAGTTTTGCGGTCGTTCGGCGTACGACCGAGTGGCCGCTTACGACGGACTCTGAATGAGGTCCACAGTGCTCTGGTCCTGGACTTCCCTGGTAAGAGGCGGGGCTGCAGCGCAGTTCAAAATTCAAATAGGGGAGTCACACCAACTGTCATTTCACACTCTGCCAAACATCACTGGCTGGGACTCACTGGCAGTTGGTGTGACTCCCCTATTTGAATCTTGGACTGTGCTGTAGCCCCGCCTCTGGAGCCTCCACCAATCATAAATTACCAGGGAAGTCCAGGACCAGAGCATTGTGTCCCTCCTGGAGAGGGTCATGTTGGGAGGTACCAGGGACATGACGCGGGACTCATCACCAAGCTCCGCCCATTACAGTGAACGAAGTCTCTGGTGTGTCGTCAGCAGGGTTTACTGAGGTGGGTGGGGCTTGGTGATGTGTCCGCTCCGACTACTTGATGATGTGAATAGCGTCATAAAGCCCTGCCCACCTGAATGTCTCCTACCATGGTATGCACACCTCCAGGAAGTGAAGTACATTTACTGTATCATGATAAAAGATTAATATTTTAACCCCCCCCCCCAAAACTGCCCCAGCTGGAGTGCCTCACGTGGCACACGCCTGGTCTAGGTCATGAGATAACTTCGAAGACAAAAGCGTGGGAATTACAGGTTCCCGAAATACCCCTATACCAGACATATGGATTTAAATGAGATGTTCCAATTGTTTTATTTTTTGTTTTTTCTAAGCACGTGGAAAAAGAAAATACTGGGCCCGATTCATCAAGGAACGCAGTTGCTAATAAGCACGCAATCGGACGATAGTTGCGTACTGCGCAATGGTATGCATCGCAGTGCGCAAACTGGCTATTGCGATCGGGACTGCGATCACCGCGGCTATGCAGACCTGTCGCAGAGTGATTGACAGGAAGTGACGTTTGCGGGTGGTGACTGGGGGGGGGTGGGTCGGGTGAACGCAGGCGTGCCAGTGCGTTTCAACACCGTTGCAGGGGCGTGCATAAATTATCCACTGCGATGCCATATGCAGCCTCATAGCATGCGTGGCGGTTAGCAATTCCTGAGTAAGGTCTGACCTTGTGTAAGTGTGCGTGAGGCTGCCATGGTACTCCATTGTACAGATGGTTTCGCAGTCTTGCTAAACATTGCGGATGTGTGTAAGGTAAGGGGGCGTCCTTATGTTGTGCTGAGAGGGAATAGCGATCGCAATGAATTAGCATACTATCGCAGTTGAACTGTGTGCGCAATCGCTATTGCATACCTAGTTGCGTACGGTAGTGAATTATGCCCAGTATTAACATGAACAGATTTAAAATTAAATGTATAATACATTTATTTCATTTCATCACTAATTCATATTTTTTTAAGCTTTTGATCAAATTACGTTTGCAATTAAAATAATACTACAGAATGTTTTCCTGTCCCTTTGTTTTTCCCACCTATATATGTAACAACTGGCTTATCCTGGTAGAGAGATCAGCCTGTTCCATCTCTGTAGGTCAGATCACATAACTCTACATGGATACGACCGACAAACAGTGAGGATCTTTTTGTGGCTGTCAGATTATTATACCCGTCCAGTACCTCCCTATTACCCTGTATACAGTATGTAAGTGCAGGGCTTGGACAATACCATTATAATTTTTTACACTTCAATAAGGACAACAATACCCACAAGATGGCAGTAGAATGATTAGAATTTAGAAACTGTTAAAGTCATACAGAAAAACAATAGACGATGGTAACACAACACGCTGTATTTTCTCCTAATAATAATTTTCAGCATCACACAGGAACCTTGGTGTGAAGCCGATTTCGCTCGTTGCCTGTGGTCCCCATAGCTGTTACCGTTCTGGCCATTTTTTGGGAGAGAATAATTGAACTGTTACTCATTTGGGGCTGAAGAAGGTGGACGTGGAATACTCATGGGGTAGGGGGTTTGGACTGTGCCCGCTTACCCAACGCATTGTTCCTATGGTCCCAGTGTTGGCACGATAGTGAAAGCAGATGAGATGCGTAAGAGAGACAATGGCGCGATACGCATAACGTCAGTGGGACCGGAGCAGTATTTACCGTTTAAGAAACCTGTCGTGTTTTATGGACGACGCTGTTTAGGGGTAACAGAAACAGATGTATATTTATTTGGCTTAAATTATTTTCTGTCGCTGCTGTTCCTTTTCCAAACACCTACATTTGCCATATATACCGGCTCCAAAACTAGCAGGGAAGATAATTAAGAAGTGGGCAGCCGGGATCTGACCATGTCACTTACCGATACGCCCAGACCTATCCAGGTTTTGCCAATACCATGCCACTGGAACATTGGGCCCTGCCCTCTCCAGTGCCGCAATATCTAGTGACCTCATCCTAACCCCCCCCTGCAGCCTAACCACCTTTCCTGCAGCCTAACCCTCCCCCCGCAGCCCAACCCACCTTTCCCGCAGCCTAACCCTCCCCCCCGCAGCCTAACCCACCTTTCACGCAGCCTAACCCTAACCCTCCCCCATCGCAGCCTAACCCACCTTTCCCGCAGCCTAACCCTAACCCTCCCCCCTCGCAGCCTAACCCACCTTTCCCGCAGCCTAACCCTAACCCTCCCCCCTCGCAGCCTAACCCACCTTTCCCGCAGCCTAACCCTAACCCTCCCCCCCCGCAGCCTAACCCACCTTTCCCGCAGCCTAACCCTCCCCCCCGCAGCCTAACCCACCTTTCCCACAGCCTAACCCTAACCCTCCCCCCCCGCAGCCTAACCCACCTTTCTACTTCAGGGTCCATAGGGTATCCACAGGATACCTTGGGTATAGGTGTGACGTCAGTCGCAGGGCACCAAAGAGTTAAGCTTTCAGCCTCCCAGGATGCACTAGGTCCCCCTCCTATACCCCGCCCCCGGGCCAAGGCACCTCAGTTTAGTTTGGTGCCCGGCCGGAGTCGGGTGCACCTGTTGGAGTGGGGGCTAGAAGAGCCCCTGAAGCTTTTTCTTCATGCAGCTGTGGCTGCACATCTGGATGAACAGCATGGACAGTCAGTCCTGACGTCCATGCTGTCTTCCCTACACCCCGCCGGTACCAGAACGCCGGTACTGATCCGGGGATGCTGGTGGGCGTCTGGGGTCACAGCTAGCGGTGACCCCAGATGCTCCGGACCATGGCCGGATTCAAGGGGGACAGAGGTAAGCAGCGGGGTCCCGCGGTGGGTCCCCGCTGATCACATGGTCCTAAGTCCCCAGGCAGGGGGCTCCCTGGGGACTGGCTGCAGCGTGGAGCCAGGCGACCAACCTGCGCTTCCACTACCCCCTGGGACAGCGGACCGCAGCAGAGTGGTAGCGCTGCGGCGTCCCAGGGGTTAAATGCATGCCAGGGGAGCGCGCCTTCCCTGTCTCACAGCCGGCGCCTCCCCCGCTGCACACAGCCCTCTCTGCACTGTGCTGACTGGTCCTGTGTCAGCGCTCCTCCCCCAGGCCAGCTTCTCTCTGCTCCTCGGCGGCCATCTTCTCTGCAACGCATGGTGAACGCTGCTGGAAGTCTGGAAGGAAGCATCGTGGTCTGGGTCCCCCCGCATACCTCTCCTCCGCTGTGGCTCAGGTCTGTGTATGCAGCGCTGTGTCCTACCAGGCCCTGTGTCTGTGTAGTTGAGTGATCAGCGCTGTTAGTGCAGGAATTGTTATTTCTCTGCATTGTATGTGACTGTGCTAGCGCTGCCTGTAACTTTTCTTCTCTAAACTGTCAGCTTTATTACTGTCCCTGTTCTTTCTGCTAAAGCCCTTGCGGTGCGGTGCTGCAGGGTGGTCTCTCGCCTATTTAATACTTAATTGGTGAGAGAGGTCACATACGTGGTGCCATCATGTCTGAAAGTGATTTTCCCCTCCGGCTACAGTGTACCACGTGCAAAGTACCGTTAGCGGAGGGGGAGGGTAGCGCGGAGGGCCTTTGCCGGCAGTGTTTGTCCATGGCGCGGCCTATTACGGTTACAGCACCGGTACAGGAGCCGCCCTGGGCTTGTTTCGCTCAGGCGTTAACAGCTTTAGTGGGCCAGTTAGCTCCGCAGCCCGCGTTTACTCCGATGGGTTTGTCCCAGCAGTCTGTGGTGTCGTCACCCATGCAGGGGTTCCCACGACAATTGGTGGTACCCCACAGTCTCCCTATTTCCCCGCTCCCGGGTTCTCAGGAGCCAGCGTGGGTTAACTCCCTGACGAGTTCTGTACAGCACTTGTCGGATGTGTTGCAAGGGGAGTCTGTGATGCGGCCTCATAAAAGGCCGGTGGCGTCTCTGTCCGCTCCTTATGAGGATGACGAAGGGACGTCTGATGATGGGGAGATTCTGGATCCTTACGATCAGGAACCTTTCCATACTAAGGACGCTGATGCTAAGTCCAAAGTATATATTCCTGGACTTATTCGGGCGGTCCGCACAGCCTTGGTGATTGAGGACGAAGTTCCCCCAGCGGCTAAATCTAAGTATGCCTTTTTCAAAGATGTGAAGGGCGATGCCACAGTCTTTCCTCTTTCGGGTCAGTTGGTGGACCATTTAGAGGAGGCGTGGAAACAACCTGGCAAAAGATACCAGCCGCAGAGACGCCTGGCGGTGGCTTATCCGTTCGCGGATAATTATTTTGCTAAGTGTGAATCCCCTCCACAGGTGGATTCTCACGTGACCCGTCTTGTCCGTAGTGCCACATTGCCGATGCCATCCATGTCCTCCCTTAGGGATGCTACGGACCGCAAGGTAGAAATCTGCCTGAAGTCCGCTTATTCCCTTGCAGGGGGGGCAGCACGGCCGGCTATGGCCATTTGCTGGGTTGCCAGAGCGATGGAGCGCTGGGCGGATTCATTAGAGGCTTCTTTTGAATCCGACTGTCCGGCCGAACAGGCGGAGTTGATTGGCAATCTCCGTGATTCGGCCACCTACATCAACGAGGCGGCTCTAGACATTAGTACTCTGGTGTCTAGAATTTCTTCAGCAGCGGTAGCTGCTCGTCGCACCTTGTGGCTGCGATCCTGGAAGGCGGACGCAGATCCAAGAAAGGTCTGGAAGCGTTGCCGTTTACCGGAGAAGTTCTCTTCGGTCCGGATCTGGATAAGATTGTGGCCACGCTGGCGGCAGCCAAATCTGCTTGTCTCCCGTCGGCCGCTGCTCCTTCTGGTTCTGGACCATCGTCCTTTCGGTCATCTAGGGCCCAGGGCAGGCCCAAACCACAGTCGTTTCCTCGACAGGCTGGCCCTAAGAAATCGGTCAAGCCCCGGAAACAGGCATGGAGTACCAGACGTCCGGCCCCCAAGCCAGATGACAAGCCTGCGGCCTGACGGTCCGGGTCTCCCCTTGGGGGATCCCAGGGTGGGAGGCCGCCTGCTGCAGTTCTCCCGGTGTTGGTCGTTCACTACGACAGACACTCCTTCCGGCACAGACCCCCGGCTCGATTCTTCACCACGGGTCTACCATCAGACCGGAACAAGGCTACGGAGCTGCGGAAGGTATTGCACACTATGCTCCAGGCTGGAGTTATAGTGCCTGTTCCATTCTCCCAGAGGGGCCAGGGTTTCTATTCAAATCTATTTTTGGTACAGAAACCCAATGGGTCATATCGTCCGATTCTCAACCTCAAAGCACTCAACAAGTCTTTGCGGGTCCCGAAGTTTCGGATGGAGACCCTACGGTCCATCATTCTGGCGCTGGAACCTGGGGACTACATGGTGTCATTGGACATACAGGACGCTATGGCGGTCATGGCGGCTTCTCTGCGGCTGCAAGGAGTCCGCATGTTGCCGTACTTGGACGACCTGTTATTGGTGGCAGGATCTCCAGAGCTCCTGTTACACCACTTGGACCTGACCATTGCACTGCTGCAACGGCACGGCTGGCTAATCAACTGGCAGAAGTCCACTCTAATCCCGTCTCGGAGGATTCTGCATCTTGGAGCCTTATTGGACTCGGGACAGCAAAGGATCTTCGTGACGGAGGACAAGATCTCTGCTTTACAGTCAAGGGTGCGCAGTTGTCTGCACAGCCGCCGGGTGTCCTTACACTCGGCGATGAGGTTACTGGGCTCCATGGTGTCGGTGTTCGACATGGTGGAATACGCCCAGTTTCACTCCTGACCTCTGCAGCACCTGATCCTGTCCAAGTGGAACGGGCTGCCTCAGTCTCTGAATTCCAGACGATTGTGCTCACCCCGGAGGTTCGCCTGTCCCTTGCGTGGTGGTTAAAGACGACCCACCTCAACAAGGGACGTCCGTTCTGGGTTCCAAATTGGGTCCTGTTGACAACGGACGCCAGTCTTCGGGGCTGGGGAGCAGTTTCGGGTCCACACTTGTTCCAGGGCAGGTGGACACCGACAGAAGCGGAGCTTCCAATAAATATCTTGGAACTCCGTGCGGTCTTCAATGCTCTCCTGCAGGCACAGCGGTTTCTCCAGGGTCACCCGGTGCAGGTCCAGTCGGACAATGCTACCACCGTGGCCTACATAAACAGGCAAGGAGGAACTCGCAGTCGGGCGGCTCTCGTAGAGGTCTCTCGGATCCTGGTTTGGGCGGAGCGCAATCTTCCGGCCATATCAGCGGTCTTCATCCCGGGAGTGCTAAATTGGGAGGCGGACTTTCTAAGTCGCCACGACGTTCATCCAGGGGAATGGTCCCTGCACCCGGACGTTTTTCAACTACTGGTGGACAGGTGGGGTCTTCCAGAAATCGACCTCATGGCGTCCCGGCACAACAACAAGTTGCCGGTGTACGGGTCTCGCACAAGAGACGAAGGGGCGTCTCTGGTGGATGCTCTGTCCGTCCGGTGGACGTTCCGGTTCGCATACCTGTTCCCTCCGGTCTCCCTTCTTCCACGGGTAATCCGGAAATTCAAACAGGAAGGAGGGACGCTCCTGTTGATAGCTCCCGCGTGACCCAGACGGCACTGGTTCTCAGACCTTCAGGGTCTGTCCGTGGACAGTCCTCTGCGGTTGCCGCTACGACCGGACCTTCTGTCTCAGGGTCCTTGTCTTCACCCGGACCTGACTCGGCTGTCTTTGGCGGCGTGGCTGTTGAGACGGCCATGCTGAGGTCCTGGGGGTTTTCCAGCTCTGTGGTGCGTACCATGTTACGAGCTCGGAAACCGTCTTCCGCGAGGATATATCATCGCGTGTGGCATACGTTCTTCCAGTGGTGTCGACCGAGAGGTTATGCACCGCGGGAGTTTCGTCTGTCTCGGATTCTCGCCTTCCTGCAAGCGGGACTAGATCATGGGCTTCGCCTTGCTTCTTTGAAGGTACAGGTTTCGGCCCTATCTGTCTGGTTTCACCGTAGGATTGCTACAATCCCGGATGTGCGCACCTTTATGCAAGGTGTTCTCCGTATTCAGCCGCCCTTTGTTCCACCTGTGGCGCCTTGGGATTTGGCTGTGGTCCTGAGGGCTCTCCAAGGACCGCCGTTTGAACCACTGGGCTCAGTGGATATTAAATGGCTAACAGCTAAGACTGTTTTCCTTCTGGCCGTTGCTTCAGCCAGACGTGTTTCTGAGTTAGGGGCTCTTTCTTGTAGACCCCCTTTCTTGGTTTTTCATGGGAACAGGGCAGTGCTCCGCACTCGGCCCGAGTTTCTTCCCAAAGTTGTTTCCCAGTTTCATGTTAACGAGGAAATAGTTGTTCCGGCCTTTAACTCACCGGGTCTTTCCGTGGGTGAGGCCTCTTTGGATGTTGTGCGGGCCTTAAGGACTTATGTTGACCGCACTTCTTTGTTTAGGAAGTCGGACGCTTTGTTGTCCTCTATGGCTTCTGTAAAAAGGGTTGGCCTGCTTCAAAGCAAACTTTGGCAGCCTGGATCCGTATGGCTATTTCTGAAGCTTATCTTCATGAAGGCCTACCGGTCCCTCCTTCTCTGAAGGCTCATTCCACTAGGTCTGTGGGTCCTTCGTGGGCAGCTCGACGTGGTGCCTCGGCAGTTCAGATCTGCAAGGCTGCTACGTGGTCTTCTGTCCATACCTTCGTGAGGTATTACAGGTTTGACACCTTCGCCTCTCAGGATGCTTCCTTCGGGCGGCGGATTCTCCTTTCTGCACAGGAGCGTCCCCACCCTTAAAGGATACTGCTTTGGGACATCCCCAAGGTATCCTGTGGATACCCTATGGACCCTGAAGTAGAAAATATGAGATATGGTAAGAACTTACCCTTGTTATCTCTATTTCTACGAAGTCCATAGGGTTCCACAGGACTCCCGCCCTGTCGCACCTGTGCTGCAGATGGGCTTTGCTCTGGTCACCGGTTTTCCGTCTCCCTCTGGTGAGAATGTGATTCTTGTATGTGTCCAGATCTTTGTTCTCTCTCTTCCTTCTCCTCCTCCGGCCTATGGCTTGGTAACTAACTGAGGTGCCTTGGCCCGGGGGCGGGGTATAGGAGGGGGACCTAGTGCATCCTGGGAGGCTGAAAGCTTAACTCTTTGGTGCCCTGCGACTGACGTCACACCTATACCCAAGGTATCCTGTGGAACCCTATGGACTTCGTAGAAATAGAGATAACAAGGGTAAGTTCTTACCATATCTCATATTTTCCTGCAGCCTAACCCTAACCCACCTTTCCCGCAGCCTAACCCTCCCCCCCGGCAGCCTAACCCACCTTTCCCGCAGCCTAACCCTATCCCCCCCCTGCAGCCTAACCCACCTTTCCCGCAGCCTAACCCTCCCCCCCACAGCCTAACCCACCTTTCCCGCAGCCTAACCCTCCCCTCCCACAGCCTAACCCACCTTTCCCACAGCCTAACCCTAACCCTCCCCCCCGCAGCCTAACCCACCTTTCCCGCAGCCTAACCCTAACCCTCCCCCCCGGCAGCCTAACCCACCTTTCCCGCAGCCTAACCCTATCCCCCCCCTGCAGCCTAACCCACCTTTCCCGCAGCCTAACCCTCCCCCCCACAGCCTAACCCACCTTTCCCGCAGCCTAACCCTCCCCTCCCACAGCCTAACCCACCTTTCCCACAGCCTAACCCTAACCCTCCCCCCCGCAGCCTAACCCACCTTTCCCGCAGCCTAACCCTCCCCCCCGCAGCCTAACCCACCTTTCCCGCAGCCTAACCCTAACACTCCCCCCCGCAGCCTAACCCACCTTTCCTGCAGCCTAACCCTCCCCCCCACAGCCTAACCCACCTTTCCCACAGCCTAACCCTCCCCCCTCGCAGCCTAACCCACCTTTCCCACAGTCTAACCCTCCCCCCCGCAGCCTAACCCACCTTTCCCACAGCCTAACCCTCCGCCCCGCAGCCTAACCCACCTTTCCCGCAGCCTAACCCTCCCCCCCGCAGCCTAATCCACCTGTCCCACAGCCTAACCCTCCCCCCCCGCAGCCTAACCCACCTTTCCCACAGCCTAACCCTCCCCTCCGCAGCCTAACCCACCTTTCCCGCAGCCTAACCCTAACCCACCTTTCCCGCAGCCTAACCCTAACCCTCCCCCCCGCGGCCTAACCCACCTTTCCCACAGCCTAACCCTCCCCCCCGCAGCCTAACCCACCTATCCCGCAGCCTAACCCTAACCCCCCCCGCAGCCTAACCCACCTTTCCCGCAGCCTAACCCTAACCCTCCCCCCTGCAGCCTAACCCACCTTTCCCGCAGCCTAACCCTCCCTGTCACGCTTGGCGCTGGGGGAGAGGAAACTCTGGGTCCGGGTTGCGGGAGGAAACGAAGGCGAGGGGCCTGGATATATGTTCTCCTCATCCACAGCTCTCGAGTGTTGACGAGACCTGGGCAATGGTGTGGAGTCTAACCCACAGGATGGTGTTTGCCAGTGACCCCTCCAATCGGGATTTGGGCTTAGCTGCACCCTGTGAGCAGGTCGTGGTCCTTTGACCAGGTACCCGAGCTCAGTGGGAATTGGAGACACAAATAACCGTGGCCCTAATAAGAGATGCCTAAGGTTTAAGGCACTGTGGAGTGATCCACAAACAACGTAAAGAAGTCTGGCAATACTGTAGCACAAAGTTCACTAGTGACACGTTTAACACACAGGCAGATATGGTAATTCACTGTTGTATGAAGTTCACTAGAGGCTCGTATAGCACACAGGCAGCTGGTAATTAACTGTTGCACCTGGTTCACTAGAGACTTGTTTAGCACACAGGCAGATGGTAATACACTGTTGCAAGAAGTTCACTAGAGACACGTTTAGCACACAGGCAGATGGTAACTCACTGTTGCAAGAAGTTCACTAGAGACACGTTTAGCACACAGGCAGATGGTAACTCACTGTTGCAAGAAGTTCACTAGAGACACGTTTAGCACACAGGCAGATGGTAACTCACTGTTGCACAGGGATCACAGTAACGTCTTGGCACACAGGCAGAGATGGAACACACTGTAGAGGAAATAGAACGCCAGGAACCTGGACCGGAACTCAACTAGGGACTAGGAGACAACCGTTGTTCAGGCAGTTTGCAGAAAGGTGGAAGCAGGCTATATACCCCACAGAACCCTTTGATAGGTGCACAGCGATCAGCTGACGCTCACCTATCCCAGGCCAGAAGTACAGTCACATGGGCCGACTGACATGGCGGCGCCCATGCCGGGAACCCCGAGACCAGACACCGGACCGCCCGCAGTCCCCTACGCACGGGGAGAATGCTCAGCGTCCTCTCAGCCGCCGCACCAGCTGCCCGACCGCCTGGGAGATCAAAGGAAGCCGGCGAGGAGGTAAGGCTGCGCTGATCCCCGGCAGAGCCCTGACACTCCCCCCCCGCAGCCTAACCCACCTTTCCCACAGCCTAACCCTAACCCTCCCCCCCGCAGCCTAACCCATCTTTACCGCAGCCTAACCCTAACCCTCCCCCCCCGCAGCCTAACCCACCCCCCCTCGCAGCCTAACCCACCTTTCCCGCAGCCTAACCCTAACCCTCCCCCCTGCAGCCTAACCCACCTTTCCCGCAGCCTAACCCTCCCCCCCACAGCCTAACCCACCTTTCCCGCAGCCTAACCCTAACCCTCCCCCCCCCGCAGCCTAACCCACCTTTCCCGCAGCCTAACCCTCCCCCCGCAGCCTAACCCACCTTTCCCGCAGCCTAACCCTAACCCCCCTGCAGCCTAACCCACCTTTCCCGCAGCCTAACCCTAACCCCCCCACAGCCTAACCCACCTTTCCCGCAGCCTAACCCTAACCCTCCCCCCCCGCAGCCTAACCCACCTTTCCCGCAGCCTAACCCACCTTTCCCGCAGCCTAACCCTAACCCTCCCCCCCACAGCCTAACCCACCTTTCCCGCAGCCTAACTCTAACCCTCCCCCACCCCGCAGCCTAACCCACCTTTCCCGCAGCCTAACCCTAACCCTCCCCCACCCCGCAGCCTAACCCTAACCCTCCCCCACCCCGAAGCCTAACCCACCTTTCCCGCAGCCTAACCCTCCCCCACCCCGCAGCCTAACCCAACTTTCCCGCAGCCTAACCCTCCCCCACCCCGCAGCCTAACCCACCTTTCCCGCAGCCTAACCCTCCCCCCCACAGCCTAACCCACCGTTCCCGCATGCCTAACCCTAACCCCCCCCGCAGCCTAACCCACCTTTCCCGCAGCATAACCCTCCCCCCCGCAGCCTAACCCACCTTTCCCGCAGCTTAACCTTAAACCTCACCTCCCGCAGCCTAACCCTGACCCTCCCCCCTGCAGCCTAACCCTGACCCTCCCCCCTGCAGCCTATCCCTAACCCTCCCCCTAGTGCCTAACCATCACCCTTCCCCTAACCCTAATGCTTACCTTTGGGATGTCTGGATTCAGGATTTTGACTGCTGTCAGCGCCAATATTCTGAGCGCCGGCCTCCCGCCCTCCAGGATGGTGCCTACATCTCCTATAGGAATGCACCCATTTAACAAAATTACAATTTATTACACTAGTGTTGTGAATTTCATGTTATTTTATTTTTTTAAAACATGTCAAACTTAACCTTCATGACCCTATTTATTATTGCCGTTAGTAGACCCCTTACAAGGCCTCCAGGATACAGTATTTCTCTTGACCATCGCATCAGCGTTTCTTACGGAGGAACCCGATTACTCACACAGGAGAATCCATTTCATTTGCTATTAGGGATTCCTGTTACAGCAGCATCTGCGGTTCACTAGTCATTGGGCGCAGTGAATCGCAGGTGTTCCGCTCACTGCTAGTTATCAGGAGGCAGATTAAAACCAGGTCAGCCGCACTTTCACTTGGGGACCTTCTGCTGTCTCGTTAATGATCTTATAATCTCTAAACAAGGCTGACAACTCTATTAGCGGAAATGTTAATGTCTCTGGCTGTGACAGTGAGTGCAGTAGGCGACAGCGGGGGCTCCAGGCATATAAATCCCCCCGCAGGCTTACCCTTCTGTTGATTAAAGCTCTACAGATAGAACAATTATTCCATAAGGGAATTAGGCTGTCCTCTGAGTACACGGCTGCCTCCGCTCCTAGTACACCAGCACTGGCCAGTATTCCATGCACTGTACATAAATGCCTCTAGACCACTCTTTCCCAAACTCGGTCCTCAAAGGTCCCTAACAGTCCTGGGAGCTCATTCAGACCCGCTCGCAAGATGCGATCGCTCGCTGCAAAAAGGGGCCGGATATTTAAATTAAACACTCACACTGCGTCGCGTAAGGACGCCCGCTATGTTTTAGCGAGCTACAGCAAAGTGCGCTCGCAAATGTCTGAAGACGCCCCCTTGCCACTCGCGACACACGTCATCTCTGGGAAATGAAGGATTAATCGGGACCATCGAGAGCCATCAGAGCTGCTCGCAGCCCTTGGGGTTGCTTTAGCCTGCCGCAAGCACAGCGATCAGCGCTGGCTGAAATACATGCAGGTGACGTGTACAATGACGATATTTTGCTAATTATGCATACCCTTTAAAATGCGTTTTGGCGTCCAGACACGCCTGCGTTCGCACATCCACTCCCCTGTTCACAAGCACCTTCCCCTGTTACCTCCCACAAACGGCGCAATCTGTCACTCAAAGCAGTGACCTGATAGTGGCTTACGAGCTACCAAAATCAGATTGCAACGAATGGGTTGCGCACGCGCACTGCGAATTATACGCATGCGCAGATGGACGAAAATCGCTCAGAGCAAGCGATCGCGTCTTAGCGAGCGGAATCTGAATCAGGTCCCTGGTTTTCAGGACATGCATGCCTGAGCACAGGTGACTTGATCAGTACCTCAGTCATATGTATTTATAAATCTGTGATCAAGGCAGCATGGATAGCCTTAAAGCCTGGACTGTATTGGAGCTTTGAGGATGGAGCTTGGGAAACACTGCTCTAGACAACATTTTAATGCTGATTCACACTATGGCCCGTATTCAGGGCCTGATTCAGAGCCGCTTGCTCTGAATCAGGGCCGGGCTCTTTTTTTTTGGGGAGCGGCCTCCTGGCCGCTCGCATAGCTGTGGGTAACCACCCACAGCTATAGCGAGCGGCCATGATGATGGTCACGATGGTCAAGACCATCGCGACCATCGGGCTTGCGACGAGACCCTTGTGGTAGGGTCTCGTGGCCGCAAGCCCCAGAGAGCTTTCGGCTCAAATAGAGCCGGAAGCTCTCCATTGACATCACTTGTGATGTCAGTGGGGCCGCCCCCAAACGGCAGGCGTTCTCATGGGAATGCCTCCGTTTGGGCAGCCACCCCCCCGGCCCGCCCACCAAAGGGGACGAGCCGTCACTCAACATCGACAGATCGCCCCCCTTGGTGCGAGACCCGGAGCGACGGATTGCCCGTCGCTAGCCGGGTCTCGCGCATGCGCACGACGTAGCCGGCTCTGTCGTGCGCATGCGCTGTGGGCCACCATCGACCCGGTGGCGAGCACTCAGCGCTTGCGACCGGTCTGAATCAGGCCCTCAGTTTGAAGTGAAAAGCCGAGATCCGCAAAAAAGTATCGCCTATTGCGACTTTTCGCCAGTCAGAACTTATCTCCGTATTCAATTACAAATACTTTGCGCGCACGCACATTTTAAATGTGGAGAAACCGCTCAGAACCCTTGGGACAGCCCCCCAAAGGATACCTGCGTAAAAAAAAAACTTAAAAGTGAGGAACACCTCTAAAAAATAGTGTGAATTTGGGGGCGAAAAAGTACAAAGTGGGGGTACAAACATAAAAAGTAGCGAAATAGACTTTTTGGGGGTCTGCAAGTATGGGGGAGGTGTTTTTTTGATTGCAGGTGCTTGCTTCAGGTGTGTGTTTTAAAACTTTACTTTAGTGACTTTAAACCATGCTTGCACCCATTTTCAAGTACCCCAAATTTGCCAGTACTACTTATTTTCTCCCAAAAAACTGCTTAATGCTATTCTTCACCACTTGTGCAAAGACACTAATTAGAAGCAAATTACACAACTTACAGTAAGTACCCCAAATAGCTTTATTAGGGCTATTCGGGCACATCTATATTGATCCCCAATGTTACTGCATCTTTTTGGGGGTGACAGGCTGGTTTCCCCAATTCTGTCAGCACTTTTCGCCTGTTTCACATTCGCAGGGACGCGCTTTCACGTCTTTTGGAATTGAATACGGCAAATAGCGGGGACGCACACGACAAGTTTCCGCGGCTAGGTGAAAAGTCCGGCAGGCGAAACTTTATCATGTACGCGAAACTAATTGAATACCGCCCTATATATTAATACAGATCTATTTCAGTTTGCTTGCATAAAGCAACAAAGCATAGGAACTGCAATGGGGTTTGTTACTACACGTACAGTTAAATAAAAGTCTAGGTGCGTTTATATTTTAGGTACTAGGTAAGCCCTCCCCCCCCTCCACCCCCGCCAAGTGGCAGAATCACTGGTGGCCCTATGTCGGAGACCCCACCAGTACCCGAATAATTCACATCTGGGCACGACACCCTTGAGAAATGTAAATAATAACTCAAGTGAGTACTAATAAATGTAACAAAACATAAAAATTCCATTGTACTGACTGTGGATGAACGGCCTGATGGATCTGCAGGGATCTTCGCCCGCTGTAACAGTTAGGAGCTGCCATACTTTCACCTGTTATTGCTCGTCCTGTTTGAAACAAAAAGTTCAGGGAGGAGGGGCGCTGACAGCTGTTTGGGGATTGGCTAACCGGTGTACCAACAATATGTACCATTCTGTTTATAGCAATCAATTCATTGCACTCCACCAAAACTGGAAAATGGAGATTTCTGTGGCGTTCTTCTTTCACATAAAGACAGATCCCAAGCCGCATTATCTGATCATTGCTCTATTTACACTTGGAAAGGAGCGGGGATTCATTCCCCAAATAACATGTCTTTATATAGAAAAGAGAAGTAACAGATTAAGAGCCGCTCGCAAAAAGCGAGCGCTCGCTCGGAATGAGGGTCGGCCGCTTTTGCTTTGAAAGGCGGCCTCCTGGCTGCTCGTTAAGCTGTGGGTTACCACCCACAGCTTTAGCGAGTGACCAGGTGATGGTGGCGATGGTCGAGATCATCGCGACCATCGGGGCTTGCGACGAGACCCTTGGGGTAGGGTCTCGTCTGCCGCAAGCCCCAGGTAGCATCCTGCTCTAACAGAGCAGGAAGCTACCTACTGACCTCACTGCCTCCGTTTGTCCGGCCACCACCCTCACCCCGCCTACAAAACAGGGCAAGCTGTCGATCAACATCGACAGCCAGCCCGTTTGTAGCGAGCCCCGGAGCGAGTGAATTTGTCACTCGCCCCGGGGCTTGCGCACGCGCAGTGCGAGCGCTGCGCATGCACAGGCCCTCACCATCGACCTACTTGCGAGTGCATAGCGTGGTCTGAATGAGGGCCTAAGATCACCACATTCTCAAATATAATACTAAGGGCCTAATTTACTACGGATCGCAATGCTGCGTACTCACTCAGTTCAACCGCGATAGCAAGCGAAACCACTGCGATCGCAATGCAATCTCAGCACCACATAAGGACGCCCACTTTACCATACGCACATCCGTAATGCTTAGCAGAATAGCGAAACATCACTTCCTGTCAATCACCTCTGTGATGGGTCCGCGAAGTAACTGCGATCGCAGATCCGATTGCAGTGCCCGGTTCGCGCACGGCACTGCGATGCATACGCATGCTCAGTGCGTAACAATCGCCCAATTGCGTGCGTATTAGCAACTGCGTTCCTTGCTGAATCAGGCCCTATATTTTAACACACGCCACAACCGTTAAAGGCGCAGTACAGCACCGCAAATACAACATAAGGAATACAATTGTAAAGTCGAGGTGATAAATGACTATAGCGCACAAAGCCCCCTGCAAAGGCAGAAGGTAGCATGAAATGAACGCAAAGGTCACATTGCGGAGGTTACAATGTGGAACTTACACCTTCCACGCGTCTATCAGCAAACAGAATTGTACTTATTGCTGCATAAAATTAAATACTCTGCATTCCTGAGTCAGGTATCTGGTGGGCATCTCCCACTATTACCAGCCTTACATGGCGCAAAGAAGCCTGCCACTACCAGTCACATATGCATTCACCATCCCGGCGACCTGGATGCCGATGCTCTTATTACCGGTGCCGAAATCCTGACGCCGGTCAGAAGCCCGTCGCCGGCATCCCGACCACCGGGATACCGAAGGTAAGTATCGGGGTGATAGGTGTAGGATTAGGCACTAGAGGTAGAGTTAGGGGGGAGGGTCAGAGTTAGGCACTAAGGGGGAAGGGTTAGGCACTAAGGGGGAGGTTAGGGTTTGGCACTAAATGGGGAGGTTAGGGTTAGGCACTTAGGGGAGGTGAGGGATAGGCACTTAGGGGAGGTGAGGGTTAGGCACTTAGGGGGGGTTAGGGTTAGGCATTAAGGGGGGAGGGTTAGAGTTAGGAACTAAGGGAGGGGGGAGGGTTAGAGTTAGGTACTAAGGGAGGGGGGAGGTTTAGAGTTAGGCACTAAGGGGGGAGGGTTAGAGTTAGGCACTAAGGGGGGAGGGTTAGAGTTACCCACTAAGGGGGGAGGGTTAGAGTTAGGCACTAAGGGGGAGGGTTAGGGTTAGGCACTAAGGGGGGGAGGGTTACAGTTAGGCACTAAGGGAGGGGGGAGGGTTAGAGTTAGGAACTAAGGGAGGGGGGAGGGATAGAGTTTGCACTAAGAGGGGAGGGTTAGAGTTAGGCACTAAGGGGGGAGGGTTAGAGTTAGGCACTAAGGGGGGAGGGTTAGAGTTAGGCACTAAGGGGGATGGTTAGGCACTAAGGGGGGAGGGTTGGGGTTAGGCACTAAGGGGGAGTGTTAGGCACTAAGGAGGGAGGGTTAGAGTTAGGCACTAAGGGAGGGGGGAGGGTTAGAGTTAGGAACTAAGGGAGGGGGGAGGGTTAGAGTTAGGCACTAAGGGGGGAGGGTTAGAGTTAGGCACTAAGGGGGAGGGTTAGGGTTAGGCACTAAGGGGGAGTGTTAGGCACTAAGGAGGGAGGGTTAGGGTTAGGCACTAAGGAGGGAAGGTTAGGGTTAGGCACTAAGGGGGGAGGTTTAGAGTTAGGCACTAAGGGGGGAGGGTTAGAGTTAGGCACTAAGGGGGAGGGTTAGAGTTACCCACTAAGGGGGGAGGGTTAGAGTTAGGCACTAAGGGGGAGGGTTAGGCACTAAGGGGGGGAGGGTTACAGTTAGGCACTAAGGGAGGGGGGAGGGTTAGAGTTAGGAACTAAGGGAGGGGGGAGGGTTAGAGTTAGGCACTAAGAGGGGAGGGTTAGAGTTAGGCACTAAGGGGGGAGGGTTAGAGTTAGGCACTAAGGGGGGAGGGTTAGAGTTAGGCACTAAGGGGGAGGGTTAGGCACTAAGGGGGGAGGGTTAGGCACTAATGGGGAGGGTTAGGGTTAGGCACTAAGGGGGGAGGGTTAGGCACTAAGGGGGAGGGTTAGGGTTAGGCCCTAATGGGGAGGGTTAGAGTTAGGCACTAAGGGGGAGGGTTAGAGTTAGGCACTAAGGGGGAGGGTTAGAGTTAGGCACTAAGAGGGGAGGTTAGGGTTAGGCACTAAGGGGGGATGGTTAGGCACTAAGGGGGGAGGGTTAGGCACTAAGGGGGGGGTTAGGGTTAGGCACTAAGGAGGAGGGTTAGGGTTAGGCACTAAGGGGGGATGGTTAGGCACTAAGGGGGGAGGGTTAGGCACTAAGGGGGGGTTAGGGTTAGGCACTAAGGAGGGAGGATTAGGGTTAGGCACTAAGGGGAGGGTTAGGGTTAGGCACTAAGGGGGGAGGGTTAGAGTTAGGCACTAAGGGGGGAGGGTTAGGGATAGGCACTAAAGGGGGAGGGTTAGGGTTTGGCACTAAGGGGGAGGGTTAGGGTTAGGCACTAAGGGGGAGGGTTAGAGTTAGGCACTAAGGGGGAGGGTTAGGGTTAGGCACTAAGGGGGAGGGTTAGAGTTAGGCACTAGGGGAGGGTCAGAGTTAGGCACTAAGGGGGGAGGGTTAGAGTTAGGCACTAAGGGGGGAGGGTTAGGGTTAGGCACTAAGGGGGGAGGGTTAGAGTTAGGCACTAAGGGAGGAGGTTAGGGTTAGGCACTAAGGGGGAGGGTTAGGCACTAAGGGGGGAGGGTTAGGCTTAGGCACTAAAGGGGGAGGGTTAGGCACTAGGGGGGAGGGTTAGGCACTAAGGGGGGAGGGTTAGCGTAAGGCACTAAGGGGGAAGAGTTAGGGTTAGGCACTAAAGGGGAAGGGTTAGGCACTAGGGGGGTGGGTTAGGCACTAAGGGGGGAGGGTTAGCGTTAGGCACTAAGGGGGAGGGTTAGGGTTAGGCACTAAAGGGGAGGGTTAGGCATTAAGGGAGGAGGGTTAGGGTTAGGCACTAAGGGGGGAGGGTTAGGCACTAAGGGGGGAGGGTTAGGGTTAGGCACTAAGGGGGGGTTAGGGTTAAGCACTAAGAAGGGAGGGTTAGGGTTAGACACTAGGGGGGAGGGTTAGCGTCAGGCACTAAGGGGGGACGGTTAGCGTTCGGCACTAAGGGGAGGGTTAGGGTTAGGCACTAATGGGGGACGGTTAGGCATTAAGGGGGGAGGGTTAGGCACTAAGGGGGGAGGGTTAGGCATTAAGGGGGAGGGTTAGGGTTAGGCACTAAGGGGGAGGGTTAGGCACTAAGGGGGGAGGGTTAGGGTTAGGCACTAAGGGGGGAGGGTTAGGCACTAAGGGAGTGGGGAGGGTTAGGATTAGGCACTAAGGGGGGAGGGTTAGGCACTAAGGGGGGGAGAGTTAGGCACTAAGGGAGGGGGAAGGGTTAGGGTTAGGCATTAAGGGGGGAGGGTTAGGGCTTGGCACTAAGGGGGGGAGGGTCAGGCACTAAGGGAGGGGGGAGGTTTAAGGTTAGGCACTAAGGGGGAGGGTTAGAGTTAGGCACTAAGGGGGGGGATTAGGTTTAGGCACTAAGGGAGGGGGAGGGTTAGGGTTAGGCACCGGGGAGGGGGGTTAAGAGAGGGTTAGCATACTGACCAACAAGTGTCGGTATGTTAACCCTTTCGGGATGCCGGCGTCGAGATTCTAACCGCTGTGATCTTGAGCGCCGGCCTCTTATACCGATATACCAGACATACACGGATTTTATTGCACGTGGACTCACAATTCATACAAACAGGATTTCTCCTCTGTAAATTAATAACTGACAAATGTGTGCAAGGGATGTAAATGTTGAATTAGCTTCAGATAGTGATTCTGAGCTGGATGGCCATGGTGGGGTTATCCATCGATGGTCATCACTGATGTTACCGTCGGTGGTTAACATTGATGGTGTGTAACCATCAGCACGAAACCATGAATGGTTTCGCCCAGCAATGGTTAGTCCTGCTCTAGTAATCCCTGAGGAGTGGGCTAATCAAATTTGGGGGTGGGGCTTCACAGGCCATGCCAGCTGGTAGAGGTATGATCTGTGTCCCAGCACCAAGGGAAAAAAAAAAAAAAACATTGTCTGGGCTCTGAGCCTTTGATGGCAGAGAACCATTGGATCCCCACCATTAAAGGCAAACAGCATCAGCCAGCGGTGGTAACCATCGATGGTTGGTAATCATCGATGGTCGATGGCCATCCCTACTCTGCACAAACGGATGAATCCTGCAATTCTACGCTTCCGGTGCATGCGGAAAAAAATGCAAACGTGGTCTGCGCATGAATCTATAGCAGCTCTGAGTTGCATCTTAAGATGATGGAGATTAACGCAAAAAAAGGCATTTCTGGGCGGTGACTATACGGACAGTTGGACACATGGCATGTAGCCCGACCTGTGTGCTCATTTCAGGCATCAGATGCAGCTGGTACGCCTGTTTCAGATGGATCTATTGTACTCAGCATGTGGTAGGTACAAGTGATAACGGCTGTCACTGGAAAAAAGTAGAGATGTCCGGGTTCGGTTTTATTCGGTTCTTAACGCCAAATTATCGCAAGTTCGGATTTCTCTTATTGGCTATCCAAAACACATGACAGCCGGATAGCCAATGTGATGCCGTTTTTGAGATCCGAACATATCCGAGTAATTCCGAACCGTACATCTCTAGAATAAAGTGGATGGAGCATCTTGGATGCATGCAGGCGCACTCATAATCGCATAGATGGGTGGGTACTGGCATAAGCATGAGGTCGTAAGTAGGCTGCAAAAACAGAAAATCAGCTAGCAAAGCACACCGCAGAGCTTACAATCATTATCGCTAACTGGTTTTTGTAGAATCGTTTTTTGTTTTTTTTACATTGACACCACCTAATATAAATATTTGCTTAATTAATTAAATATTGATCTGAAATATATATATATATAAATATATACACAATTGGAAAGTTTAAACTTTTGACTTGTGACTGTGTCGGCTTTGAGAATCGTGGAGGGAGAATCAGCTCTTTATCGCCATCTACTGTTCACATAGTAGATTAAAAAAAAAAAAAGATTTTCCATGAGGTGAGAATTTGTTGCAGTTCCCCAAAATAAAACCGGTACAGCAGTGGTTCTCAAACTCGGTCCTCAGGACCCCGCACAGTTCACGTTTCCCAGGTCACCTAGCAGTTGCACAGAGGCATTCAATACTCACTGACACATTTTAAAAGATCCATAGGTGGAGCTAAGGGAATCTGGAAAACATGCACTATTTGGGGTCCTGATGACAGTGCGAGAAGGTGGGTGGTGAAGAAAACTGACGGAATCATGTAACGCCAAATGCCTTTAATAGCTCGCCATGGCGTTAGCTAAACAGAATATAAACCAAAGATGGCAACCAACTAACTTATGTTGTAGCAAATACAAAAGCAGGACGGTAACATCCAGCGCTCTAGGCTTGATCAGAATATCAATTTACACTTTACGACTGTCCTGTTATGGAGAGCCCAGCCCCTGCGGGAATGTGGGCAGGACACAGCATTGAGCAAGGGCCATGCGCTCTTGTCATAATGTAAGGGTGCATTGTGGGGAGGGGAATGGGGTTTGGGAACCTTAGAAGCACTAGGCTCGGCCCTGTGTGGGTCATTATTGTATAACGATGCCCCTGTAGTGGTACAGGGGGGAGATATATCAAGGCTTGGAGAGAGTCACATACAGTACCAAAGCGTCTGGGGTCTAATGCCTATGCCGTGTTTCGTACCAGGGATCAGCAACAACTGTTGCACTAAAGGCTCAATAACGCTTAAAGGGAAAACTGGCAACTAGGAGGCTGCAGGGCCGTGAAAGGCTGCAGGGCACCAGTGAAACTACTGTTCCAGAAGCTCTTCCCTCTACAGTCATCTCTGCACTTATCAAATTAAACCTTCAACACTTATTAAGAGTGGTCAGGGGTATGTTTGAGATGCCCCCCACGGGCACGGAGAGGGGTAGGAGTTGGTAATGATTACCCGGGTCCGCCCCCACCCCCCACCCACAAAAAGGCTGCTGCCACAGAACACAGTGGCAGTCTCCTCTGCCTGCACCAGATAGGAAGGGGGACAGCGATGGCACTGATCGTGCCCCCTCACCTGGATCTGCCCCTGGCTAATGGGCAGAAAGGCGCCTCCCTGCGGAGCGCCTCCTTACATTAGGCCACGCTCCTTGTCATTGCCCGGGCCCGGTCAGGCTCTCTGCAGCCCCCCTCCTAATTTATTTCCCACTTTACTTTTAACCTCTCCTTTTCCCAGTTTTTATCTGTACGTTTTGCATCCTCTGTTTCCTTTTCACTGACTCCCAACGGCAGCGGTGAATGTGACTGAGCCTTTTATTATTGCATATTATATTTTTTTATTTCACGGAGCGAAACGTGATACCTCATTAGGCAGAACAGATCCAATGTAGGTGAAGTCTGGGGTGAGCAAAAAAAAAAACATTAGGGGGAATTCCGCATAGATCATTTACGCCCAAATTACACCCAGGAAGCACGCAAAATTCCCCATCCACATTCACTCCTCTTTAGCCTAAGTTATTAATAAATCACCTCCCTGCCGATTAATAAACAAGCATTAATCCCCGGCATCACTAGATCTAGGCTTCTGTCGAGGTCTCCTTAATTTTTAAGAACCACCCAAATACACGTTATTTCCACAGACTCACCTGGATCATCCAATTGTTCTAAATTCTATTCTACAGGCCAAAAAAGAAAAAGAAAAAAGATTCTTGTAATAAATTTGTGTCTCTGAAGGCAATTTGGCTTCTTTGTATGTCAGCCTTCCTTCCTAATGATTCAATCTTCCCCATGTATATTTTAAGAGAACTAATTAACCTTGTGAGATTTGCTGTGAAAATTAAAGTGGTTTTCATCTGAATGAAGATGTATGTCTGAGGTTCATTCCCTAACATATGGCTTCCGAAAAAAAGAAAAGGAATTGAAATAACATGTATTTTCTTGGCAGAGGGGAGGACAGAGGTGAAGGTTGGCGTGAGATGGATGACAAGTCATTGGTGCCCAGGTACACTGGCATCTAAAGGCCTGGCTGGAACATAACGGCCCCTCCAGCAGCCTAACCCTCCCCTCCTGTAGCCTAACTCTAATCTCCCCTCCTGCACGCTAACCCTAACCCTCCTAGTGCCTAACCCTCCCCTCCCGCACGCTAACCCTCCTAGTGCCTAACCCTCCCCTCCTGCACGCTAACCCTAACCTCGCCTCCTGCATGCTAACCCTCCTAGTGCCTAACCCTCCCCTCCTGCACGCTAACCCTCCTAGTGCCTAACCCTCCCCTCCTGCACGCTAACCCTAACCATCCTAGTGCCTAACCCTGCCCTCCTGAAGCCTAACTCTAACCTCCCCTCCTGCACGCTAACCCTCCTAGTGCCTAACCCTCCCCTCCTGCATTCTAACCCTCCTAGTGCCTAACCCTCCCCTCCTGCACGCTAACCCTAACCCTCCTAGTGCCTAACCCTCCCCTCCTGCACGCTAACCCTAACCTCCCCTCCTGCACGCTAACCCTAACC
This sequence comes from Taudactylus pleione, assembly GCA_031769625.1. Classification (NCBI taxonomy): domain Eukaryota; kingdom Metazoa; phylum Chordata; class Amphibia; order Anura; family Myobatrachidae; genus Taudactylus; species Taudactylus pleione. The sequence continues at coordinate 2,044,058 of JAUIMM010000536.1, forward strand.
CTCCTAGTGCCTAACCCTCCCCTCCCGCATGCTAACCCTCCTAGTGCCTACCCCTCCTCTCCTGCACGCTAACCCTAACCCTCCTAGTGCCTAACCCTCCCCTCCTGCACGCTAACCCTAACCCTCCTAGTGCCTAACCCTCCATTCCTGCACACTAACCCTCACCCTCCTAGTGCCTAACCCTCCCCTCCTGCACGCTAACCCTAACCTCCCCTCCTGCACGCTAACCCTAACTCTCCTAGTGCCTAACCCTCCCCTCCTGCACGCTAACCCTAACCCTCCTAGTGCCTAACCCTCCATTCCTGCACACTAACCCTAACCCTCCTAGTGCCTAACCCTCCCCTCCTGCACACTAACCCTAACCCTCCTAGTGCCGAACCCTCCCCTCCTGCACACTAACCCTAACCCTCCTAGTGCCTAACCCTCCCCTCCTGCACACTAACCCTAACCCTCCTAGTGCCTAACCCTCCTCTACTGCAGCCTAACTCTAACCTCCCCTCCTGCACGCTAACCATAACCCTCTGCTCCCTGCAGAATGTTGACATTTCACATGTCTACATTCTGCAGATGTCGACATGTTCTCAGCCAGCAATTGAACAATGATGATATCATACCTGTCAACATTGTGCTGTCAACATTTTTGGTCATTCAAACACACGATGATTATAGTACGGAGCAAAATATTATATTACAGAATTGGAATGTTGGCGTAATCCCTAATTTGTAAAGGAATCTTGTGTAATAACATGAATCGGGGTGTATGATGGCGGTGGGTTGTTTTCCTCGTTCCATCGTACCTACTCTTGTACAGGTATAAACTTATTACATCCCTAATTACGTCATATAGGTTCACTGGACGCTGTCCCCCAGGAAACATACAAGTAGAATTTCAGACTTGGTTTTAAATCATAATATAGTTTTATGTAGGAATGATAGGTCCACGCTAATTAATAGTCCAATTAGCACATTGAAGGCACTGCTAACTTCAAGTAAAGGAAATTAAAGATGAATATTTGGCATCAGCAAATAACAATCTTAGCTCTATGCATAAGTCATTATCTGTGGTTTAACCGTGAAGAAGAGGTAAAGCCGAACGGCACAACTCTACTGTTTAAATTAGACGATAATTGAGTACTCACGGCGCAGTTTACACTCAGAGCTGCTCCACCAGTTTAATGAGCAGTAATTTACACCTCCCATATGGAGGACTTGGGGGGATTTAAACATAATGGGCGATTTTGCTTTATTTAGTGCTGTGTTCTTGGGTGCAAGTTTTGATCGTAGCAGTCAGGACATTAAAACGATATATACAAATTACATATTAATTATGAAAGGCGTTTACGGGGTTAAGATCCAGGCCCCACCTACAATAGTTGCTTTTCGTTAGACAGATAGATTTATTTCCCTGGTGCTGGATCAATGGGTCTAGGTAATATATTGTGATTCAACCCACACTATACAAACTCTAGTGTGATTGCAGGCTCTGATCATGGATATTGAGATTGAAAGAGACTGCAGATCGGATCATTTACTCACTAAATAATGAGAAATCAATATTTATTAAAGATCAATCAGATGGTGTAGAATACAAAACATTTATTAATTCGGATAGAAGAAAAATGCAAATACCTGGGGTGTACAATACTTTATTCCCAGGCATACACATGGGTCAAGGTTTGAAACAAATATTGTTATAGGTTAAGGAGTGTAAGTCATATGTATAGAAACCCTGTTCATTTAAACCTCAAAACTTTTTACAAAAAGATGCTACTGAACCAATACTATTTATTTGTATATATATATATATTTTATTATTTTTTATTTATTTATTTATTTTTTTTGTGATAGAAGCACTGGTAAAGTGGTCAATGGCAGGTACGTTTGTCCTAGGTTTTTGGCCTATGTGTTCTAAAACCCCCCAGGAGAAGTCTGTTTTGTAAGCAGACCAGAGTATCGGCTTTTGGAAAAGCCGGTTTGGGTCCTGGGGATGTGGATGTGAGGAGAAGGAGGGCTCCATCCACAGGCCACTCCAGGTTTTGGGCCTTTCAGCCTGGTAACAGGCTCATTAGGGCTTTCAGATGGAAATGGCTGATATAAGCATGGTTTGTTTGTGGCTGAGTGTCTCACACCTGGGAGAGCAGGCAGACTAGCCTGTTCAGAGACACTTGGTGATAATCCTTGTAAGTACTGTGCATGTGTTTTGCTGATGGTGAGGGCAATAGGCCCTACCATTATTATAGAGAGGGAATCTGCTGTGTAGCTAGTGCCCAGCAGGGCTAGGACTTATGTTTATGTTTTGTTTATGTTTATATTCATTTGGCACAATAAAGACTGGTGCCGACCAGTTTGTACGAGAACCCCTGACTTGTATTCTGCTTCTACGGCTGCTGTATGTGTAAAGAGGGAGCCCATCTACCCCAGAAGAGGGACCCCTATCCCAACTGTGTCACTATATATATATATACACATATATATAAACGCACCCCCCAGCAAATTCATCTGGGGTCAATCTCTGTCAAAAGCAGGGATAAGCATAAAAAGAGCAAGTAAAGCCACTAATTATCATCACTATGTATCACAAAGCCGAATAACAGAAATGGAATAACAGCAGTATTTATACTTAAATATATCCACCAGTCTCTAGTTCACACCTCGGCAGCTGATTGCCATGGCATTGACTGAGACACCCGCTTTTAGTGCCCATGCACACTGTAATACCAATTGGTGTGTCCTTAAATGCCACCATCGGTCACATTATTGAAAGTTGCATCAGCTCCTATGGAAGGTGCAGTGCCTCTGTGTGACCACGCACGGCCACCTATGCCTGCGGCTGTTGTCTGGAAACGCAGCCGCTTGCACTACCGCGCGCGACACTCTCTTAATACGCCCAAATAATGAACCATTTTTGCATGCACAACTAGCCACCTCCCAGGAACACTCAACACCTTTCCAGGACTCTTCCGATACCGCCTGTCCCGATCACAACAGCGCCATTGTGCGTACACTCAGAGTAACGCATGCACTGTAGATTTCAGAATCTTTCACGCATGCAGTTGAAAATAATCGCTCAGCTATGTGAATATCGGCATTCAGTGCGAATTGCGTGCATCTCTAAATTAGGCCCTTAGCCTCATTTATTACTAAGTGTCACTATTTTACATTTGAATGCTTTTAGTATATCATTAGCCATCCACCCAGCAATGCGCTTTCCATTATAAAGGGAATCGGTATGTAATATCGCCGGATGTAATTTCGGCAGACTAAATCCTGATAGTGGAAGCCCGAACTGTCAGGATCCCAATTGGGGCTAGTAAGTACCCTAACCCTCCCCTCTCCCCCCCCCCCCTAACTCTCCCTTAGTGGTGCCTAACCCTAACCTCTCCCCGGTGGCACCTAACCCTAGCCCCCCCCTCCCCCTAAACCTCCCAGGGTGGTGCCTAACCCTAAGTCCCCCCGGGGGCTCCCTAACCTAACCCTCCCCGCCCCTATGGCTAAGTGCTAACACTGCCCGGCTTACCTTCGTTCAGGAAGCCGTCTGTCTAGATTCCAGCGTCGGGATCTTGACAGGAATCAGGATTTCGCCGCTTGTCTTCAGTCCCACGTCGGGATTTAGACAGACGGCTTCCCGGCCGTCGGCATTTTGACCGCATCCCATTATAAAGTGATTCCAGAAGATGCAAAAAGCCACCCATTGAAATTATAAGTCGAGGCCCAACCTCCACCACCTCCAATTACAAGAGAAAACAATAATGGCTGTGTGGCCTCTCACCAACCACTGACCCAGCATAAATGCCCCTTCTTTACCCATTAACTCCCATTTACGTATCTTGGCCTGCAAAGCAAATGCTCTTTTATTGCACGTGAGTGTAAAATGAAGTTCACCAAACCCAGGCGGAGATGGAAAATCCCCCCGATCCGGTCGCACCCTTCTCTCAGAAACACTGCATTCTGCACCATGCAATTACCGCCATGTACAAACTCTTTGCCCATTACAAATTAGAAGCATCCTGAATAAATTGAGGTGCTTACACACAAAAACAGACCATTTGCGCTGTGCGTCCAGAGAGTAACACTTTCATAAACATACCTTAGTAACAATGTGGAGATAAAGGGGCTTATTCACAGTCGGAAGCATCCGCTGCCTACTTACTAGTTTATGCTAATGCGACTATCCACATGTCTACATGAGAAAGATTTACATCGCCCACCGTATTTCCGTCCACAGCCGTCATCGCTAGTATCAGCACTTATCATGGTAGTTTGTATTAGGGAAAAGAAGACGCCATTTTGTTGGGTGCCTGAGGCAGCCCCTAGGGAAGGGTTAACTCAAGTGCAGGGTTTGTGTCTGGTAAATAAATCGACCTCGATCAATGAGGCCTCTATAGAAAGATCTTAGTTCTATGCAGAAATGTTAATAAATCAATCCCGCCCTCGGCATTAACTAATACCTTTGAACTGCGTTATAAGTGTTAAACAAATTCCCCTGGATTCCCCTGCAGCCTCATCGCTCACCGACCAGCTAACCCTTGTGGAAACCAGCTTTGCTATTACAATATATTTTCCTTCCGCGCTGAAGGGCCAATTCTAAGCTAAAGCGCACAGTGTTTTGTGCAAGTAAGCATATTGAATCCAGCAATACATATTTACATTGTCCAATAAAACAGGATTTACAGCCCCAGAATGAAAACACTTATCTTGGCCGTTGCAGGGAATATGACCGAAACAGCTCCTTAAAACATGCTGAAACAGAGGAGCCGTTTATCCAGACACCCACCACGAATGTATTTCACATTAGCAGCTTAAGTTCTTTCCAACGACAGCTAGTGAGCATTCCATGCAAGGGGGAAAATATTACTTTATGTAGCATTTGCAATGTAATGTGTGTGTAAATAATTCTATATCTGCAGTACAAAAGGTGAGAAGAAGCGCCATATAGTGTAGTATAGTTAGTAATATTACGGCACACTGCTGGTACTACTGTGAGCGGTGGATCAGACGGAGTAAAAACTGCCCAAAAGCAACAGTCTGCAAAACACACAGAGATACTGTAAGATTGGAGTAAAGTGCCACTTCAACAGTGAGGTGGCTCTGAGTGGATTAAAGACCTGACATTACATGCCTATATATTAGGTTGATATGGTACGCATTTATTTATTTGTGCGGTGTGCCGTAACTTTACTAACTATACAACACTATATGGCGCTTGTTCTACTCTTTTCTATTGCATAAATATTTTGGACAGTACAGCAAAGGACCATTTGGAGAACATTGAGCGGCCACCGTAGATACCGGGATTATCGTTGACTAAATTTGTCATATAAAAAAGTACTCTCACTGTGCTTAGCGCTGTCACCAGTACCATTTGTTGTAAATATATATATTTGAGAAGTGATCAGACTTATTTATGCCAATCTGCAAGCTCTCTCATCACTCTATGACAGGGGTGAGGAACCTTTTTACTGCTGAGGGCCATTTTGATATATATAACATTATTCGCGTGCCTGGTGCAGGCCACACCCCCTCTGTGTGATGTCACAGAGTCACAATCGCCAGTGATTACAGTAATGCCCAGAGCATCCTGAGGAGTGGTAAGGGCAGCAGTGTGACCGTCTGAGGCGTCCTAAGGGCTCTCCAGGTGGCACTGCTGCATAGATTCTGGCTGCAGGGTGCCATTCTAGGCACCCTGCTATCCAGATGAGGCTAGCAGATAAAAGCTCTGAGGGCCAGACCAAATGATTGCGGGGGCCTTACACGGCCCCCGGACCTGATGTTTCCCATCCCTGCTCTATGAGAAGTGCCATACCTAATGAGAGTAATCATTAGGCCGTGGGCATACAAAGGATGTTGCAGTCACGAAGGGTCACCTAGTTCCAGAGCAGTGTGTTGGGGAGATTGGGTTGTCACAGTCCAGATATACAAACACCCTTGTAACAAATAATCTGAAACAGGAACCTGCACTTACTCCTGTACTGTATATGTAACAGCTTAGCTGCTAATGATCTAATCTCCTGTAATAAGGATGAAATGGTCACAATGTGTCTGCGCTCAGCCCAAGTGGACCCCCCCCTCTTTTTTTAAATAATAACAGACTATGGGCCTGATTCAGAGCCGCTCATAAGCGGCCGCTCGTTCGCTCCGAGCGATGTTTGCCCAACTGCGCATGCGTACGGATCGTAATACGCATGCGCGAACCAGTCAGTGCGGCCGAAAATCGTTTGTTCGCTAAATAGCGAATGCCTGCTATTTTGAGTGACAGAATGAGGCGTATGTGGGTGGTAACAGGAGAAGGTGCTTGAAAACGGGGAGTGGAGATCAGAACGGAGGCGTGCTTAAAGGTCAAAACGGGCGTTTTATGGGTGTGCATAATTAATACAGCAGCGTCACTGACCACGTCACTGGGTTATTTTATAGCCAGAACTGCTCGCAAGATTGTGGTAGCAAAAACCAACCCCAAGAATAGCGAGCAGTTCATATGCTGGTCAATGTACTCGATTAATCTAATAAATAGCGGACATGACGTAGGATGCGAGCGGCCAGGGGGCGTAGTTTTTCAAAAAACGACCGCAAGTTTTGTTCGCTCGTTCAGACATAGAGGCGTGAACAGACCGCAAAGAGCGAACGGTTCATTTGAATAGCCACCCCTATTTTCTGGACAAACGACCGCAAATAGCGTCCGGCTCTGAATCAGGCCCTTTGGCCTGTATTCAATTTGAAGCGAAAAGTCCGTTGCCGGACTTTTCGCCGTCATCGCTGGTTTCAGTTGTGAAAAAGTATCGCGCGCGTCCCCCCGTATTCAATTTTAAATTGGTGAAAACGGGACCGGGCGAAATGCAAACAGGCGAAAAGTCCTGTCGTTTTTGGGGAAATCAGTCTAACACTCCCCAAAAGATGCTCTGACATGGGGGTTCAGTATGGGTACCCCTGATTAGCCCCACTGAAGGTATTTGGGGTCTTTGAATGGTCTCAATAGGCGCTATTTAGCGTCTTTGGGACAGGGGTGAAGAAGAGCATTTTGCTATTTTTTGGGGGGAAAATAAGTATTCTCATCAAATTTGGGGTACATGAAAATGGGTGCAAGCATATTTTAAAGTTGCTAAAGTAAAGCATTAAAAAGCGCCAAAAACGCACCTACAGCAAACACCTGCAATCCAAAATACACCTCCCCCATACTTCCAGACCCCCCCAAAGGATATTTCGCTAGTTTTTGCATTTGTACCCCCACATTGATTTTTTACGCCCATTTTTTCAAAGTGCTTTTTTGGGCTGTCCTATGTGTTTTTTTGTTTGTTTGTTTTTTGATGCAGTTAGCATCAGGGGGTGTGTACAAAGGGTGCAGGGTGGTTCCCAAAACGTTGCACCCCAAAACCCCACTTCTGCACTTATTTCCGCCGTGTATTCATAGGCAAAACTTTTTCGCCTATTACATTGCATTGCGTTATCGCGCCGGCGAAAAGACGCTGAAATTGAATACGGGGATAAATGAAATCAGTGAAAATGACGTCATTGGCGAAAAAGTTTAGTTGAAAACAACTTTTTGCTTCTAATTGTATACGGCCCTATGTGGCAATACTATAAATAGTATGAGGATACACTTTTTTCATAATCTCACTCAATTCTGTATAGTTAGTAAATAATGTGTATTTATTTAAAACATTGATGGAGTGGCAGTGCTAATGAAAATGAATTTATATTCAATGAATCTTAATGGGTGCCTCTCTCCTAATAATAAAGCAGGTCTGGGATAACTTCATCAGTACTGAGATAGCTCCACTTATGAAAAATGGTAAAAAAAAAATGTATCAAAAAAAGTGAAAAGGAAAACAAAGGTAAAAATGTAATATAAGGTCCAAAAATACAGTATGGGGTGTAATGCTCTGTAGGGGCAGCGTCCCGTTCCCTCCGGTCCGTTAAGTTACACTGTAATGTCTTTAGGCGCTTGAGTCAGAGGACCTCATTCAGAGTCTCTCGCAAGATGCGATCGTTCGCTTGCAAAAAGGGGCCGGGTATGTAAATCAAGCGATCGCTCTTTGCGCTGTAAGGACGCCCTCTATGTCTTAGTGAACAACGGCAGTTAGCGTACGCTGGACTATAAAACCTCCCACCTGTCACTCACAGCACACGTCATCTCCGGGAAGAGTCTGATTAATCGTGAACATCGTGGGCCATCGGAGCTGCTCGCAGCGCATGGGGTTTACCTAACCTACCCCAAGCACTGCGAGCAGTTCAGGCTAAAAAACAACCAAGTCACGTGTGCAATGACGCTACTTTGCTAATTGTGCACACCCATTAAACGCCGTTCTGATGGTCAGACACACCTGCATTCGCACATCCACACCCCCGTTCACACCCACAAATGGCGCTATCTGTCACTCAAAGCAGCGACCTGAAAGTGGCTTGCGAGCTAGCAAAATCAGATTGCAACGAATGACTTGCGCACGCGCACTGCGAATTATACGCATGCACAGATGTGCGATTATCGCTCCCAGCGAACGAGCGTGCCCTAACAAGAGACTCTGAATGAGGTCCAGAGTCTTTATAATGGGGTTCGCTGTCCTGTGCTGCTGTAGTTCACTGTATGCTGGGGACTGTGTGCCTAGTTACACACTCCTGGGTATCACTGTTGTTAATCCCCAGACGCAGCGGGACAGACCGGTTCACACGCTCTCTCACGATCACCGGTCGTCTACCCAGGGGCAGAACTATGGGAGACAATGGAGGCGCCTGCCGCCAGCTCCAGCTCTGAAGGGGCACCTCCACCATTGTCCACAACATATTCACCCCACTTAGGGCTGTAACTATGTACCAGTCACGGCCGCCCAATACATGGCACCCCTTCCCGGCACCTGAGAAGCCACCATACACTAGTGGAGAGCTCCATGTCAGACCATCAGCTGCTGCCTTTGTCTATCTATAGCCTGTCTCTGCATGCAAATTGCTACATTAGTGTCAGCGGCTGTGACGGGGGGGGGGGGGGGTACCAAATTATAACTTGCCTCTGGGCGTCTGGGATGAACTTACGCCACTGCGTCTACCGCCGCGGCCGGTCACTCCGATCAACAAGATGGTGAAGAGTGTGCGTACTCTACCCTGTGGATTGTAGGCCGAATGTGTGCCTAGTTACACACCCGCTGCTGATGTCGGGCTTGCACACGTGACGTCTGTCACTTTCGGGTATAGCAGTATCATGAGACGTTAATTAATTTTCAGGAGCACTGTGACTCCATCAATGTTTTCAATAAATACACATTATTTACTAACTATACAGAACTGAGTGAGATTATTAAAAGGTGTATCCTCATACCATTTATAGTATTGCCACATAGTCTGTTATTTAAAAAAAAGGGGGGTCTACTCGAGCTGAGCGCAGACACATTGTAACCATTTAATCCTTGTAACAAAACCTTTCTGAAAATAAACATTTGATAGTGGTTACTCGATCTGTTATGTTTCGGTCTGATTATGAACATTAGAAGCAGGCCCCATTTTTACTAGTCAGGCTGGTGCCAAACATCGCCGACCGGGACTCACTTGCAGTTGGTGTGATGCTAGTGAGGATGGCAGTTGGTGTGATGCTAGTGAGGATGGCAGTTGGTGTGATGCTAGTGAGGATGGCAGTTGGTGTGATGCTAGTGAGGATGGCAGTTGGTGTGGTTCCCCTATTTGATTTTTGGACTGCGTTGCAGCCCCACCCCAGGAGCCGCCACTGTACAATCTCCACTAAGAGGCAGCCTCGACTCAGTGCCTTATCCGCGCCTTCTCCACCAAGTTGAAGGTAAAGTATTGCGAAGTATACTAAAATGGCTGGCGCCCAATTCTTTGAGTGACAATTTCCATCTACACTTATTAGTAAGCTCTCTTTAATGCAAAAAAAAGAAACTAACTGTATCCACAAGATCACTGTCAGCAACATTCTGTGGTGCCCCAGTAACATGAAAACCAGGTATAACAAATTCTCTAGAGACTGTGGAGCCTGAGAGAAGATAGTAGAGGTGACTCTCCAAAATAGATCTTTGGTAACATCCCATTGTGTTGAGCCCCCTTCATGCAATTCTACAGGTCCCAATTACTATTAATGATATCCTGAAGATTGGGTTCCACTACATGTCCTTAATAGGTTCTAGATATACTTATATATTTTGAGAATGCTCAAGAGCAATCAGACTAGTAACAACTTTCCAGCTGCCCACCTCGCATGGTGCCTTACCAGACAATGTAGATGTGTCCACTCCCAGAGAGAGTGAGTATGTTCTCAGTATTCCACAGTTAGAGCTGGAAGTTCATAAACCCAGGGCATCATTTCATTATATTATAAACCCTTTTGTTTTGAAGGATGAGTCTTTTTGATATTTCCATTTGGAATGAAAGGATTTGAGTATAATTCAAAAACACTTTTGTAGACCCTTGGGGTAAATTGTATTCTGGATACCAGAAGTGCATCAGTAACACAGTCAGACTATGGTATTCCATCTCTTACATCTGAGCATCTGAGAAATGAGGTGTTTAAAGTTGCCCTGGAATAAGAGGTTGTCTGTCAGAGCAAGAAGTCAAAATCCTACTCTGAACAAATTAACTTTGGAAACCGGTGCGGAAGAATCACAAAGTCCCTTGCCTTGTCTTTCCCGGTCTTCTTCAGCACTTTCCATATCATTAAAGACTTATACAAAAGGCAAATTCCAGCTCAAAGTCATCCCAAAGAGGGAGCAAACGTTGGTCAATCTTGTATTCCTCCTTGTGACCATAAAGGTCTTTGCTGGTCATCTAATGATTGATTGCAAGGAAAAACAAAAAGGATTTCATCTTAATGTGATCACCTAGGAACTGTCAGTTTTGAGCTTTGACCTGATTTATGGCTAGTGTAGAGATTTGTTGTCTGCTATAGGTGCATGGATCCTGAATGAAGGGGGATTGCTTCGATTCGGAGTGTCTCCAACCATCTGTTTTGCTGACCTTGTTCTGCTCTCCACCAGTGCTGGATCTTCTCATCTGGATTTTACCACTGAATCCTGGCTCAGAGCTTTTTCCTGGATAAATCCCCTTAACCTGCCCCAGTCCTGTCTGTGATCCTGTGGATCACCTTCTCCAGCTAGGCAGCTTAGAGCAAGTTTAAGAACTTTCTTCTGCTTGTGTTCCAGAGCTTGCTGATCCCAGTCTCGTCTCCCCAACCTTCTTGTGCTTGCAGATATGTGCCCAAGACGGTGCGCAGAAGTCCTTGTTGCAGAGGAGTATCAGCGACTGCCGTCATCGTTAAGGAAAATAAGGGCTACAAAAGAGCACAAGTAGCCTGGTTTTTGTGTTTATCCTAGGATCAGTGTTTTGACATCACACAAACCCTGTTGGCCTCTTAGTGAATCTTGGGCCCGATTCAGACCTGCTTGCTAGGCTGCGTTCGCACGTAGTATATGGAAAAGATTTCTGGGCTGCACAACCTGACTATATATATGATGGGGGGTGCTACCTGATGAGACTAATTGCAGGCACAGAAACAGACAAAATCTCAGGTGCACAACTCCAAATTATTAATAATATATATAAATGCAATAAAATTTTGCAATCAATAGAGGTTTTTAGCATAATCATGGCCAAGGTTATGGGCCTACCCACCATATCCAGGTAACCTCTTTTGGGTAGGTCCCTAACATACTAAGGTTCAAATCCAGAGCGCAGGACCCCCCAAAACCGGCCCAGCTAAGCCGCCCCAGGGCACCACCATAGTAAGAAAAGTGCAGTGTAAAGAGATAGTTAGGAGCAGCTGCAGCTGCATATAAAGAATGAAAATAAAAAAATGAAGTACATATATATTAGACACACAGTGAAGGGTTAAAATGTGTTATAAAGGAAAATGTGTTATAATGCGGTGCCCTGGGACAGATTAACCAACGCAATCCAAGGGGACCCACGCCCCAAAAATGAACCAAAGTTGCACTACAGTATATAACTTGTAGGACTTACCTAGAATTGTGCCTAATACAGTGTGCATATACATTACCATACTACATGCTTTTAAACCAATAAGGAAGGGTGCTAGTCCAGAATGAGGGCGTCTCATTTCCCTCAGAAGTGCAATAAAGCACATTAAATGGAGCATATGGGAAAGATTTCTGGGCTGCATAACCTGACTATATATATAATGGGAGGTGCTACCTGATGAGACTAATTGCAGGCACAGAAACAGACAAAATCTCAGGCGTTCGCACGTAGTAGCCTGTTTGCAATGTGCGCATGCCTATAAGACACAGTGTGCGTGCGCAAACCCGTCCATACGATCGCGAAGCGATCGCCCCTTGTACATAGACGCCTCGCCAGATTGAGTGACAGAACGAGCCGTTTGTGGGTGGTGACGGGTTGGTCAAAGGAAACGGGGGAGTGGTGGTGCGAACAAAGGCATGTCTGTGCGTCTTAACGCCGTTTCAGAGGTGTGCATTATTAAGACGCAGCATCAGCATACACGTCACATGGCTGAATTATACACTGAAGCATTCGCAGTGCTTGCGGTAGGGTATTGTCAGCCACAAGTGCTGCGTATGGGTCCGATGTTACCGATTGTTGAATACACTTCCTGGAGATGACGTGTATTGCTAAGGGAAAGTGGGCGTCTTAAGACAGGCTGGTGGACGCGATCGCACGCCAGGACATAGTGGGCGTGCTAATGCCTTGCCTTACTTTGGCAGCTGACGGCTGGAGATGCATGCATCTATATATGTCAGCGAGATAAATACGGGACTGATACAGAGTTATAGGTTATACTGATGTCACGCAGTTGAGCAATTTTTTGCTACTGCGCACGTGCAAAAACGTCACGGGAAATTCTCACTGTGCAAACACGATCTATAGTTCCAGAGCAGAACACTGTGATCCATGGGTCGTTCCTGGGTGGAGTCGGGGAGGTGGGCGAACGTGTTTGTAAAAGTGGGCCGGGCCATGGCCGTGTTATGGGAGTTCCAAGGGCGTGTCTGCAATGGCGGCTGCGTTCCCAATCGCAGAACCACAGGATCAGAGGCCACTTTTAGAGAGAAAGCTGACCCAGAATTTGCACAGCCCAGGACTTACTCCAGGAGCCAATGTGTGGCTGATGTTGCATCGATTCTGGTGTGTCCTCAACCCCCGCACGGGATCTGCGCAGAACGCAGATAGGGGAAGTAGGTGTAGCAGCAGTTGCACTCTCTCAGGCACAGAGGTCTGTGATTAGGTCTTTCAGGTCTGTGATTAGACTTTAGCGTATTTTCCCACATACATGTGAGCGCTATCGCAGCTGCAAATGCAATAGCGTGCAACTCTGAATCATTCTTAATATCCAGTCTCTGCGTCAGCACATTACCATGTATTGTAAGTTGAATACTAGAGGAGCTGGTGCTTTTACTCCCTTGTCCTTCACACAAGGGACAGTGTGATCTGCCTATAGCACATTCATGGTTCTCTAATGTATTATTCTGATGTGTCCAGTCACTGCCATCAATCTTATGCCTGGAGTATTATTGGCCTGATTTCCACATGTTTCGTTCCATCCCGAAAATGGTCTCACGCGAATAAACCCTAGTGCTCAACTACTCTGCATGGAACTTTTACCATCTCCCTATATACCGAGCCTTTCATTGGCCCTCTGTCCTGTAAAGGACGATAGGCCAGGCACAGCCGGTACAAAGCCCTAAGTCCCTCTACCATTATCTAGCAATGGGCACGTGCTCTCAAGTCTTTTTGTATTAAATTGACTTTTATCAAGGCATGACTCCATTCTTTATCAAATAAATTCTTAATGACTTTAATGATCGTTTATGGGGTCTCTCCCCAAAAAGTGATCTTCCTGAGCATCATAAGCAATGGGAACGTCGTGAATCCTCATAGTCTTATGGATATGGCTAATGGAGCTTTCCACATTCTCAGGGTTAAACACAGTAAATTTCCGCTCAACTTCCCCTTCCTCACGTTGTGAAGACCCGTCATCAGAATTCAGAGACACTCGGGGAGATTTTAAGTGTTCTCCTTCAATTTCTAAACCAAATGAAGACCTAGGCCTCTTTACTCCCTGACTGGCTGGAAAATCCTCCTTAGAGACAAAGGACCTCATTCAGAGGCGGTCGTTAGTTGCAAGCGGTCGCACTGAATCAGGGCGGCCGCTTGCATCCTGAACGACCGCCTCCTTGTCAATCGCTAAGCTGTGCGTTAACACCCACAGCTCTAGCGACCGACATGGGTGATGGTCGCGATGGTCAAGACCATAGCGACCATCAGGGCTTACGACAGACCCTAAGGTTGGGTCTTGGCACTTGTAAGCCCCGAGCTTCCTGCTCTGATCGAGCAGGAAGCTCCCCACTGACATCAGCAATGATGTCAGTGGGGCCGCCCCCAAACTGCAAGCGTTCCGGCGGGAACTCCTCCGTTTGGGCAGGCACGCCCCCTGCCCGCCTCCCAAACGGGGCGAGCTGTCACTCACCATCGACAGCTCGCCCCGTCTGCTGCGAGACCCCTAGCGACGGAGCGTCCGTCGCTAGCCGGGTCTCGCGCATGCGCACGACGGAGCCGGCTCTGTCGTGCGCATGCCCAGTGGGGCAACATCGAGTCGGTGGCGAGCGCTCAGCGCTTGTGACCGACTAAGAATGACCCCCTAAGTACCTCTTATCATACAGTTGAAACTGTTCGGGAGGTTGATCCCACTAATCTCATAAATGCTCCTTATGACCATCTGGCATATCACAGGTAACACGCAATATGGGCCTGATTCAGACCCGTTCACTAGGATGCATTCGCACGCAGCCGTCAGCAGCCAAAGTATGCAAATCCTGTGATCGTTAGCAAGACATTAGCACGCCCACTATGTCTTGCCGTGAGATTGCGGTATATATTTAGACGCCCACCAGCCTGACACAAGACGCCCACTTTCCCTTAGTAACATACGTCATCTCCAGGAAGTGTATCAAACAATCGGTAACATCGAGTAACATCGGACCCATACGCAGCACTTGTGGCTGACCACACCCTACCGCAAGCACTGTGAGTGCTTCAGTGTGTAATACAGCCATGTGACGTGTACTATGACGCAGCGTCTTAATTATGTACGCCTCTGAAATGGCGTTAAGACGCACAGACATGCCTGCGTTCGCACCACCACTCCCCCATTTCCATCGACCAACCCGTCACCACCCACAAACGGCTCGTTCCATCACTCAATCTGGCGAGACGTCTATGTAAAAGGGGCGATCGCTTCGCGATCGTATGGACTGGTTTGCGCATGCACACTGGCCCTGATTCAGAGCGCTCGCTCTGAATCAGGGCCGTCCTCTTTTTTTAGAGCAGCCTCCTGGTCGCTCGCATAGCTGTGGGTGACCACCCACAGCTATAGCGAGCGGCCAGGAAGATGGTCGCGATGGTCAAGACCATCGCGACCATCGGGCTTGTGACGAGACCCTTGTGGTAGGGTCTCGTTGCCGCAAGCCCAAGAATGCTTTCGGCTCTGACAGAGCCAAAAGCACTCCCACTGACAGTGCTGCTGTGTGTAATTCAGCCATGTGACGTGTATGCTGACGCTGCGCCTTAACTATGCACGCTCCTGAAACAGCATTTAGACGCACAGATATGCCTGCCTTCGCACCACCACACCCCCGTTACCATCGACCACCCCCTGTCACCACCCACAAACGGCACATCCTGTCACTCATGCTTGCAGAGCGCCTGTGTACAGGGTGCAACCGCTTCCTGATCGTATGGACTAGTTAGTGCACGCGCACTGCGCCTTGTACGCATGCGCAGATTGCAAACATCGGCAGGCTACGTGCGAACGCAGCCTTGCGAACGGGTCTGAATCACGCATTAACACAGCTGGCGACACCAGAAGCTGTCTGAACACTCCACTGCGCCGCCATCATTTATCTACCTAGAAGAGGACAAAAAACAAGGACGGTAAAGAGGTGTCCAAGGATACACCTTCCAGGGGTGTGAATATTTTTTCCTATCTATCTCAGTAGAGGAGGATTTAACCCATTAATCAGGGCTGGAAATGAAACAATAACTGTGGATAGACTTTTGCAAAGGATACCGACTACTATCTTTCCATATTTGCATGTCAGCTGAAATCTTCAGCTCATAAGTAGATGGGTTAGAACGAAGTAACTTTAATGAATATATTTTCTTTGAAAGGCATTGAAATTGTGAATTTTCCTGTTTTAACTTTGGTGATGGGGCTTTTTCGTGTGCAGAGTTCCCTTTTAATCTCTGGTTCCCTCGGATAAGAGATGGCACAGGGAGATCACACAGTCACAAGTCATGCTCTATGACAGCAGACGCACTGTTGCACTTTGTGTAAGAATGTGGGTAATATCGCTCTCGATGTCTCTCCACGCGGATTATGACGGCTGCAGGGAAATGTACAGAGTTTGGAACGGGCCATAAAGGTAATGGAGCAGACCAAGTTTATATTTCCACATTCAAAACCAATTGCAATCTACAATAAAGCTCTTGAACATTAATTATCAACACTCTCATCACTCTGCTGCCTAATTGCTTGGCTCAGATAAGCTGCTGTTCAGTTCTATCATTGCAGCAAAGAGACAAGTAAATGATTCAGAGAGGAGGCGACAGGGAGAGGGCAATGCACCTTACAAGTGAGATGAATGGCCTAGGTGAAAGCTTTCATTATCGCTGGAGAGCCATACATAAGGGATGAATTACTGCTGGAAGGGGACATGGGCACACCACATCAGCATAAAGTCTGATTTCCTCTCTTACATGTGCCTCACTGCCAAGCTGCAGAGTCTTAAAGGACATGTTCTCCTAAATGTGTTCTTCTTTTCAGAAAACTCTCTCCCCTATAACTAGCAGAACTGTGTGGTTACCAAGGCTGGGGCCCGCAAGGCCCCTGAGTCACAGCCCCTGAATGATAGTGTCACGTCCGGCCTATGAAGATCCTCTATTGAGGGATTGGAAGTCGGGGTCCCAGGTTGGGGAAGGAACCGGAGGCGAGGGGCCTGGATATGTGCCTACCTCATCCACAAGTACCGGATGTTGGGCGAGACCTGACCAAAGGCGCGGAGTCTAACTTACTCGGAGGTGTTCACCGGTGACCCCTCTAATTGGGATTTAGGTTTAAGCTACACCCAGTAAACAGGTCGCCCCCCCTTTGGTCAGGTATCCGGCACAAGTGGGTGACGAAAGGACACAATCGCAGGGGAGGCATATGGAAATAATACTGAGTTTGTACTTGGGTGATGTACAGCACACACACTGTGGATCCAGACGTAGAACTGGCACAGGTGAATGACATTTAGGAGATGGTACTCGGATGATATACTGGGTACACACACACTGTGGATCCAGTCGCAGAACTGGCACAGAAGAATGACACTTAGGAGATGGTACTCGGATGACGTACTTGGTACACACACACTGCGGATCCAGACGCAGAACTGGCACAGGAGATGGTACTCGGATGACGTACTTGGTACACACACACTGTGGATCCAGACGCAGAACTGGCACAGGTGAATGACACTTAGGAGATGGTACTCGGATGATATACTGGGTACACATACACTGTGGATCTAGACGCAGAACTGGCACAGGTGAATGACATTTAGGAGATGGTACTCGGATGATATACTGGGTACACACACACTGTGGATCCAGACGCAGAACTGGCACAGGAGAATGACACTTAGGAGATGGTACTCGGATGACGTACTTGGTACACACACACTGCAGATCCAGATGCAGAACTGGCACAGGAGATGGTACTCGGATGACGTACTTGGTACATACACACTATGGATCCAGACCGCAGAACTGGCACAGGAGAATGACACTTAGGAGATGGTACTCGGATGCCATACTGAGTACACACACACTGTGGATCCAGACGCAGAACTGGCACAGGAGAATGACACTTAGGAGATTGTACTCGGATGATATACTGGGTACACACACTGTGGATCCAGACGCAGAACTGGCACAGGTGAATGACACTTAGGAGATGTACTCGGATGATATACTGGGTACACACACACTGTGGATCCAGATGCAGAACTGGCACAGGAGAATGACACTTAGAAGATGGTACTCGGATGACGTACTTGATACACACACACTGTGGATCCAGACGCAGAACTGGCACAGGAGATGGCACTCGGATGATATACTGGGTACACACACACTGTGGATCCAGACGCAGAACTGGCACAGGAGAATGACACTTAGGAGATGGTACTCGGATGCCGTACTGAGTACACACACACTGTGGATCCAGAGGCAGAACTGGCACAGGAGAATGACACTTAGGAGATGGTACTCGGATGACGTACTGAGTACACACACTGTGGCTAAACACTAGGAATATCTTGTTAGATGATAGGAGCTTGGAACCCGGAACGCTGCAACAGCAAGTCTTCACTGGAAGTAACAACGTAATACAGGCAACGTCCTGTTGTCCAGAGCCCGGCTAAATGCAATAAGGTAGCAGTCCATTGGAGGACAGTGTCAGCTGACCGCAACCAATGCTACCATTGGGTAAAGGGCTAATCAGGTGGTGTAGAATATCATGGCTGCGTCCATGACAGTAACCGCAGGAACCAAGCAAGCACATCGATGTCCTAGCAGAACCCAGGCATAATCCTCAGCGCGTCACTCGCCGCTGCACCTGGGGTCTGACCGCTAGAGAGGTCAGGGGAAGGCGGCGCTGAGGTGAGTAATGGCCAATCATAGGCCGCAACCTGACAAATAGTGTGATATATCAGTACAAGGCTGGGGCCCACACGGCCCCTGAATCACAGCCCCTGAATAATAGTGTGATATATCAGCACAAGCCTGGGGCCCCCGAGGTTCCCGCTATGGAGTACCTGGATATTAGTGACATTGGTCATCGCAAACCTGGGTCCTGCCCTGTAAGTGGATGTGATCTGTCAGCAACTAAAAGAAGAATTCCACAGCCTGGTCAACAGTGATGTCAAGAGGGCCAGATTAAGAGCCACATGAGTCTGTGGCAGTAAATTATTAAAATGATTAAGTAAATTTTGCTGACCTGTCATCCTTGTGTTTAGTTATGTGGTGGTGGACAGGGTTGTGCTTATGTTTGTCCACATATTTTGTGATTGGCAGATGAGCCATTAATAATTTAATCACCAACCCGTGGGACTCATGCAAGTGCTCCGAGGCACCCTAGGGTGCCACGGCATCCAGTTTGGGAACCACTGGACTACTGTGAGAAGCAAAGGAGGTGTGGCCAGTGCCATGTGGGCGTGTACAGCCCCTAAACTAATAGTAGCTCCAAAGTCTCCCTAAATATGTAGCAGTAAAAAAAATTGCATAAGTTTGTGAGGAAAATACCAATACAATTTGAACACTTATGATTTATGGGTTGGATTTAGAGTCTTTGCGTGCAGCTGTGCAACATGCGAATGCAGCAGATGTATGACACCTCCCTGCTGCACTTGCGATCAGGGCACTGCAATGGAGGTCGCAGGCTGGGATAGGACGGCGCCGGCCAGCTGGGTAAGCCTCAGCTTATGCAGGTTAACTGGCGTGCGAGGCCAGAAAACTGCATCCATGGACGCAGACCCTGGGCCTTGCCCCTAACGACCCACCCCCGCTTCATGGAACGCTGGCAGCCCCTGTCCGTTAGATGTCTCTGCCTGTCAATCAGGCAAAGGCATAGCAGGGGCGGCGTATGATCACATTGACAGAACGGGTCCTGCGCACAAAGAAATTCCCAATAATCAAGAATCTGCGTTCAGCATTGCACTTATGAGCAATGCAGAATAAGCCCCTTTGTACGCTGTGCAATAATACGCTAATGCCACAGGAGTGGTGTTATGTAAATAGATCCCACCTGCCAGCTCCTGTGATCAGCAGCATCAGATCAGTCTGCGAGACCATCGCTAACTGAGGATGGCCGGTGGTTTCACGCAGCTGCAGTACTGCAAGCAAGCAGGAGATCCCGCGCATGCCCAGTACAGATCCCGCGCATGCCCAGGTCTTCTAACTTCAAAGTTGTACGCAAACCATCAGGTTGCCCCTTTGGTCCACTGACGCAGCACCTGGCATCTTCCTTCCTGGAAAATGGGGGCGACGTACCCGTTTCTGGGAACGGTGGCCAGCCATCCTCCAAACGCCGCAGCATGACTTGGGAGGGTCTGTGGGCGAGATGTGCAGACCCTAAACCAAAGGAGATGCACCAATCGGGTTAGCATACGTCTTTAAATCAGGTGCTTAGTCTTTTATGAAATCGGTGTTATCGGCAACTGGGCCGTTACCGTCCAGATGCATTGAACAGATGTGTCTTGTGGGAGTGTCATAGGAAAGGATGGACATCGACCATCGATAGTTATCAAACATCGATGGATAACTATCGATGGTTGATGGTTTTGCCATCAATGGCAGAGTAGGACCCGATGCTCTTTTTTGCTTTAATCTTCAGCATGGAGCCAGGATGGGGTGGGTGCAAGTGGGCGCGATGATATGCATGTAGCTGCAAGGATACTCTCAGACTGAGGGATAGTTGCATTAGAATATGGTAGTTAATGTGGCTACCGCAGACTTCAGCACTTGCATCTGACTTCACATTATATGGATCCAAACTAGGGGTGAGCGGGTTCGGATTTCTGAAATCCGAACCCCCCCGATCCGAGTCAGGCTCGACTTTTCCCGCCTGACTCGGATCTGAAATCGAGGCAAAACGTCATCATCCCACCTTCCGAGTCTCGCGGGTTTTGGATCCTATATAAGGTACCCGCGTCGGCGCCATTTTCTCACTCGGCTGTGGACAGTGAAGAGGGAGGGTGGGAGTTAGGGCTGGCTGGGCTGTGTAGTGCAGAGTAGTGTTGTGCTGCGCTGTGCTGCTGTTGTCCACTACTTCAAAGTCCATAGGGGCTGGCTGTGTTGTGCTGTGCTGCTGTTGTTAATAGGGGCTGTGTCCACTACTTCAAAGTCCATAGGGGCTGGCTGGACTGTGTTGTGCAGTCAGTTCTCCATAGGGGCTGTGTCCACTCCAAAGTCCTGTGCAGTGTCCCAGTCCTAAAGGGGTGCTGTAGTGTTGTCCAGGGGGTGCTCTGTCCATCAGGGGTGCTCCCCCCAAGTGCTAAAAAAATAATATTTTTTGTGTTTGTGAATTGTGTGCGCAGTAGCCGCACGTGCATCAACAAAGTAGTGCCAAGCGTGCGCCTGTGTCATAAGTAAAGGGCCGGCTGGCTTGACCGTTAAAGGCTGCTGTAACCCCCGAAAGTACACTCCAGTCCAAACCAAAAAAAAAATGATTTTCTGTGTTTGTGAATTGTGTGCGAAGTAGCCGCACGTGCATCAACAAAGTAGTGCCAAGCGTGCGCCTGTGTCATAAGTAAAGGGCCGGCTGGCTTGACCGTTAAAGGGTGCTGTAACCCCCAAAGTACACTCCAGTCCAAACCAAAAAAAAAATTATTTTCTGTGTTTGTGAATTGTGTGCGCAGTAGCCGCACTTGCATCAACAAAGTAGTGCCAAGCGTGCGCCTGTGTCATAAGTAAAGGGCCGGCTGGCTTGACCATTAAAGGGTGCTGTAACCCCCAAAGTACACTCCAGTCCAAACCAAAAAAAAAATTACTTTCTGTGTTTGTGAATTGTGTGCGCAGTAGCCGCACGTGCATCAACAAAGTAGTGCCAAGCGTGCGCCTGTGTCATAAGTAAAGGGCCAGCTGGCTTGACTGTTAAAGGGTGCTGTAACCCCCAAAGTACACTCCAAACCAAAAAAAAATATATTTTCTGTGTTTGTGTGCGCTTTAGCCGCACGTATATATCAATATAACATAAATGGAGGACCAAACTTTCTCCGATAAAAATAAAATAGGGAAAGATCAAGAACCACTTCCTCCTAGTGCTATTGCTGCTGCTGGGAGTTGTTCATCATCCCAGAGAGGAAGTAGGAACATCACTACTTTTACTAAACAATTGACCCTCCAACAGTCCCTAGCGATGAGGATGAAGTACGACAGCAGTCATCCTGAAGCAAAACATATAACTGAGGCCTTGACTGCTATGTTGGTGTTAGACGTGCGTCCGGTATCCGCCATTAGTGCAGTGGGATTTAGACAATTGATGGAGGTAGTGTGTCCCCGGTTCCAAATCCCGTCTAGATTCCACCTGCATCCTCAAAGCAGCAGCGACAAGCGTGCGTCTGTCTGTTAAAGGGTGGTGACACCCTCAAAGTGTGCTACACAAACAATAAAAATATTGTTCTTTTTTTTTCTGTCTTTGTGAATTGTGTGGGCTGTAGCCGCACTTGCATCCTCAAAGCAGCAGCGACAAGCGTGCATCTGTCTGTTAAAGGGTGGTGTAACCCTCAAAGTGCTCCAAAAAAGAAAAAACTATTTTTTAATGTGTTTGTGACTTGTGTGCGATGTAGCCGCATGTGCATCAACATAGTAGCAGCGCCAAGCGTGCGCCTGTGTCATAAGTCAAGGGCTGGTTTGGACATCTGGTCCGGACTAAAGGACTTGCCAACAATTTCTGACAAGTCTACTGTCACTGCATATGATACTGTCCTCAAAGCAGCAGCGACAAGCGTGCGTCTGTCTGTTAAAGGGTGGTGACACCCTCAAAGTGTGCTACACAAACAATAAAAATATTGTTCTTTTTTTTTCTGTCTTTGTGAATTGTGTGGGCTGTAGCCGTACTTGCATCCTCAAAGCAGCAGCGACAAGCGTGCGTCTGTCTGTTAAAGGGTGGTGTAACTCTCAAAGTGCTCCAAAAAATAAAAAACTATTTTTTAATGCGTTTGTGACTTGTGTGCGATGTAGCCGCACTTGCATCCTCAAAGCAGCAGCGACAAGCGTGCGTCTGTCTGTTAAAGGGTGGTGACACCCTCAAAGTCTGCTACACAAACAATATAAATATTCTTCTTTTTTCTGTCTTTGTGAATTGTGTGGGCTGTAGCCGCACCTGCATCCTTAAAGCAGCAGCGACAAGCGTGCGTCTGTCTGTTAAAGTGTGGTGACACCCTCAAAGTGTGCTACACAAACAATTAAAATATTCTTCTTCTTTTTTCTGTCTTTGTGAATTGTGTGGGCTGTAGCCACACTTGCATCCTCAAAGCAGCAGCGACAAGCGTGCGTCTGTCTGTTAAAGGATTACATCAGTGACAGCATCCAAGTAGGCATGTCAGACAGTCCGTACCTGTACTGGCAGGAAAAAGAAGCAATTTGGAGGTCCCTGTACAAACTGGCTCTATTTTACCTGAGTTGCCCCCCCTCCAGTGTGTACTCCGAAAGAGTGTTTAGTGCAGCCGGGAACCTTGTCAGCGAAAGGCGTAGGAGGTTGCTTCCACAAAATGTGGAGAAGATGATGTTCATAAAATGAATTATCAACTCTTCCAGGGAGACCAGCCTCCAGAACGTACAGAGGGACCTGTGGTTCCAGCGGGGACGAATTAATACTCTGTGAGGATGAGGATGTACACACTGAAGAGGGTGAGGAATCGGTGGATGAGGAGGATGAGGATGACATCTTGCCTCCGTAGAGCCAGTTTGTGCAAGGACAGATTAATTGCCAGCTTGTTTTGTGGGGGCCCAAACGAACCAATCATTTCAGCCACAGTTGTGTGGCAGACCCTGGCGCTGAAATGATTGGTTTGTTAAAGTGTGCATGTCCTGTTTATACAACATAAGGGTGGGTGGGAGGGCCCAAGGACAATTCCATCTTGCACCTCTTTTTTTTCTTTGCATTATGTTCAGTTTGGGGCCTAGTTTTTCAAACTGCCATCCTGTCTGCCACTGCAGTTTCACGCCTAGATGGGTCACGTGTTTGTGCCGCCCACTCGTGTCGCTTAGCATAGTCATCCAGCTACCTCGGTGCAACCTTTTGGACATAAAAACACTATTGTGAGGTGTTCAGAATAGACTGGAAATGAGTGGAAATTAAGGTTATTGAGGTTAATAATAGCATAGGAGCAGAAAAACCTACAAATTCTGTGATTTTAGCTGTTTTTATGCTTTTTTTCAAAAAAATACAGATCCAAAACACAAAACCCAGAACCCAAAACACGGAAGGGTGGTTTTGGCAAAACCAATCCAGATCCAAAACACGAAGAAAGATCCAGATCCAAAACCAAAACACGAAAAGTGGCCGGTGCACACCCCTAATCCAAACGTATTAACCCAAAGACCTCCTACTGTAGATGATTTTATTGTATGGTACAATACACAGTATGTGCGCTACTGTAATTATATTCTTTGTAGTGCTCCGGTGTAACTGGATTTACCCCTCACAGCACAGTGCATTACCCTCCTGAGCAGCAGGTAACTCTGGCCGGTCACAGAAGTATAAAGTTTCGCCTATGCTGGAACTTCCACATGTGAAAAAGAACAGGGGAAAAATTACTTCTAGAGAGTACTGCTGTAATGACATTAAGATTTATTTATGCTGAAAGCATATTAGCTGGGATGCCCGGAATTGCCCGGGTTGAAGACTGGATCCTGAAGTACACCTGCAGCCTTGATTTTTTTTTACATTGTCCTTATCTATAACCTGGATAACTATGCACATTAGGAGTAAGTGACAGTGCAGGCAGTGTATTCTCTATGCACACTAGGGGTAACTGACAGTGCAGGCAGCGTATTCTCATACTTTTTGGAATGGGATATATAGGGAGCAGACTGACTTACAGAACAGAGGGCCTGATTCAAAGCCGCTCGTAAGCGGCCGCTCGCTCCGAGCGATGTTCGCACATCTGCGCATGGGTCGTAATGCGCATGCGCCAACCAGTCATTGCGGTCGGAAATCGTACGCTCGCAAAACAGCGAGGGCCTGCTAATTTGAGTGACAGAATGAGGCGTTTGTGGGTGGTAACAGGGGAAGGTGCTTGAAAACGGGGGAGTGGAGATCCGAACGCAGGCGTGCCTAACGGTCAAAACGGGCGTTTAATGGGTGTGCATAATTAACAAAGCAGCGTCATCGACCACGTCACTTAGTTGTCTTTTAGCCTGAACTGTTCGCAGTGATTGCGGGAAGTAAATCCTACCACAAGTACTGCGAGCAGTTCAGACGCCTTTCGATGTACTCGATTAATCTAATAAATAGCGGAGATGACGTATGATGCTAACGGCCAGGGGGCGTCTTTACAAAATAGCGAGCGCAGGTTTCGTTTGCTCGCTCGCTCAGACATAGAGGCGTCAACAGACCGCAAAGAGCGAGCGCTCAATTTAAATAGCCGGCCCCTTTTTCTGAACGAACGTTCGCAAATAGCGTCCGGCTCTGAATCAGGCCCAGAAATCAGTATAGCTTCCAAACTCAGTGATTCAGCTGCGGATGGATATGCTGTCGCAGCTGCTAACATGTTACCAGCTGCAATAACTGTAATACGGTACTGATCCGAGCTGCATCAAAAGACGCTGCATCAGGATCACCTGCAATCCTTTTGGCCGGCTGCGTTACCATGGCAACCACAGACGAGTAAAAGAGGCCTGGAAATCTCCATCAGCCGACGGAGATCCTGTCCTCACTCCCCCCCAACAGCGGCGACATGCCGTCACCCCCAGCTCCCTGGCCGGAAACAGACTGTCACTGAAATTTGTGCTGGTTCCTGTAGTGCAATTTGAAGGATTTTGGAGTTCCTCCAGCAAAATCATCCTTGAAAAAGTGCTATTTGGGCACGAAACATGTTGGACGCAAGCTAGGAGGAAACCGTTGGGACTATTACAAACACAGCAAAGAGCAGCAATCATCCTGACCACATCTTAGCATAGGAATTACCCGGTCACCAGACATCAGGTACGGCAATTTAGGGACAGTTCTCTCCACCTAGTGTAGACTACGGAATCACTGCTCATTATTCCTGCACCCGGCTCTCGCAACCAAAAAGTCTTTAAAAGACTATAATAGGGATGGCCATCGATGATTCAGAATCATCGATGGTTTATGGCTGATGTCGAATGCGTATGACATCGATGGGGGAGAACCAGATAGTTCTCGCCCATCGATGTCAAAGCATAACCGAATGTTTTTTGTTTTTTTTCAAGGTGCCGAGACTCTCCGCCCCCCGGCACCCGCTAAGCCTCACCCCCACGGGACAGTCATTCCAATAACAGGGATGACCATCGGTTGGTGTTACCATCGATGATCATCCACTGAATAGTTTGTAGCCATCGATGGCTACTTGCTATTTTACAATCGATGGTAACCAGCGATGGTAACACCACCGATGGCCATCCCTAGACTATAAACATTTTTACAATCACTAACACCTTTCTTTCACAGGTGCCATGCCACAATCATAAGCGCCCAAGATTAATGAACCACAAAAGTGTAAACTCTATTTTGTGATGTTCTGCTCCTACTTTAGTGCATCTACATCAGTTTAAAAGCAATGAGCTGGATTTGAGAGTCACGAAGGCAGTGCCTGCAGGGGTGCACTAGGGATCTCCCTGCTAGCTGTGCTTACTGGTACATGCAGTGGAAAAATTATATTTTAACTACTTGGGTGGGATTATCTAAATGTGGTAGAGGGGGCACAATTATTGGGACAAAGACCATTTTGCGGCATGGTGTTGCAGGGGAGACCTTTTCTGAAGGACTCTGTGGATCTGGAATTGGCGTCTTCTCCCTAATGACAGAATGTATTTGGCAATTCTTCAGAAAGCACATTTTTAGGTGCATTGCCACAAGGAATAACACAATATGACACATCTAATAAAGACAGATCAGATAGGGCCTCACGCTCAGGAGTGAGACCGAAACAGGACAAGGATTGTAGTATGAAAACAGTAAATATTAGAGGGGCAAAGTAAGTGGTCGTGAAGGGTTAGCCGGTTGGACTGTCATGCAATGTTTTTATAGGTTATACCAGATCAGCTGCCAACCAACAAAAATACATAAGGGTTGGATGTCCAAGGGCGGTTCTACCAACCATGAGGTTAGCACGCACCTTGAAATTAGCCTGATGTTCCAGATGATGCTCTTATGTTAAGAAAGCAGAACTTCAGATCTAAGTGTATTACTGGCAGAGGTGCTCACCCACTTTTTATGCAGGACCATGGTTTGTAATAAGCCCAGGTTGGACGTCAATGAATATGGAGATGATCTCAGGGTCACCCAGAGCCGCCCAATCTTGTCTTTCCCAAACTCCTTGTCATGACCATCATGATTCCTTGTATGTATTGTATCTCCAGGCAGCTGGTGAAACCTTCATTTTAGTAAACCCTTATACTTCTGGGGATGGTCATTGAAAGCAATTGGCAACTATTGATATGCCCGATCCGATGGTAATGCTTTTTCCATTCAATGATGCATTGCAACGGTCGCCACCCTCAAGTGCTTCTTGATAATGTCCATTCTGCTGTGGACACCGGGAAGGAGAAACTCAATGTGCCCACAGCAGAGGTCCTTTGCGTAGGGTCCATTAACCAACCATCGATGGCGGCCACAACTCCATTATTCAAGGACCATCTTTATTTACTTCTAACCCCGAAAACATGAAGCAGACACTCCAATCCCCCTGTGCGACTTTTAGTCTTAGCATTAAATTGAAGTTTATCTTAGGCAATAAACTAATATCCTTATGATAAATGCTATGCAAGACAGCGTATCCCAACTCCAATCCTCGGTTACCCACAACCGCTCATATTTTGAGAAGTTCTGTAAATGGTAACAGGTGGGATAATTACTGACGGAGAAATAGATATAACTCATCTGTGCAGGATTAAAGAAATATTTAAAAAAAGCACGTAGGCGTTACGTCAACCATTAAAATACATATACAGGTACTGCATGCAGTCTCTATGCAGCCGAGCTTTACACGGACTACAGGTGCCGTTTGAAATTTTCACCTGCAACCCGCAGTGAAGTAGCCATGTACAAATGCTGCTGCTGCTTTGTAAATAAAGCCCTAGATGTATTAATAGAATCGATCCAAAAATCACCATGTGGAAGCAATGTTTTAACCTTTTCCCCGGCATCCCCCCCCCCTTTTTTATTTTTAACTGCGCATTCGCAGTCTTTACCTGACTCGCTAACGGCGCACGCGTCAAAATAATATTGATCTCAACGATCGATATTATTTTGATTATTATTTACTGCATTGAATGCAGACATGGCGATCCCCTATCGATCAAAAAGATCGACAGAGGGCCGCTGATCGGCCATCCCTAGTTTATGCACGCCCTCCTGCAACTTTTACTAAACACTTTTTTATTTTTTCCTAACAAGTTTCCTTCTGGGATTTATACTCACACGAAACAAGTTTTTTATTTTTGCCGATACCTAGAAAACACCCGTGTACATCTTAGAGCGACAGATAGACATGATCCTGCCTGGCTAACACACACACACTGGGCCTGGCGCACATCCCGACGCTCGCGGATTTTGAACGGTATGCGAATGCAAAGCTCCGCCCAGATCACTGCGACGACCTCGGACCTCAAGAGCAGCCGTCATCATCACTAACATCGGCACCTGCACCGACGCCATGCTACGTGCATGAGACCTGCCTGAAATAGGCGTCTCCGCAACATATGCCCAACTAGGGATAGGACGCAGCACTGGCAACACTCCGGCAAGATGGTTCCTTTCCATGCGTTCGCGTAAATAACGCCAGGGAACGGCCATTACACAAAGAGAAACATACGAGATGCGTCCACCTCAGAGATACGCAATGATGTCGCAGCACACGCGCAGTCTGCTAAAACTCAGGCATTCGGACCTGCGTGCGACTCGGAACCAGACGCACTGCAAGAGAACGCAGGCACGAAAAAATTATTATGGAACAAGTAAAAGTTGTCAGAGGGCGCATATAAAGCAGAAAACAAGTAATCTGAAGGTACAAAACTGTTCTATGTTGTATTTATTTTTTCCCCCCTAACGCTGACAACTCCTAAGGGCACTTACTATGGTCCCCCATTGCTGTCCGATGCCCCAAACCGGGGCATCTCTGAGAAAAATTTGTATAATCAACCCGCCCGATCAGCTTTTAGTGCGCGCCCAGTGTTGGAAAACAGAAAAATGACTCGCCCTGCGCATTGCCGCCCTCACCCAGCAACCTGCATCGTCGGAAGCGCTGACGCAGGCGGCGGCACGGGTTTATATAGCTAACCACAGCATGCCGCGCCCCCCTTAGACGCGACGTCACTCGGCTGGTGGGCGTGGTTCCCGCAGCACGCTGTCAGCAGCTGTCAGTGAGGGGGCGGGTGGTCACGTGAGTAAACAGAAGCACGTGGCCACCCCCCGGCGCACGTGGAGACGCGTCCATGCCCCGGGGAGGAGTTGGACGAGCCAATCAAAGAGCAGAGAAGTAGAACCAGCCAATCATAGAGCAAGAAAGTGTGACAGCCAGTCAGAGAGAAGGAATGTGTGACAGCTGCTCATTGCATTTGCTAGATAGTAATAGGACTCAGTGCATGATTGTGTTTCTTTATTACTCTCTAATATTATATTAGATATTATTATATTGAAGTATATTATATTATAGTACTGTATTATAGTATATTATTATATATTATTATAGTATATTCTATCATTTTAGATTATTACATTATTATAGTATCTATTATTTTAAATGATATTATTTTAGGTTATTATGTTATTCTATGGTATTATATTGTTTTGGATTATTATATTACTGCACTCTGGGCAATGTGTGTGAGCCTGCAGCTTACAACCAAGGGATCGCAACAGCACGGATCGCAACAGTGATTACGCACACTGGGCCTGATTCAGAGCCGCTCGCTCTGACAGAGTGCTCGCTCTGAATCAGGGCCGGGATTGTTTTTTTTTGGAGCGGCCTCCTGGCCGCTCGCATAGCTGTGGGTTACCACCCACAGCTAATGCGAGTGGCCATGATAATGGTCGCGATGGTCAAGACCATCGCGACCATCGGGCTTGTGGTAGGGTCTCGTGGCCGCAAGCCCCAGAAAGCTTTCGGCTCAAACAGAGCCGAAAGCTCTCCCACTGACATCACTTGTAATGTCAGTGGGGCCGCCCCCAAACAGTAGGTGTTCTCATGGGAACGCCTCCGTTTGGGCAGCCACCCCCCCCGGCCCGCCCACCAAAGGGGGCGAGCTGTCACTCAATATCGACAGCACGCCCCCTTTGGTGCGAGACCCGGAGCGACGGATTGCCCGTCGCTAGCCGGGTCTCGCGCATGCGCACGACGGAGCCGGCTCCGTCGTGCGCATGCGCTGTGGGCCACCATCCACCCGGTTGCGAGCGCTCAGTGCTTGCGACCGGGTCTGAATCAGGCCCACAGTCTCACTGCGAAGATATGCTAATGATTGCAATCGCAATACCACACGCAGCCTAACATAAGCATACCTTACCTTACACACATCCGTAATACTTAGCAAGACTGCAAAACCATTGGTAACATGGAGCACCATCGCAGCCTCACGCACACTTGCACAAGCTCTGACCTTACTCAGGAATTGCCAACCTCATCGCACGCAGTGAAAGCCCAAGCTGTGTATGGCATCGCAGTGCCTAATTTATGCACTCCCCTGCAACGGCGTTCAAACGCACTGCCACGCCTGCGTTTCGCCGACCACCCGCCCGTCACCACCCACAAATGGTACTTCCTGTCAATCACTTTGCGATGAGTCTGCGTAGTCACTGCGATCACAGTCCTGAACGCAGTGCAATCGTCGTGCACGCACACTGCAATGCATGCGCATGCTCAGAACGCAACAATTGGCCGATTGCGTGCTTCATCGCAGTTGCGATTGCTGCTGGATCAGGCCCCAAGTTTGTGTTTATGGAGAGTACAATACACTATAGGCACATACATTAGCCTCTTTTTTTTTTCTCAGATCAGGGGTACTAAGGCCAGGGCCATAGCTAGGGTAGTGCGGCTGGTGCCATCGCACAGGGCACCACAGGTCAGGGGGCGCTGTTTGGGCCTGTCTCACTTCTGTTTATTAGTATTCTTGCTTGTAGCTTCCTCTTATTTCATCCCCAGCATCTCCTGGCCTCTCCTATCTCTTCCCTGGCCCTTCCCCATGAGGCCATGGCCCTCTCTCAGGTGCACTATATTATGTCCCTATTTATCCCCAGCATCTCCTGGCCTCCCCTATCTCTTCCCTGGCCCTTCCCCATGAGGCCATGGCCCTCTCTCAGGTGCACTATATTATGTCCCTATTCATCCCCAGCATCTCCTGGCCTCTCCTATCTCTTCCCTGGCCCTTCCCCATGAGGCCATGGCCCTTTTTTGGGTGCATTATGGAGCTTATCCAGACCCGGTCGTTAGCTCTACGAGCTCGCGACCGGGTCGATGATGCTCCAGTGCGCATGCGCATGATGGAGCCGGCTCCGTCGTGCGCATGCGCAAGACCCGGCTAATGACGGGTGATCCGTCGTTAGGGGTCTCGTTGCAGACGGGGCGAGCTGTCGATGTTGAGTGACAGCTCGTCCCGTTTGCTGCGCGGGCCGGGGGCGTGCCCGGCCAAACGGAGGCGTTCCTGTCGGAACGCATGCCGTTTGGGGGCGGCCCCACTGACATCATCAGTGATGTCAGTGGGGAGCTTCCTGCTCAAACAGAGCAGGAAGCTCCCTGGGGCTTAAGGTTGACGAGACCCTACCTTAGGGTCTCGTCGTAAGCCCGATGGTCGCGATGGTCTTGACCATCGCGACCATCTCCCTTAGCGGTCGTTAGAGCTGTGGATGTTAACCCACAGCCTAACGGCCACCATGAAGGCGGCCTTTCAGGATGCAAGCGGCCGCCCTGTTTCAGAACGACCGCTTGCATCCTACGACCACCTCTGAATGAGGCCCTCTGTCCCTTTGAAAAATGAGGGGGCGCCAATGCGCTTTCTGGCACAGGGCACCAAAAAGTCTAGTTACGGCTCTGCTAAAAGCCAACTGCACTTACTAATTTGTTGTCTGTGAACCATTTGTCTAATATAATAATAATAATAATAATAATAATAATAATAACCTACCGTCTTCACTATTTGATGGATAGCGCTGCAAAGTTAAAATATAGTCTTGGGGTAAATTTACTAAAGTGAGAGTTTTTAGAAGTGAGTTTTAGAAGAGATGTTGCCCATAGCAACCAATCAGATTCTAGTTATTATATTCTAGAAGGTGCCAGTTAAATGTTAAGTAGAATCTGATTGGTTGCTATGGGCAACATCTCTTCTAAAACTCACTTCTAAAAACTCTCACTTTAGTAAATTAACCCCTAATAGTCTGCGGGTAGAATACAGAACAGAATAGAAATGAAATGCACATTTACCATACAGGTGCTGCTCATCGGATTCCACGGGCTGAGCCCCTCTTCCGTCAGCGTCCCAGTGACATGGGTAGGGGGCTGTGCGCTGTTGGACCGTCACAACAATAAGGAGCTGAAGCAGAGCTGGTGAGCGGCACCAGCAGGGTAATTATGGCGTCACGTTTTGTATTATATTTTTCATTTCCACCTACAAGTTATACTTACCTGCTCACCCGGGACTGTCTGGAGCCTCCCGAAAATCGGGTGCCGCTCCCAACTTCCCACAAGACTAGGCAACTCCCCTGGAAGGGCTGCCAGCATCCCGCATACCCCCGCGCCAGCCACAAAGTGGGCGGTCCGGGGTGTGTTGATGCGATTTGCGATTCATAGCCCCGCCCCCTGCCTTATAATGCCAGTAATATTGGCATTGTAAAGCGGGGGGGCGGGGCCACTATGACGCGATGGCTTCGGCACGCCCCCGCACGCCTACTTGAAGCTCCCCCACCCTCCCTGCTGGACGGACCTGCAAGCCCCCTCCCGGATCCCCCTGCAGAAATGTCGGCAAGTATGCTACAAGTGGGTGTTCGGCGTTGGTGTTAGGTAACAGCAGGTAGCCCTGACAAAAAACAAAAACCACATAAGGCGGAATGTATGGTGCATGGGATTCGGGTTGCGATGCTTATCGCCGCTCTTCGCGTGTATGCCGGTGTGAATTACGCCAGTAGGCATGAAGGAGACCTCAAAGGACAGCTCTCTCGGTAAGCGCTGTCCTTTGCGAATGAGGGGCTTCCGGATCTGTGACCCAAGAGTCTCTCTGTCAGTGGCGTCTCTCCCCATGGTGTCACCCGGTGCGGGGAGGGACGCACCAAAAAGGGGGTGTGTCCACACGTGAAGAGGCATGGCCACATAGGAAGGGGCGTGGCCTCACAGCCCAAACCCCCACGCCTATTACTTGGTGGGGGGGGTGGGGGGGGGTGCAGGAGGTACCTGCGTGGAGTGCTGGCTGGCAGAAGGGCAGGTGCGCCGTGGGGGGTGATGGGAGGGGTCCAATTGAACC
Organism: Taudactylus pleione; assembly: GCA_031769625.1. NCBI lineage: Eukaryota > Metazoa > Chordata > Amphibia > Anura > Myobatrachidae > Taudactylus > Taudactylus pleione. The sequence goes on from JAUIMM010000536.1 coordinate 2,077,250, forward strand.
CTCGCACATTATTCCCCATATAGAAGCCCATAGGCTTCTATAGGGTAAATATAGTGTTACCCACTGCATCCGAGCCCCGGAGTGCGTCACATAGTGCATAGGAGAAATGGGGAGAAGTCACTGAAAACTGCATTTTCGGGGGTTTGGTCGCATTTCTCACATTGCTGCATCTCGCCCATATTGTACATCAAACACAAATGTCCAGGACACCTAGGGGGTATATTTACTAATGTGCCGGTTTTTAGATATAGAGTTGTTGCCCATAGCAACCAATCAGTTTCTAGCTATTATCTTCTAGAAGGTGCTAGATAAATGAAAAATAAAAACCTGCACTTTAGTAAATATACCCGCTAGATCTGATTTCATCATCTTCAAGTAAGAAACCAGCTTATCCGCTGGTGTTGTAATAAGGGGCTTAAATATACAGGACGAGGATCGGCCCCCACCGGTCAGTCACACTCCAAAATATATAATACATTGATTTTCACATAAATATATTTGTATCCAGAAAGAGAATATACAATATGATGTGGGGAGCAGTGGCGTAACTTAATCCCAGTTGCCCGGAGGCAAGATAAATGTTGGTGCCCCCCCCTCCTATACCGACTTGGACTTTGTAAACCTGACATATGGTTATGCTAAAGGACTACTTGGTCCATCTAGTCTGCCCTGAAATAACACATGTAGCAAGCACAGAAAGATTACAAATGTCTCACTTTACTTCCTGAGTTGGGAGATAACTATCGCAGTTATGATTTTTCTCAGTTGGATTTCAAAATGACAGCTCCCATCTTTTTTAGTTTTTATTCTGACAAATAATAATGTGTTAATTAGATACATCACCAGTGCTATGGCAAAAAAAAAAAAAAATATATATATATATATATATATATATATATATAATTTTCCAAGGGTGGCACTCCAAGTATAGGATCTAATGGTGCTGGAGCCCTCCTTATTAGGACCTCAGCCGAGACCCAACAATGCAGTAACAGAGACGGCGGCACTCAGAAAATAATACAGATTACCAGCTGTATTAGTTTCTGAGTGCTGCCGACTCTGTTATTATATATATATATATATATATATATATACTGTATATATAAATATATATATATATATAGCACTGGAGGTGTATCTAATCTATATTAAATACATTAATGCACCATAATTACACTACCTTGCTCTTTAACTATATAACTCTTCAAAAGTCACTGCCCAGCTCACTGCTACTTATCTGTTGATCTTCGCTGCACAACATGACAGCTGCGCCGTCCACCTCTCTGTATGCCCTCACGCACAGTCTCCCGCCACTTGTGGTCCATTCCACAGAGTGACAGCCGCACCGTCCTCCCTGCACACTCGCCCAGTCTCCTGCGGTCCATTCCACGCTGTCTTCCCTGCATGCCCGCACTGTCTTCCGGCTCCCACGGGCCATTCCACTTTGTGATAGCAGCGCCGTCCTCCTCCCTGCACGGCCACACCACCCGGCTAAGTCAGGCTCAGGGTCGCAGACATATTTTACGTGATGTCCCATGACCAGAGCACAGAGCAGGGGAGGATCGCTGCTGATGCAGACCTGGGCTCCTTGGTTACACAGCAGGGAGGACACGGAAAGAGACAATGGAGGAGGTGCCCCCTTCAGGGCTTTAGCCCAGCGGCAGCTGCCTCCATTGTCTCCCACAGTTCCGCCACTGGTGGGGAGGCAGCAGGAAGTCATAGACTGAGAGTTATATAGTGGGAGGAGCAGGGTCCCCAGCAGCACAGAGTATATCAGGAGATGAGTGATGTGGTAGTGAGGACAAGGCTGCATGTGACAGGGGCAGTGACATGATGTGAGGAGGGGAATGGAGGCAGCAGGAAGTCATAGACTGAGAGTTATATAGTGGGAGGAGCAGGGTCCCCAGCAGCACAGAGTATATCAGGAGATGAGTGATGTGGTAGTGAGGACAGTGCTGCATGTGACAGGGGCAGTGACATGTGAGGAGGACAATGGAGGCAGCAGGAAGTCACAGACTGGGAGTTATATAGTGGAAAGAGCAGGGTCCCCAGCAGCACAGATTATATCAGGAGATGAGTGATGTGTCAGTGTGGATAGGGCTAGTGACATGATGTGAGGAGGGGAATGGAGGCAGCAGGAAGTCACAGACTGAGAGTTATATAGTGGGAGGAGCAGGGTCCTCGGCAGCACAGAGTATATCAGGAGATGAGTGATGTGTTAGTGAGGAGAGGACTGCATGTGACAGGGGGCAGTGACATGATGTGAGGAGGGGAATGGAGGCAGCAGGTACCCACAGACTTAAGCTGGCCGCACATCTAAAGATTATCTGTCCAACCAGCCAACTAGTTGATTGGTTGGAATGAAAATAAAAAGGTATGAAAGCAAATGACAATCAGCAATTTGCTCCTAAACGCCGGAAAATGGCCAAAAACTGTTGTTTGAACAAATTGTTTAGATCAAACATTTAACAAACTTGTCTGAACGACCATTTTCATCTGTTTTCTGGCATTTAGGCGCAAATTGCTGATCATCATTTACTCCTATATGTTACCAGATTTTCATTCCAACCAATCAACTAGTTGGCTGGTTGGACAGATAATCTTTAGATGTGTGGCCAGCTTTAGAGCAGTGGAAGGAGCAGGGTCCCCCAGCAGCACAGAGTATATCAGGAGATGAGTGATGTGTTAGTGAGGACAGGGCTGCATGTGACAGGGGGCAGTGATATGATGTGAGGAGGGGAATGGAGGCAGCAGGAAGCAGCAGACTTAAAGATGCATACTAGAAGGGGCAGGGCCCCTAGCAGCACAGAGTATAACAGGAGATGAGTGATGTGTTAGTGAGGACAGGGCTGCATGTGACAGGGGCAGTGACATGATGTGAGGAGAAGAATGGAGGCAGCAGGAAGCCACAGACTGAGAGTTATACAGTGGAAGGAGCAGGGTCCCCCAGCAGCACAGAGTATATCAGGAGATGACACATCAGTGAGGACAGGGCTGCATGTGACGGGGCAGTGACATGATGTGAGGAGGGGAATGTAGGCAGCAGGAAGCTGTAGACTTAGAGTTATATAGTAGAAGGAGCAGGCTTTAAAACCCAACTGCATATAAAACAAAGTTCACACATCTACCCATATTGTATCCATCCTGAGAGAAAAATATTTTGTTTCTTGCATTTTTATTTTTCCGATAGTGCTGCCTCTATAATTGGTACATGTGTGAATAACACATTGATTTCAGTTAAGGGATTAATAATCCTTAGGGCTGAAAAATTTTACCAGCCCTTTTGTGACATGTCTGTTCCTTTCAGAAAATGTGAGAAATTGTAAAAAAAACTCTCTCCAATGTTCTCAGTATAGTTGTGTATAGAGAATGCTGTCCCGGAGGACACTAGCCCCCTGCTGGATAGTCAATGTAATGGCATGACTTGTCTTATTTAATATAGTCATAACATTTCTATGTCTTGCAGCTCTTATGCAGTAGGAAATGCATGTTCCATGTTTGTTTGCATGCAGTATTTTTACATGGAACTAAAGAGAGAAACCGATATGATCTAGTATGGTACTAGTGGTGCACCATTTCCTTGGTTGCTAGAACATCTCTCTTCACTCATGAAACAGTTCCTAAGTGGCTGACGTTTAAAAAAGTCTGTACGACACCCCAAAATTTTTACTTTGATCTTATGTACGGTAGATACACTGTAAGCACACTACCCTGTTAGCAGTAATTAAGACAGATTTTATTTAAAGCATACACAATAAAAATATTAGCCAGCACTTTGAGACGGACCATCATGACATTTCCCGGGCTGCAGACAGTCAATTTCCAGAAGTGAAATAATACTATTATAAATATTATATATATATATATATACGTATATACATATATATACTGTATGTATATATATCCCTGTCACAACTGTCAATTATAAGTAGCATTTTTTTCAGACATTTATACAGTGCCTAACCCCAGCGGGACTCCGGAGAGGTAAGTATATTATGGGTGCCCAGCACACCCTGCAACCATTATAGATACACCCCTGCAGCTAAATGTTCAAGGGGTGCATGAAAATATTAAGTACCAGGGACATGCAGTCAGTGTAGGCAGAGCCACCCCTGTCATACTCCTGAGATTCGATATAAAAATGATTAGAATAATACAAAGGAGATATGTATAACTTATAAACATCTTCTTTGTTTAATGTTATCATTTTTAGAATTAACACTCACCAGCTTTGTGGAGCTCCCTGGGACTGCATGGAGATGAAAGATGAGGCAACAGCTCAGTCTCGCTTCTGTATAGTCAGACACTGCTTGCAGAGCTGGGGGCAGGGCCACACCACAGGCAGTAAGCTGCACAGAAAGAGAGCTAATAGAGGCATGCCTCTGCGTATGGCGGGTGTGCCTTGAGCACTGATGGACACCTTGGATGTGTTATGTGACCAGGAAGTGCACTGCAGTGTTTAGAGATCGGAGCTCATCTCAGTCAGCAGCAGCAAGTGAAGATTCAGTGATGCAGGTAGGATAATCAATGGACACTGAAGCTTAGTGTAGGGAGGAGAGAGTTACAGTGAGTAGGGGGTGAGACAGGCTCATCTCCATGTGTGCCTCCCCAGCCATTGACCTCACCGCATGACACTGTTAAGTACCACCCAGATGTATGTATGAGGGATTGCAGCAGATATCTTGGCGTTATTCCCTGTTCTCAATTGCAAAAGCAGCCCTTATAGGTTTCTATGGGGGGCTGCTTAAATGGCATATTTACAAAGCTCCGGAATGTGAAGCATAGTGCAGCTTGGATTCATTAGCCGTTGTAGCTTGTGGGCTACAGATGGCAAAATTTACCGTTAAAGGGATCCGATGCATTGGCCGCTTACCAACGCATGCGCAGTATCACGGCCGGCCTATGGACCAGGAAGTGAGGTGATTGCATAAGCTATCACTCTACTTCTTATTGCCGCGATAAGTGGTGAGAAAAATGATCATTTACAGCTATAAAACCCGATAATTAATAAATATGCCCCTTAGTTTAAAGCTAAATGGTTAAACATACATTAAAGCTGGACTACCACCTAGAAATATATTTTAATAAATCCCACCTCCCATTAGCCAGTCCCCCCAGTACCTCATTCAGCCCTGGCTGAAAACCAAGGGATGGGGGTTTGGGTGTTTGCTGTTAGGAGGAAGGGAACCTTCAAGCTATATTTTCCTAGTTGGTAATGCAACTTTATGATGTACTAAAACACAATTAAACCTGTAATTCTAGTTGAATTAAACTGTATAAAAGGGCTACTAATAACATTCACAAATGTGTATGTAATAAACTGCAGGACCTCATTGGCTGTAATACTTTAATTGTGATGGTTGTGGGGAAATATTTTCTTTGACACAGAGTACTTCCTGTCAGCAATCTCACTGAAGGACGCTGCAGCAGAACTTTCTGCAGAACCATGCCTGATAACACAGAACAATAGCTTGCACCATGCTGCATTTCAAGTGATAAACAGCTTAAGGTGCATACACACTAGACAATTCGCTCCATTAGCGACATCGTCTAGTGTATCCCCAGCAGGGGTGTGCTTAGTATCGTTAACGACACTGAGCACAAACACTGAACGATATCATGAACAATATCATTCAGTGCATGGCTCCCTCCCTCATTCCCGAACATGCAACAACCTGACAATATCGTCAGGTTGGCATGTTCGGGCGATGAACGACAAAGACCAATGGGAGCGCGCATCGCTGGTCGTTATCGTTGATTGTTTTTGCGCACACACTGAACGATATTTTGGAAGACTGAACGATAACGATATTGTTATCATTCCGTCGTCCAAAATATCGCCCAGTGTGTACGCACCTTTAGGTGCAGTTAAGGCATTGGTCTGTCTACCTATATATATACATGTGAGTATTATTATGGGCTTTTGTATAGACAATGCAACTAGAATTTTACCTATAGCGGTCCTTTAACACAAGGTGATAAACCCTGGAGGGACCATTATAAAAATATCAAATCATCTGCAAATTAATCTTTCTGACAGCAAAGAGACTTCTTGTCGATGTTGACGCTACATTCCTGTGTTTTCACCAATTTCAGTTAAAAATGTAACACAAAGGGCGGAATTCAATTGATTACGCGGTCCGGATCTCCCGTCTAAAGTGACAGGAGATCGCGGGCCGCTATTCAATTGTGCCAGAATTTCACGCTGATCGCGCCCATAGAGGTCAGGTTTAGCCGCGTAAAGCAGCTAAACCCGACCAAAGTGCTGGGCGCGAACGCGAAAAGTGATGTTTGGGCGCCCAAACATGTCACTTTTCGCACATTTCAGCTCTCATCCCCCTGGGGCTGCGAGCTGAAATGTAGCGCTTGGCAGCTGATCGTGCCCGACAGGAGCAAGAATAGAATAGCTCCGTTGGGCGCGATAGGGGCTGGAATGAATTGAATTGAATTGTTTTATTTATTTTACATTCATATACTTTTATGAAACAAAAAAATTATAGTTTTAGACTTCTGAACTGGATTTGGAAGTAGTTAAGTGGAATGTACTGTACATAGGGGCTCATTCAGAGCCGCTCGCAAGTGGCTCGATGTTTCTCCACTGTGCATGCGCTGCCTCCGGTGTGCGTATGCGCGAGATCCCTGCAGCGACTGCAGGTCAGTCGCTACGGATCTTGCTACAAGACGGGGCGGCTGTCGGTGGTGAGTGACAGCTCGCCCCGTTTTGCAGGCGGGGAGGGGGGGTGGCTGCACAAACGCAGGCGTTCCCTTAGGAATGCCTGGCATTTGTGGGCGGCCCTACTGACATCACTACTGACATCACTAGTGATGTCAGTAGTGGACTTACTGCTCTATTAGAGCAGGGAGTCCACTCTGGCTTGCGGGAGCCGAGACCCTACCACAGGGTCTCGTCGCAAGCCCGATGGTCGCGATAATCACGACGGACTCCAGGCCGCTCGCACAAGCTGTGGGCTGGAGAAAAAAAACAAAAAACAAAAAAAAAACCACGCCCTGATTCAGAGCGAGCGGTTCTGAATCAGGCCCATAGTTCCAATAACAGGCATCAAAACCTTTTATCGCTGCAGGAGGAACTGTGACGGGTTCATAAATCTTTGTTTTTGATAATGTAGAGTAAATGGAAGTTACTGTGGGCTTCAGCCTAAAGCTGGGCTCTTGCAGACAGCAGCAATTCGGGAAGTTGCAGAACTCTGTGTGACTTCCCTTTGAAGCCGCAGCGAACACCTGCTGGTCACAAGCCCCTGAATGGTTATTGTAAATTCGCCAAAGAATCTCCCTTTCGACAGCTGCTCCCAAATAGGGCACCGTTTGCTCGGCAACAAGTCTATACAAAGTTAGATGTGTGATCTCAAGTAACTATACAAATACAAATTAGGAGAAGTTAAGTTATTCTGCCAGTATATAAACTGCCCCATCCTTGTCTATAATAACTGCCAATGGATAACCCACTGAAACCTTCACAGAATTCCTTGTGACACCCGGCGTCTGCCTGATGTAAGAAAGCGACTTGCACTCAGACTTGTGGTTATTACGCTAATTCCGCGTCTTCCAGTTGTCACTTCCACAACTACTTCACACATGAAAAGAGAGAAATCCTCACTTATGTTATTGATAATCCAGATCACCCCCAATGGATAATAAATTGCATACCAATAATTGTAAACATTTCTGCTGCTTTCTGGCACAAAGAGAATGATATACATGTTCCTTCGTATTAAGGACCTGATTTAGACCTACTCGCTAGATACATTTGCATGCTAGATGCGTATGCAAATTTGGCAAGGCAGGCGATCGCACGGCAAGGCATTAGCACGCCCACTATGTCTTAGCGTGGGATCGCATTGTGTGTGCAGACGCCCACCAGCCTGTCTTAAGACGCCCACTACTACATGTCATGTCCAGGAAGTGTATGCAACCATCGGTAACATCGAGTACCATCGGATGCGATCGCAGCACTTGTGGTTGACCATACCTTGCCGCAAACACTGCGAGCGCTTCAGTGTGAAATACAACCAAGTGACGTGTACTATGACGCTGCCTCTTAATTATGCACGTCTCTGAAACGGCGTTAAGACGCTCAGGCACGCCTGCGTTCACATCTCCACTCCCCCGTTTCAAGCGTCGAGCCCCTGTCACAACCCGCGAACGACTTCTCCTGTCACTCACTCTGCTGGGCTGTCTATGCGCAGCGAGCGAACGCTTTCCGATCACTCGCACTGGTTCGTGCACTGCGATGTGTAGGCATGCGCAGAATGCATACAATTGGCTGGCTGCTTGCGAACGCATCCTGGCGGGTGGGTCTCAATCAGGTCCGAAGGTACCACTTGACTATATATATATATATATTGGAGATTTCACTACACATGTATCAATTCACACACACAATCCCCTTCCCAGAATTTGACATGCAGCCAGAATAACTGCAACTTTTTAAATTGTTGCAACAATGTTGCTGGGTTTTCGTTTTCGCAGAACCATTGACCCTCAGTGCTGACACTCATGTAAAGGCGATATGCACCTTGCGATGCGACTTGAGATCCGACGGCCAACACATTGGGCAGTCCTCTCACACGGAGTGATCGGATGGCCAATCGCCCGATATGCCGGCACCCCCCTCCCCCACCCGCATAGCGCTGTATGGGATCGCACATCGCATCCCCACATCAAGTGAACATGCAGGAAGATCTGGAGGTGCCATGTTACGACCCCACGGGTGCGCGCACTGGCCGATATCATCCCCACACATGGTACGATATAGCAGCAATATCGTACCAATACGTCGGATCTGCTGCTATATCGCACCGTGTATGGGGGGGGGGGGCTTAACATCTTGAGGTAGGCAGGATTGTAGATAAATATCAGGATACAAGTAAGAGGTTCATAAGGGTAAAAGTTTATATTTTGACATTTCTGGCCCCCTGTATGGACGATGTTATCTGCAGCGATTCATTTATGTCACACTGTGTATTATTGACCTTTGAGGCATGGAGAGTCTGAAAAAGCATAAGCGGGGCCTTGATGACCCAGGTAATGCCTAAAATGACTTGACTGGCGGGCACAGTAGCACTTGGGGATTACATCATCACCAAGCGTCCTCGGTTGAACTGGAAGACCCGTGTCCGGTGTGAAGGGTGACGACCCTGGACTAACCCGGGTCCATCACCCAGGTGTGAAACCCCGGCTTCAACCTGTGTTCAGTGTCCAGGGTTCTGAGCAGGGTAAAATCCAGGGTTTATGTCTGAAAGGGGGTATTATTCTACCTTCTCCGACACATCGATAGGTTTCTCTCACCCGGATATCCACCTCGTCCCTTACCCTGAAACGCACGTTGCAGAGAAGTGTCAGACAAGCAGACGTTAGAAAGCAAATCGCCACCTTTAGCGCAGTGCACCCAGCGCAGGATAACATTATTGTCAACCCACGTGATCTGCACATCTCACATTGGCACAAACTGGCCACCTATTTCTGGTGAGAGCAAGGATGGGTATTGTATATATGGTGCAAGGTTACATCAATGTTCCCAAGAATTCACCAGGAAAGTCACTTTGCGCCTCATGCCTCACTGATTTTTGTAAGTGGTAGGCTCACCTCAAAAATTGTCCGCCCCCACTGTGTGGTGTGACAGGCACACAAAGCCGCGAAACACAGGAAGCTGGTTAATCTTTTTTTTTAACTCCGATGTTGTCAAACATAAACTATACATTAAATGTTCAGCTTTGGGAAGTGTCTCATGCCTCAGTGATGTCAGTAGTCCTAATGAAACGGACAGACCATGTTCTCATGAATGTATACCTTAGTGCACAGGTTCTCAAACTCGGTCCTCAGGACCCCAAACAGTGCGTGTTTTCCAGGTCTCCTCACAGAATCACAAGTGAAATAATTAGCTGCACCTGTGGATCTTTTAAAATGTGTCAGTGAGCAAAGACTGCGCCTGCTGGGTGACCTGGAAAACATGGCCTGTTTGGGGTCCTGAGGATAAAGTTTGATAACCACTGCCTTAGTGTTATCACTAGCCCTTAGGCTTCGCTCATCTTGTGCTGCATCAGAGGATGCAGCATCGCATCATCTGTGTGAACATCGGTACTCTGAGAAACCCTCAGGTGACTCAAGATGGCCGGGGACACACGATCTTGGCTTCAGCATGGCCAGATACTGCAGCCGTCACCCCATTATACGTAATGCTGCTTGTCACTGTCCCCAAATGCCAGTAGCATCTCGATTATGCTGCAGTATTTGGGTTATTCCAAGCAACAAGGCAATCCTGCGTCTGTGCAGATCTAAGAACATCGGAGAGGTGCGCTAACTTCGGCTTTGCGTACATCTTTGGATGAGGCCCATAGATTCAGGTTAACTTATAAGCTTTATGGTCATAATAAAACTGTTTCAAACCACAAAATGGCTTCCACTAAATATAGGCGATGAGCGTTTTTAATGGCCAGGGTATAGGTCACCGATGGGTGGGAACAGCAGGATGACACTCATCACAGCGGCAGTCTGGTTGTTGCTATGGGCGACCATGAATGAAAATCCCAGGCAGATAAAAGCACAAGTCATGAATGGGCACAGTGCAGAGGTAACAATGCAGATCAGGTGCTGTAACCCCTAGCAACCATTTCATTGTCTAAGTCACATTAGAAAGATTACAGAATCTGTTTAGTTTACATCGCTGTCTTCCAGTTAAGGACGCGCCATAAAGTCCCCATCAAAAATAAAAACTTTGTAGGCCTGCACCCTAAATACGTGACCCACCAGTACGTCATGTCAGTGTTGTCAGTTCCTGCGGCCTGTGTAGCGAGTTGATGGATCACCGCGGACAGCTCCGTTCAAAGTTTATACCATATTACACGTTTCAATAAAAGTTCATTTGTCAGCTGTACATACAATACATCACAGTGTGCACCCAGCATCACAGGGCTTATTTTGGATGCATAAATATTACCTTATGGCAGAGCTACAGTTCTGGTGCTGCTACATTTTCCTCACCCAAATATATCTGTATACACAGGGTGGTCCATAACTGTGGAAACACCCTTATATTAAAAAGGAAATATTAATCCAGTGTCTACAAACAGGATATGGGAGTTGGGGAAACTTTAGGGCATGGCACCAGTATGGCGGCCATCTTGGATGCAACTCTAATGTTTTAATTGGGAATGTAGCCATGACACTGGGTTAATATATCCTTATTATAAGGGGGTTTCCACACTTCTATAATAAAATACATATATATTTTTGCATGAGACGTTTTGAAACAATAGATTATTTTTAGCATTATTTTCTTAGTACTCATTCTGTACAGCATAGATAAATCATCGCCAGCATCTGACAGATAATAATATGACGGGTCAGGAGAGGCAGGCTGGAAGCGACGCTGCATTAGTTTCGCAGTCGAGTGATTATATTCCCTGTCTTACATTGGAGCGTACAAACAGAGTAAATAAGAGGGCGACTATCTCAGCACATCGCTCTTTATAATGAAACGGTTTCCTAATTCCACAGGTCGCCACATGCATCCGCATTCTGTCACATTACGGTACAAAAGGTTAATGGCGAGATCTACCTAGAAAAAAAAAAAAAAGTGCAACGTAGATGAACGATGCTCCTTCCGCATTGTTTCTGTGTTAATTACCTTTTCAGAAGATTAAGAGCTCTATTAAAATAGAGACATTCAATAAGCCACACGTCAGCTTGTTAATCAAGCAACTCGTACTTTGTCAGGCCACAGACTGCACGTTTATTTCTCGGCAACCATAAGAATTGGAGACGAAGATTTAAAGCACAAGAGTGTAACAGGTTATACATTCACATAACTTAATAGGCCTTTAAAACAACACAGCTTTGCATCTTCAAGAACACATAAAACCACGGTTTAACATAACCTATACATCAAACATTGGGAGTTACTCCGCTGAATAATGTCGATTAAATAACTGTTGGGTTTAAAATGAATATACCCACAATAGTCATTACCACCTCTGCAGGAAGTAGCCGCTGTAAAGGAGAGAGATCATATACTGAGCAGACACAGTGTGACTGGCAGTTTTGCAGACTTGCGTTGTAGGAATGCTGTATGGTCACAGCGCTCAGGAATAGTCCCAGCTTCCCGACTAGGCACAAACTCCCCAAATCCAGCAATTATACAGTGGGCAACATCTAATCTTTGCACCTAACCAAATAAGCTTTGTGCCCTAAATTCATTCAACATGACTTTTAGAACATAGACTGGTGTCTAACGTAAGGCCTGATCACATCAGTGCATTATTATCACGCACAAGGCGGTCTTTACATTTGTACGGCAAGCCGCTGCAGTTCTGTCCTGGGTGGCAGACAGACATTCATCTGGTAGGGACAGGGAGTGAAACCATATCCGGCCCGCAGATAGGACAGTTCCTACTTGAAGGTAAAACCAATTCTACCCAGTATGGTGCACCATTCAAACCGACAGCATCCACAACGCAGGACCATTCGCAATAGTTGTAGCAAACTAAATGGCATGAATACAAAACTCACTTCTTTACTTCTATTAAACATGGAGCTGTATTCTCCGACACAATTGTTATTTATTGTAAGCCCAACACGGTTACTACACACCCACACACTTCAGGATGTTGTAGCACAAGAGGCGTTTCCCCTATGCACAAACCCAGTTATTTGTGCAGACACCACAGGAACCAGTAACTAGTGCTGGAAACTGGCCCTTAATACTGTACGGACCCAAACTCCCCTCCCCCTATCCTGTTCTTTACATTGTGGCTCCTGATTTTTTTTTTTTTATATATATATATATATATATATATATATATATATATATATATATATATATATACATACATACATACATACACACACACACATACACACACACATATATTACACACACACACAGACACACACACAGTGTAGTATAAAAATCTGCCAGCAATACATCGGACTTTTATTGTAACACATTTAAGTATTCTATATAAACTAGAAGTATGAAGCACTGTCGCTACTGTACCCAGGAGGATAGCAAATGGCCTAAGAAAGGATTTTGCAGAAGCTAAATGACAGGATATATAAAATGAAGCCAGGACGGGACAGTCTGTGCACTTTGGTGTAAGCCTTAAGGCCGACGTGAACCCAAATGCAAACAGCTACAGATTAGCCCAAGTCTGACAGCCAACATTTATTATGTACCACGAAGAAAATAAAATACAATTGCCTCAAGTTCTGCCATGGTATGGAAGCTTTACATGTAGTTACATAGACTTCCCAAAACACTTTATGGTTAGAGGGTAACAGGAACATGTAGTCAAGAGACTCTGGGCCTGATTCAGACCCGGTCGCAAGCGCTGAGCACTCGCAACCGGGTCGATGGTGGCCCAGAGCGCATGCGCACGACAGAGCCGGCTCAGTCGTGCGCATGCGCGAGACCCGGATAGCGACGGCAATCCGTCGCTCCGGGTCTCGCACCAAAGGGTGCGTGCTGTCGATGTTGAGTGACAGCACGCGCCCTTTGGTGGGCGGGCAGGGGGGGTGCCCAGACGGAGGCGTTCCCATGAGAACGCCTACCGTCTGGGGGCGGCCCCACAGACATCACTAGTGATGTCAGTGGAGAGATTCCGGCTCTGTTAGAGCCGAAAGCTCTCTGGGGCTTGCGGCCACGAGACCCTACCACAAGGGTCTCGTCGCAAGCCCGATGGTCTTGACCATCGCGACAATCATCCTGGCCGCTTGCATTAGCTGTGGTCTGCCTCTGAATCAGGGCCTCTGAACACAGTCGAAATACATTCATAGAGCCTTTGGGTCCCATAATCTATTTTAGCAGCCCTCTAGCTGTCAGTTAAAGCCCCATCTTGAGCAAGTATTGTCCAAAACCATTTGAGACAGAAATGTCATAATCTTTTCTTTTTCTACATGTCGCCATCTTCAAGACAGCATCTTTATTTAAAAGAGATAGCAGCATCTTCAGAAAGTGTATAAAAGGGACAGATTGTAAAAACAAAGACAGGAGAGATTGCACACTGACAGTATACCAGACACCCCAGCAGGAGCGCAGAGTAGTGACCCCCTCCTCCATTCCTCGCTTTCCTTGGCATCGAGCAGCATTTTTCATAGCAGCAACAAAATATAACAGGCTTTCCATTGCCATTTGTTAATAAAATAAAAGTAGAGTTTGATTTGACATGAGACCTGCGCAGTGACGGGTCACACCCAGGAAGTCTATAAAGCATACGCAGTGCCAACTTGTAGAGTCCCTGCTGCCACGTCAACAGTCCAATCCGTGGCAGCGTCAGTCCGAGTCGGTACTCCTCGGCTTCTTGTCACTCCGGGGGGGCGTCAGGACGCCACTTGGTATCGGAGAAACCCGATTCTGTTCCTCCAATGCTTCCTTCTTTCTTTGAGCCTTTTCCTAAATACAAAACAAGTGATCAGTACAAAAGCCAGAATACGAGGTTAGCTCTCATTTTAACCATACGCAAAGCTGAATCGATCATATACCCAATTGGAAGCCAGAGAGCGCGTATGCCAATTGTTAGAAACAGTCTTTTGTCCATATAGATGTGTATTTAATATGAAACATCACGGCATTGGACTACTTATTGCACAGTAACAGAGGACACACACTTGTGTGCAGGCTAGTTCTGCCATTTAAAAAGGTTTCCAACTACACGGCTATAAAGATACTGGATAAAAATGGCCATGGCACCTCTGCGTGATAAGTGGCACATGTTCTCCTATGCTATATAAATATACATAATGTAATAAGCATCATCTAGTGTAGTGGACTGAGTAGAATAGATTGTGGATGGAGCAGAGTGGGGGAGGGGTATGATGGGGGAAGCCGGCAGGCCACCAGTATGGGAGCGGGATTGCGCAGACCGGTGAGCCGGTATATACGTCAGGTCCCTTTATCAGTATTTAAATGGTGGAATAATCCTTGAAAGCCTTCACTTTCGTGAAGTACCTCATGCCTCAGTGAGGTTTCTCGTACCCAGTGAATGGACGAGCTGCAGTCACCTGTGCAGGACTCTTACCAGAAGCTCCAGGCAGCCCGTGTGGGTCTGGATGTTGTGCATGTCCTCCATGTCTACTCCTTTGAAGAACTTTAATTTTGATGGCTTGTCGCTATCCCTTATGGCCATTGCGAAAGGCACCAGATGTTTTACGCAGCCTTCCAGTTCCTTCCATTGATAGCCTGCAGATAAAACCATTGCAAGTTACCATTAGAATGTCTCACAAGCCGCACGCAAACATATAGCAAGAAATGGTTCTCTTCTAGTCAATCCTTTTCCCCAGGAGGTAACCGGTACTTCTGGGGTAATAGGATTCCTGGGTAGAGCTTGCTGCGGTTATCAGACGTACCGGACACCTTTTCCACGAGCTCGGCGTTGGAGAAGTGATATAGCGCAGAGGCTGCCACCATACCGTACGGATATTCCAGGCAACCGATGTCAAGGATGCACAAGTCCAATAGCTAGAACAAGATCAGACAGTTATAACTCTGATCTGGCAACACCATGCAAACCTAGGGGGAGATTCAGCAGTGGACAGATCTGCAAAGCTGCACGCAGGCTATAGATATGCGATGTATGCACGCAGGCTATAGATATGCGATGTATGCACGCAGGTGCTTTGCAATTCCTTCCATGTCAATATGCAAATGCAGCAGGTGTATGACAGCCCCTGCTGAATTTGCAATCCCTGCGTGCGATGACAAGACCCACCTCACCCACTCGCAGAATGGGTCCTGCGTATATGCAGATTCCCGATAATCGGGAATCTTTTCAGCATTGCACGTAATGCAGAGTCAGCCCCCTAAAGAGACCAAGAATCGCACCTCTACCACTTGTATGTACGTCTGCTGAGGGTACTGGGGGAGCAGGAATTGCTGCAGTTCTTTGATATAGGCAACTTGTAAGTAGACATTCAGCCAAGCGATCACAGTCATTGGAGTTAAACACCATTTAAGTGCCTAGACAGAACATAGCAAGGGTTAGGAGACATTACCACAAATCAACAGTGTCTCAAAATAAACATACAAGTTCCCATTCTACCAGCTTGCTCAGGTCTGGAACAGAATTCACCCCCTGCAGTATCTTCTGCTTTGAAACAAGGTTGATCTACACTCTAAGCTACAATCTGTACCAGGCCCAGCCAACTAGCGGCTCTTCAGCTGTTGTGAAACTACAAGTCCCAGCGTGCTTTGCCAGCTGATCGGTGGGTGGGTATGCCAGGACTTGCAGTTGGAGAGCTGCAGAGCCACAGATTGGCCAGGCCTGAACTATAGAAACAAAGTCTCCCCAAGTCACATAAGCAGAAGACCCTACTTGTGTAACTATGCGACATACAGTGTATTGGAAAGGGCAAAAAACATGGCACCAATACCTTCACGACAATCAGCTCCATGCTTATGATCTCATCCTCTGTACAAGCACCGTCTGTAATGTAGGCAAACTGGTGAAGCTTGGGAGGGTAAATTTCCTGGAAGGCAAAGGGTTTTAAAGATCAATGAGATTTAAAATGAAACACAGGCCTATTAGGCGATGTAATAAAGACAGGCCCAGCTGTATTAGCTGCCCTGGTATCAGACAGTGCCAGTGTCTAAAGCAGTGGTCAGGCAACAGGGGTAAACTACCCCACATGGGGTAAAAATGAAATTATTTTGGGTAATGGACGGACAGCCGGGCATGGATATGAATCATTCTATAGATTCATATGCATGCCAGGCTGTGCCGCAGGGAGGCTCTAAGCCGGATGCCCGCTGAGATGTTATTACCAGCGGGCGCCCGGCTCCTTCCCTGCAGCGCCACGTTAGCCGGAGGCTGGAGCTCTCTCCTGAACTCCAGCTTCCGCCTCTCTCCATGCGTGCTACGGGAGAGACGTCATGACATCTCTCCCATAGTTCCGAGGAGCAGCCGGGCGGACACAGGAGTGGGGATTAAGTTAAGTGTTTTGTACAAGGGGCACTACAGGGGCATTATATGGGGGCACTACTACACGATTTCCTTTGTTTAAAATCAAGGGGGTAACGTCAGTGTATCTAAATCGATTTTGGGGCAAAAGGTAAAAAAAGTTCCCTGACCCCTGATCTAAAGCTTCAGAGAAACCTAAGTGACATGTTAAATCTCTTAAGGTTCCTATACACTATAGTATAGGAGCAGTTAGTATACACGCAGGCAGTAAACTTCATTGCCGCAGCCAACAAAATGGCCGCCTACACTGAAGGAGACAGGTCCACTCTGAGAGTGAATGGGGATTACACACCTCCAGCTTTGCAGCGATGAATAAAGAGGAGATGCCAATGAGCTGCAGGCTGCTCTTCATCACGTTCTCTTGTGTCGCCATAAATCGGTCGAAGATGTCTTGCGCCAGATAGAAGGCCTCACGGTGCAGCTTATAGACTTCACTAACCTGAGACAGACGAGAAATGGCTGTAAGGTAAGACGGGAGCTGGTAAATCGTTTGAAGGAGAAATTAGCTGCGGTGCATTCTGTTCTCCCCTATACTGCACATGGGGCACTCCCTGCGGGCATCCCCTCGGGATAGTGTTCTAAAGCCTCAATGCACAGCCATCTGCCTTTATATAGCACTGACATGTCCTGTAGGGCAGCAGATCCAGAATTGTACTTGGGCCCAACAGCACAGGAAGCAGTAATGCAAAACCGTCCCAATTATTAATCGCTTTCAACAGCGCAGGGTTTACAGGTTACTAAATTAATACAGTTTGCAACTACAGAACATGACACTACAGAGTAAGCGCACTGCAGCTGTTACATTAATACAGAGTGTTCATTTAGAGCAGGGGTGGGGAACCCATTTTCTGCCGAGGGCCATTTTGATATATATCACATTTGTGGTCCGTTTAGGCCACGCCCCTCCGTATGATGTCACAAGGGGGCGTGCCCACAATTGCCAGTGATTACAGCAAAGCCCGGAGCATCCTAAGGACTCTCCAGTCGGCACTGTTGCATAGATTCTGCCTGCAGGAGGCCGTTCTAGGCACCCTGCTAGCCAGATGAGGCTCACTGCACCCTGCTAGCCAGTAGTGCTCACTTTAAACATAAAACATACCATCATACCGCCATCATAGAAACAGAGAGCCTGACTGCTTCCTCAGCTTTCACCAAATACATGAACACCCAAGGCTCTTCTGTGCTTTTCAGCCATGCATTTAAAGCATCACACAGATTCCTGAACTGCCCTTGGATAGAACACAAAACGGCTTTTTTTTTTGGAATAACCCTATGAAAAGGGCAAATGACAAAATGTGTGGTAACAACTGTACTCAGGAGTAGGAGGGAGTCACGTAGAAGCCAATAAATCAAATTAACGGATGGGGACAGCCATTCTTACATTACAAGCAATAGAAGCAGCACTGCCACCCCAGACTAAGGGCCTCATCAGAGAAGACAGATTTTCACAGCCGCACGCAAGCGGCAACGCCATGCATCTCCGATGCAAATGGTGGTGTCAAACACTTCCTTGCTGCATCTCCGTGATCCAGCGCTGCGACCAATGTTGCAGCCTGGGAACAACACCGTGACCGCTTGGTTCTTTAGCCAGGCTGCGGGAGCTGAAGCTTCCCACAGCCTGACCAGGTGCTGGCCACATAAGAGGCCAGGAATCTGCATCCATCGACAGACACTGGGCTCGTCCCTCCTGGAAAACAGGGGCGACATGGGGAAACTGATCAGGCATGCCCCACGGTCCGCACCCTAAATGCCGCAGCATGTCAATCAAGCTGCAGCTTGTGGGTGTCTGAGTGAGATCGCTGCACCCCTGCGCAGGCCCCAAACAATCGGAGATGTACATTAGTCAGATGAATGTAAATCTTTGAATCGGGCCCTAAACAATAAAAACAGGGTTGCCACTCCTGGATAGTGCCATGCTTTACACCACAGGGGGCAAGTGCAACCGGATGCCAACAGACCGACCTCCACCGATACCAGTCAGATGTCAAGTGGGCACAGTCTGGCTTGAGCTGAGATTGCATGTTGGAAGGATTGTAAAACTAATGCACAAGTGGACACTTAAGACTTGGGCAGGCTGTTATTAGGGCAGCAATTTTACCAGGACAGTTATCACCTGTACAGATAATACACTTATCAATTGTCTAAGGTGCCCATCCACTAAACTACAGGCAAAAGACTGCACGATTAAGACATTGTAATCGTGCAGTCGTTTGTCAGTCTGCGATGTGACTACACTGACCGAGCAGTTGTTCAGTGAAGACATCTGCAAAAATGTTGAACCTGATAGTCAGATTGTCCAGCATGTTTGCCCGATGATAGATGTCTGAACGACCAGCGGTAGCGCTGGTCGTTTCTAAACAATCTGCAAATGATTATCGAACAATATTTTAAAATCGCTCAATTTAATAGTCTAGTGCAGGCCTGGCCAACCTGTGGCTCTCCAGCTATTGCGAAACTACAAGTCCCAGCATGCCTTGCCAGAGTTGTAGCATTTCCTAATAGCAAAACTGTGGCAAGGCATGCTGGGACTTGTAGTTTCACAACAGCTGGAGAGCCACAGGTTGGCCAGGCCTGGTCCAGTGGATGGGCACCTTTAGATTGTAGAAGACAGACCCCCCCCCATTTAACACTTCAAAACACAATAGCTGCTATACGGCTTCAAGGACCTGGCTGTGTGTCGCAGACTACCGAGGCATTTTAGGACCCGAGGTGAACACACCCAACCAACCTCCATGAGCCAGTCTAGTAGTATGCCCCTCATGTTCTGCTGCAGCTCGGGATGTCTCCGGAACAAATGCTTATCCCTCGGATAGGTCCGGTCTTTATGGAGCATATTCCGCCAGACGTCCTCCTGATTGGCCCAGCTGTAAGAGAGCGTTACAGATCAGCACAGGGGAACAGGCGCAGCGAGCAGGGATCTCTAGGAGTTTGTGGTGCCGTTAATGAAAGTCAGGATTATTAAGCCTCGTTTATGGTGCCAGCCGTTCATACTGTATTTTATGAGATTTGATGCAAAGCCCAGACGGTTACCATGGTGACAAAGCGGTAACTGGGGCCTAAACCAGAAACGACCACAGGAACAAGTTTTCCATTTCTAGAAAGCATAAACTTGCCGAAGTGTTTCATAACCTGAAACATTTATCCAGCATGGAAAAGTGGGAGGAAATATATATATGAACCCCACAAGACATCCATTACAAAACAATATGGTGGCATCAGAAATACATTACAAACATAAAATGGTGGCATCAGACAGGCACTCTCTGAACTTCGCAAAGAACTGGACTACAAACCAGACTTCACTTCATTCAACTGGGTACACACCAGGTGGAAACATACACACTTGACAATCGTTTGGTCGATGTGTTTGTGCCGACATTACTGGACGTGTATTTGAATTAGTCTACCCAGGTGAGATGTCAGTCACCGGTAGGTCCTTCCAGCACGCGTGTGGGCGGTCAGCTGGTCACCCGTGCACAGCCAGACGTACCAATATCTGCAAGATATATCGGCATCGGCTGTGCCGCAGGGCAGATGCAATTTGCCTGAACGACGTCGTTCACAAACATACCATCCGTACACACCCTCTGATGCACTACAGATATGTCGCCAATTCAATGGAACGGGCGATATATCGGTCAGTGTGTACCCAGCATTACTGTACACATGGTAACTGCCAGTTTATGGATTCTAGGTGAACCTTGTCCACAGTGCCCCAGGGATGCCTTTTAGCGTGCCAGTTCTTTGGCACATAAAGCACCTGTTTAATACCACATAGGGCATGCCAAACACACCTAGAAGGCGTGATGAACTACAAGACAATAAAATAAATAAACCCCCTTCAGTAACTAGCCAAATACCTTAGCTGCGGAAGAGGCGAAACAGTGGTCGATGGGAATTTCAGATGGAGATACTCAGGGTATACAGCGGCCTCAGGCATGTCTTCCTCCTTTTCAGGCGTGGGAATAGACTTGTAGAGACTTTTGTATAAACGCTCACCGTTCAAAGTCACCTAGAACGAGTTGAATATTATTGGAGTAAACCAAACAGACATAAAAGAGCAGTTTGATAGTTTTAGGGTGCATACACACCTGTACGATATCGACCAGATTTGGCAGATTTAGCCAAATCGGAACAGCAAATCGGGCATATCGTGCAGTGTGTATGCCCAATTTGCGTGTACCCACGGTCGCATGCGATATCGTGCTGCACAGCCAATCATACAATATCGCATGTGAGCCTGTACAAGTGAATGAAGGACGGAACAGTGATTTCAAGTCTGTACCGGCAATCATGCAATGTCCAGGGTGAAGGCAAATCGCCCTGAACATCGCCACGACTGCCGGTCGTTCAGGTGTGTACTCTGCCTTACACTTGTCCCTGGAAAATTAAATTAACATTTCACACTCGAGTGAATTGTTGATTTGCATTTAAACAGGAAGAGCGAGCTACTACCTATTCCAAATGGTTGAGGAGGGTGGAATTCTGTCTTTAGCCAGCCCACTGTCCAGAGAGGAAAATACCTTCCCCTAGGTGGCTGGGAAAGGAATTATCTGCAAACAGAACCCCCAAAATGTCTGTGTTCCACATAGGACACGATAGGAGGGGTTCGGTGGCTACAGCTTTCTACACAAAAAGCTTCACCAGGTGTTAATGTGATTAAAACAGTAGAAAAGAAATGTATGTGTACAAACAGATCACACAAATCCCTTCTCGCAAAGCAGCAACACAATTGTTCTGCCACCAATTAAAAGCACATTATAATCAAATGTTGGACTTAAACTGTGCAGGTTGAATGTTACCACATACAGGACATGACTTGACAATGTATTGCAGACTACATATCTGATCTTTGCAGAAAAGCACAAATAAATTGAGCTAGATAATAAATGAAACAATTGTACTTTATATGCACTTTTTTTTTTATATACACACACACACAAGCAATTCAATATACTATCAGGGAACAAAGTGCACCTATTGAGAGTACAACGCAAGTTTGCAAACTACGGTACAAACATGCTGCCGGATAGATTTTATGTTATAAAGTCAGTCTAACAGCATAAAAGTCTCATTGCTGGAAATAAACATCCGATCGGCATTAGAAATAATTACCCTGTGTTCACATTGTTTTTTCTTTGTCATTTCAATCAACTCCAGCTCCAGGCTCTCATCTGGGTCCTGCAGAAACTGCAAAAAGTAGGGATAATAATGGGGAGTATAGGGGTCTGCAGCACCAGCTCACACACCACACCACACATGGCCCTTTGTATCCACTTACAATAGCTACATCTGCCTTTCTCTTCCTGCAGTGCAGGGCAGAGCTTGCTGTCCTCTCCCCCTTTGTCTGGGTCTCGGCTCTGCAATTGCTGGAAATACAGAAAAATATGTATTTATATTGCAGGGTGCGTGCATGCAATGTGGCAGCTGGATGTGGGATGGTCACCCTGCCTGGCAGTGCCTACCTCATGATGGGCATGTCAGAGGCTCCTGGGGCTGGAGGTTGGGGTGCAGCAGCAGCTGGAATGGAGAAGAGAGCAGGGTGAGGCGCTGACATTTGGGGAAGAGGGGGGGTGCAGGTTAGGGAACCCCCCCCAAGCCCCCCCACTGCAGCAGCCTTGGTGCCAGGGAAGAGGGTGCAGGGCCCCTGGGAGTGCGTGGATGGGCCCTAGCTGGTCTCTGAGAAGGATACAGGCCTGGCCCCTGGGATGGGCCCTAGCTGGGCTCTGGGAGGGATACAGGTCTGGCCCCTGGGATGAGTGCCCCCCACTGTGAGGGCCAGGGTTGTGGAAATGGCCGCACAGTGTGCACAGAGGGGGAGGAGGGAGGGCTCTCCATCCCCCAGCCTGATCCCTGGGCCACCCCCCTGCTCACCTACCCCCCAGATACTGCCACTGCTAGCTGCCCCTATGGGAGGAGGGGGGGGATAAGGCCAGACATTAACCCCTGCAGGGCCGCCCAGGCCTACAACGCGCTGTGCCCCGTCCAGGCCTCACATCTCCCCCCGGGCTGCAGCGTGTGAGGGGTTAATCCGGACCCACAGAAGGTTCCAGGGGCCCTCACCTCTGGATCCAGGGGCCACGTCACTCCATGCTGATCAGCTAGCCCCAAACCTCAGCTACATAACCTGGGGGGACCCCCATAACCCCCCCCCAATGGGAGCAGACACTTACCCTGGAGAGTGTCCGGGGGTAGCAGCAGCACAGCCAGGCACAGGGAGGGGGGCAGTGTATCAGCACATAGGGGGGAGTGGGGGGCAGTGTATAGATAAAGTGGGGGTCTAGATACAGGGGTGCACTCAGGGGTCACATGGCATGTTGGGGGGTCAGGGGGACTAGGACAGGAGCCTCATGCCGGGGAGTGGGGTATTGGGGGGAAGGGGTGCGGCGCTCCGGGCTCTGTATATCGCCGTCCTGACTCCTGGGGCGCCTCCTCCGTGTGTACAGCGAGCCCCCGCCGCCGCCAGCCCGGTTATAAGCGCAGCAGCCGCCACCAGCGGGGACCGGGGGAGCGGAGGGCGGGACTGGCGCCCAGGGCGTGGCCTCCTGCTGCTGGGCGGGTGACAGGGGGTGGGGGAGCCAAGGGGGGATGTGCTGTGCCCCGGAAGCGCGCGGGCACGTGGGGCGCAGGAGCCGGGTGTAAACACGAAGTAGCAGCTGCTGCCTGGGGGGTCCCGGGATCTGGTGGTGAGGAAGCCGTGTGTATCCCTATGCCTGTGTGTGTCTGTATGTGTGTATCCCGTATGTGTGTGTCTATCTCTGTGTATTACTATATGTGAGCATCACATGAGTGTATGTGTGTATCACTGTGTGAGAGTGTATCCCTGTGGTGTGTATATGCACTTATTACTATATGTGAGCGTCACATGAGTATGTGTCACTGCGTGTGAGTGGATCCCCATGTGTATGTGCGTGTGTCACCCTGTGTGAGCGGATCCCAGTGTATATGTGCGCGTGTTGTCCTGTGTGAGCGGATTCTGACATGTATGTGCGTGTGTTACTGGGTGTGAGCGGATCCCAGCATGTATGTGTTACTGCGTGTGAGTGGATCCCGGCGTATATGTGCGCGTGTCACCCTGTGTGAGCGGATCCTGCCGTACATGTGCGTGTCATCCTTTTGTGAGCGGATCCCGACATGTATGTGCGTGTGTTACTGCATGTGAGCGGATCCCGGCGTCTATGTGTTACTGCGTGTGAGCGGTTCCCCATGTTTGTGAGCGGATCTACCTTTGTATGTGTGTGTTACTGAATGTGAGCGGTTCACAGTGTGTTTGTGTGTGTCCCACTGCCTGTGAGCGGATCCCCGCGTGTATCACTGCGTATAAGTGGATCCCTATGTGTGTGTTACTGCGTGTGAGCGGATCCCCATGTGTGTGTTTCACTGCGTGTGAGAGGATCCCCGTGTGTATGCCGCTGCATGTGAGCTGATCCCCATGTGTATGTGTCACTGTGTGTGAACGGATTTCCGTGTGTATGTGTGTCAATGGGTATGAGCGGATCCCTGTTTGTGTCACTGCATGTGAGCGGATCCTCGTGTCTATGACTGCGTGTGAACAGTTCTCAGAGTGTATGTGTGTGGCGTGTAAGCGGCTCCCAATGTGTATGTGTGTTACTACGTGTGAGCGGTTCCCCGTGTGTATGGGAGTGTCACTGCGTGTGAGTGGATCCCCGTGTGTGTGTTACTGTTTGTGAGCAGATTCCTGTGTGTGTGTTTGTCACTGCATGTGAGCAGATCCCCACATAAGTGTCACTGCGTGTGAGCGGACTTCGTGTATGTGTCACTGCGTGTGAGCTGATCCCCCGTGTGTGGATGGCACTGCATGTGAGCGGATCCCTGTGTATATGTGTGTGTCACTACTTGCGAGCGGATCCCCTTCTGTATATCTTTGTGTTTCTCCCTGTGCGAGCGGGTCCCTGCGTGTGTGTGCTTCTGTGTCACCCTGTGGGAGCGGTTTCCCGCGTGTGTGTCGTCTGTATGTGTGTGTCACTGCGTGTGAGCGAATCCCCATGTGTATGTGTGGTTCACTGCATGTGAGTGGATCCCCATGTGTGTGTCACTGCGTGTGAGCGGATCCCTGTGTGTATGTGTGTGTCACTTCGTGTGAGCGGATCCCTGTGTGTCACTGCGTGTGAGCGGATCCCTGTGTGTGTCACTGCGTGTGAGAAGAACCCTGTGTGTATGTGTGTTTCACTGTGTGTGAGCGGATCCCCCTGTATATGTGCGAACGGGTACCTGTGTGTATCTTTGTGTGTTACTGGGTGTGAGCAGATCCCCGTGCGTATGTGTGTGTCACTGCGTGTGAGCGGATCCTCTTCTGTATCTTTGTGTATATCTTTGGGTGTGTCCCTGGGCGAGCGGGTCCTTGTGTGTCACCCTGTGCGAGCGGTTTCTATGTGTATGTGTCACTGCATGTGAGTGGATCCCCGTGTGTATGTCACTGCCTGTGAGTGAATCCCCGTGTGTATGTGTGAGTGGATCCCCGTGTGTATGTGTGCATGTCGCTGTGTGTGAGTGGATCCCCGTGTGTATGTCGCTGCGTGTGAGCCGAACGCCGTATGTGTATGTGAATCACTGCGTGTGAGACGATCCCCGCGTATGTGTGCCACTGCGTGTGAGCGGTATACCCGTGTGTATGTGTCAGCGCGTGTGAGTGGATCCCCATGAGTATGTGTGTGTGTCACTGCCTGTGATCGGATCCCTGTGTGTATGTGTGGGTCACTGCGTGTGAGCGGATCCCTCTGTGTATGTGCGAGTGGATCCCTGTGTGTATGTCACCCTGTGCGAGCGGTTTCCGTGTGTATGTCACCCTGTGCGAGTGGTTTCCCGCATGTGTGGCTCCCTGTGTGAGCGGTTTGTATGTGTGTGTCACTGCGTGTGAGCGAATCCCCTTCTGTATCTTTGTGTATGTCTTTGGGTTTCTCCCTGTGCGAGCGGGTCCCCGAGTGTGTGTGCTTGTGTGTCACCCTGTGCAAGCGGTTTCCGTGTGTATGTGTGTGTGTCACTGCATGCGAGTGGATCCCCATGTGTGTGTCACTGCGCGTAAGCAGATCCTTGTGTGTATATGTGTGTGTGTGGATACCCATGTGTATGTATCACTGCCTGTGAGCGGATCCCTGTGTGTGTGTCACTGCCTGTGAGCGGATCCCTGTGTTTGTCACTGCCTGTGAGCGGATCCCTGTGTGTGTCACTGCGTGTGAGCGGAACCCCATGTGTATGTGTGTGTGTCCCTGCTTGTGAGCGGATCCCCGCGTGTATGTGTGTGTCACTGCGTGTGAACAAATCTCTCTGTGTATGTGTGAGCGGATCCCTGTATGTTGTGTTACTGGGTGTGAGTAGATCCCCGTGCGTATGTGTGTGTCACTGTGTGTGAGTGGATCCCCTTCTGTATCTTTGTGTACTCCCTGTGCGAGCGCATCCTCGCTTGTGTGTCACCCTGTGCGAGCGGTGTGTATGTGTCACTGCTTGTGAGCGGATCCCCATGTGTATGTGTGTGTCACTGCATGTGAGCGGATCCCAGTGTGTATCTCTGCGTGTGAGTGGATCCCTGTGTGTATGTCACTGCTTGTGAGCTGATCCCCGTGTGTATCACTTTGTGTGAGACGATCCCTATGTGTGTGTGTGTGGGTCACTGCGTGTGAGCGGATCCCTCTGTGTATGTGCAAGTGGATCCCTGTGTGTATCTTTGTGTGTTACTGAGTGAGCACATCCCCGTCCGTATGTGTGTGGCACTGCATGTGGGCGGATCCCCTTCTGTATCTTTAAGTATATTTTTGGGTGTCACCCTGTGCGAGCGCTTTCCCGCGTGTGTGTCACCATCTGCGAGCGGTTTGTATGTATGTGTCACTGCGTGTGAGTGGATCCCATACTGTATCTTCGTGTATATCTTTGGGTGTCACCCTGTACAAGTGGTTTCCGTGGGTGGGTGGGTGTGTGTGTGTGTCACTGCATGTGAGTGGATCCCCATGTGTGTGTCACTGCGTGTGAGCAGATCCTTGTGTGTATGTGTGTCACTGCATGTGAGCGGATCCCCATGTGTCTGTGTCACTGCGTGTGAGCGGATCCCCGTGTGTATGTGTGTGTCACTGCGTGTGAGAGGATCCCAATGTGTATGTGTGTGTCACTGCGTGTGAGTTGATCCCTCTTTGTCTGTGCGAGCGGATCCCTGTGTGTTGTTACTGGGTGTGAGCGGATCCCTGTGTGTGTGTGTGTGTGTGTGTGTGTGTGTGCGCGTGCGTGTGTGTCACTGTGTGAGTGGATCCCCTTCTGTATCTTTGTGTATATTTATGGGTGTCTCCCAGTGCGAGCGGTTCCCCGCGCGTGTGATCGGGAATCTGCGATTGGCAGTGCACGCTGAATCAGGCCTATTGTCTGCAGTGAAGGGCACACACAAGTTATTTATTATCCTTTATAATGCAACATGTTATTACTAGTTATGTATTATGCAGCAGTGTACAAATGAGCTCACAGCCTAAGATGTAGT
This sequence comes from Taudactylus pleione, assembly GCA_031769625.1. NCBI lineage: Eukaryota > Metazoa > Chordata > Amphibia > Anura > Myobatrachidae > Taudactylus > Taudactylus pleione. Next base: position 2,104,700 of record JAUIMM010000536.1, read on the forward strand.
TGGCTGATGACCCTCATTTGCATCCTTTGGTAAATGACTGGCACATCAGATGGGTTGAAGTGCAGGCAGTGTTAGACTAGTACTGGGTACACACCTGAGCGACCCAATACTCAACCTCAACAATCGGCCGCTTGATATGTATGGCCAGGCGTCACAACTGGGTGGGCTTTTAAATGCCCGCCCAGCTGTGATGTCATATTTGGCGGTTCCTGTTGCCAGTGTAACGCCCGTACACAGCAGAAGATGCGCAAAATATATCTGCAAGATGTATCGAATCTGCATTGCTGCACGGCCGACACAATGTATCGGTGAATGACATTAAGCCGGATTCAGCAAGGAACGCACGCTAGCAGACGCACTCAGGCGCTGTGAAAATATGCTAATCAATGCATACGCACGGAGACCACAGCACAAGGTGCAGACGCTCATCCCCATATTAAACCGCCCATCTCCCTTTACTTAAAGCCTGAGGAGCACGCAAGATAGCGTAAACATCGGTAACATCGAGAACCATCGACCATATTTGCATAATAGTGGTTGACCAGACTTTGCGCAGGACCTTGACAACTTCCTGTGTGCACGGAGTCTCATCACTGCGTGCATAGTCACACTGGCTTAATTATGGACGCCTCTAAAATGGCGTCCCAACGCACAGGTACGCCTGCGTTCGCCCGACTACCCCCTGTCACCACCCACAAACGGCACTTCCTGTAAATCAATATCGGAAGGGGTCTGCGTACACGTTGCGTGTAGTCTGCATACGCTTACCCGATCACGCTGGCTAGTACGCGCCCGTACGATGCATGCGTAGTACGGAATCATCGGCCAAGTGCGTGCGTTTTCTCCTGTGCGTTCCTTGGTGAATCAGGCCCATTGTTCACAGACATATGGTGTGTAGACACGAGCCAGCGTACTGAACGATATATATCACATAAATCTAAGGTCTAGACCAGGGAATCAAAAGCTTTTGTCTGTTACCCACAGACCGGTCACATGTTTGTGGTGTTATCCAGATGTCGGGGTTGTATAGTGCATTATACCAGCATTTTGCCCAATTTCAGGCGTCGGGTGTAATTGAAAGCTGTCTCTTTCTACTCTATGCCCTTGATGGTCATTCTGTGATCTGATTTTAAGTTCTAGTCCACTGCAATGGTTATTGGTACAGCTCCCAATATGGCTGCCTTCGGGGCTTGTAGGCTACAGGTGGGTGTAGCTCTGATCTAGAATGTGTCAGGGCATATCCCATGTTAGCAACTTGGATAGAGTGACGCAGTATCTGTCCTCGTTCCTACATACAGAGCGTAATTCTCTGCTGTATCAGTGACCCCGCGCCTTGTCATCTCGGACAAGTCACCTAACGTTTTATTAATAGATCATCAAGTACCAGAATATAAAGCACTGGAAAACCCTGCAGGACCCTCTGTGTAGATTTAGTTCGGGGGGCGTGATGCGGTGTTTGCATCACTGTGGCCCCCGCTATACACTTTCACGATTACCGACATGGCGGGGTCACGGTGGCGCAAATCCCGCTGTACAGGCCACCCAATTTACTCAGGAAGTGGGCAGCTTCCGGTGAGACTAGCCCGCCCTCCCTTGACGTTCCGGGAGAGTAGCTAAGTATGACATTTTAACATCACGATTGTAGAATTTAAATGGCCGCAGATAGTATTTGATAATTGCGTCCACGTCTAATTTAGTATCATCATTTGTCAATACGGCTAAAAGCTCATGACAAAGAAATATGGGCCTGATTCAGACCCGGACGCAAAGCCGTGATCGCTCGCTGGCACAAGGGGCCGGGTATGCAAATTCCGCGATCGCACTGTGTGGCGCGAGGACGCCCTCTATGTCTTATAGAGCGACGGCAGTCAGCGTACGCTGGTGTGTAAAGACGCCCACTTTCCTCTCTTAGAACACATCATCTCCAGGAAGTGTATGATTAATCAGTAACATCGAGAGCCATCGGAGCTGAACCCAGCGCTTGAGGTAGCCCCTACCCCAACGCAAGCACTGCGATCACTGCAGTCTGAAAATCAACCAAGTGATGTATACAATGACTCCTCCATGCTAATTATGCATGCCCATTAAACTCCAAGGCACACCTGCGTTCGCACATCCACTCCCCCATTCACAAGCACCTTCCCCTGTTACCACCCACAAACGGCGCTATCTGTCACTCAAAGTAGCGTCCAGTCTGTGTACTACAAGCGCACGATTCCCGGACGCAGTGACTGGCTCGCGCACTGTGATGCATGCGCAGACGAGCGACCATTGCTCATAGCGAGTGAACGCAGCTTAGCGTCCGGGTTCTGAATCAGTCCCTATATTTTCAGTCCTGATTAGAAACATTGAATCTACAAATGTAGAAGAGATGTTCTCTGTGATTGCGAGTAGGCGTTTCGGGGCATGCGCAGCAGCAAATGATTGCTCAACTGCTGTAAACATTGCCATTGCGTCCACCTCAAATCAGCCCCTTAGTACTAATTTGTTTTTCCGTGTCGAATGAAAATGTGCTATTATCTACTTTAGTAGGGATAGTCATCGGTGGGGTGTCCATCGATGGAACAGAAAAACAATCTATGGTGTACCATCAATTATTTGCACCTCTCGATGGCCACCGCTGCTGGGGGCACGTCGGAACGTGGGCCAATCAAAAGCAGGTTACCAGGCTTAGTGGCCACTAGGGGCGGGGCTAAGCTTCATCCCATCAAGAAAAAAAAAGACGATCTGCTCCCACTCGTTCATTGATGGCAAAGAACCATAGGCGCTCCGCCATCGATGGCAAACCATCGGCCACTAACAGTTAATCGTCGATGATTGCTAACTATCGATGGTCAATGGCCATCTCTAAACTTTAGTATGATCCAAAAACTAGTTTAGACTGATTATACTGACCCGAACCATGTTATTTGCCAGAGTAGGAGGCCCGGTCATGTAACCGGTTGCTTTACCCTTGGTTATGCCACATGTACCATAATAATGTGCGTTTGTGCCCAGTTATGTTCTGTGCCCATTTTGAGTGGTCTTTTTCCATATTAGTTTTTACAGTCTGTGCTAAGTGTGAAATTAAACTTGGAAGGAGCCTGGGGTAGACATAAAAGATTATCGGAGTCTCAGCGAGACGCCCTGGCAGGATAAAAGTGTTTAGAGCGAGCCCCACCCAGGGCGGGTAGTAGCTATAATCTCTCTCAGAAATGACTGATAACAGAAGTGTTGCATAAACTCAACTGTATAGGAAATAGAAATACAATGCCAAATGGCCCACGTTCCGTCAAGGCATGGAGACTTTTATATAACCCCTGCTTGGACACGATGTAGTGTACGTGGGGTGACGCTTTTATGTCAGTTACCCGGCTGTAGCGCAGTCTCTCGTAAGCCGGTGCACGGTCACTGTGTACACACACTTTATAGTGCATCACAACCGGCTTCTCCCTCTCTATGGCGAGCTCTGGAAGTCGCAAGTTCCTCTCTATGGACCTCATTCAGAGTCGGCCGTAAGCATCCAATGTTCCCAAACCACGCATGCGCACGGTTAGTTGTGCGCATGTGTGTACGAGACCTTGCGATCCAAAATGCTGTCGATCGTACGGCTTACGAGCAGGAAGTGGCTTCCGAGAGTTGATTGACATGAAAGGCCGTTTGTGGGTGTTGACGGGGTTGGTGGTCTGAAAACGCAGGCGTTCCTCACCGCTTTAGGGGCGTACATAAATTACTTGCTACGACCGACATAGAAGGCCGGAAGTAGTAGAACGTCACTCAGTGAGCAGGTTAGAGGCCTGGCTGATCGTACAGCTTGAGGTAGGGTAGGAGCACCCGCAAGCCCCACACTACAATCGATACTATCGAATGTTATTGATGTTAGGATTGATGTTTCTATTTTGAGCCACACAATCGTTTGTTGTAGCTAATAACACTGCTAATTGGCATGTAATTGATTCAGCTGCGTTAGCATTAGCAAATAATAATAAGAAATACATTTCATGGGGATGGCTTATTCTATGCGTTTTTTTGTTAATTTTAACAAGCATTTAACAACACCACAACATTATTATTCCAAAATGCGGGTTTAAAATCTTTTTTATTTACAAACGCGCTACCAGTAAAACATCAGCATGAACTAAATGACATTTGAACAATACAACACAAGCGGCCGCAACCATCAGAAGAAAATTAACATACAGCGACTGACTTGATCGTTAGCTGTTATCACTCGTTAGCTAGAGGAAGTGCATTGTTCATGTATGGGCGTCACGACCAGCCGTGCGATTGCTTCCTTTTTCAGTTTCTCGGTCGTTAGGCGTACGACCGAGCGGCCGCTTACGACCGACTCTGAATGAAGTCCTATTTCCTCGCCACTTCTGTCAGAGCTTATCCATCTCTCGAAACTGCATCTTTCATTCCTCCCTCTGACACATAACTCTCTCGGGCACCGCGCACATTTGCGCCATACGGGGGCGTTACTTTTATATATTTGCGAATGTTCTGAGTAGAATATCTACGGCAGCCCCTTTTTTGAGGTTTGTATTGCAGAAAGGAAAAGTGACGCAAATCTGCATTTAGGCGCAGTAAATACGCTCTGGAGGACATTTGCCGCTGTGTGTACAAAATATTTGCTGCGCGGTGCAAGAGCATCTTTGAAATGAGATAAAAGAGGACAAGAGGGCACATTAGGGCGTACCTTGGCCCTCATTCAGACCCACTCGCGAGCGGCTGTCCGCTCGCAAGTGGGTCGATGGTCTGCACTGCGCATGCGCACGACGGAGGGAGCTCCGTCGTGCGCATGCGCGAGACGCGCCGAGCGAAGGACTTTCCTTCGCTTGGAGTGTCTCCTCAAAGGGGGCGTGCTGTCGATGGTGACTGACAGCACGCCCCCTTTGGTGGACGTGCCGGGGGCGTGCCTGCCAGACGGAGGCGTTCCCAAGGGAACGCCTATCGTCTGAAGCCGGCCCCACTGACATCACTAGTGATGTCAGTGGGAGTGATTTTGGCTCTGATAGAGCCAAAATCACTCCTGGCCTTGCGGTTGAAAACCTCAACCGCAGGCTGTTGCTCGCAGTGGCGATGGTCGCGATGGTCCTACACGCTCGTATATGCTGTGGGTGGTGACCCACAGCTATACGAGCGTCCAGGAGGACGCTCCATAATATTGGAGGTGGGCCCTGATTCAGAGCGAGCGCTCTGGTCAGAGCGTCCGGCTCTGAATCAGGGCCCTTGTCCGCACGGACACGCGTCCATTTATAGCTTGCACAAGGGCGTGAATTTTATACCAGCTCGGGGCTAGCGATCTTCAGGTCTCGTTGTATAGTCATACGGTGCGAGGAGCAGGATTGTAGTAGAAAATAAAATTAATGGATTCATTTATTGTAAGGGATGGTACTAAATTATTATTGGACTGTGATGGGACAGTTATACCTCTCCGTCAGAGCCGCAGATGTTACCGGAAACATGACGAAGGATATATGCCGGGGAGAAGGGTGAGCCGCACGGAGGCTGCATATAGGCCCTCCATTCTCTAGATGCTCCCTTCCCTGTTATAGTGTCCTCGGTGCAGCCTGTCATAGCCTAGTGCTGTTGCCAACTTATAGGCGAGAACTCAACACATTGGGCCATATTCAATTAGAGGCGAAAAGCCTTTCTCACCATTTTTTTTTTGCTAAAATTTTGCCTAAAAACTTTACGCCTAATTCAATTCCAGGACGATTTTGTCTAAGCGGAAACTCGATGCATTGAATTCGCCAAAAAAGATTCTCCAATCAATAGCAGGAGAAAAGAAATGCAAAATCTTTATTTTGTGGTGAAAACATGGGGAAACGACTCAACTCTTGGGACAGCCTCCCCAAAAGACAAATCTGCAAAAAAAACAAAACCTAAGAACACCCCAAAAAAGACATGTCATTGTTGGGGTGAAAATGTAAAAAGTTGGGGAACAAGCATAAAAACTAGCGATGTAGGCTTCTTGGGGGGCTGCAAGGATGGGTCAGGTGTTTTTGGGATTGCAGGTGCCGCAGCAGGTGGATTTTTCACGTTTTTTAAAAAGTTCACTTTAGAGACATAAAAACATGCTAGCACCCATTTTCAAGTACCCCAAATTTGACAGGACTACTTATTATCACCAAAAAATACAGCTTTATGCCATTCTTCACCACTTTTACAAAGACGCTAATAACAAGCAATTTACACAACTTAAGTACCCAAAATAGTCTTATTAGGGCTATTAGTACACATCTATATTGATTTCCTATGGCAGGGGTGGGGAACCTTTTTTCTGCAGAGGGCCATTTGAGATATATATATATATATATATATATAACATTATTTGCGGGCCTGGTTTAGGCCATGCCCCCTGGGCATGATGTCACATGGGGGCGGGGTCACAATCGCCGGTGATTACAGCAATGCCCGGAGCATCCTGAGGATGCTCCGGGGAGCTGTAAGGGCAGCGGTGTGACAATCTGAAGTGTCCTAAGGACGTTCCAGGCGGCACTGCTGTATAGATTCTGGCTGGAGGATGCAGTTCTAGGCACCCTACTAGCCATATGAGGCTAGCAGAAAAAAGCTCTGAGGGCCAGACCCAATGATACAGAGGGCCTTATAAGGCTCCCGGGCAGGAGGTTCCCCATCCCTGCCCCATGGCATCTTTTTATGGGGTACAGACTGATTTCCCCAATTCTTTCAGTACTTTTCGCCTGTTCCGCATTCACCTATTTCGTTTTTCGCCTGTTTTGCAATTGAATTAGGCGAATAGCGGGGACGCGCATGGAATGATTTCGCCTCTCAAACAGGCGAATGAGGCGAAAAGTCGTACAGGCGAAAATGTTCCCACTTTTCGCCTCTAATTGAATACCCTTCATTGTCCCCCTGATTTTTTCCAGTACTAGCCCAGGCAGCGAGTGCTGGGAATAGCTACATGGCCACGCAGGTCTGAATCTGATCCCAATTGTGCCAGTACAACCTTACTGTACTACGCCTGCGTTGCTCGCCCCTTCCTTCGCCAGTTCAGCCTCCCCAGCCGCAAGGAGGCGCAAATGCCGTATGCAAACAACTCTGCACACGCCTGCGTCCTTATGGGTATGTGCTGTGCGGATTTTCACATTTAAGCTACACAAACTGGCGGAATCCCCTCTACAGACCTTTATGTGTCCCTGGCATAAGGTGTTCCTATTGGACTGTGGGCCTGATTCAGCATGGATCGCAAATTGCAACCGCGTACGCAGATTGGTCGATGGTTATGCATGACAGTGTGTGTGTGCTTAAGATAGCATTACGATCTCACTGCGATCACGCACGCAAAAAAGAAAGCCATCGCAGACTGAGTCACGGGACGTCAGCGTTTTGGGAGTGGTCGGAGAAACTCAGGCGTGCCTGTCCGTTTGAACGCCGTTACTTGGGCGTGCATAAATTAGCCACTGCGACGGCATACGCGGCTTGTGTACTCACTGCGTGCGACAAGACTTGCAGTGTCTGAGACAGGTCAGGGCTGCTGTGATTGGGCGTGAGGTGCCGATGTTACTGATGTATATGCCAGGTCTTACGGATGTGAGATAGCGGTAGTGGGCGCGTCCTTGCTGGCTTTGCGATTGCAAACCGCATATTTTCGAAGCAGAACTGCGTGCGTAATCGCAGCTACGATGGCACTACGTGATCCGTGCTAAATCAGGCCCTATGTACATACTGAATGTACCTTTACTGCCCGGGCAGAGGGTGGGAAGAGATAAGAAGGGGAGAGATATTTAGCGGTATAAATGCCTGATAAATGTACTTCAGGTATTTTAAACTAATATGTCCTCCCTAATATATAAGTTATTGTCTGTCTTGTTTCTAACACCAGTGCGACCCGCTGACATCTCCAGACTTCTCTTGTCGGGGGTCCTCTGTCGTAACTGCATGGCGCCATGTTTTTCTCCAGGGAGGGGGATGGGACGTATTATGTCACCTTGTACTTCTGCCCCCCCCCCCTTCTGAGTGCCAGGGACTTTTATACTCACTGTCCTCCTCCCCTCCCTTGGATTTTAACCCTGACAGCGGCAGCCCGACAGAGGAGGAAATCCCGATCTTCCTTAGGGTAAGTAGAACTAACCTAATTCCCCCCCATAACCCTCCTTTAGGGGTGCCTAACCCTAACCTCCCTCCAAGTGCCTAAACCTAACCTCTCCTTCCCCACAGCCTAACCCTAACCTCCCCCTGGGGATGCCTAACCCTAACCCCCCCCCTTCCCCTAACCTAACCCTCCTGGGGGTCCCCGCCGGGAGCCTCTATCCTAACACCCCCCCCCCACGCGGCTGTCCACTCCCAGCGCTCTGGCATACCTTCGCCTGGTAAGCCGGGTGACGGGCTCCCGGCGTAGGTCCAATGACCGGCGTCGACATTTTGATGCCTGTCATTTGTATCTTGCCGGGTTTAAGCAGTCGGGAAGCCGGCTGTCGGCATTGTGACCGCCGGCTTCCCGCCTGCCTCCCCCTCCCCTGGCGCTCCTACTTTTCGTAGAAAACAGCTTATTATTATTATTATGTTTCTTCTATAGCGCAGCATATTCCGTTGCGATTTACAAATGGAAATAACATTAATAGAACCCTACTGGGTAGTAACAGACAGACATAAAGGTAAGAGGGCCCTGCTCGCAAGTCTTGCAGCATTAAGGTAAGGGTCAGTGTCTGATGCAGTGAAGTAGCCGGACCTGTGGAAAAGGGGTGTTTGTTTTTTTATCTCGCTTTTATAAACAGTCATATTCATGAAACAAGCAGATTGGGGGAAGCTAGCCAAACAAAACCAACATCTGCATCTGACTGGCACCTAGCACTATCACAGGCAGAGCACGATCGTACATTATACATCGTACATCGTACATTATACATCGTACATTAGGCTCCTGACTAGGGGCCTGATTCAGAGCCGCTCGTAAGCAGCCGCTCGTTCGCTCTGAGCGATGTTCGCACAACTGCGCATGCGTACGGATCGTTATACGCATGTGCGAACCAGTCAGTGCAGTCGAAATTCATGTGCTCGCAAAATAGCGGATGCCTGATAATTTGAGTGACAGAATGAGGCGTATGTGGGTGGTAACGGGGGAAGGTGCTTGAAAACGCGGAGTGGAGATCCGAACGCAGGCGTGCTTAAAGGTTAAAACGGGCGTTTTATGGGTGTGCATAATTAAACCAGCAGCGTCATTGACCACGTCACTGGGTTATTTTATAGCCAGAACTGCTCGCAAAATTGTGGTAGCAAAAACCAACCCCAAGAATAGCGAGCAGTTCATATGCTGGTCGATGTACTCAATTAATCTAATAAATAGCGGACATGACGTAGGATGCGAGCGGCCAGGGGGCGTAGTTATCAAAAAAAACGATCGCATGTTTTGTTCGCTCGTTCAGACATAGAGGCGTGAACAGACCGCAAAGAGCGAACGGTTCATTTGAATAGCCACCCCCTTTTCCTGACCGAACGTCCGCAAATTGCGTCCGGCTCTGAATCAGGCCCTAGGTCCCTGCACTTCTATGTTTTTCTTTTTACAAACCGTGCAGAGGTTAGGGGGAGGCCCAGGTTAGTGTATTGCCTGGAGTCCCTAGAGGTCACCATTATGCTGTGTTTATCAGCCTGCAGCAGGATTAGGTTCCAGCATGTACTCTCACCTGCCGGTAGCATCACAGACTAAGGGGGTCATTCAGACCCGCTCGCGAGCGCAGGACGCTCGCAAGTGGGTCGATGTTGCCGCACTGCGCATGCGTATGACGGAGGGAGCTCCGCCGTGCGCATGCGCGAGACCCGGATAGTGACGGGCTCTCCGTCGCTCCGGGTCTCGCACCAAAGGGGGCATGCTGTCGATGTTGATTGATAGCACGCCCCCTTTGGTGGGCGTGCCGGGGGCGTGGCTGCCAGGCGTCTGAAGCTGGCCCCACTGACATCACTAGTGATGTCAGTGGGAGTGATTTTGGCTCTGATAGAGCCAGAATCACTCCAGGGCTTGCGGCAGCGAGACCGTACCGCAGGGTCTCCGTCGCAAGCCCGATCATCATGGACGCTCGCATAAGCTGTGGGTGGTCACCCACAGCTATGCGAGCGTCCAGGAGGACGCTCCATTTTCATGGAGGAGGGCCCTGATTCGGAGCGAGCGCTCTGGTAAGAGCGTTCGGCTCTGAATCAGGCCCTAAGCGGTATGAGAACCGCGGGAGTACATACATAGGTTGTGTATCTGACCTGATGTCCTGTCCAGTTAAGAACACCCCATCCTCCTCTCCAGTGTTGAACTGGAGCATGAAGGGCCCACCAGGGAGATTGCAGTGGTGGGACCCATGGTTTTGAGAGTGGTCAGTTGCCACATGGGATGAGGCCAGCTCCCACAGGCTTGGACAGACATTAGAGATCATGTTACTGACTTTCTAATAGAGTAACAATGTATAATTCAAGTGCACAGTCTGGAACCTGACATTAGAGCACGTGGTAAGGATCTCATGCAATGGGGCCCACCAGGGATATCCCCTGTGCCCCGTGTGGGCCAGTCCAACCATGCTCCTCTCTCAGACCTCCCCAAACGAGAACATTTTCAACTTCTGAACCTGCAGGTACCTGTGTTTTCCAATCGGTCAGCACATCACTGTATGCATGCCACGTGGGTATAGCTCTTGGTTTAATGCCTGGAGCTGTTCAATTACCAGTCAGTTTTCTTGTGCGTTAAAGCCGTGGTTATTGGACGCTGACCCACCGGGTCGATGGTGGCCCACAGCGCATGCGCACGACGGAGCCGGCTCCGTCGTGCGCATGCGCGAGACCCGGCTAGCGATGGGCACTCCGTCGCTCCAGGTCTCACACCAAAGGGGGCAAGCTGTCGATGTTGAGTGACAGCTCGCCCCGTTTGGTGGGTGGCTGCCCAAACGGAGGCGTTCCCATGAGAACGCCTGCCGTTTGAGGGCGGCCCCACTGACATCACAAGTGATGTCAGTGGAGAGCTTCCGGCTCTGTTAGAGCCGAAAGCTCTCTGGGGCTTGCGATAAACGAGACCCTACCACAAGGGTCTCGTCGCAAGCCTGATGATCGCGATGGTCTTGACCATCGCGACCATCATCATGGCCGCTCGCTATAGCTGCGGGAGGTCACCCACAGCTATGCGAGCGGCCAAGAGGCCCTGCCCTGTCAGAGCGAGCGGCTCTTAATCAGGCCCTAAGTGCAGGAATCTCGGTCAGCCCGCGGGTTAAGTCACCGGGGGTGCATGTAATGCTGATTTTTCCTCATACCTCCTGTGTGTGGCCTTCTCCTGTGTTTTATCCCTGGACCATTTTGTACAGAGAAAGTCATATTAAAAACAGCTGCAATGGAATAGAAAGAGTAAAAAATAAATAAAATATTGTCTCGTCTCAGGGCCAGGTTCAGCATTGGACGGATTATCGGGAATCTGCGTGTGCGCAAGATCCAGTCTGCGAATGCAGAACCCTGCATGATCACATGCGGACCCTTCCGTGCCTCTGCCTGTGAATCAGGGGCAGTGCTGGGGTGGAGTGGTCTGGCCTGCCCGGAAATGGGGGCGCCTTCGGACTCATTTTCCTGGAGTGGCAAGGCCAGGGACTGCGTCTACGGACGCAGTTTCCTGCCCTCGCAAGTCGGACAGACTGAGGGCCTGATTCAGACCCACTTGCGAGAACACAACGCTCTCAAGCGGGTCGATGTTCCCCCACTTGCATGCGCGAGCCCCAGCGAGCGACGGCAGCTCCGTCGCTCCGGGGCTCACTACAAGACAGGGCGGCTGTCTATGTTGATTGACAGCTCGCCCCGTTTTGTAGGCAGGGAGGGGGGGTGGCTGCACAAACGCAGGAATTCCCATAGGAACGCCTGCCATTTGTGGGCGGCCCTACTGACATCACTCGTGATGTCAGTAGTGGGTTCCTGTTCTATTAGAGCAGGAAGTCAACTCGGGTTTGCGGGAGCTGAGACCCTCCCGCAGGGTCTCGCCGCAAGCCTGATGGTCGCGATAATCGTGAACATCGCCAGCCCGCTCGCACAAGCTGTGGGTGGTCACCCACACCTGTGCGAGCAGCCTGGAGGCCGGAAAAAAAAAACCAACGCCTCTGAATCAGGCCCTGAGTAAGCAGGTGTGGTGGTGGTCCCAGCCTGCTACCTCGGTGTGCTAAGATCGCAAATACATCAGGGGGTGTCATACATCTTCTGTCGCATTTGCATATTAGCAAGGACGGAACTGCAAAGCTGCCGGCCGAAGCTGAATCCGCCCCTCAGTTGTTATATCTTAGTAACATATACATTTCCGCTGCATAATTGAACTCCGCAAGCGTGACACAGCGCCCGAGACCGGACACCCCAAGGTAATATTTTTCTGTTTGTAATTACTGTGTGATTTTGTATTGTTTTTTTTTGCTTTTAAGGCCATGAAGTTTTTGCAACTCTTTGGAAGACTGAAGTCGGCTGTGGTCGGCATGGTACACCTAAAAGCTTTACCCGGTAGGTGGTGGTCTGTATTTCGAATCAATAACCATCAACACTATCGACCTCCTTTATCCTCCCTTTCTTTGGATTTAGGCACGCCTCGCTCGGTGCTGCCGGTGACACAGATTGTAGAAGAGGCTTGCCAGGAGGCTGAACTGTACAGGAAAGCTGGAATTGTAAGGGTTAAATGCGTCTCTTGTTATTTGTCTCCTGTCATCCGACATATAGGAGGATCCTCGGTATGCATGCCGATGCTGGCAGAGCATTCTGGGTCTTATAGTTCCCCAGCAGCCGGAGAGACACTAGGGACCTCATTCGGAGCCGCTCACAAAATGCGAGCGCTCGCTCTAAATGAGGGCTGCCGCTTCCTTTTGAAAATCCGGCCTCCTGGCCGCTTGCTAAACTGTGGGTGACCACCCACAGCTTTAGCGAGCGGTCAGGTTGATGGTCAAGACCATCGGGGCTTGCGACGAGACCCTTGTGGTAGGGTCTCGTCTGCCGAAAGCCCCAGTGAGCTATCGGCTCTAATAGAGCCGGAAGCTCACCACTGACGAGTGATGTCAGTGGGGCCGCCCCCAAACGGCAGGCGTTCCTTCGGGAACGCCTCCGTTTGGCCAGCCACGCTCCCACCTCGCCTACAAAACGGTGCGAGCTGTCGATCACCATCGACAGCCGCCCTTTTTGTAGTGAGCCCCGGAGCAAGAGAGTTTCTCTCTCGCTCCGGGGCTCGCGCACGTGCAGTGCGGCCGCTGCGTGTGCGCTGGGCCTCCACATCGACCCACTTGCGAGCGGGTCTGAATGAGGTCCTAGATGCGTAAGCCATGTATAAACGAGTCAATTGAGAATATTAATACTGCTTACAACACTTTCTGACCTTATAAGTGATACTTTCGTCCATATATTAGGAGAAATATGTATCTCTCAGGCATACAGATCCCTAATTCTACTGCTGTAAGGACTACACAATCCTTTCCTAAATAACGATTAAAGCTAAGGGTCCCCATAGCGGATTCCTGGCTCTTCTTGATGATCTCAGACAGTGTAATGGTGAGGTGAACGCCTCAGTCGCTCAGATGTTCCTGACAAGCCCCTGCGATCAGCCTGGGCTGTATCTGTTTGCCGAGCCCCCCTGTCCTGCTCCGGGCCTGTGACCGTGACTTTGTACAGTGAGTGACATGCACTTTGGATTGTTGGAGAAACTGCTGATCCCGGTGCTTTCTCTGTTGTCAGGACGGCCTAATAGTAGAGAACATGAATGACATCCCGTACACCCTTCACGTTGGGCCGGAGATCACCGCAGCTATGGCGGCCATCTGTGCCGCTGTCCGGCAGACCTGTCCTCGCCTTCCTCTAGGGGTTCAGATGCTGGCTTGCGCCAATCAGCAGGCGCTAGCAGTGGCCCTCGCAGCAGGTAACACATCCCACTTCGGCGTCCCTCCCTAATCCGTGCGTCTGTCATCCATGTGTGCACAACTGGCGGCCTGTCTGCATTGCAAATTTGTTATTTATTTTTGCACATTTTTGAAGCATTTCCAATATGACTGTGATGTGATGTAAAAACAAGGCTCTGGCTCTATATTACATGTTTTAACAAAAATACACGCGTTGCAGTTTACAAGCTTCGTCCAGGCCTGGGATAGGACTCCGGTTTTATTCTCCCTCGTTCCGAGGTGTTGGTATTACAGAATAATACATGTTTAAAGAAGTGTCCATCTGGATGTATAGCTGCCCGTACAGACATGGTTGGTCTGTCAAAGTGCCTAATAACCAGGCTTGTTCTGATTTGGCCCCGGTGGGCAGTTCTGGTTGGCCAGTTCTGGTTCTGGTTGGCCAGTTACCTGGATAGCTGCCCGTACAGACATGGTTGGTCTGTCAAAGTACCTAATAACCAGGCCTGCTCTGATTTGGCCCCAGTGGGCAGTTCTGGTTGGCCAGTCACCTGTTTCCACAGGGCCCCATTAGTGCTGTGGGCCAATGCCTACATGAACGGGCAGGTAGAGACGGTTGATTGGCAAATTTATTCAGCTTTCCCGGGAAATGGTCAACCTGCTCGGAAGGGTCATTGTGCAATGGAGGCACCAGCCTTTTCCTTAAGAATTAAAAACATTTTATAGAAGGGGCTTTAATATGAAAAGGCTCCAGTCCTGACATTTTTATTTACTAAAACCAAACCCGCCTAGATCTAACGATGAAATCCATACTCACAACGTCTCATTACCACCATTTATGTTCAACTTGGCTGGTGTTGACACTATCCAAAAAACCAAAAAGATTGCCTCTAATTTGCTTTAAGAACCCGTTTCCCTGGTCTGACCCCAATGCTGTAAATGTCTGTGTTCCGAGAGCAATGTTCGGGTTATGATGACGAGACGTACAGCAACAGGAGAGGCACATGAGAAGGTATGCAGTTGGGATGCCGACGGTCTAAATGCCAATTGTCGGCATCCCGACTGTCTAATCCCGGCAGGGGTCTGATGACAGGCGTCGAAATCCCGACACCTGTCATTTTACCTATGCATGGAGCCCGGCATCCCAATCGAAGGTAAGCTGGGAGGGGTTAGGTTACGGGCTCCCGGGGGGGACTTAGGGTTAGGCACCCCCCCCGGAAGGGTTAGGCTAGGATGAGTGGGGGTTAGGGTTAGGCACCCCCGGGGGGGGAGGTTAGGGTTAGGCACCCCCCCCCCGGAGTGTTACGTTTAGGCAGCGGGGAGGGGGGGTTAGGTTTAGGCCCTTAGAGGGGGGATAGGCACCCCTAAAGGAGGGTTAGGGGGGGGGTAAGTTAGTACTTACCTTTAGCGCAGTCGGGATCTTCACTGGTGCTGGTCTTCCGGCGTCAGGATCCCCATGGGAAGGAGTTGGGTACAGGATGCTGGCGCTCTGGATTCCGGTGGTCAGAATCCCGACAGGGTTAGGTTGGAAAGTATCCAAAGCCTAAACCTCCCTCTCCTAATGCCTTACCCAAACCCTCCCCCTAGTGCATAACCCCTAACCCTCCCCCTAACCCTACTGCTTACCGTCAGGATGCTAGCCACGGGATTCTGACTGGTGTCCCTACAGCCAGGATTACACTACATCCCCATGGGAAGAATATGCCTGATACGCCCACATACATCCATGGAACAGCTGTAGGAGACCTGCGCATTTGTACTAAAGAATAGCGGATGAGCTTGGAAAAAACACTGGATACACGGCCTGATTCAGCAAGGAACGCACAGGAGAGAACGCACGCACTTGGCCGATGTTTCCCTACTGCGCATGCGCAAACTAGCCAGTGCGATCGGGTAAGCGTACGCAGACTATACGCAGCGTGTACGCAGACCCCTTCCGACATTGATTGCCAGGAAGTGCCGTTTGTGGGTGGTGACGGGGGGTGGTCGGGCGAACGCAGGCGTGCCTGTGCATTGGGACGCCGTTTTAGGGGTGTGCATAATTAAGGCAGTGCAGCGGCATGGGCAGCCATACAGTCAGCTGTACACAGGAAGCGGCCAAAATCCTGCGGCAGGTCAGGCCAACCACTATTGTGCTAATGGTTCCGATGGGTCTCAATGTTACCGATGTTTATGCTATTTTGCGTGCTGATCAGGCTGTGAGTAAAGGGAGATGGGTGGGTTAGTATGGGGCTGGGTGTCTGCATCTTGTGCTGCTGTCTCCGTGCGTGTGCATTGATTAGCATATTCTCGCAGCGGCCGGGTGCGTGCGTTCTTTCCTTTGCGTTCCTCGCTGAATCAGGCCCACAGTTAAGATTGTGTAACAGCCAATGGCATCTGCAAAGATAACTTTGTATGAGCCCAAGTGTCGGTCTGCCCTGACCCGTTTACGTGACTCTTGGTTAGAGGCGAGTGGTTTGGTTTTGGCTCTGATCTTCCCGCCAAGTGCAGATTTAATCTGTGAAAGATAACGTTTTGCCTCCGTCTAAGATCCGAACTTGGTGGGAACATCTGAACCGAACCGCTCATCTCTACTCTTAGGGCCTGATTCAGAGCCGCTTGTAAGCGGCCGCTCGTTCGTTCCGGATCGTAATACGCATGCGCGAACCAGTCAGTGCGGCCGAAAATCGTTTGTTTGCTAAATAGCGAATCCCTGCTGACAGAATGAGGCGTATGTGGGTGGTAACAGGGGAAGGTGCTTGAAAACGGGGAGTGGAGATCCGAACGCAGGCGTGCTTAAGGTCAAAACGGGCGTTTTAAGGGTGTGCATAATTAATACAGCAGCGTCACTGACCACGTCACTGGGTTATTTTATAGCCAGAACTGCTCGCAAAATTGTGGTAGCAAAAACCAACCACAAGAATAGCGAGCAGTTCATACGCTGGTCGATGTACTCGATTAATCTAATAAATAGTGGACATGACGTAGGATGCGAGCGGCCAGGGGGCGTAGTTATCCAAAAAACGACCGCAAGATTTGTTCGCTCGTTCAGACCTAGAGGCGTGAACAGACCGCAAACAGCGAACGGTTCATTTGAATAGCCAGCCCTATTTTCTGGACGACCGTCCGCAAATAGCGTCCGGCTCTGAATCAGGCCCTTAGTCCATGGCCGGTTTTCCCATCTTCGCCTGTAAGACACTGGGGCATAATACAGATTGCACGCAAAAATAGCGCCATTTCCAGCCATATGCAAAGCCAGATGCGCTGAAGAGGGGGGAAGGGCACTAATTACTCGGCTCGGCAAGCTACAGAGGAAGATGAACAACTACTTATATTGTATACACAAACAAAAGTATAATCAATCCCCGAGCGAGGAGGAAAGCACCAAGTGTCAGTGCACTATTCACAAGTAGCTAATCGCCAGCAGTTTGCTAGTGTCAGGGGCCTTCACCATTAGTCCCTCCTGTGAATGAGGAGACATAGACACTCTAGTACATGGATTTACAGCAGATAGAGGTGATTGGCCAGAGCGTATAGCAGGTAGATGTGATTGGCCAGATCGAGTAGCAGGTAGAAGTGATTGGCCAGAGTGTATAGCAGGTAGAGGTGATTGGCCAGAGAGTATTGCAGGTAGAGGTGATTGGCCAGAGAGTATTGCAGGTAGAGGTGATTGGCCAGAGCGTATAGCATGTAGAGGTGATTGGCCAGAGCATATAGCAGGTAGAGGTGATTGACCAGAGCGTATAGCGGGTAGAGGTGATTGGCCAGGGCGTATAGCGGGTAGAGGTGATTGGCCAGAGCGTATAGCGGGTAGAGGTGATTGGCCAGAGCGTATAGCGGGTAGAGGTGATTGGCCAGAGCGTATAGCGGGTTGAGGTGATTGACCAGAGTGTATGTCTAAGTAAGGAGATCTGTGCTGTGTGGTGCAGGTCTGGACTTCATCCGAGCCGAGGGTTTTGTCTTCTCCCATGTGGCTGACGAAGGCATGGTGAACGCCTGTGCAGGGGATCTGCTGAGGTTCCGCAAGTCAGTCAGCGCTGAGCACATTCAGATCTTTGCTGATGTTAAAAAGAAGCACAGGTAAACGTGTGTTACCCCAATCTCCTTCCTGCTGTCACAGGGGGTGTACATTTTGGTCTTCTGTCTCCTAATCAAAGGCAACCACACAGTATATGGTCCCCCTATGAAAGCCCCGTTACACAAAGCCTTCCTCTTAGCGCTAGTGGTCTCAACCCATCCAGAGTAAAAATCTGAGCCACTTCATATCCTAGTTGTGATACACATACAAAAACATATATACACACACATTACATATATATATATATATATATATATATATATATATATATATATAGTGTTCACTCTAGGTCCATTCACTGGCGGTGACCTCTGCAGCGCCGTTTTCCTCGCCTGCGGATCACTGTGGCCCGCGAGAGGGGGCAGAAACTGCAGACTGTTTCAGCGGGGTGCCGCACCGGAGGGCAGGGTGACTTCTGTCCTTTAGAAACAGAGCAGGGCGCGGCGCCCCACTGGGACAGCCTAGTGGGAACGCTATATATATATATTTGTGGGGACGTCGCTCCCTGTAAAATGAGGGCACCGAAGCAAGCATATATATATACACACATACACACACACATATATACACATACACCCACTATTATATATATAATATATCGGAATGTCGTCTAATTTCACTATGGGAAGAAGATTTATGCCAAAAACAAAATTAGTTTTAACCTCACCACCAGGGGGCGTCTTTCCACTTGTAGTGTTTGCAAATTTCCTATAGTGACAGGCTGTGTCAACACAAATGCGACCAGTATTTACCCGAACAGGAACATATATGCAGAGGAATATCTAGCGCAGGGATGGGCAATGTGTGGCATCACAGCTGCTGCGGAAAACCACATCTCAGTATGCCCTGTCTCAGTTTTAGCATGCCCTAAAAGCAAAACTTCGGCAGGGCATGCTGGGATGTGTAGTACTGCAGCAGCTGGAGTGCCACATTTTGACTACCCCTGCTCTAGTGGGTGCGTGACTCCCTGGTGCAACCTATGCTCTGATGATAATGATGACGAGCAGATTTGTTTTTATTGGCTAATTGCAACTTAACCCCTCCCACCGGCAGTGTATAAATCACTAGCGCGGCTGCTATATTGTACGGAGTCGCGGCTAGCTATTCCCCTCACGCAGCTGGTCGCAACATTCACACCGCGGCGGCTAAGGAGAGTTCCATTTGATTTTTAAAGGGGAAGACGACGTTTTTTTGTCTTAATTTGTAATTTCATTTTGTATTTTGATCTTAGGCCCTCATTCAGAGCCGTACGCTCTGAGCAGAGCGCACGCTCTGAATGAGGGCCGCCCTCCATAAAAATGGAGCGTCCTCCTGGACGCTCGTATAGCTGTGGGTCACCACCCACAGCCTATACGAGCGTGCAGTTTGATGGCCGCGATGGTCGTGACCATCGCGACCATCGAAACTGCGAGCCGGAGCCTGCGGTTGAGGTTTTCAACCGCAAGGCCCGGAGTGATTTTGGCTCTATCAGAGCCAAAATCACTCCCACTGACATCACTAGTGATGTCAGTGGGCAGGCTTCTGACGGTAGGCGTTCCCTTGGGAACGCCCCCGTCAGGGAGGCACGCCCCCGGCACGCCCAACAAAGGGGGCGTGCTGTCAATCAACATCAACAGCACGCCCCCTTTGATCAGACACAACGAGCGAAGGACTTTCCTTCGCTCGTCGCGTCTGGCGCATGCGCACGACGGAGCTCCCGCCGTCGTGCGCATGCGCAGTGCACAACATCGACCCACTTGCGAGCGGACAGCCGCTTACGAGTGGGTCTGAATCAGGCCCTTAGTTTGTACCTTTATTTTGTATTTTTAACTTTCACATTTTATTTTTAAATATTAAAAAAAAATAAGTAATATAGTAAAAAAATAAAATAATATTATTACAAAACAAAATAATATTACAAAACAAAATAAAACATCAAAAACAGGGCATACATATAGCAACGGACACAGTAAAAGCTGTGGGATACTACAAACAGAAAATTACGAGCACAATATAGTAAAATTCGCAGCGTAAGACACAATAACAACCAATAAAACATACTTCTAGGGATCAGAGTAAATACGGGTCAGGAACAATCATAAAGAGTATGAGAAGTGAGGAATAGGCAATAGTCCATGCAGGGCCAGAAATGTGTCCTCATTTCACAGTTCCAGAAGAAAAAAAGAAAACATAAAAAGTATCATACATCTGCCAGCAGAGGCATTTCACCGGAGGTCACCGTGTGGAGTGGGAGAGTCCTGCCAGGGGGTCCATATTCTATTAAATATTAGGGGGCACTTTCGCTTCTGACACGTAAAGCGTTGGTGGGAAACTCTTACGTTAACCAGGGACACCCAGGATGAAAAAGGAAGAGGATCAGGAGCCATCCATGGACCTGATTCAGACCCGCTCGCTAGTATACGTTCGCACGCAGCCAGCCGATGTTTGCAATCTGCGCGTGCATATGCATCGCAGTGGGCGTGTGCGAACCAGTCCGAGCGATCGGGAAGCGTTCGCTCGCTGCGCATAGACAGCTCGGCTGAATGAGTGACAGGAGAAGCCGTTTGTGGGTGGTAACGGGCAGGCTGCTGGAAACGGGGGAGTGGAGGTGCGAACGCAGGCGTGCCTGAGCGTCAACACCATTTCAGAGGCTGAATTTTACACTGAAATGCTCGCAATGCTTGCGGTAGGGTATGGTCAAACACAAGCGCTGTTAATGTATCCGATGGTACTCGATGCTACCGATGGTTACATACACATCCTGGAGATGATGTGCATTAGTGGGCATCTTAAGACAGGCTGGTGGGCGTCTTGTTACACACCACGATCACACGCTAAGACATAGTGGGCGTACTAATGCCTTGCCGTGCGATCGCGGGATTTGTATACACTGGCTGCGCACGAACGCATCTAGCGAGCGAGTCTGAATCGAGCCCCATGTGCGAGCAAAGCAAACTTGAGCTATGGTTAATATATTACTCGCATATAAACGTTAAGGACACATTAGGGTCAATCCAATTAGTTGCGAGTTTGTTTCATGAAACGTTTCAGACTTTGCATGAATGCGCGCACACAACAATTCTCCAATCCAAATAAAAATGCATATTCGTGGTAATTGCAGTTAGAGGACCGTATAGAAGGCTCTTTATGGGCATAAGGAAAGTACCGTACTTTTAAATGGTGTCAAATGGCTGAAATGTCCTTTTTTTTTTTTTTTTTTTTAAATGGAAAAAGATATAGGGTCTCATTCAGACCCACTCGCAAGCGCCTATGTGCTCGCAAGCGGGTCGATGTTGAGGCCCTGCGCACGCACAGCGGCCGCACTGCGCGTGTGCAAGCCCCGGAGCGAGAGACAAATTCTCTCGCCCCGGGGCTCACTACAAAAGGGGCGACAGCTCGCACCGTTTTGTGGGCCGGGGGGGGCTTGCCAAACGGAGGCGTCCCCGACAGAACACCTGCCGTTTGGGGGCGGCCCCACTGACATCACGAGTGATGTCAGTGGTGAGCTTCCGGCTCTAATGGAGCCGAAAGCTCACTGGGGCTTGCGGCAGACGAGACCCTACCACAAGGGTCTCGTCGCAAGCCCCGATGGTCGCGATGGTCTTGACCAACGCGATCATCAACCTGGCCGCTTGCTAAAGCTGTGGGTGGTCACCCACAGCCTAGCGAGCGGCCAGGAGGCCAGCTCTGAACATAGAAGCGGCCGCCCTCATTCAGAGCGAGCGCTCGCATTTTGCGAGCGGCTCTGAATGAGGTCTTTAGTGCGTCTGTTCTGCACGGTGTCCTGACATTTTAACCTTAAAATTTAGATTTTTTTTTCTACCATCTCTCACCCTCCCGTAGTGTGTGAATGGGACAATGCGAATTCACTCTGACTGGTTCTGTGCAAGTTGCTAATTGGATTCGCAGAGAAAATGGCAACTTGCATCTCACCACAGACTGCTGCAACCGCTCAGCGGTTTTTACCGTAGTCACTCCGGATACTTTACGCTAATGCTAGTATCGGCCCTTCTCCCGGTGTACCGCTGTGCGTCTAACTGTGCCAGGACTGAGACGCCAACTTTGAGCGTTTTTACTCAAATCATTTTTATTAGAGAGAGAATTTTCAATACAGAGCATAAGTATCCGTTAACAAATTACAATTTATTTATTTTTATTTTTTTTTAAAGATAAGAAAAATAATGACATAAGATGTAAAACAGTATACAATGCAATCATAAAAATAGGAAATAAGAAATAAATTAAAATTAAATTAAATAAAATAGGATAATAGCGCCTGGTGCATTTTTTTTACTCAATCATCGGTTGCATCATCAAAACTTGCACCAGACTCGAGTTATGCGCAGCTTCTCTTGTCAGACTATGGCTTCCAGAGTGAGCGATTAAGCGTCTGAGTTCGCAACCAGTTCAGCGACACTCCCATAACACGCGCATAAGACGGTACTTCTTTGTGCGCCTGAATAGCCACCTCCCAGTCACCACCCAGCGCATTTCGAAGACGTTCCCTATACCGTGCGTCTTGACCGCAACTGCGCGCTGTGGGATGTGTGCGCTGTGCAGTTTTTCCCTGACTTAGAGGCATGCACAATTGAAAAACATTGACCATTTGCATGATATCGGCTTACCGTTCAGCCCATCTATGTGGTTTTGCAGCGGAATCGGTATGTAATATCGACAAACGGGACCCAGGCAGACCGAATCCCGACGCCTGGATCCGACAGGGTTAACATACCGACACTTGATGGGCGGTATGCTCACCCTCTCCCTACCCTAACCCACCCTCTCTGGTGCCTGATCCTAACATCTCCCCTAGTGCCTAAACCTAAATCCTCCCACTAGTGTCTAACCCTCCCCCGCTACTTACAGCGGTCGTGATGCTGGCGCCGGTATTCTGATGCTAGTATTGTAAGCATCGGAATCACTTCCGCCGGGATACCGAACCCATACCATTGCAGCTTTAACATAAGTACAGCGCCCACGATGTAATGAATTGGCAACTTTTGCAAAGATATGACTATGATAACGTTCATTACATAACTGGATAAATGTTGTTACTCTCAGCTCCCACACACTGACAGCCGATGTATCGGTATCGGAGACCGCCAAAGCGGCTGAATTCTTCCTAGCAGATGGCGTAATATTGACTGGAGTCGCTACAGGGCAAAAGGCCGATCCGCGAGAGCTCAGAGGTATTAAATATATAACAGACAGTAAATTATAATTGTGGCCCATTTATAGAACCCTATTACAGTATAAGATATACGTTCAGAATGTACAATACTCAGTGCTTGTGTCCTAATCTCTTATTCATTCTCCCTCTCCTAGAGGTGCAGAGCTCTGTCCGAATACCAGTACTTATCGGATCTGGGGTTACGCTGGAAAATGTGGACGAATATATTGACGCCAGCGCCCTAATCGTTGGGTCCTATTTTAAAAAGGACGGGGATTGGAGAGGCACCGTGGATTATGATAAAGTCATGTTATTTATGGAGAAGATCTATAAGCTGAGAGCGTGAGGACTTAAAGAGAAGGTCCACCAAACATAGCCTCCATCCCGTCCCCCATTGCCAGCCTCCATCTCGTCCCCATTGCCAGCCTCCATCCCGTCCCCCATTGCCAGCCTCCATCCCGTCCCCATTTCCAGCCTCCATCCCATCCCCCATTGCCAGCCTCCATCCCGTCCCCCATTGCCTGCCTCCTTCCCGTCCCCCATTGCCAGCCCCCGTCCCCCATTACCAGCCTCCATCCCGTCCCCCGTTGCCAGCCTCCATCCCGTCCCCGTTGCCAATCCATCTCCCAATTATTACCTCTATATGCTGCATTCTGATACACCCATAGGCCTCGGGAATGGTGGGGCTGGGGGTAAAACCACACACACGTTGGCATAGTATTAACAATGCAGCACAAAAACCTGAGGGCACTGAATTTAATTATATTACACTGTGATCTGTACACCTTTCTGTCTACCTCTGCTCTTGCTGGGACTATAATATAAATATATTTATTTGACTTATGTGCAGGAAAGTAAATGTACAAATAGTGTCTGATTTTATGTTCTATGTTTGAATTAGAACCTTTTATGGGTAAGTAATGTATGCCTGCCTGCAGCAGGGCAGGGGGGTGGTGCAGGTAGAGGAGCAGGAGAGGGGCGCAGGTAGAGGAGCAGTAGAGGGGCGCGGGTAGAGGTGTAGGAGAGGGGCGCAGGTAGAGGTGTAGGAGAGGGGCGAGGTAGAGGAGCAGGAGTGGGGCGCAGGTAGAGGTGTAGGAGAGTGGTGCAGGAGAGGGGCGCAGGTAGAGGAGCAGGAGTGGGGCGCAGGTAGAGGTGCAGGAGGGGCGCAGGTAGAGGAGCAGGAGAGGGGCGCAGGTAGAGGAGCAGGAGAGGGGCGCAGGTAGAGGAGCAGGAGAGGGGTGCAGGTAGAGGTGTAGGAGAGGGGCGCAGGTAGAGGAGTAGGAGAGGGGCGCAGGTAGAGGAGCAGTAGAGGGGCGCGGGTAGAGGTGTAGGAGAGGGGCGCAGGTAGAGGTGTAGGAGAGGGGCGAGGTAGAGGAGCAGGAGTGGGGCGCAGGTAGAGGTGTAGGAGAGTGGTGCAGGAGAGGGGCGCAGGTAGAGGAGCAGGAGTGGGGCGCAGGTAGAGGTGCAGGAGAGGGGCGCAGGTAGAGGAGCAGGAGAGGGGCGCAGGTAGAGGAGCAGGAGAGGGGCGCAGGTAGAGGAGCAGGAGAGGGGTGCAGGTAGAGGTGTAGGAGAGGGGCGCAGGTAGAGGCGTAGGAGAGGGGCGCAGGTAGAGGAGCAGGAGAGGGGCGCAGGTAGAGGAGCAGGAGAGGGGCGCAGGTAGAGTTGTAGGAGAGGGGCGCAGGTAGAGGCGTAGGAGAGGGGCGCAGGTAGAGGAGCAGTATAGGTATAGGAGAGGGGCGCAGGTAGAGGAACAAGAGAGGGCCGCAGGTAGAGGTGTAGGAGAGGGGCGCAGGTAGAGGTGTAGGAGAGGGGCGCAGGTAGAGGTGTAGGATAGGGGTGCAGTTAGAGGAGCAGTATAGGTATAGGAGAGGGGCACAGGTAGAGGAGCAGGAGAGGGCCGCAGGTAGAGGTGTAGGAGAGGGGCGCAGGTAGAGGAGCAGGAGAGGGACGCAGGTAGAAGAGTAGGAGAGGGCCGCAGGTAGAGGTGTAGGAGAGGGGCGCAGGTAGAGGAGCAGTATAGGTATAGGAGAGGGGCGCAGGTAGAAGAGTAGGAGAGGGCCACAGGTAGAAGAGTTGGAGAGGGCCGCAGGTAGAGGTGTAGGATAAGGGTGCAGGTAGAGGAGCAGTATAGGAGAGGGGCGCAGGTAGAGGAGCAGGAGAGGGCCGCAGGTAGAGGTGTAGGAGAGGGGTGCAGGTAGAGGAGCAGTATAGGTATAGGAGAGGGGCGCAGGTAGAGGAGTAGGAGAGGGGCGCAGGTAGAGGAGCAGGAGTGGGGCGCAGGTAGAGGTGTAGGAGAGGGGCGCAGGTAGAGGAGCAGGAGAGGGGCGCAGGTAGAGGAGCAGGAGAGGGGCGCAGGTAGAGGTGTAGGAGAGGGGTGCAGGTAGAAGAGTAGGAGAGGGGCGCAGGTAGAGGTGTAGGAGAGGGGCGCAGGTAGAGGTGCAGGAGAGGGGCGCAGGTAGAGGAGCAGGAGAGGGGCGCAGGTAGAGGAGCAGGAGAGGGGCGCAGGTAGAAGAGTAGGAGAGGGGCGCAGGTAGAAGAGTAGGAGAGGGCCGCAGGTAGAGGTGTAGGTAGAGGGCCGCAGGGGCCTATTAGTAAAATATTATTTTTGTCTAATAATATATCTTAAGAACATATGATGGTTTCTACCAATTTCCAGCCAGAGTAGGTCGGAACAAAAATCATTATTTGCAAATTAAATTTATTTTTGTTGAATGAGCAAAAGCCTGTAACATACTATACACACTATGATAGATTGTTAGGTGATGGGTGTGCATTATCGACATTCAGAATGTCGACATGAAAAAGGGGGGCAACGGTTTGTCCCAACTGTCATTTGTCAAACACAGCCTGTGAGATGGCAGTTAGGAGCCGATTGGCTGGTACCTTATCACTTTCTTATCACTTTTCACTCTGTCTCCTAACACTGCTTAGTAAATAGACCCCTGAGATATGCGTCGGTATTTCAACACCTATCTTAACTCCCTTGTCGGGATACCAACGTAAACCGTCGGGTTTGCATACAACTCTGAATAAGGCTCTATGTTTAGTGAGAGTTTTTAAAAGTGGAGATGTTGCTCATAGCAACCAATCAGATTCTAGCTATTATCTTCTAGTAGGTGCTAGTTAAATGATAAGTAGAATCTGATTGGTTGCTATGGGCAACACCTCCATTTCTAAAAATTCTCACTTTAGTAAATATACCCCTAAGTCCGTTAAAAAACGGGATTGGGAGACGGTTATAAAGTGGATAAGAATATTTTATTGCTGCTGAACTACAGATCCCAGTAGGTCATCTCATGCCTAAACTGGGTATACTGGCTGTTGTAGGACTTCACGCGTCAGCATAACCATGGCTGCCACGAGCGTGCTGGTACTTATAGGACAACCTGCGAAAAAGAAAAAAAAAGGTAAATAATTACAGAAACACCATAGAAAATGTTATTATTTAAAAAAAACAACCTCACAGGGTCCTCGTCCTCCTGCCCGCAGGCTTTCAATCCAAATGGTTTAAAAAACATAAAAACAAAACCAAATTAACATTGAACAGCACCACTTTCCATTTTTAGAAGCTAATGATTGTAATCAGCAGCGCCCCTTTGCGGGTATCAGTGTACGGAATTGGTATGAAATACCGCCGGCCGCTGGAAATCCCGATCGTGGATAGGTGAGTATCTACTATCCTAACCCTCCTTAGGGGTGCCTAACCCTAACCTCCCCCCCAAGTGCCTAACTCTAATCCCCCCTCTAAGTGCCTAACCCTAACCACCCCCTTCCCCGCTGCCTAACCCTAAGTCCCCCAGGGGGGTGCCTAACCCTAAATCCCCCCCGGGGGTGCCTAACCCTCCCTCCCCCTGCCTAACCCTCCCGGGGGGGTGCCTAGCCCTAAGTCCCCCCCGGGAGCCCTAAACCTAACCCTCCCCCCCCCCCCCGCGGCTGTCCGCTCGCGGCGCCCGGCATCACTACAATCGGGATGCCGGGCGTCGGGGAAATGCCGGGCGTCTACATCTAGACGCCCGGCATTTCACCCTTGCCGGGATATGACAGTCGGGAAGCCGGCTGCCGGTATTTAGGCAGTCGGCTTCCCGATTGCATATCCAGTGTACAGCTTAATGCCAGAATCTACTGTGCATGTGCTGGTCTCCGGGAAAATGGCGGCCGCACCTTGTTCATGGGGACATCTCTACTGCGCATGCGTAAGTCACCGGGAAAATAGCTGCCGCCATTTTACCTGTGATTTGTGTTGCTCTTCAGCATCAGCCCGGTACAGCAGAGCAGCACTCTGGAGACTGCAGAGAGGTAAATCTCCACTATATATGGGTGTATTGCGGGCCCCCCTGGACCTGTGTACCGCACACTCTACACCTATCATAGATACGTCATTGAACGTGAGGGCATTCAACATACGGCCCTCCAGCTGTTATGGAACGACATATCCCAGCATGCACTGCTACAGTTTTAGCATGCCGTAATAGCACAACTGTGGCAGGGCATTCTGGGATGTTAGTTCCACAAAACGCTGGTCCCGCTGAATCCTCCTGGTGCAATGTAATGTGTTTCTCAAGTGTACACATTTGCTCCTATATGCTGACGGGCACTGATTCTTTTTGGAGCAGCTGCACTATTTTAGGGCTCACACTGCAACAGGCCCTCAGGCTGCACATTATGGTGGAAACAGACAGCAGTGAGGTGTTGTCACTCTGCAGAGGAACATTTCACAAAATACCAGAAACACGTGGGGTCCTGTCACTCACAGGGATGACTCACGTTTCTGACTGCCTGCCCTGGTCTCTCTGCTACAGCACTACAGATACCTCTAC
Source organism: Taudactylus pleione (assembly GCA_031769625.1). Classification (NCBI taxonomy): domain Eukaryota; kingdom Metazoa; phylum Chordata; class Amphibia; order Anura; family Myobatrachidae; genus Taudactylus; species Taudactylus pleione. Next base: position 2,132,537 of record JAUIMM010000536.1, read on the forward strand.
TATCCAATGACTGCAAACAGTGGAACATTCTGTACTAAAATAACCCAATAGTACCATGTGAGGGGCCAGAGAGGGCCAGGCAGGTAGGTGGTCTCCTTCCCAGGTCGTCTCAGTCTGCAACAACACAGAAAGTGTTAAATTAGGATTTTAAGAGGGGTATTCAATATGGGAGCGAAAAGTCCGTGCTGGACTTTTCGCTCCACATCGGAGATTTTTCTGGGATAAAGTATCGGGCGCGCGCCCGCTTTATCCCCGTATTCAATATAAAATCAACGAAAACGGGACCTGGCGAAGTGGGATTTGCGATAAACTACGAAATTTTCCTGGAATAAATTGTAGAACCCCCCTAAAGCTGTAAAAACATGGGGGATCACTATGGGTACCCCCGTTTTAGCCTGCAAATGAAAGTCGGGGATTTAAATAGCTGCGGCAGGTGCTTTTTTCCCGACATTGAAGAAGTGTTGCAGAAGAGCACTTAGGTTATTTTTTTCGTTTTTTTAAGTGGTCCCATCAAATTTGGGGTACATGAAAATGGGTACTAGCATATTTTGATGTCCCTAAAGTAAGTTTTTAAAAATTCTGCAATTGTCACCTGCCGCTAATAATCTATTCTAGAATACACCTGTCGCATACTTGAAGAATAGCCCTGAACCTATTTCCCTAATTTTTCGGGGTGTCCCTATTTTTTTTTGAAACTTTTTTTGACACAGTTCTTTTTAAAATGTCATTCACAGGGGTGCAGGCTATTTTTTTTAAGCCTGCACCCCTAAACCCCAATTCTGCACTTTTTTTCGACACCTATTCAATGGTGAAAAGTTATCCCCGTTTTTTATCAAAGACTTTTCGAACCTGCGAAAAATCTTTGAAATTGAATACGGTGTAAAGCTAAAACCTGCGATAATGACGTCATAGGTGCGAAATTAACGCAAAAACTGAGTTTTCGCTCCATATTGAATACCCCTATAAATGTTTTTTTTTTTTTTTAAATAAGTTTCTCCTGTTTGACAGACAACTTAGGGCGAGGTGTAATAAACGGAATTGTCACAATTGCAGATTTTCAGCGAGATTGAAAAAAGCAAAACCAATGTGAATCTTGATAAAACGCACAAGATCTGACCGTATTCGGAATTGCCCCCAACTCTGAGATACCTGCATAATTACGGGTTGTGCACAATTAATGTTTTATGATTTGGTTGGCACAATGTTATCCAAAATGAAACACGAGAATCGTCACCTGCTAATTTATATACATGTCTTGACATACATTCATCAACCCACAGGCCTGATAATAATATAACACCGCGTATTGGGGAAATTTGTGCACTGTAATTTAAGTAGGATACACATAATATATCATCACATTATCACACTATTTTATTATTCTTATAAAAGACAGAAACACTATGAGTGGGAGTAAAATAAAGGGACTAAATATAATGTGACAATGACCTTAGACTATGGCAGACAGATGGCGAAAAGGAGTTACCCCTTCATGAGCGATGTTACATGGAATATTTACATTCTGGTAGGTAGCTGGGGTCACAGCTACCTGGACTGTGGCCGGATTTACGGGGGACAAGGTAAGCGGCGGGGTCCCGCGGTGAGCACCTGCCGGTAACACAGTCCTTTTGGTCCCCAGGCAGGGGGCTCCCTGGGGACCGGCTGCGCGTGGGGCCAGGTACTGATCCTGCGCCTTCCACTAGACCACCAGGGACAGCGGACCGCAGCATGTGCGGTACAGCGCGGCGTCCAAGGGGTTAATAGCATGCCAGGGGAGAACGCCTTCCCTGTCTCTTAGCCGGCGTCTCCCCCGCTGCACAGTGCCTTTCCACAGCGGGCTGTGTCAGCGCTCCTCCCCCGGACCCTCCTCTCTGATACTCGGCCATTTTCTCACAACATGTGCTGGGGATGGCAAACGCTGCTGGAAGCTGATACAGGTGCCATTGCGGTCCGGGTCCCCCGCATACCTCTCCTTTGATTAAGGTCAGTGTATGCAGCACTGTTTCCTACCAGGCTCTGGTCTGCGTAGTTGATCGCAGTGCTTGTAATGCAGGATGTTATCTTTGCATTGTATGTGACTTAAATGCTAGCGCTGTTTGCCTGTACTTTCATATCTGACTGTCAGCCATTTTCCTATCCCTGTTCTTCTGCTACAGCCCTTGCGGTGCGGTGTTGCATGGTGTTTATTACCTCACAGTAAACGTGGTTTTTCTGTGTGGGAGGTCACATACGCTCCGTTCACACTCCTCATGTCAGAGAGTGAACGAGGATATCCTCTTCCAGCTATAATGTACTGATATAATATGCAGTTAGTGGAGGGATATGTAGACGCTGAGGGTTTATGGGGGCATGTTGTATTATATATCACGCCCCATTTCTGTCACTGTGCCTGCACAAAAAGAGACCGCCCTCGGCTGGCTAAGGTGCTTACAGCCCCCTGCGTTTCCCCATAGGGGGTTATCGCAGCGAGTGGTGGTCTCATCACATGCAGGGGTCCCTGGACAGTTGATGGTACCCCAGTGTATCCTGTTTTTCGCCCCCCCCAGGTCTCGCAGGAGCCTGTGTGGGTGAATTTATTGTCCAAATGGTATAGCACCTAACGGACATTTTACAGGGGGAGTCACCATTGCGGCCTTCTAAACGGCCTTTCGGGTCTCAGACGGCTCAGGATAATGAGGACATGACATCTGATGACGGTGACATTATTGACTTTTTCAGAATGAGCCCCTTCGTGCAGCGCAGGCGTAGTCTGGGTCTAGAGTCTATATACCTGGCCTTATACGGGCAGTCCGTGCTGTCTTGATTATTACATATCCCCCGTGGCCAAATCCAAATATGCCTTCTTTAAGGATAAGGGTGTTGCCACTGTAATTCCTATATCTGGTCAGGTGGATCATTTAGAGGAGGCGTGGAAAATCCGGGTACACGGTTCCAGCCTCAAAAACGCTTGACCTTTGCATACCCCTTTGCGGATAATTACTTTTCCGAATGGGAGATATCTCTACGTGTAGATTCTCATGTTACACGCCTAGTGAGGAGTGCTACATTGCCCATGCCCACTGTAATGTTCTGGTTTAGTTGTGGGCCCAGGGTGGTCACAGGAGCAAACACAGAAGCAGATTTAAATAAAAAGGTAGAATTTTTAATGAGTGGCTTAGAAGACATGGGACTGGCAAAAGCAAAAAGCCCAGGTTTAGCACTAAAGTGCACTTGATTACTGTAGTGAGGATAATGGGAGAATGTGGGAAAGATTTCTGGGCTGCACAACCTGACTATATATATATGATGGGAGGTGCTACCTGGTGAAACTAATTGCAGGCACAGAAACAGACAAATCTCAGGTGCACAACTCCAAATTATTAATAATATATATAAATGCAATAAAATTTTGCAATCAATAGAGGTTTTTAGCATAATCATGGCCAAGGTTATGGGCCTACCCACCATATCCAGGTAACCTCTTTCAGGTAGGTCCCTAACATACTAGGGTTCAAATCCAGAGCGCAGGACCCCCAAAGGACCTGAGATTTGTCTGTTTCTGTGCCTGCAATTAGTTTCACCAGGTAGCACCTCCCATCATATATATATAGTCAGGTTGTGCAGTCCAGAAATCTTTCCCATATACTCCATTTAATGTGCTTTATTGCACACCTGAGGGAAAGGAGATGCCCCCATTCTGGATTAGCACCCTTCCTTATTGGTTTAAAAGCATGGAGTATGGTAATGTATATGCACAATGTATTAGGCACAATTCTAGGTAAGTCCTACAAGTTATATACTGTAGTGCAACTTTGGTTCATTTTTGGGGCGTGGGTCCCCCTGCATTGCATTGGCTGATCTGTCTCAGGGCACCGCATTATAACACATTTTCCTTTATAACAAATTTTAACCCTTCACTGTATGTCTAATATATATATACTTCACTTTTTTATTTTCATTCTTTATATGCAGCTGCTCCTAACTATCTCTTTACACTGCACTTTTCTTACTATGGCGGTGCCCTGGGGCAGCTTGGCTGGGATGGTTTTGGGGGTCCTGCGCTCTAGATTTGAACCCTAGTATGTTAGGGACCTACCCGAAAGAGGTTACCTGGATATGGTGGGTAGGCCCATAACCTTGGCCATGATTATGCTAAAAACCTTCATTGATTGCAAAATTTTATTGCATTTATATATATTATTAATAAAATGGAGTTGTGCACCTGAGATTTGTCTGATAATGGGAGACTGTCCAGAAAGTGGCAGATAAGAACAGTCCCGTATGCAGGTTAGTGAGCTGAAATAAATACAGGCAGTGGTGATGAGTCCAGCTGGGACTGAAATGGAGGCAAGGTGCAGGGTGTCAGCAGGCTCAGGCACTCAGGCAGGGGAAAAGGTAGTGGAGGATGCAGGATAGTCCAGCGTGTTATTAGGAGTTGACAAGCAGGCTGGCAGGTAGCGTTTAAACAGGTAACAAGAGGTGAGCACAGAGAACTCCCTCTCAGCTAGGCTGAGATACACGTTGCACTGGCAATGAAGGAAGGCTGTGGACCTTCCTAAATACCCCGTGCCGCGCTATGACTGGCTGGAGGAAAACATGACTCACCAGGATTGGGCAGTTGAATCACATGGTCAGAAGGCAAGATGGCAGCGTCCATGCCAAACGGAATGGAAACACCGCCAGGCCTTATCAGCCTTGAATGACAATGTGCCCGCACAGAACCACGCGCAGCCAAAGCCCCTCGCCAAACACCAGCACCACTGCCAGACTCCCCCTGCCATAGTGACCTCACAGGTAATACCCGCCGACCACCATGCCGAGAAACCCTGGCCATGACACCCTCCAGGTCCTCGAAGGATGTTACAGATGCAAATATACCTAAAATCCAATTATTCCCTTGCTGGAGGGGCTTCCAGGCCGGCTATGGCCGTGTGCTGGGGGGGCCAGAGCCATGGAGCGCTGGGTAGGTAACTGGATCTCTGCACATTTGTGGTGTCGTTGGATATATTTAGGGTGACTACCTGGATATCCCTAATTTCTTAGCACACCAGTGTTTTCCTCAGGTTTGCAGTGGTTGATCAACATTTCCAGTTTCAGGCAGTGTCCCTTGGTCTGGCCTCCGTGCCTCAGGGTTTACCAGGGTCATGACAGTTATGGCAGCCGACCTGCAGATGCAGGGGGTCCGCTTGTTACCATATCCGGACGACCTCCTGTTGTTACCAGGGTCTCCAGAGATACTTCAGTGCCATCTGCAACTGACAATATCTGTGTTGCTAAGTTACGGCTGGCTGATAAACTGGAAAGAGTCCTCTCTGGTTCCTCAAAGAGGATGCTCCATATCCCAACATCAGAGGATCTTTGTGATTGAGGAAAAGATCTCTGCCTTACAGGCAAAAGTCCGTAGTTGCCTGCAGAGTCGCCGAGTGTCTATTCGCTCGGCAATGTGGTTACTGGGTTCCAGGGTGTCAATGTTTGACATGGTGGAAAGTACCTAGTTCACTCTAAACCTCTGGAAATAAATTGATCCTCTCCAGATGGGATGGGTTGCCCCATAGGATAAAGTCAATAGTGCTTTCCCCGGAGGTATGTCTCTCTCTGGCCTGGTGGCTGTGGAAAGCTCACCTAAATAAGGGGCACCCCTTTTGGGATTGCGGACAGGGTCCTTCTGATGACGGACGCCAGTATCCGAGGCTGGGAAGCAGTGACTGGTCCACACTTGTTTTAGGGCAGGTGGACACCAGCAGAATCTGCGCTTCAAATAAACATCTGAGAATTTTGAGCAGTATTCAAGGTTCTCCAACAGGCAGGACAGGTCCTGCACGGAAATCCCGTGCAGGTACAGTCTGACAACGCCACCACGATGGCTTAGGTAAACCACCTAGGAGGATTCCGAAGTCAGGTGACACTAAGGACCTCATTCAGAGTCGGTCGTGCGGCCGCTCGGTTGTACGCCACCGATGTTCGCTAAACTACGCATGCGTAAAATTCGCAATGCGCATGCGCAAACTATTACGATCAGAAATTGCTCTCTCCTTGAACACAGCCAGGTCGTTAGTTTGAGTGACAGGATGAGGCATTTGTGGGTGGTAACAGGGGGAGGTGCTTGTGAACGGGGGAGTGGAGATCCGAACGCAGGCGTGCCTGACTATGCAAACGGCATTTTATGGGAGTGCATAATTAACTTAGTAGTGTCATGGCACATGTGACATGGGAGGTTTTTACACTGACTTGATCGTAGTGCTTAAGAGATGGTATGGTCAACCTTAAGCTCTACGAACAGCTCCGATGGTTCCCGATGGTCTCGATTAATCCTTATATGCCCAGAGATGATGTGTAATGCGAACGAGAAGGGGGCGTATTTTTAGTCTTACGGCCGCATCCTCCCCTCGCTCGTCCAGCTAACAATCCCATCTTAACGACGCAACTTGCGAGCGCTTCATTTGCATATCCGGCCCCTTTTACCTTATGACCGAGCGGTCGCAATGACCGACTCTGAATGAGGTCCTGACAGTGGTGTCCCGAATTCTGGCTTGGGTGGAATGCTATATCCCTGCCATCATCGGCAGTGTTCATCTCAGGAATCCCCAGCTGGAAAGCAGGCTTTCTCAGCCATCAAGACGTGCATTCAGGAGAATGTCCTCTTCACCGCGAGGTGTTCAATCTACTGGTGAACAAGTGGAGCCTTTCAGAGATGAGACTCTTCTGGTAGACGTATGTCGGTCCGGTGGACCTTCCAGTTTGTGTACCTTTTCCTTACATTCTCCCTTCTTCCTCCAGTAATAGCAAGAAGGAGGCACGGTCCTGCTGATAGCTCCAGCGTGGGCCAGACGGCACTATTACTCAGATCTTCGGAGCCTCTCAGTTGACACTCCGAAGCTGTTGCCTCTACACCCAGACCTGTTGTCTCATGGTTCTGGCCAATACCGAGACCTGGGTTGTCTGTCTTTGACGGCGTGGCGGCTGAGACTGCCCTCTTAAGGTCTAGGGGTTTTTCCAGCTCTATAGCTAACAGGAGCTCTGTCCATGCTAAGAGCTCGGAAGCCTTTTTCTGCAGGAATTTACCATCAGGTATGGCATACTTTCTTTCAGTGGTGTCGCCCTAGAGGTTTTGCTCCTCGGGTATTCCGGATATCCAGAGTGTTGGCTTTCCTACAGGTGGGCTTAGATCACAGTCTTCGCCTAGCATCCCTGAAGATGCAGGTTTCTGCCCTGTCAGTATGGTTTCATTGTAGTATTGCTACTCTTCCTGATGTCCGCACCTTTATGCAGGGTGTACTTTGTATTCAGCATCCCTTTGTTCCACCTGTGGCTCTTTGGGATTTGGCTGTGGTCTTTAGGGCTCTCCGAGGACCGCCATTTGATCTACTGGGCTCAGTGGATTTGAAATGGCTTACGGCTAGGACTGTATTCCTTCTGGCCATTGATTTGGCCAGAAGGGTGTCAGAATGGGGGGCTCTGTCATGTAGACCTCCCTTTTCTCATCTTTCCTAGGGACAGGGCAGTGCTTCGCACTTGCCCTGGTTTTTTACCTACGGTGGTATCTAGTTTCCATATCAATGAGGATATTATAGCACCGGCCTTTACTTCCCCAGACCTGTTTGGTGAGGCCTCCTTGGATGTGGTACGGGCTCTAAGAATTTAGTTTGACCGTACCAGTCCATTTTGGGAAATCGGACTCTCGGTTTTGTCCTTTATGGTTTCCATAAAAAGGGTTGGCCTGCCACTACGCTAACTTTGGCAGGATGGATTTGCATGGCATTTTCTGAGGCTTACACTCCTGAGGGCCTTCCTGTTCCATCCTCTATTAAAGCTCTTCCACTAGGTCTGTGGGTCCTTCATGGGCAGCTCGACGTGGCGCCTCAGCGGTTCAGCTGTGAATAGCAGCCACATGGTCATCTGTCCATATATTTGTAAGGTATTATGCTTTTGATACCTTCGCCTCTCAGGATGCTTCCTTCGGGTGGCGGATTCTCCTTACAGTACAGGAGCGTCCCCACCCTTAAAGGATACTGCTTTGGGACATCCTCAAGGTATCCTGTGGATACCCTATGGACTCTGTAGTAGAAAATAAGAGATATGGTAAGAACTTACCCTTGTTATCTCTATTTCTACGAAGTCCATAGGGTTCCACAGGACTCCCGCCTGTCGCACCTGTACTGCAGATGGGCTTTGATCTGGTCACCATTTTTTCCTTCTCCTTCTGGTGAGAATGTGATTCTTGTGTGTTCCAGACTTTCTTCTCTCTCTTTGTTCTCCTCTTCCGGCCTATGGCTTGTTACGAAACTGAGTTGCCTTTGCCCCGGGGGCGGGGTATAGGAGAGGGACCCTGGTGCATCTTGGGAGTCTGAAAATTTAACTCTGCGGTGTCCGTGCCTGACGTCATCACCTATACCCCAAGGTATCCTGTGGAACCCTATGGACTTCATAGAAATAGAGATAACAAGGGTAAGTTCTTACCATATCTCTTATTTTTTTAATATGAGATACATGGATGAGCTGGACGAGAACCTGTCTGGAGAAAGGATATTTTCATTTATAAGGGAACAACTAAAGAGGATTTTATGATTTGATGTCAATGTGCATGATTCAGTACGGATTGTAATCGCAGCTGCGAATTCGCACGGAACGCAGCAGCGAAAATATGCTAATGTTTGCCAAAGCACCACTGGCATAAATACGCCCACTGCTGCTTTCTCACATCCGTCCAATGTCACTCTTCTGTGTAAACATCGGTACAGTCGACGCACATTGGCCAGTCACGCACGATTCACAGCAGGTCTCACCAGCCGCAGACACGGCCAGTCTCCACGCACGCAGAGGTGCCCTCACTCTGCGTATGCAATCCCAGTGTCTAATTTATGCACGCCCAGGAAACAGACAGGCACGCCTGTGTTTCTCTGACCACTCCCCCGTCACCAACCCCAAACACTGACAGCCTGTCACTCACTCTGCGATGGATTACTCTATGCGTCTGTAATCGCAATTCGATCGCTGCGCATGCATAGTGCGGCTTATACGCATGCGCAATGGTAAACAATCGTTCCTTGTGCGTTCGTAGTTGCACTTGCGATCGGTTACTGAATCTAGCCCCATATGTCTGACAAGACGCCATCATATAAAGATAATCCCATTATTAACAGCCCACAAGATTACAACAGAGGGAATAATAACAATGTATATAAAAAATTATAAAAGATAATAATAAAATGGGTAAAAGGAAAGTCTATAGATAGTGAGTGTTTGAGAAGGAACCTCTTACCTTGCTGTCTGTCGCTTGGCACCCAAGGCTCCATTTAAGGGGTCAATCCAATTAGGTGCGATTTGGCTTGTGCGAGCAGTTCTCACGGCAAACTCACACTGCGAAGTACAGTTACATCCACTTCTAAACTCACATTTGTTTTAATTTTTTTATTTTTAGAGGGAAGTCTAGTTTTTTATTATGCACCCCCCTGAGGGTGTGAGATGGTAAGGAAAATCTTTATTTTAAAGTAAAAACATTGGGACACAGTGCAGGGTATACAATCGGGAAGCCAGCTGCCAGAATCCCGACAGCTTGCTTCCCGATTGCTTTATCCCGGCGTGGGATAAATGACCGGTGTCTATTTCTAGACGCCTGTCATTTTCCCGACGCCGGGAGACCGGCGCCCGGCATCCCAATCGAAGTGATGCCGGGTGCCATGAGCGGACAGCTGCGGGGGGGGGAGAGTTAGGTTTAGGGCACCCGGGGGGGACTTATGGTTAGGCACCCCCCTGGGAGGGTTAGGGTTAGGTACCCCCGGGGAGGACTTAGGTTTAGGCAGCGGGGAAGGGGGGGTTAGGGTTAGGCACTTAGAGGGGGGGTTAGGGTTAGGCACTAGGGGGGGAGGTTAGGGTTAGGCACCCTAAAGGAGGGCTAGGGGGTTAGGTTAGTTTATACTTACCTTTTAGACGATCGGGATTTCCAGCGCTGTCGGGCTTCCGCTGCCAGGCTCTGCTGTTTTGTCGGGCTGCAGCTGCCGGGAATCAAACTCCCGGCCATGCGGCAGCCGGGATTTCATACCGATTCCCAGTGCAGCACCCCTTGGACAGTCCCCCCAATGACTAATTAGGCATTTAGGGGCTGATTCAGCAGACTGCGACCTCGGTCGCAGTGCTGGGATCGCAATTGCAGCAGGGGGTGTCATACACCTCTTGCTGAATTTGCATATTTACAATGATGGATATATTTATATTTACAATCCTGTTCCAACCTGAATCAGCCCTTTAGATGTATTCAGTTAGCTTAATTGACACAATAATTGCATGTCATTTTTGGGTGTTTTTTTTTTTTTTTTTTTTTTTTTTAATGGCCTCAAATTATCCCAAATCAACTCTTTTGTTGGTTTAAGCACCCCAAATGTGATTTTAGTATTGTTTTAAATAAAAAATATAAATTTTTTTATTTTAAAGTGGCCTCAAATTAACACAAAATCACATTTTTTTTTCTACTGTTTTTGCATTTTTTTGTTTAATTCGTTTTGAGATTAAGCGAAAACAGTTTTGTTTTTGTTTTTTTTATTTTTTTAATAATTTTCTTTCAAAAACTGCAAATCTGCCATTTGACACCATTTAAAAACCTTTAGTACTTTCCTTATGCCCACTAACAGCCTTCTGCATGATTCTCCTAACGAAGTTGTCACATTTTTGGTTGTCCGGGATGATTTCCCTACTTTTTCATGCTCTTCTTCCAAGTCGCATGCTATAGAAAATTTGCACACCCTCCCCGCGAGTTGGCATTTCTAATTGGATTGAGCGTTTCTCGGGAGTGGGCATTCGTGCCAAGTGTGCGAGTTTCATGAAACAAACTTGCACCTAATTGGATTGACCCCTAAGAATAAGACGTCACATAAACCCGTTTAACACATCTGTTTATGAATGTACTGCTTATGCCTTCTATAGATGGCGTTAGCAGTATGGTCCCAATTGCCGGTAATGGGCACCACAGCTGTAGTCTTTCAGGCTTTCCTGAGTCCCTGCTGGGTTGAATCACAATGCGTTTGTGCAGACGGCCGTCGTGCATGCGATTTATACAGCAGCCCGTCGCCGGCAGCTGTAGGCTGCCAGCAACAGAGCAGAGGAGGACATCGCTGGACACCACCGGAGAGGTAAGTAATGTTAGATACCGGCAGCATATTCATTAGTGTCACTAAATATGTTGCCAGTAATAAGTATCAGATATAAAAACCAGTGCAAATACATACACTAAAATATATAAATATACAGCACTCTCCACTTGCAGATGCACAGTCAGCAGACCACGCACGCACTGTAGCGCAGCCAGGTCCCGAACACCGGAAGTAAGGTGATCGCATTGGCTTGTGTTGTGTGTTTTTTTTATACATTCGGGAGGTTCTTAATTCCTTATGGCCGCTATCATTGATGATAAGAAATTATAATTATCGGGACAAAGTCAAGATGATTAATAAACAGTGGCGTTACAAGGGGGTGCGGGCCGCATCCGGGTGTCACCCGTCGAGGGGTGACACCAAGTGCTGACTCCTCTGTGACAGGAGCTGGGTGCTGCACACAGAGGGGTCCCCAGGAGCAGTCTGCACCTCTGGGACCCCCGGAGTGACAAAACGGGCATCGGGCCACGAGGCCCCACTCCCTACTCACGAGGCCCCACCCTTACTCGCAAGACCCGCCCCCTTTTTTGCCCACTAGAAGTCTCCCCGCACCAGGTGCCTTCACAGGTAGGGACGCCACTGTTAATAAATATGTCCCAAAGACAGAAATACAATCCTAGATGATCCACAAGGGACAGAAGTGATCATATATGGCTTTTTCCCCAGCATCAAAAAACTCGCTCATTGACGTGAACACATTGCGTGCGACTCTGAATCAGGTGTATGATCTATAAGGAGGAATAATCTATAAGACTCTCAATTTTTAGAAGTGGAGATGTTGCTCATAGCAACCAATCAGATTCTACTTAACATTTATCTAGCACCTTCTAGAAGATAATAGCTAGAATCTAAAATCACGCACTTTAGTAAATATATCCCTCCCCCACTGTTCACGGACAACAGAATACTTAGTACACAGTATTTTTGCTATACTTTTTGTATTTCAATCGATGGTTTATAATTACATTAAAAAAAAGAGAATGAATAATATTTTAATATACTGTATATAACAACGGTTAACTTATTATACAAATAGAATATGTAGATCTTTGGTACACTCTGATAAGTGATTTACTTTTGTGCATCTTCTATGTATATTAACATGTTGTTTTTAGGTAAATATAAAATATAAGGAAGTGGAGTTGACTAATGAATGTAGATTTATGACATTATGTTCCTGTGAGGCCTTATAACCCTCCCCCTCTTCACCTATATACTGTATATCAGATATGTGTTTAGCTAAACTTGCAGATTGTGCATCCTGTTAACTTTTGTTACCAGGTCATTTCTCTGAAATGACGTCTGAAAAAAAGAAAAACAGTTACTTTGTAGTCAGAAAACAGGTGCAAATCGTGGTTTCAGTAAAACTATAGCGAGCATATTTTCAACTAAAAAATACTTAAAAAAAATATATATATGTTGCAGATATCTGCATATAAAATGCATTATAATCCATCTGGTTGCAAGTGTGCAAATGAGTTGGAAATGGGGGTCTATGCAATGTTAGGTTATGTACAAAAAGACTGCGCAGGTGTCAACCGGTGTGGTTTATTACAGTCTCAGATATTCATGCCGTATGGATATTAGAAACAAAAAAAATAATTGTAATAGGATAGTAGAGGATGTATACAATATGCATATATTCAAATAAAACAGATAAATATTTCGACAGAAATACAATATATAAAAGCATAACAAACAAAACAAAAAATACAGTGTATAAAGAAATGTATGGTAATAAAAGGAGATGGCTACCAACATGAATGAGCAAATTGCAGACCTTGCAGTAGCTCACTTGATCGGCCTTGATTGTCTGACTCATCAATGCGCGACTTTAGAGAGCGAGTATAGGACCGTTGATGGACACCGCATCCCTTAATTTAGGGCAGGGTGGCTGCAGAGGCCCCTCTATGGTCTTCCAGGATGTCAATACTATCCGTGAGTTGTCATATCAGACTGGATATTGGCCACCTACTGGAGAATAGTAGGTTGAAGCTTGCTCTTCAGAACCTGAAAGTCCTGCTTTCACTAGTCTCCTGGCATAAAGAAGGCGAGAGGATAGGAGAAGGATTGTCTTCTTGAGACATTCTATCTGATGAAGAAGAAGGCGCAAGAGAGGCAGGAGATGTGGCATAACTTGTCCAGCTGGATCCAGTTATCTTTAGAAATTGACAAGATGAGAGCCGCCATCTCCCCTTCCCACCGCACCTGATTTGGGTGTGTGTTTTTTATTTTTCCCCATGATGTGATGACAAAATAGAACTGATGTATACCCAAAGAGCAATCAACAGACGTCTCCTGAGGTCTAGTCGGACTAGTAAGGGGAATGGGTCATCACAGGGGACCGTCCCCCGTAAGGAAACTAGGTGGACAATCGAGTCTTGGTTGCATCAGAACAAAATAGTTGGAAAGTCCATGATCCTATAGCAGATGGATTAAATGAATTAGTGCGAATAGCTCTCTACATTGTCACGCTCTGGTTATTTTGTAGATCCGGCTCGGGACCCTTGGGTCTGGCCGACGTTCATGAGAAACTAGGTGGCTTGATCCTTCTCTGTCTCATGAGTATGAACAGGAGGATGGAACACTATTGCTAGTGTAAGAACCAAGGACTTGTGATATGCAAGGATGTTACACAGAAACCAAGGCATTTACCAAGGCCACTGGGCACTCCCTCACCTAGTGACTTAAGGAGGCCAACCAGACCAGGGATATGCTCCAATGACAAGAGTTACCCCAGAACTCAGAATAGAATAGTACTGGTAGATAGGAACTCAAAACTTAGGACAGGAATCGGAGTCTTATGTATACAAGATACAACTTAGGAAAGCTGTAATCCTGGTACAGCTCTAATGCAAGACCTGGAACCAGTGCGGAACTCAGTAACTGAGTTAGGAAAAGTAATACAGTTACTGAACACCGCAATACACAGACTGTACACCTCACACTGAAACCCAGCCCTGAAACCAGCCCAGGACAACAGCACATAGTACAGGGAAACCAATACCACTTAGCAGAATAGTATACTATATAACTGGATAACCGTTGAGTACAGAGTAAAACAGCATAAAGAACTAACATGCAATGTCCCAGCAGTATGATGGAATAATACCGCAGATGAGCACACAGACTCAGAAGAAGCAGGTAATAGGTCACAGGTAAATGGAAATAGTATACTTGCAGGCTGGGGTGCGATGGTTAAGCTGACTTGTATGCAGTATGGGGACTGCAATACAGGCAGGTAACTGAGCACAGCGGTGAATGGGTCTCAGTATGGACGCTGTAATGCTGGCAGGTGTTGGAGACACAGCGGCAGGTGGATAGTGGCTCTGTGTGCAGCGTGACCGCTGTTGCGCCAACAGGTGCCAGAACACAATGGCAGAAGGCACTCACCAGGACAGCGTAAATGCTGCGGTGCTGGCAGGTGTTGGAGACATAAAACAGATGGATAGCTGGAAACAAGGAAGTAGCAATGAAGTCACAGTGGACACAAATACAGGATACAAAGTAAACCAGGAGCCTTGAACAATCCAGGGTAGGAGCAAATTGTTCAGGCAATGGGTTGCACACAAGAACTGGCTTAAGTAGGGAGTGGTCTCTAGCCATTGGACTAGCAGACCAGGTGAGTGAACAGGTGTAGCAATTAATCACAGGGAGACGTCCCTGTGATGTTTTGAAACAGCCATCAATGAAAGTCTGCACCTGTCAACAATGCAAAAAGTATCACTGAAAATTCTTTGAGAAAAGCAATGAACTGCGGTGAATATGGAGTTTCAGTCAGTTGAACATAATGGCAATTAGCTGAAGTCTCCACTAGATGGCGTTAGTATCACTCTGGAGCCAGTAAAGGGATATTCACAATTAGCGATGAGATGATTATAACAGACTCCTGTATGAGAGTCTGTTATAAGGGTGAGAACAGGCAAGGATAAAGGTAGATATTGACTGATGGAGGAACACAGGGGGAGAGTAAAATCCAGCGGATGCAAAATCAGTTGTTGGAGAGGGGAGCAAAGCAGGGAGGAAAAGTCCAGCCTGTGTTAATTACAGCAGTGTAACCCTGCAGGAGGATCTATACACACAGTGCAGGTATTAGAAGGCATCCACCTATCAGGGATCGCAACACTTCCTCCAGGCTCAGTGAGAGGCACAGGTGGCAGATGGCATCCAGCGCTAGGAGGGGGGAATCACATGAGAGCAGCATCGGGGAAGAGCAGGTCTTACTGTGGAAGGATCCGGCTGTGTAGCAGCAGATGCACAGTGAGCAGCCTGGGAGCACTGGTATGGGTCCCTAGTGTGCGGTCAGTGGTCCGCAAAGCTCACTTGGCAGAGGGGAGGGTCTAGTGGGGAGGCTGACAATGCAGGGATCCCATTCCGCAGCATGCAGGTGTCTGGCTCACCAGGCCTCTGAAGACAGCGGCCGCTCCCGACGGAATGGGATTGAAATGCCAGCGTCTGTGTAGCCGCTGGTTCAAATCCAGACAGCACTAGCCTGACAGCGGAGGTAAGTAACCCTCCCCTCTCCCCCCCGTTAGTGCCTAAACCTAACCCCCCCTCCCCTCACCCTAAACCTAACCCTCCTGGGGGGGTGCCTAACCCTTACCTAACCCAGATCGCCTGACCGTTCGGCCCGCTGTTGCTATCGACAGTTACAGCCTAGCACTGCCCTATCCACACAGCAAGGACAGCGCTGTCCCTGCTGTGGCGGCTCCAGGCTGCACGTGGGGATCTCGTGATACTTGCGAGATCTCGAGGATGCTCAGTGGAGCCGTCCGAGACTGAGACACAGTACATCAGCACTAGGCTGATGCACTGTGGTCTCTAGCGGGGAGCACCGGAGGGGGGAGTTAACTCTCCCCCTCTCCGGCCGATGAGATGTTCTTATGGTAGTGCTTCCTGCTTTGCCTCGGTAAAGAGGCGAAGCAGGAAGCGTTATAGTGGCACGTTAAGTGCCACTATAATTCATCTACCCCCATGTTCTCTGTGAACTCGCCACCCAATATGAGTCTATCTTCAAGGAGGCAAATATAGAGGTGTGCGAAGTTTAGAGCGAACCTGGTCCCCATGGCGGTATCGCAAATTTGTAGGTAAAAGTGACTATTCAAAAATAATTAACGATGAGATAATATGAAAGAAATACATGATATTATAAACCAATTAATACCTGGTTGGGTTTCAAGGTGGTATTTGGGACTGTGCGGAATCTAGTGTATTCGAGAGGGGAAATGCATTCAAACATGTTCTGGAATAATTGTCGGTGCATGTTTCCTTAGGTCTTGCTCCTTGTTGGGGGTAATTTCCCTGGGGTGGGTACTCTCTAGACTGATTCCTTGAATGGTGTTTCTCTCTCCATGGACTGGAGTGACTATCTAGGGACCTAAGTGTTAGGGTCATCTCTGGGGTGTTTTGGGGTGTTTCTATGTGTCCGTTGAATGTTAGAGGCATAATCGTGCTCATCATGGGTAAGATCTATATGAGACTATTTTATTATTATTTTTGTATGAACGTACATTGTCATTTTCATAATCTGTTTGGTCTCTAAGTAATTTTTAATTTTTTATGTTAATGTCTTGCTCATAGCTAAGAACACTTTTATTGACTTAGGGCCTGATTCAGAGCTGAACGCTCTGACCAGAGCGCTCGCTCTGAATCAGGGCCTTCCAACTTTTTTTTGGAACGTCCACATGGACGCTCGCATAGCTGTGGGTTACCACCCACAGCTATAGCGAGCGTCCATGATGATGGTCGCGATGGTCTTGACCATCGCGACCATCGGGCTTGCGACGGAGACCCTGCGGTAGGGTCTCGTTGCCGCAAGCTCTGGAGTGATTTTGGCTCTATCAGAGCCAAAATCACTCCCACTGACATCACTAGTGATGTCAGTGGGGCCGACTTGAGACGGTAGGCGTTCCCATGGGAATGCATCGACAGCACGCCCCCTTTGGTGCGAGACCCGGAGCGTTGGTGAGCCCGTCGCTCGCCGGGTCTCGCGCATGCGCACGACGGAGCTCCCTCCGTTGTGTGCATGCGCAGTGGGGAACATCGACCCGCTTGCGAGCGTCCTGCCGCTTGCGAGCGGGTCTGAATGACCCCCTTATTCCTCTCTTTCTTTAAATCCAGGGAAATCTGTATATTGTTCAACAGTCTTTAGTGATCCCTCAAACTCACCTTCCAAATCAGATATCACTTTTTGTCTATATTTAACCAAAATTTGCATAATCTTATAAGTACATTTATCTAGGGTGTTGTTCCATTGTTGTAAAAGGGTTGGACCATCCATAAAGGACTTATTAAGCCTCTTGGAATGTATTATTGTTTAAAGTAAGTAACTGAGCGAAATCTGGTCCCGCCAATGCTTACTTTCATTTTTAAATAAATGTTCTAATTTGTTACACTGTTTAAACATCTCTTGTTCCATAGAAAGTAGTGTGGTCGGGGGATTTGTGATCTCTGTATTATTGAGTTTATTGTTAACTAGCTGAAGCACTCAACATTGCCCAGGTTTAAATATTCAAGTTATTAAGTTTTATTGGGGTAGATGTACGAAGCCTAGAAGCAGTATCAGCGCACGTTATGTGCGCTGATACCGCTTCTCCCCGATGTTTGATTGAGGGTCTGGGCAGTAAATGACAGGGGCGCTATGCGCCCCTGTCATTATCGGCGCTGCTGTCTACAAGATAGCAGCGACGAGTGGTAGGGCCATGTATGAACGGTCATAACGCATGACCGTTCGCCCGGCTGTAGCTGTCGTTATCGATAGCTACAGCCTGGCGCTAGCCTATCCCCACAGCAGGGACAGCGCTGTCCCTGCTGCGGCGGCTGCCGGCTCCAGGGCTGCACGCGGGGATCTCGCGAAACTTGCGAGATCCCGCACATGCTCAGTGGAGCCGGCCGGGACAGAGACACAGCGCATCAGCACTAGGCTGATGTGCTGCTGTCTCTAACGGGTAGCGCCGAAGGGGGGAGTTAACGCTCCCCCTCTCCGGCCGATGAGATGTTCTTACATCTCATCGGTAGTGCTTCCTGCTTCGCCTCGGTAAAGAGGCAAAGCGGGAAGCGTTATAGCGGCACGGTAAGTGCATCATTATGTGATGTTGTCCAAATCCATCCAGTGGAAGGTCCAGAACAGGCTCCCTGGATCAAAGCTCTGCCCGGGACACTCCGCCGTGAGGTCCGACTGGGATCCCAACCACTCCATTAGGCATCCCAGTCCAATTGCCACCTCTCTGTGAAGTTTTCATCCAAATCTATCCAGTGGAAAACCCAGAAGAGGCTCCCCGGGTCATAGTTCTGATGAGCATACACCAACAAGAGGTCCAACTGGGGCCTCAACCCAATAGTATGTCTTCTGGGATCCAATGTTACCACTCTGTGAAGTTTTCGCCCAAATCCACCCGGTGGAAGGCTCAGAACAGGCTCTCCGGGTCAAAAAGTTTTGCCCAGCGTACACCAGCAGGAGGTCCGACCGAGGCCGGGACCCTAACCCCCCCCCCCTAAAACCTGGCCAGGATCCAACTGGACCAACTCTCATTGGCTTCATCCCAATCGGTGCAGGGGTGTCTGAATGCACAACTGGACAGTCAGACAACAGACCAATGATTTCTAGCTCTGTCGCATTGTCGCTATGTGGTGTAATAGCTTACCTTTTTATAGTAAATAACTATGTAATATTTGGCTGCTTTATTGTGGAAGATATTCGCCAGCAAACATACATACTGTACAATAACAAGCAGTAACCCGGAACTCGATATAATATCAATATAGCTGGTCTTGAATCCACCTAACATACAAATCGCATTAATGGTGGCACTCAGGGTTTTTGAAAAAAAGACGACACAGCCATCACCTTTCTGGTTGACGTTTCAATGCATTTGCATTTTCATCAGGACATACATAGATGAAAAACAACTGACCTTATATAAGGTGAGTGGGAGAATATATATTCAAATAAAACAGATCAATATTTCGACAGAAGTACAATATATAAAACCACAATAAACAAACAAAAATACAGTATATAAAGAAGTGTATGGTAATAAAATGTGCTGTGTTGTGGTTCAATTAGGCAGGGCCGGCTCTAGGGGTGTTCGACCAGTGCGGTCGCTCGGGAGCGCCACCCGTAGAGGGCGCACCCCTCCCCAACATCCCGATTTCAGCGGGACAGTACTGTCCCGATGTTCCACCCGCGGGCCGAAGTGGCCCGCGGGTGGTCAAATCGGGAGGTTGGGGACCCCCATCGCCGCAGAGTGTCCCCGGAGTGTGAATGGAAGCCGCGCGCATGCGCACATTAACCATTCACTGATGGGAGAGGGCTGGTGGAAGCCCAGCCAGTGACGGAGTGCTGGGCTTTACCCCCAGCCTGACGTTATTTGGAGGTGTGCCATGCGGGCACGCCTCAAAATAATGTCATACAGGGGGTGTGGCGTCTGGTAAATAGGCCACGCCCCCAAATTCGGTCACACGCGGCTTCTGAATGGCCGGCACTGGGTGCTCCGAACCCTGGAGCCGGCCCTGCAATTAGATGGATACCAACATGAATGAGCAAACTGCAGACCATTATGAGTAAAAATCTGTATGTCATGTTATTTCCCATAGTTAGAAACATATGCATTTAGTCAATGGGCTCAATTCAACGCAAATTGAATAGCGCCGGGAGGGAGCAGAGTGTTAGGTGCCATTATGGGGAGTTAGGAGTAAGGGAAGGAGAAGCACATCAGTGAAAAGGGCCCTGCTCGTGAGAACTTACATCCTACATGCATGGTTGAATGCAGAAGGGACAGTGCCTGATGAAGGAAAGATTAAGAAGGTGGGCTAAATAGGAACAGGGAGACAGAGAGAAGTAGCAAAGGGGGCAGGAAGGGATAGGGTCAAGGGGGGAGGTGGAAGTGGGGGAGGCCCAGATGAGGGCCATGACTTCCTCTCCTGATACAGGGGAGAAAGATGTCAGAGTTGGTAAGATGGATGGGATGAAATGGAAAGGAGTGGGTGCAGTGCTGGGGGTCTGGTGGGACAGATGTCTTGACATATGGATTAAATTTTAGATGTAACATATGGTGGGAAGAGGAGGGAGTTAAAAGTGGATGAAAAGGGAGGAAAAGAGGTCTTTGAAATATGACTGAGTAGAGAAGGAAAGGGCAGCACTGTAGGATGAGAGCATGCATTTGGAATGCCAAGATTGAGATGTGGATCTGTGAGGGTGAGTAGTGATTGCCGGAGCAACAGAGTCCAGAGCAGAAGATAGGGAGGCATTGTATAGGGAAGTGGCTTATCCAGGGCAGGAGAGAGCAAACAGGAGAGAAGAGAGTCACGCATGGAGTACAATGATTATAACTGTGCTGATAGCGTCAATGTTATGATTAGTGATGGTGGCCTTTGGAGGCAGAGGTGGAGAAGAAGATAAGTTAAAAGAGAGAAGGTGATGGTCAGAGAGGGGGGAATGGGGAATTGGAGTAATCAGTAATATCACAACGTTGAGTGAAGATGGGATCAAGTGAGTGGCCACTCACATGGGAGGGTGAGGAGATCCATTGGGAGAGACCAAATGAAGATGTGACGGTAAGGAGTGTAGAGGTAGAGGATTCTGTGGGGACATCGATTGGGATTTTGAAGTCACCTAAAATAATAGACGGAAGATCTGAGGAGAGAAAGTGAGGGAGCCAGGAAGCAAAGTTGTCAATTTAGAAGGAGGGCAAAGGGGATGGTAACTGACAGCTACTCAAAGGTATGAGTAACTGGGGGAGAAGCTGAGGCCCCCAGAGGATAGAGCAGCAGGAGAAGTGGTGTCAGAGGAGGAAATCCAGGTTTCAGTAATGGCTAGGAGATTCAGGGAATTGGAGATGTGAAGGTCATGAGTTGGGGCCAGTTTATTACAGAGAGATTTGGAATTCCAGAGGGCACAGGAGAGAGGGACTGAGGTAGTGGGAGAGATGTGAATGAGATTATTAGGGTTGCTGTAACACTGAGGTGATATTAATTTGGAAGGCAAGGTTTGTATAAATTCATAAGAACATTTATCTAGGGTGTTGTTCCATTGTTGTAAACAAGTTGGACCAACCATAAAAATAGAAATCTCTTGAATTCTTCAGCCTTTTGGAATGTTTTCTTTTTGTTCCAGTAGTGACTGAGGATAACTGTTACTGCCAATGCTTAGTTTCGTTTTTCAGTAAATGCTCTAGTTTGTTAAACTGTTTAAACATCTCCTGTTCCATAGAAAGTAGTTTGGTCGGGGGATTTATTAAATAAATAAATGTGAAAATAAAAATTGGGTGTAAAGAGACAAAACCTGTGAAAATTAGCCTGTTCTGACCTTATGCACGAAAAAAAGATACAAGAGAGAGATCAGAACCTGGCTCTTATTCCGAGGCTCCGATAGGTCAGACACTGCAGCTGTCTTAAAAAGGGAGCTGTCCTAGGCTTCCGCAAAGGATATGTACAAAAAGACTATGCTGGTGTCAACCGGTGTAGTCTCAGATATTCATGCTGCATGGATATTAGGGATAAAAAACATTTTAATTGCCTAGTACAGTGGTTCTCAAACTCGGTCCTTTGTTACTCTGAGGGCGATCAGATACTGCTGACACCAGACCGCTCGTTGTTAGCGGGTAAAGAAAGCTCTGGTGGATCTCTCGCTTCCTGCTGCACCCACGGACTCCAGGATTAGTGTGGACCAATACATACACTTCTACTGGAGCGGGGACACGGCCAAGCTCACTGAATGTGCACGGATCCTAGGCACAGTGTCAGAACGAGCGGCCACCCTCACGGACTTCCAGCATGGTCCTTGGACACACTGACTGCTCAGTAAGAGTAGCCGTACATATAGATATAAGGTAGATATATAAATGATAAGGTACAGTGTTGCAACATCCCTGGATTATTTCAATTATAATGAATATTTTGATGTAAAGAGGTAGCACTACTACATGGAAAAAAATCTGCACCTTAGAAAAGTGACTATTCTTTGCCATCATAGGCACTCATTCAGAGCCGTACGCTCTGAGCAGAGCGCACGCTCTGAATGAGGGCCGCCCTCCATGAAAATGGAGCGGCCTCCTGGACGCTCGTATAGCTGTGGGTGACCACCCACAGGCTATACGAGCATGCAGTTTGATGGCCGCGATGGTCTTGACCATCGCGACCATCGAAACTGCGAGCCGGAGCCTGCGGTTGAGGTTTTCAACTGCAAGCTCCGGAGTGATTTTGGCTCTATCAGAGCCAAAGTCACTCCCACTGACATCACTAGTGATGTCAGTGGGCCGGCTTCTGATGGGAGGCGTTCCCGTGGGAACGCCCCCGTCAGGGAGGCACGCCCCCGGCACGCCCACCAAAGGGGGCGTGCTGTCAATCAACATTGACAGCACGCCCCCTTTGATCGGACACAACGAGCGAAGGACTTTCCTTCGCTCGTCGCGTCTGGCGCATGCGCACGACGGAGCTCCCTCCGTCGTGCGCATGCTCAGTGCATAACATCGCCCCACTTGCGAGCGGACAGCCGCTCGCGAGTGGGTCTGAATCAGGCCCATAGTCCTAAGTGGTGCAGTGTAACATAAGCTTCATGGAGCCATTTTCACCACAGTGTGTATAAAAACAGCGGGCTTTGAAGATCCATTTCCATGGAGGCATCTTATGAAATTACTGGTGTTTTAACATTTATACTTAGCTGATTTTATCAGATTGCACATTCAAACTGCCTCTATTGAAGAGGAAATTGGGACTGCTTTATACTATATTTTTTACAGCCAGACGCGGCTGTGAGATTATATATATATATATATAAAAAACAAGAAGCACCTGGCTCTGTTAAAGCATACAGCTACGGGACTCAGGATTGCTACTTAACAAGAGAAACAATGTTTCATTCTTCATATGTTTGAATCAATGTGTTTTTTTTAATATATATATATATATATATTTCCATTGCTGTAAGCTTTGCGCTTTTAGGGTACAGGCTTAAGCGCGGTTATTTCTCGGTTTCTTCTAGAGTCGCATTTGATGTATGACCTAATGTTGTAATTCTCTTTCATAATGTATGAGTTTTATATTTATAATATTTGCTCTAATTCTGGATGAAAAATGCAAGTTAGACATTTGTTGGACCCGCATTTAAAACATCCCAGGATGGGGCCTGACCAGTCCCTTGTGGTCATGTTGTGTGTTTTGTCCCCCTCTGTGAAGAACGTGGGTGCTAGAAGATAAGCTTCTCTTTCCTAAGCTGGACTCCCCCATCCCTAAGTCTTCCCTAAGTTTTGGGTCTGTATATAAACTTGTTTATATTTCTTTGTATGATGTTTTTGATACTTTTGGCCGCTGTGTTTTACCTAGTTACAAATTGAAAGGATCTGTGGAAATCCGTTTGTGTGTCCATGTTTAGATTCTTATTCTCGTTGTATTTGAGGAGCTTAGGGCCCGATTCGGACCCGTTCGCACGCAGCCGTCAGCTGCCAAGGTATGCAAATTCCACGATCGCACGGCAAGGCATTACTACGCCCACTATGTGTTGGCGTGCTATTGCAGTGTGTATTTAGACGCCCACCAGCCTGTCTTAAGACGCCCACTTTCCCTTAGAGATACACGTCATCTCCAGGAAGTGTATGCAACAATCGGTAACATCGGACCCATACGCAGCACTTGTGGCAGACCATAACCTACCGCAAGCACTGTTAGTGCTTCAGTGTGTAATTCAGCCATGTGACGTGTATTATGATGCTGCGTCTTAATTATGCACGTCTCTGAAATGGGGTTGACGCTCAGACACGCCTGCGTTCGCACCACCACACCCCCGTTTCCATCGACCAACCTGTCACCACCCACAAACAGCTCGTCCTGTCACTCAATCCAGCGAGGCGTCTTATACACATGCGCAGATTGCAAACATCGGCAGGCTACGTGCGAACGCAGCCTAGCAAACGGGTCAGAATCAGGCCCTTATTTCTATCCATTGAGGAAACCTTAATATAGGAGTCATTGAGGACAGTCTTAGGATCATCTTTCTCCTCAAATGCCTTAATTAATAGTTTTCAATGTTCCTCAAAGTCCTGTTTTCTTCTATAATTTCTGTGTAGCCTACATAACTGGCCTGCCAGAAAAAATTTTAAGCCATGGTTTGTGATTACTATTTTATGTAAGTTAACTTCTTTCTGATAGGTGCATGTGGTGATTTCCTTGTCATTAACCGAAAGGTGATATCCAAAAACTGTATAGTCTCATGACTATTGGTACTTGTGAAGGTAATATGGAAAGGATTACAGTTAAGGTATTGAACAAATTGGTTAGCTGATTTGACTTCTTTCCAAATAAAAAACAGGTCATCTATGTACCTACCATAAAGGACTATGGCCCTCATTCAGAGCCGCTCGTTAACAGCAGTACGCTCGTTGTGTTCTGATGTTGAGAAACCACGCATGCGTCGGTGTAACACTGCGCATGTGCGTACGGCATATTGCGAGCTTTTTTTGTCTCATTCGTCAAATTGCGAACAGGAAGTGACATGTCAAATGTGATTGACAGAACTGGCCATTTTTGGGTGGTGACGGGGGTGGAGATGGAAAAACGCAGGCGTGGCGAGGCGTTTTTGGGGTGTACATACATTATCTGATGCGAACGTCAAATGTGTTCGTACCAAGTCATACGTCACTGGATGATCCTCTTTCCATTCAAACTGCTCGCACAGCTTGGAGTCTGGATTACTCGACCACATTGGCGATGGCCTTGTCCTCCGTCCCGGGCCTCCACGATGTTTCATCGATTAATCACGGCTTGTCAGAAAAACAATCAATTTAGAATTGAAACCCAGCTTGTAATGTGTTTTGAAACTAGTTTTTTTCTTTAGCACAAAACCGTACGCAGGTGGAAATCATAGCTGCTAATTTCTGGATTACACAATCAATTAGCGTACATTTGTAGGTATGTTTTTTTTGGTTTGAATTTTGTTTTTGTGCTATTGTAACAATAATGTCATCATGTTTGTGTGTATTTTACCATTTTGCTTTGATCAGGAGAATTTGCATCCTTATGTAATTTTTAAAGTGTTCCTTAAAGAGCCCTTTTTTAAAAAACATTTTTTTTTTCTTTTGGAGGTCGTTTTTGCCTTGTGGGCCAGGATTAACTCTAAACCATTTATAAAATAATGTCAGAATACAATGTCGAACATTTATAAAAAATCTATTTGAAACCAAAAACATTCCGGCCCATTTTTGGCCCAAACTTTTTGGGCAGTGTTATTCCCCAAAAAATTTTAATTTGGCAAAACATAAAAGGTATGGAAACTTAAAACAAAAAATTAAAAACAATTCAGAAGAAAGGAGAGGGAAGTTTTGGCCGGAAAGGAATATGGGGCAAGCACAGGAGGAGTGTGGTAAAAGTAGCCAGTGCTGTCAACGTTTTTTCCCCCGTTTGGCTGGGGGCAGGTGGGCGCCAGACCTGGTCCGGGATGTCATCGGGCTGGCCTGTCCAGAGGCAGATGTTGTGGCCTCTGGACTAGGCACAGGGCTAGGCACATTTGGAGGATTGGCTGATGTTGTGCCAGAGGTGGAGGATCCTGATGTTCCGGCAGGAAGGGAGGTCGGCTCCACCATGTGCTGGCGAACAAGCTGCTCCAGGGCATTGGCGATGCAGATGTTGGCCCTGGTATTTTCCGCCAGGGCCTGACCAATGGTCACGTTGGCCGCAGCATTTTGCTCGAGGGCCTCAGCCACCCGTAGCAGACTGGCGTCCATCCTCTGCAGAATCTCCGTATGGAAATCCGATTTAAAATTGAGTTCTGTGAGGAGTGCCACTGCCTGCGAGGGGGATTGCCCTGGACTGGCTTCTGCAGGGTCCTCAGCCAGATGTACTGGTTCCTCCCCTGCAGAGCCAGCAGAAATTCTGCGGCCAAGGCTCCCCTTTGGAGCAGACTCATCCGCCTGTGTCTCTGTGAGAAAAAAGTGTCACATTAGAATCTACATATTGGCACAATAACATTTCAGAGTTGGTTACATCACAATATTTACCTGGGACAACATGAGGAGCCGCAAAGTCTGGCATGTCCGTATCCATGTTGGACACGCCAAACACCTCCACAGCCTGCACACACCCCTGTGCCAGCCCTTCCAAATCATTCAACTCCAATGACACAGGGGTGGGACCCCCACCTGTCCCCCTTGCATGCCTAGCCCTGTCCACCATTTTTTGTTTCAGGCGATATTTGAAGTCTTGCCATCTGTGGGTGAAAAAGTAACCATTATTCCTGTTTTTTTTTTTTTTTTTGGTTTTAGGGGGGTCAAGTTTTTACTTACCGCCGTTTGACATCCCGGGCTAGATGGACATAATCACCCACCCTATTGACAGCACTGGCTATCTCCTCCCACATTCTCCACTTCTGGCTTGCACCCATATTCCTGTCTGCCTGTGGCAGGATGTCCACACACTTCTGAACCAAAACCTCCATCTCCTTTCTTGTGAATTGTGGCTGCCTTTTCTTTTTCCCTGCTTTGCCAGGAATACTGGGCCCAGCAGCCTCTTCCATGTCATCCTCCTCACCTATTTGTTTAAACGTTGAGAAATTTAAGCTTGCAAACTTTCACTATATTATGTTTCAAAATAATCCTTGCTTGTAAATGCCTGAAAAACTTACCGGCCGACTCTTGGCCATTGTTTCCCTGGTCTGTAGCCATTTCTTACCTCCAAACAAGAAATACACCAGAACGTTTTTTTTGGGTCGTGACGTATTTATACATGCGTCCTTATTTTTCGTCCGCATCATTGATTGTGCATTCCTATGATCCCTCCTTAATTTGTGCGGGAAAATAAACACTATTTATGGCTTTGGGCGTCTCGAGTCGAGGTGGCGGGTGTTGGTTGTTGGAGGTTACGTTGGCCGGAGTGGATTGTTGGCTGGAATTGTATTTGGCGGTGTTTGGCGTTTTTTTCGGTGTTTTTCTTTCCGTTCGCTTTTTTTGGTGTGGTTGTTGTATTTGTCGTGTCATTTTTTGGTAAGTTTTTGGCCGTCTTCCTTTTGTTCACTTTGTGTATCCTTCTTTTTGATAAATTTTGGTCGTTAATTTTTTAACAATTCTCCTTTGGTAGGTTTCTTTTGGCTCTGCCCCAACGACCTTTTTATCCGGTGACTTATATATCCTCTATTGGTAAGTTTTTTTTTTCACTTGTTTATTAAATGTTCATGTTTTGTTTTACGCAACTTTGTTTGACCTTACAGTTTTAACCTTTGGTTTTGTGATTCCTAAATCTATGAACTAATTAGCGCATTTTTATCTGGTTATTTTCTGTATTGTAATTGCGAACTAATTAGCGCATTTTTATCTGGTTATTTTCTGCATTGTAATTGCGAACTAATTAGCGCATTTTTATCTGGTTATTTTCTGTATTGTAATTGCGAACTAATTAGCGCATTTTTATCTGGTTATTTTCTGTATTGTAATTGCGAACTAATTAGCGCATTTTTATCTGGTTATTTTCTATATTGTAATTGCGAACTAATTAGCGCATTTTTATCTGGTTATTTTCTGTAGTTAAATTGGTTGTGATTTACCCTTAGAAATTTAATAAGAATTTGGGGCCCAAATTGTGGTAGTCTGCGCACTGTCGTTTTGCTTTTTGGCGAAATGTGTGTTTATCCCTTTTTATGTTTTGGATTGTACCCAATTTAGATTCATAAATGGCCACCCTAAATTTTTCCATTGTTTGTTTGTTTTTAATTTTAGGCTTGGAAAATCATGACAATACCCCGGCATGTAAGCATCATTGGATTGTATCGTAAAGATAAGTGATTTTTCAAATTTTTTTGGGAAAAAAAACCAGACATTCAATTCTTGCCATTTCAGGTTGATCTTGGTCGGATTGTTGTGGCCATGCTCCCGGAAGCCGACCAACCTCAATCTCGTCCCAGGCATAGGCATCGTAGGCGTGCAAGGCCCCAGATATATCAAACACGTGTCACCCTTTTTGGAATGCCCGATGATGAGGTGTTAAGACGCTACCGTCTTCCGCCCCAAATCATCATAGACACTCTCTCATTAATAGAGAGTGATCTTGAGCGGCAAATTCACAGTCCTACAGCAATACCACCACTTACGCAATTTATGGCGGTGTTACATTTCTGTGCCTCAGGATCGTTTCAAACAACGGTGGGAATAGTTGCGGGAATCTCCCAATCCTCCTTCTCCAGGATCCTGAGGGCAGTGATGGAGGCCCTTTTCAAGCACCTCCATCATTTTATTCAAATGCCTTTGGATATGGGTGCCCTTAGTGTGGCCAAGGCCAATTTTTACCAAATAGCTGGCTTCCCACACATCATAGGGGTTGTGGATGGTACTCACATACCACTTCAGGCTCCAGCACGGCTGTAGGCCATTTTTCGCAACCGCAAACACTATCACTCCCTGAATGTAATGGTGGTATGTGATGCCTCCCTCCAGATCCTGTCCCTGAATGCAAAATTACCCGGAAGTGCACATGACTCATTCGTCATCCGGCAATCAGGGATATGGCAAAAATGAAACAACCTACAAGCTGGTGATGCGTGGCTTCTGGGTAAGTGGAGACCTTTAGTACATAACAATGTTAAGCTTGATACACAGTGATCCTGATGTTGTCACTTCTTTTTCACAGGAGACAGTGGCTACCCTTGCACGCCCTGGCTGCTCACTCCTTATTTGGCTCCCACACCAGGGCCACAAAGTAATTTTAATTCCGCACTTACAGCCACCAGGCAAGTAGTGGAGCGCTGTATCGGCCTTTTAAAAGGCCGATTCAGATGCCTCCACCGCTCTGGTGGCGAGCTCATGTATTTGCCGGATATGGTTTCGAAAAATTGTGGTCCTGTGTGGGATATTTCACAACATCGCCACAAGGAGTGGTGTCCCAATGCAGCCAGAGGATGCCTTGCCTGAGGATGGCCCCCCCGAGGTTGGTCGGAGGTCATACGCGATGATGTGGTGGCCAGATATTTTAGGTAATTATTGGCACAAAAGAAGTTCTTTGACACAATGTGGTAAGGATTTTGGGAGACCATCTAATTAATTTGTTTATTATTTCCCATCTTCTGTTTGATTTCATAATCTTTGGGACTGAAACGATGACTACTTCCTGCTACACAAAACAAACCTTCATGGGGACACATTCGATATATATTCTGGACCCAATATTGCAACGCTACATTTGTGGAATCATGTTGGCATGCTCATTTGTCAACCAGTTCTTGATTTTTCTGTACTTTTTTCATATGGTGTTTGATGGGTTGTACATTTTGTTATCACTGTGTGTATTGTTTGTGAGCCAACACTTTGGTTTTTTTGTTATGTGTTGAATACATTTTTTGAGAGTGTAATTTTGCTAATTTTCTTGAACATTGCAAGCAAGTGTAACCAGGTTCACCCACGTTAAAATTGCTTAAGGGTTAATCCTGTAATGTCGCAATTTGCTCTAAATTTAAATATGCTTTCTGGGTCAAAACCAACACCAAAAGGTATTGTGTACAATCAGTATGCTTTGGAATCTCGGGCTAAGCAGGTTGCCCCCAAAATTGGAACATGTAAAAAGTACTCATTTAAAAAATGTCACACAAACAAAAACCCTAAGCCAATTGTTACTGTTAGCTGTTTCATGTGCCTGTTTTCTAAAAATCTACAACACACAATCTTAGTGACATTAGTTGCAAATACTTGCTGCAAGAGTCTACTTATGTAAGTGTAAACAAACTAAGATTTGGAGACAAGGAATGAGACTGAACTCTAACTTTAACTTTTTTATTAGTAAAAATAATTAGGGTTTAAAATAAAAAATTATGGACGCAGGATCCCAGCCATACGGTCAAGGACCACCAGCAGGCTGATCACGTGGGCCCGCATCACTTGGACGCACCCGGCTAGGTCCGCCAAACACCTCTGGTCCTCTGTGGGTTAGAAAAGTGTGGGGCTTAATACATAATTTAAGAAACACCCAGAAAAAACAAGCAAAACAGAGCGATACAAAAATGACAATAGTGTGACCAGAAGCACATTTAACCAAAAAAAACAAAGGACACAAAAATGGACACCCAAAAAAAACAACAAAAAAAAAGTTTTGCCATGTGGGATATGTGTATGGGGAAATCAGCAGTAAAAGGTAAAGACAAACAGAGATATACCCAAACTTTTGAAAAACCAAATAAAGGAAAAGGCACAGACACAGGATTAGATTAAAACATTTTAAACTACAAAAAAGGATAAAAGGGAAACATACCGTTCAAAATGACGGCTGGCCCAGAACCAACTCCCTCGTCCTCCTCGGAGGTGGCCACATTCCCCAACGAGGTGGGAGGGGTGATGACGGATTCTGCCGAGGGGGTAGTCACGAGAGGGGTGGTTGGAGGGGAGGGGGAATTGGGATGGAGGGGAAGTAGCACAAAGGGATGTGCGAC
The DNA here is from genome assembly GCA_031769625.1 of Taudactylus pleione. Taxonomy (NCBI): domain Eukaryota; kingdom Metazoa; phylum Chordata; class Amphibia; order Anura; family Myobatrachidae; genus Taudactylus; species Taudactylus pleione. Next base: position 2,163,053 of record JAUIMM010000536.1, read on the forward strand.
AGGGTCTGGGCAGGCTGGGGAGGAGGGGGAATTTAGGGTATTTTGGGGTGAGGATGTTTGGCTGGGGGTTGGGGAGAGGGGCCGAGAGCGCCGTCTTTGACGGTGATGACGCCGTAGTCTTCGCTCTGCCCCTAAATGATGGGAAAAAAATTGAGGTTAGTTTAGAACATCACCTTGTTAAACGCTAATTGTTGAACCCAAAAACATGAAAACATGCACATGCAGATATGACTACAAAGAAAAAACAGCCCATACATGAAAACATGCACATGCAGATATGAGTACAAATAATAAATAGGCCATACATGAAAACATGCACATGCAGATATGAGTACAAATAATAAATAGGCCATACATGAAAACATGCACATGCAGATATGAGTACAAATAATAAATAGGCCATACATGAAAACATGCACATGCAGATATGAGTACAAATAATAAATAGACCATACATGAAAACATGCACATGCAGATATGAGTACAAATAATAAATAGGCCATACATGAAAACATGCACATGAAGATAAAAGTACAAATAATAAATAGGCCATACATGAAAACATGCACATGCAGATGAGTACAAATAATAAATAGGCCATACATGAAAACATGCACATGCAGATATGAGTACAAATAATAAATAGGCCATACATGAAAACATGCACATGCAGTTAGGGCCACAAAGATAAACATGAAAACCAAAGTCAAATAAACTTACTTTCCGCTATCTGCATGCGAAAGCATGCCAGCAAGCGGGGCGTCCGCCGTTGCAGGTCGGACCACCTGCGCTCCAGCTGGCCGATCTGGCGGCGTGAGCCGAAGGATCGCAGGCTGCCACGTACCTCCGCATATGCGGAACGCTTTTCCCGATTGGTGATGGGGGGAGGCTGGCTGGTGATCCGCCTGTCCATGACCTCGGTTAACACCATCAGCTCGCGCCTGGTGAATGCCGAGGCTCTCATGATGGCAATGGTGTATTTTTAATAAAACAATTTTAATAAAGACCAGAAAATAATTTTGATTGGCTAATGTATTTGGGTAATTAACAGGACCAATTCTATTGGTTAGTGTATGAGTCATGTGTTCGACAGGGCCACAAATCTATTGAGAGTTATGATAGGCTTGATGCAGTGACATGCGTAAGCTAATTTAAATAAAGAAATGAACCCAGTAAAATATGCGTGGGTAAAAACACAGAAAACAAATGGATAATTGGCTCAAACATGTATTTTGGCAAATAAAAGCGAATGTTTAAGCCGTACGTATTCTGCGGGTAAACACAAACACGGACAAGAGTAAAGTTTATTGCATGTCAAAAAAACAACAACAAAAAAAAATTGACGAGCAATTAAGCTAATTGATATATTGATTGGCATGATACGATTGAGGGAGGTAGGCAGAATAAACGAGCAGGTAATCGGAATCTGACAGGCCCACTTCCGGTTTGTACTTGTGCGTGCGTTCACTGCAAGCCACAATGGGGATGTACGCTCGTTATTTGGCACGCTCGTTAGCTAGGGGAGGGGTCGGTAGACTTTGGGGAGGAAGTTTAGCTGCGTTTGAAATTACGAGCGAGCGCTTAAATTAACATATTTCGGTACGTACGCCGAACGTACGAACGGCCACTTGCGTCCGGCTCTGAATGAGGGCCTATGTTCTCTGCGAACTCGCCACCCAATATGAGCCTACAGATGTATACACATACACCTAGCCTCCTGGCGCGTTAAACAGCACTTCAAGTTGCGTCATGCTGTGACGTGGGATGTAGTCAGCATCCTGCCATGCGAGATGGCAACGGTCAAAATACCGTCGCCGAAACCCCAACAGTGTCAGGATCCCGGCACCAGAATCTCGACAGCTGGCATCCCGAAGGTAAGTATCAGGCATTAGGGGGGAGGGTTAAGTTAGGTTTAGGCACTAGGGGGGAGGTTAGGTTTATGCACCGGGGGGGAGGCTACGTTTAGGCACTAGGAGGGTGGTTAGTGTTAGGCACCGGGGAGTTAGTCTTACCTTGTTTTCTCATGGGTGTCTTGATTCTGACGGGATGCCGCTGTCAGTATTCTGACCAGCGGCATCTCGACCGCCGGGTCTCATACCCAACCCCTGTGGCGTGACTTGGTAATGCAGAGCATCTTTTTGTGCGACTTTTTACCTTCCAGTGAGTCTTATTCGAATAGGATGCACAGGTAGCTTGTGCTGATTAAAATGATATGCGATATGCCTATATTCTGTGTGCAACTGCATCTGCATGCAAAACGCTACGTGACAGCCACTGACACTGTAACGTAGAGGTGTAGATGGTCTTAAAGGCTGGAATCTGTTTCGTGTTTGAAAAGGGCTATGTTGGGACTGCGTGGAATCTGGTGTATTGAAGTGGGGAAATGCATTCAAACGAGTTCTGGAAGAATTGTTTGTGCGACTTTCCTTAGGTCTTGCGCCTTGTCGGGCATAAATTCCCTGGGGTGGGTATCCTCTAGATCGATTCCTTGAATAGTGTTTCGCTCTCCATGGACTAGAGTGACTATCTAGGGACCGAAGTGTCCTAGGATCATCTATAGGGTGTTTTGGGGTGTTTCTATGCATCCCTTGAGTGTAAAGGTGCCCACACACATAGCGATTTTTCATCCAATTTGGCCGATTTCGATGAATCGTGACGACGAATCGGGTAATAAAAGTACAAATCGTGAGTTTATACTCACGATGCCGATGCGCGTCCCCGCTTGTCGTTCCTCGCATCCTCTGATCTGCCGTGCTGTAGGGCAGATTAGCCAACCTGGAACACGATGGAAGCCGATCGTGAGGGTTTTTTTCAGCGCACAACGTGGAATTTGATTGACAGCTTCCTGTGCACGCCCCATCGCCATCTTGTGCAGCATCGTGTATGGAGGATGATAGACGCACTTTGGAAGCCTGCACAGAAGTCTTGTTTTGTTGGAAGTTTGGTGAGTATTTGTACAGTTTAAATGCAACCACACTGACCACCAATATGTGCTCCCGAACTGCCCACCTATGTGTGCCCCCAGGTAATAAATGCATGACCCAGCCACCGCCCGCCGGAATGAGCTGGCGGTGGCTACAAGGGTCTCGTCGCAAGTCCGATGGTCGCGATGGTCTTGACCATCATCCTGGCCGCTCGCACTAGCTGTGGGTGGTCACCCACAGCTTTGCGAGTGGCCAGGAGGCCGCTCTAAAAAAACAATAGGCGGGCACTGATTCAGAGCGAGCGCTCTGAAAGAGCGTCCGGCTCTGAATCAGGCCCTTTGTCCCCAACAGACCCCCCTTCTGTGTCTCCGTACCCAGCAGACCCCCTTCTGGATCTCTGTCCCCAACCGACCCCCCTTCTGTGTCTGACCCCAGCAGACCGTCTCTTTGGACCCAGCAGCCCACTTTTCTGTGTCTTCATCCTCAGCAGCCCCCCTTGTGTCCCACGTAGCCCTCCTTCTGTCTCCATCCTCAGTAGCCCCCCTTGTGTCCCCTGCAGCCCTCCTGTGTATCCATCCTCAGCTGTCCCCTTTGTGTCCCCCGCAACCCTCCTTCTGTGTCTCAATCCTCAACTGCCCCCCTTGTGTCCCCCGCAACCCTCCTTTTGTGTCTCAATCCTCAGCTGCCCCCTTGTGTCCCCAGTAGCCCTCCTTCTGTGTCTGTCCTCAGCTGCCCCCCTTGTGTCCCCAGTAGCCCTCCTTCTGTGTCTGTCCTCAGCTGCCCCCCTTGTGTCCCCAGTAGCCCTCCTTCTGTGTCTGTCCTCAGCTGCCCCCCTTGTGTCCCCAGTAGCCCTCCTTCTGTGTCTATCCTCAGCTGCCCCCCTTGTGTCCCCAGTAGCCCTCCTTCTGTGTCTGTCCTCAGCTGCCCCCCTTGTGTCCCCAGTAGCCCTCCTTCTGTGTCTATCCTCAGCTGCCCGTGTCCCCCGCAGCCCTCCTTCTGTGTCTCAGTCCTCAGCTGCCCCTCTTGTGTCCCCCGCAACCCTCCTTCTGTGTCTCAGTCCTCAGCTGCCCCCCTTGTGTCCCCCGCAACCCTCCTGTGTCTCAGTCCTCAGCTGCCCCCCTTGTGTCCCCTATAGCCCTCCTTCTGTGTCTATCCTCAGCTGCCCCCCTTGTGTCCCCTGCAACCCTCCTTCTGTGTCTCAATCCTCAACTGCCCCCCTTGTGACCCCAGTAGCCCTCCTTCTGTGTCTGTCCTCAGCTGCCCCCCTTGTGTCCCCAGTAGCCCTCCTTCTGTCTGTCCTCAGCTGCCCCCCTTGTGTCCCCAGTAGCCCTCCTTCTGTGTCTATCCTCAGCTGCCCGTGTCCCCCGCAGCCCTCCTTCTGTGTCTCAGTCCTCAGCTGCCCCCCTTGTGTCCCCCCCCACAACCCTCCTTCTGTCTCAGTCCTCAGCTGCCCCCCTTGTGTCCCCCGCAACCCTCCTGTGTCTCAGTCCTCAGCTGCCCCCCTTGTGTCCCCTATAGCCCTCCTTCTGTGTCTATCCTCAGCTGCCCCTGTGTCCCCCGCAGCCCTCCTTTCATGTATCTGTGACAGAGTGCTGCTGAGCATGCATAAGGTGGCAGCGGAGGACAGATAATCTGTCCTCCGCTGCCCCCTTATGCATGCTCAGCAGCACTCTTCCATGTCCTCAGCCACCCCCACACTTACCTTCACACGCTTGCATTGCTACTCCGGGCTCCCGCGAAGTGGCTCCAGCGCTCCTCTCTTTCAGCGGCGCATGTGACATCATGAGTCTTAAACAAAAAAAAACAACTTTATTGGCTGTGGCGCCGGAATCAATCATAGTATCTGCACGGCCCGAGGAGGGCTGACAGCAGCAGCCTCATCCTGGTGGTGGCCGTGCAGCTACAGTAGGAGCAAAAAAAAATGAATCTTCTAAACGACAGGGGGGGCACGTGCCCCCCCCCTGAATCCGCCACTGCCAATAGGGATGCATCAGTACAAAATTCAGGAACAGGATAGAATGCAGGTAGGTAGCACACACTTGCAGGTAGAAGACACTTTGTAAAAGGCAAGCCAAATACAAAGAGCACAGTAGCAAAGTACAGGATTCAGCAGGAATACACCTAGCCTCATCTAGTAGCAGAGCAGAATGTACACAGAGTTTAAAGGGTACCTGCTTTTAGATAGCCCCTCCCATTGTTATGGCTATTTAAATTTCCCACCAATAGTCAAGAGCCTGTTTTTTTTTTTGTTAAACTCACGATTTATTATGGCCAAACTCACGATGCATACGATCCTATAGATCGTGATATCGTAAAACAGATTGGGTGTCTTTTTCCCAAAATCGTGATCACGACGGCAAGGGAGCTCCCATGAAAGTTCATGAGGAAATTGGACAAGAAACCGGATCGTGAGCACATCAGTATGTGTGTGGGCACCTTTAGAGGTATAATCATGCTCGTGGATATGATAATCTGTAGAGAATTTTTTATATTTGTTATTTTAAATAATTTCTTATCCATAGCCAAGAACCCTTTTATTAACTAGATCCTCTCTTTTTTTAAATATAGGGAGATCTGTATATTGTCCAACAGTCTTTAGGGTTGCCTCAATCTCACCTTCTAAATCTGATACCAGTTCTTGTCTGTATTTGACCAAAATGTGCATAAATTCATAAGCACACTTATCTAGGGTGTTGTTGCATTGTTGCAAAAGTTTTGGGCCATCCATAGAGGAAGGAATCTTTTGAATTCTTCAGCCTCTTGGGATGTATTTTTGTTCCAAGTCGTGACTGAGGAACATCCGGTCCCGCCAATGCTGTTTCATTTTTCAGTAAATGCTCTAGTTTGTTAAACCGTATGAGCAGACAACACGAGCACATCGGACTGGTCAGGTCACCGGGATGTTTTAAATGTGAGTCCAACAGATGTCTAACTTGTTCTTTCATCCAGAATCAGAGCAAATATTACAGCTAATACATTACGAAAGGGCAATACAATATTAGGGGCTCTGGGCCTAATTCAGACCCGCTCGCGAGCTTTGAGCGCTCGCAAGCAGGTCGATGTTAGCCCAGTGCACATGACGGAGGGGGCTCCATCGTGCGCATGTGCGAGACCCGAATAGCGACGGCCAAGCCGTCGCTATGGGTCTCGCACCAAAGGGGGCGTGCTGTCGATGGTGAGTGACAGCACGCCCCCTTTGGTGGGCGTGCCGGGGGCGTTGCTGCCTACCATCTGGGGCCGGCCCCACTGACATCACAAGTGATGTCAGTGGGAGTGCTTTTGGCTCTGATAGAGCCAAAAGCACTCCAGGGCTTGCGGCCACGAGACCCTACCGCAGGGGTCTTGTCGCAAGCCCGATGGTCGCGATGGTCTTGACCATCGCGACCATCTTTTTGGCCGCTCGCATAAGCTGTGGGTGGTCACCCTATGCAAGCGGCCAGGAGGCCGCTCCAATATTAGGAAGGACGGCCCTGATTCAGAGCGAGCGCTCTGTCAGAGCCTCCGGCTCTGAATCAGGGCCTCTATTCATTATGTTAAATATCGGGATCTGATAAATATAGGGATAACAGCTGTGACCGGATGGCCTCAGCCCGACTCCCGATCACAGATTGGGGTTGATCCTCACTAGGTCTTGGGGTATCAGGGCTTCCCACTTACCATCAGTGACCGCTTGTTACTGACTCCGCCGTGGGCGTGTAACGATGCTGCCACCACCAAGCTCCTTCCGTCGGCGCTTGAAACCAATTCTTATGTAGTCAGGCTCCTACCTCCGGCACCTGGAACCGCCTCTGCGTCGTCTATCTGCGGCCACACCTCGATTGGTGTCGGCTGCTTTCTCCTGATCCCTCGCAATGGACCAGGGTCTGCACTTTAGCTGGCAGAGGGCTTGAGCTTTGGAGACGTTTGGCTCAATCCAGAACAGCCGGAGAACGGAATAGCGTTTTGCACAATTCTGTTGGTCGCAAGAGCCAGATGCAGTTGTAGCCAGGCAAAGATATTTATTACTCGCAGTCTTGAAAAAGACTCTGCCTTCAGTTTGAAGGGGTTCAGAATACAGATATCAAACAGAGATGTACACATACAGGGCTCACATGCACTCTTTTTATATCATTCTTAAGGTGCCTACACACTTACCGACTTTCTAACGATCCGACATCGTGCACGATTTCCCGGCAGCTCTGCACACGATTTGGTGTCCAATCTTCATAAGATCTCTCCTGTATCCAGACTTTTTTCAGTGAATCGTATCCTAGATTGGCAGCTCCGTCCCACAGCATGGCAGATCTGACGATGCGATGTGCAACCAGCGGGGACGCGCATCGCATTGTGATCGTGAGTGGGGACTCACGATTTGGGCATTTTTTACATGATCTGTCGTTCCAATGCATTGGAATCGGCCAGATCATGTAAAAAAAATGGCCAAGTGTGTAGGCACCTTAACACACAATATCACAGGGGGGTAAATCCGCCATGCGTTCCTTTTAACCCATCATGCTTTCTCACAAAATATATTTAACCACATCTCACATTTCAAAAGGAGTTACCCAATTTCCTCCTTTCTAATCTACCACCTAAAAGCAGTTGCTTCCTAAACACAAACTGATTTAGCATAAAGTATAACTGTCTCCTAAAATGTAGATATAACATTTCACAGGAAATGGTAAATGACATTCATCCTTCCAAATACAAGTATCAATCAGTTTGGCATTTCCAACCATAACACATTCAGGTTTTAGAAAGTGGCTTCTTAAAAACAAACAAATTGTCTTTACCAAACTTGCTGGTTATCGTACCCAGAGACACAGAGGAGCCTTTTCAAAGGAAGTGCTGTAAACAGAGTTTTGGCCATATGACACTATTCACACCTTCACACAGAAAACTTCCAGCCAGGTCTTTCTATTCATCAGACCTCCTGCTAGGAAATGACAATTAACATCTAATTTCCTGCAGCCACAGAAGCTGGTCATGTCATATACAAAAAGTGCATTTAAACCCATATTAAATACAAATATTTGCAAACAGGTTTCCCCAATTTCAAAACTGCGCACAGCACTTTAAATTATAAAATGGAATATCACCCATAAATCTACAGTACATGGCGTCCTGCACCTACATTGTCCCTTTAAAGATGGTGCCATGCAATGAGGGTTAACTCCTTCAGTCCCGTGGCAGCCATTTTAATTACGTGTGGTCGGGCTTCGGCCACAACAGCTATATCCATATTGAGAGTTACACTGAGGACAGAGCGGGAGACACGGTATATGGATAACAGCTATACCTACAGTATAAGGACAGATACTGAGAGTTACACTAAGGACAGAGCGGGAGACACGGTATAGGGATAACAGCTATACCTACAGTATAAGGACAGATACTGAGAGTTACACTAAGGACAGAGCGGGAGACACGATATAGGGATAACAGCTATAGCTACAGTATAAGGACAGATACTGAGAGTTACACTAAGGAGAGAGCGGGAGACACGGTATAGGGATAACAGCTACAGCTACAGTATAAGGACAGATACTGAGAGTTACACTAAGGACAGAGCGGGAGACACGGTATAGGGATAACAGCTATAGCTACAGTATAAGGACAGATACTGAGAGTTACACTAAGGACACAGCGGGAGACACGGTATATGGATAACAGCTATACCTACAGTATAAGGACAGATACTGAGAGTTACACTAAGGACACAGCGGGAGACACGGTATATGGATAACAGCTATACCTACAGTATAAGGACAGATACTGAGAGTTACACTGAGGATAGAGCGGGAGATACAGTATAGGGATAACAGCTATACCTACAGTATAAGGACAGATACTGAGAGTTACACTAAGGACACGGTATAGGGATAACAGCTACAGCTACAGTATAAGGACAGATACTGAGAGTTACACTGAGGACAGAGCGGGAGATACAGTATAGGGATAACAGCTACAGCTACAGTATAAGGACAGATACTGAGAGTTACACTAAGGACAGAGCGGGAGACACGGTATAGGGATAACAGCTATACCTACAGTATAAGGACAGATACTGAGAGTTACACTAAGGACACAGCGGGAGACACGGTATAGGGATAACAGCTATACCTACAGTATAAGGACAGATACTGAGAGTTACACTAAGGACACAGCGGGAGACACGGTATAGGGATAACAGCTACAGCTACAGTATAAGGACAGATACTGAGAGTTACAGTAAGGACAGAGCGGGAGACACGATATAGGGATAACAGCTATAGCTACAGTATAAGGACAGATACTGAGAGTTACACTGAGGACAGAGCGGGAGACACGGTATAGGGATAACAGCTACAGCTACAGTATAAGGACAGATACTGAGAGTTACAGTAAGGACAGAGCGGGAGACACGGTATAGGGATAACAGCTATACCTACAGTATAAGGACAGATACTGAGAGTTACACTGAGGACAGAGCGGGAGACACGGTATAGGGATAACAGCTACAGCTACAGTATAAGGACAGATACTGAGAGTTACACTGAGGACAGAGCGGGAGACACGGTATAGGGATAACAGCTACAGTGACAGAGCAGGAGACACGGTATAGGGATAACAGCTATAGCTACAGTATAAGGACAGATACTGAGAGTTACACTAAGGACAGAGCGGGAGACACGGTATAGGGATAACAGCTATACCTACAGTATAAGGACAGATACTGAGAGTTACACTAAGGACAGAGCGGGAGACACAGTATAGGGATAACAGCTATAGCTACAGTATAAGGACAAATACTGAGAGTTACACTAAGGACAGAGCAGGAGACACGGTATAGGGATAACAGCTATACCTACAGTATAAGGACAGACACTGAGAGTTACACTAAGGACAGAGCAGGAGACACGGTATAGGGATAACAGCTATACCTACAGTATAAGGACAGATACTGAGAGTTACACTAAGGACAGAGCGGGAGACACAGTATAGGGATAACAGCTACAGTATAAGGACAGATACTGAGAGTTACAGTAAGGACAGAGCGGGAGACACGGTATAGGGATAACAGCTCTACCTACAGTATAAGGACAGATACTGAGAGTTACACTAAGGACAGAGCGGGAGACACAGTATAGGGATAACAGCTACAGTATAAGGACAGATACTGAGAGTTACACTAAGGACAGAGCGGGAGACACGGTATAGGGATAACAGCTACAGCTACAGTATAAGGACAGATACTGAGAGTTACACTAAGGACAGAGCAGGAGACACGGTATAGGGATAACAGCTACAGCTACAGTATAAGGACAGATACTGAGAGTTACACTGAGGACAGAGCGGGAGACACGATATAGGGATAACAGCTATACCTACAGTATAAGGACAGATACTGAGAGTTACACTGAGGACAGAGCGGGAGACACGATATAGGGACAACAGCTACACCTACAGTATAAGGACAGATACTGAGAATGTTTATATGTAAGCAGCTGGGTGGCACTGTGCATGTGTCCATACAAACAGGAGATAACTGCATAGTGTATATTACATGTAAGTGGCATTGCCTCCTCACCACTGACTGTTTTAAATAAGGCAGAAATAAAAGGATCTCATTCTGAGCCGCACGCAATCCCGATCTTCTCATACTTGAGCGATTATTTGCAACTGCATACCGTACATTTCAGAAAATCCCAATGGTGCATGCGTTACGCAGAGTGTACATGCAATGGCGATATTGCAATCAGGTGAAACAGTACCAGAATTTTGGTGGGGGAATGTGGTGGCCATTCCTGCGCGGTGCCTGGGAGGTGGCTAGTGACGCACGCAAAAATGGGCGTGTCTTAGGTATGTCAATGCAAGCAGCTGCGTTCCCAGACACACAGTCACAGGAGGCCATAATTAGACGGAGACACTGCACCTGCCATAGGATTGGAGCCAGTGATGGCCGTAACTAGGGTGGTGCAACATGTGCCAGGGCACAGCAGGGCAGGGGGCGCTGCTCGGGCCAGCCAATTTTCTGTTTATAATCATTGTCACTTGTAGCTTCTTCTTTTATCCCCCAGCATCTCCTGGTGGCCCCAATCTCTCTATTTGGCCACCACCCCAAGAACCTTCAGTCACATCCTCTTTTATTTAACACACATTGGAAAACAGTCATACCCAGGACTTAAACCTATCACCTCTCACATGGCAGTCAGACACCTTACACATGAAGCTATCTGCCCCTCTGTTTCTGATGGCAGCCTTGAACACAGGCACTGATAACCGACAAAGATGTTCCCAATACACCTTGAGTACCATACACGGATCTCCCCACCCATGATAATTGCGTATACACTACAGTGCTCTTTCTATACCTTCAGTCAGTGATCTACACTGCCGTCTCCAGGCTTGTACACGGCTGCTCTGATGGACAAATCCTGCTGCAGGTGCAGCTTCCCCAGCGCTCTTCTACTGTACATCTAGAGCTGGTGAGTTATACTGCACAATTATTGCGTGTCATCACTGCAGCCATTGGATTCACACTGTATTTGGCAGTGACACCTGGGTAACAGTGGAAAAAAGGGATCGGTACCCCTTCATCATCATCATACGGGACAAATCAGATTTGTCATGCCCCTTCCCCATGGGGTCACGCCCCTTTTTCGGGTGTGCGTCTTATGTAAGTAGAGGGCGCTAATACTCTTTCGGGCCAAGGGCCCCAAAAAGTCTAGTTACGGCTCAGGAGCAAATTTCAATGATTCGACCGACGGTGGCGTATAAGGAGGCACCAATCGTTATTACTGCGTGCACTGGCGCTAAAACAGAGCATATCAGCACATTTGCCCGCACGGATGTACAGAAGGGAAGGAGTTTATAGCGCCATTTATGTAAACTCGCTGATTGAGGCTGATGTGTCAGCTTCTGTGTGCAACTCAGAATCAGGACCAATAGGAGGAGACCACAACACAGCATATTATACAGCATTACAGGAGGGGGGTGCTAGTACTGTGTGCAGCCAGAGGACACAGCATATTATACATCATTACAGGGGGGGGGGGTGCTAGTACTGTGTGCAGCCAGAGGACACAGCATATTATACAGAATTACAGGAGGGGGTGCTAGTACTGTGTGCAGCCAGAGGACACAGCATATTATACAGCATTACAGGAGGGGGTGCTAGTACTGTGTGCAGCCAGAGGACACAGCATATTATACATCATTACAGGAGGGGGGTGCTAGTACTGTGTGCAGCCAGAGGACACAGCATATTATACATCATTACAGGAGGGGGGTGCTAGTACTGTGTGCAGCCAGAGGACACAGCATATTGTACAGCATTACAGGAGGGGGGTGCTTGTACTGTGTGCAGCCAGAGGACACAGCATATTATACAGCATTACAGGAGGGGGGTGCAAGTACTGTGTGCAGCCAGAGGACACAGCATATTATACAGCATTACAGGAGGGGGGTGCAAGTACTGTGTGCAGCCAGAGGACAGCAGATAATAATGGAAAGGGTCTGGGATCAGGGGGGGGACGTCATATGGCAGCTCTATCACCAGTGACAGCAGCTGACTAGAGAAACTTCTGAACGGGCGGCGCCGTGCAGCAAAGAGTCAGCAGCGGGCGGGCGTTGTAGTCACGTGCTCCTCCGCGGCAGCGAGCACAGTCACTGACGGGTGTGACTCTCCGGCCCGGCCCCAGCACATGAGCAAGGAGAACAGGTGCGTCCCACAGGAATACGAAACCATACTGGCAGCAGGACTCTGGGTCAGGAGTCCGAGTCTGCACGGCGCATGCGCAGTGCAGCTGAGAGGTCCCGGCCAGTGATATCATATGCCTGCTCCCAGTCCCAGACATTAAGTCATTGGCAACTGAGCCGCTGTGAGCCACGCCCCTTAAGAGTCAGCCAATAGAATCCCGTACGTGTTTGCCCCGCCCACCAGAGATATCACATGTGCAGCTGTCACCGGCCAAGCAGGAGACTGAGCGAGACACAGAGGCGAGAGGGACTGATACATTGTAACTATTATATTATACCCTGTTATCTTATATTCTGTTATATGGGAGACACAGAGGAGAGGGGACTGATACATTGTAACTATTATATCCTGTTATATTATGTTATGTCCTGTTATATGGGAGACACAGAGGAGAGAGGGGACTGATACATTGTAACTATTATATTATACCCTGTTATCTTATATTCTGTTATATGGGAGACACAGAGGAGAGGGGACTGATACATTGTAACTATTATATCCTGTTATATTATGTTATGTCCTGTTATATGGGAGACACAGAGGCGAGAGGGACTGATACATTGTAACTATTATATTATACCCTGTTATCTTATATTCTGTTATATGGGAGACACAGAGGAGAGGGGACTGATACATTGTAACTATTATATTATATCCTGTTATATGGGAGACACACAGGAGAGAGGGCACTGATACATTGTAACTATTATATTATATCCTGTTATATGGGAGACAGGAGAGAGGGGACTGATACATTGTAACTATTATATTATATACTATTATATGGGAGACACAGGAGAGAGGGACTGATACATTGTAACTATTATATTGTATACTATTATATGGGAGACACAGGAGAGAGGGACTGATACATTGTAACTATTATATTATATTATATCCTGTTATATGGGAGACACAGAGGAGAGAGGGACTGATACATTGTAACTATTATATTATATCCTGTTATCTTATATTATATTCTGTTATATGGGAGACACAGAGGAGAGAGGGGACTGATACATTCTAACTATTATATTATGTTATATCCTGTTATATGGGCGACACAGAGGAGAGAGGGACTGATACATTGTAACTATTATATTATGTCCTGTTATCTTATATTATATTCTGTTATATGGGAGACACAGGAGAGAGGGGACTGATACATTGTAACTATTATATTATATCCTGTTATCTTATATTATATCCTGTTATATGGGAGACACAGAGACGAGAGGGGACTGATACATTGTAACTATTATATTATATCCTGTTATATGGGAGACAGAGCCGTAACTAGACTTTTTGCCCCCACCCCCAGACACATTTTTTAAATAGGGAGATAAGATAGTGCACCTGAAAAAGGGCCATAGGGAAGAGATAGGGGAGGCCAGGAGATGCTGGGGATAAAAGAAGAGGAAGCTACAAGTGAGACTGATAATAAACAGGAAAACTGACATGCCCAAACAGCGCCCCCTGCCCTGCGGTTCCCTGTGCCATGGCACTGGTCGCACTACCCTAGTTATGGCCCTGAAGGAAGACACAGAGGCGAGAGGGGACTGATTAATTGTAACTATTGTTATATTATATCCTGTTATATGGGAGACACAGAGGCGAGAGGGGACTGATTAATTGTAACTATTGTTATATTATATCCTGTTATATGGGAGACACAGAGGCGAGAGGGGACTGATACATTGTAACTATTGTTATATTATATCCTGTTATATGGGAGACACAGAGGCGAGAGGGGACTGATACATTGTAACTATTATATTATGTCCTGTTATCTTATATTATATTCTGTTATATGGGAGACACAGAGGAGAGAGGGGACTGATTAATTGTAACTATTGTTATATTATATCCTGTTATATGGGAGACACAGAGGCGAGAGGGGACTGATTAATTGTAACTATTGTTATATTATATCCTGTTATATGGGAGACACAGAGGCGAGAGGGGACTGATACATTGTAACTATTGTTATATTATATCCTGTTATATGGGAGACACAGAGGCGAGAGGGGACTGATACATTGTTAATCTGGGTATCCACTATACAATGTTCTGTCAGATATCTATCCAATCTGGTTCGAATGAAAACATCTAGTAATGAATGGAGCAAATGACAATCGTCCATTTACTCACAAACTCTGGAAAATAGCCAAAAATATTTGTTCAGACAAATTGGTTAAAACACAAATTTAACCAATTTGAACAGTATTTTTTGTCCTTTTTTCAGTGTTTAAACTATATGATCGACTGTCATTTGCTCCCATACATTACCAGGTTTTCATTCCAACCAGCCAGATTGGACAGATATCTGACTGAAAATTGTATAGTGGATGCCCAACTTAACTATTATGTTATATTATATCCTGTTATCTTATATTAAATCCTGTTATATGGGAGACAAAGAGGAGAGAGGGGACTGATACATTGTAACTATTATATTGTATCCTATTATATGGGTGACAGAGCGAAATGATATATTGTAACTGTTAAATACTGTTATATCCCGTTATATGGGAGAGACAGAGGCAAGTGGGGACTGATACATTGTAACTGTTATATGGGAGAGAAGGAGTACTGATACATTGTAATTATTATATCCTGTTATATGGGAGAGACAGAGAGGTTTGATACATTGTAAATAGTTTATTATAACCTGTTATATTATATGGGAGATAGGACTGATGCATTGTACGCTAATGCCACCGCCTTGTTAGCTCCCGGAAATGCTCACTGACATTGTATCTCTCTGCATCTAAATTCATTCTGTGTCCCCCGGCGGTAACCATTGGGAACGCATGCACAGACTGAACACTTCTGATGCTTTTATCTGATACCACAACAGCGTTCACCTCATGGGGGGGGGGAGGAGAGAGAGAGAGACGTTGTAACTCCTATTCTATAAATGTCCTGTTATATGTGGGAGAGAGAGGTGAGCGAGTTACGTTGCAATATTAACATTTGTACTAGTATATACTGTAGCACTTTACAGCTGGCAACATACACAGCACTAACACAAGGCTGGGTGATAGCTGACAGACCGAGATAAAGGGACTAGGGGCCTAATTCAGATCCGCTCGCGAGCGCTGAGCACTCGCAAGTGGGTTGATGTTGGCCAAGTGTGCATGCGCACGACGGAGGCAGCTCCGTCGTGCGCATGCGCAAGACCCAAATAACGATGGCCAAGCCGTCGTTATGGGTCTTGCACCAAAGGGGGCATGCTGTCGATGGTGAGTGACAGCACGCCCCCTTTGGTGGGCATGTTGGGGGCGTGGCTGCCCAGACGGAGGCATTCCCACGGGAATGCCTACCGTCTGGGGCCGGCCCCACTGACTAGTGATGTCAGTGGGAGTGCTTTTGGCTCTGATAGAGCCAAAAGCACTCCAGGGCTTGCGGCCACGAGACCCTACCGCAAGGGTCTCGTCGCAAGCCCGATGGTCGCGATGGTCTTGACCATCGCGACCATCATTTTGGCCGCTCGCTATAGCTGTGGGTGGTTACCCACAGCTATGCGAGCGGCCAGGAGGCCGCTCTTATTTTCAGAGGGACGGCCCTGATTCAGAGCGAGCGCTATGTCAGAGCGTCCGGCTCTGAATCAGGGCGTAGGTTCATAAGCTTACAATCTATAGGACAACAGGAGTTTGATGCATCAAGTGCTATATACTGTTAGGTTTTAAGTGCTTGGTGGGCTGTATGATCCAGTGACGCAGGCATGCTAGTTGTCACCGGGTTATAGAAAGAGAACACATGTAAGTATTGAGTATGAACTGTGAAAGGGCGTAAATCGGGTATAATGGCATACCCGACTTTCACAGAGCTGAGTTAATGGTAGTGTAACCGATAGCGCAGGAATTTGATAAGGTGCCTGATGAGGGGAGGTTTCAGGGTACGCTTGGAGGCCGGAGGAAAGTCTTGTTGTGAGTGGGTGCAGCCTGAGAACTGTCCTATAACAGGTAATACGTGAGGGTGAGCGATGCGGGGGGGAGGGGGTCTGAGGCCAGGATGACACAGGGGCAGCGAGTGTGAGGGCTACAGAAAGAGAGGTGTCAGTTCGGTCACTGCTGGTGGGAATATGATCAGATCAGGATTTGAAAGATTGAGGTTGCGGGAGGATGTCCAGGATGAAATGGCGGAGGGACAAAGAGTAAACTGGCTAACACAGGCCGTGAGAGATCCAGAGAGGATATATATATTGTAACATCCACATAGAGGTGATGCTGGATCCAAATGGGTGTATTAGCTTTCCATGATAAGTGGTGTAGATGTATAGATGCTGGGTCAGAATGGGGCGTGTATTTGGTACCGGTATTTGTTCTGTGCGTGCGCTGTAGCATTCTCTATGAGTTATGTTTTGATATATTAAGCTGTGTTTGGGCTGTGTCCCTTCATTGGGAAGAGACATTGGATGGTCTCCATGGATGGTCCTTATGGGTGGCGCCACGGTTACGGCCTATTCATAGAGGATGCTAAAGAGCGTGCACAGAACAAATGCCAGGACAGAATGTACGCCCCTATCAGTCCCTGCATCTAAACCACTTCTCTCTAGAAACCATTGATGGCTAGAATGTGACAGTGGCGCAGTGTTCACTCTAGCTCCGGCGGCAGGCAGGGCGCCGGAGCTAGAGAGGGGGCACATTTGTGCGTGAGAGAAGGGGGCGTGGCCTTTGAAAAGGGGGCATGTCTATAAGACGCGTCCCCTTTTCGTCACTCTTGGGGGCATGCCCGGCACTTACGGACACGCCGGCAGCCTCCAAGCGCTGCAGACATGGAGAATAGATGCTGGGCGCATGCACCCGGCGTGTATTCTCCGGCGGTGACCGGGTCACCGCACATTACTTCACCCGCGGGATACTGCGACCCGCGGGTGAAGACTGCACCCGCAGGCTGTTAGGGCAGGGCGCTTTTTGCCTCCCAGAAGGAGGGCAGGGCACTGCGCCCCGCTAAAACAGCCTAGCGGGAACGCTAGTGGCGCTCTGAACAGGAGGGGCTGATCCAGGGGGAACGAGATCGGTGTGATCACTCCCCCCCCTGCCTCCCTGGCACCACTCCCGGCCAGCACACAGCAGTGAAGAGAGGCTGCTGCTGAGAGGTAAAAGGGAGGGAGGAACTGGACCCTTCCACAAGCCTGGGTAAGTAGTACCCATCCCCCCCAGCCCCTCCACACTCGGCTCCCCTGTTCGTGTCCCCCATCCAGGTGCATATGAATGGTACAGTCTGCTGATAATTGTCAGATGCGTCCATTTTAGGCCTTATACCGACTCATATACTTTCAAAGGACACTCCTGTTTTATTGCACCTGAGCGCACACTGACAATCTCTTTGGAGATATCATTGAGTGATACATTGGGATCGGAATTATGTTTGAATTATTATTGCACAAGTTGGACGTTGGCCTTTGCTGTCACAGGACATGGAGGCACGAGTCAGTCATCATAAATAGTTGAAATATACTGTTCTGATATTTATATTACTTTAGTTATAGTAATTGCCAGTGGTGGATTTAGACCTCATGGACCCCTATGCAAGAAACCGATTTGGGCCCCCTTCCTCAAACAATCCATAACAGTATATTTTCATTCCTGATTTATTCTCCTTATATTATTTGACGTTTTTTCTCCTTAAGTTCAACTGTTTTAAGACTTTAAACTTTACTGACATTACAAGCATTCATAAGGAACATGAAGGCACAGTGTAAGTACAAAATAATTTATTAAAACTACAGGTCACACACAAAGATAAGGGAAGGCATTTTCCCAAATGAGCAAGCCCTATCTAAGCAGTTGTAGAGGATTAGATGGTGAACACTTTATGAATGTTCTAGGACAGGGGTGGAGGACCCATAGCCACACAATTTGGTGCCCTGTGTACATAAAGAGCATTGGTTTCCCTATCTGTAATTGAAGCAGGGAGAGCGTGCGCCAAAAAATACAGGTGTGGTCTCGCTGGGAAGGGGTGTGACCACACAATAGTGACCCCCAATTAAATTATGCCACAGAGTAGTGCCCCTGCAACACATTACACCACACATTAGTGTTCCTTAGTCACATTCCACCACACAGTAGTGCTCCTTATACATGTTATGCTGCACAGTAGTGCCCATTCACATTATGCCACACAGACCCCATTCACTTTAAGCCACACAGTAGTGCTCCTAATGCACATTATGCCATGCAGTAGTAGTGCCCCTTATACATTATGCCACACAGTAATGCTCTTTACACATTATGCCACACTGTAATGTCTCTTACACATTATGGCACACACAGTATTGCCCATTATAACATTATGCCACACAGTAATGCCCCTTACACATTATGCCACACTCAGTAATGCCCCTTATAGCATTATACCAGACAGTAATGTCCCTCACACATTATGCCCTGCCCCCACATCTCATGCCCGCCTCTAGTCCTGCTCCCTGTGTGCCTCCAGCAGCCACTCGCTTGGATTTGATGCCGCACCAGCAGGCAGCACAGCTCTTGAGCTGAGAGAGAAGGCACCGCCGTCATTCAAATCTGGCACTTGTCACGAGCCAATCGGAGCACGAGGACTGCCAGCCAATCAGCAAAGGATTGCGGTCCACGTGCTCTTAATCCTTGATCCTTAAACATTTATAAGGTGGAATAAAGTGCAGCTCCTTCACATTTGTTCATTGCTATTTACATCGTGAACACATGACATCACTTCCCCTAAATACACATGGAAGCTGCCCACCCCCTCATTTGGACTATAAGCAGTGTGTGCTGGTAACACCAAACAACCCCCCCCTCCTGTGGCCAGATTCACTACCTAATGACGCCCCCCCCCAAAAAAAAAAATCAAACTATTCCCCCCTGCGGCCTGCACCCCTCCCTAGGGACTACTGGAGAAAGTGTGTGCTGCTGAAAACAACCAATCCCCCCGCGGCCACCCCTCCCTCCTCGGCTAGTGAAGCAGGTGAGTGCTACTGACGCCCTTCCCACGCACAGCTGCTGAAGCAGGTATCAGTGCTGGTACGGCACTCATCTCTTCTTGCTGTAGTACTCTCCCTGGATGACAGCGCAGCAGTGAGCTTCTTCTCTACTCCTCTTTCTCTCAGGGCATGTTACGTCACATGCAGCACAACACAGTGCAGGGGAGAGAGTGAGAAAGAGGCGGGGCCGGAATTATCACACGCCTACATTACACAGCCCTATCAGCGGGCCCCCTGGCACCCGCCGGGTCCTAAGCAGCCGCTTATGTTGCCTAGCTGCAAATCCGCTACTGGTAATTGCTCTTATTGCTTTCATTTTCTTTCAACACTGGTTACACACAAGCATGCAGGAGGAGAAGCGGATGGTCCGAGCTGTACCTATACAGCTGTGTCCTGATACTCCTAAGCTCAATACGCCATACGGCACAAGACGATGCTCCGAGAGGTGCATCATACTGACCTGTATTAGTCGCATCACAGACCCAGCAAAACACCACTCGGTGTACTACAGATGCTGGGCTGCAGCTTTACCCACACGGTAATTCATTTTATACATGTACAGAGCCGCACAACAGAAGTTGGCGTGAGGAAAAGCTGCGGCCACTGCATCGTAGCACCAGGGCCAAAACTAGGATTTTTGTCACCCAGGGCAAGACAGTAATTTGGCGCCCCCCATAGTAATGCTCTCTGTAGTAGTGCCCCTATAGTAATGCCTCTGTAGTAGTGCCCCTATAGTAATGCCTCTGTAGTTGCGCCTATATGGTAATGCCCCCTGTAGTAGTGCCTATATGGTAATGCCCTTATAGTAATGCCCCCTGTAGTAGTGCCCATATGGTAACGCCCCTGTAGTAGTGCCCATATGGTAATGCCCCTGTAGTAGTGCCCATATGGTAACGCCCCTGTCAGAGCTGTAGCTAGACTTTTTGGTGCCCTGTGCCAGGAAGAGCATTGGCGCCCCCCTAATTTTTCAAAGGGACATAATGCACCCAAAGAAGGGGAATGGCCTCATGGTGAAGGGCCAGGGAAGAGATAGTAGAGGCCAAGAGATGCTGGGGATGAAATAAGAGGAAGCTACAAGCAAGAATGATAATAAACAGAAATTTGACAGGCCCAAACAGTGCCCCCTGACCTGTGGTGCCCTGTGCCATGGCACCGACCGCACTACCCTAGCTACGGCCCTGGCCCCTGAAGTAATGCCTCTGTAGTAGTGCCCATATGGTATTGCCCCTGTAGTAGTGCCCATATGGTAATGCCCCCTGTAGTAGTGCCCATATGGTAACATCCATATGGTAATGCCCCTGTAGTAGTGCCTACATGGTAGTGCCCATATAGTAATGCCCCCTGTAGTAGTGCCCATATGGTAATGTCCCTGTAGTAGTGCCCATATGGTAATGTCCCTGTAGTAGTGCCCATATGGTAATGCCCCTGTAGTAGTGCCTACATGGTAGTGCCCCCTGTAGTAGTGCCCATATGGTAATGCCCCTGTAGTAGTGCCCATATGGTAACGCCCCCTGTAGTAGTGCCCATATGGTAACGCCCCCTGTAGTAGTGCCCATATGGTAACGCCCCTGTAGTAGTGCCCATATGGTAACGCCCCTGTCAGAGCTGTAGCTAGACTTTTTGGTGCCCTGTGCCAGGAAGAGCATTGGCGCCCCCCTAATTTTTCAAAGGGACATAATGCACCCAAAGAAGGGGAATGGCCTCATGGTGAAGGGCCAGGGAAGAGATAGTAGAGGCCAAGAGATGCTGGGGATGAAATAAGAGGAAGCTACAAGCAAGAATGATAATAAACAGAAATTTGACAGGCCCAAACAGTGCCCCCTGACCTGTGGTGCCCTGTGCCATGGCACCGACCGCACTACCCTATCTACGGCCCTGGCCCCTGTAGTAATGCCTCTGTAGTAGTGCCCATATGGTATTGCCCCTGTAGTAGTGCCCATATGGTAATGCCCCCTGTAGTAGTGCCCTTATGGTAACATCCATATGGTAATGCCCCTGTAGTAGTGCCTACATGGTAGTGCCCATATAGTAATGCCCCCTGTAGTAGTGCCCATATGGTAATGTCCCTGTAGTAGTGCCCATATGGTAACATCCATATGGTAATGCCCCTGTAGTAGTGCCTACATGGTAGTGCCCATATAGTAATGCCCCCTGTAGTAGTGCCCATATGGTAATGCCCCTGTAGTAGTGCCCATATGGTAATGCCACTGTAGTAGTGCCCATATGGTAATGCCCCTGTAGTAGTGCCCATATGGTAATGTCCCTGTAGTGCCGCTTACACAAAAAATAAAAACAATAGTTACCTTAAACCCCGCTCCTGCATCCACCGCTGTCCGGTCCGCCTGGCTGCTCCTCAGAACTATGGGAGAGACGTCATGACGTCTCTCCCATAGTGCCCGTGGGGAGAGTCGGAAGCTGGAGTTCAGGAGAGAACTCCAGCCTCTGGCTACTGTGGCGCTGGTAATAAAATCTCAGCGGGCGTCCAGCTTGGAGCCCCCTGCGCCGCCAGGCTGGAGGACACTGGCAGTGGGTGCAGCGGTGCACGTACACCTCCAGCTCCCCCTAGTCGCGGCCCTGGTAGCACACGGATGTACAAATGTTGCACATCAAATTGATCAGTGTAAGCCAGCAGTGTAGTTTTGCCGCTTCCAGTTCTGTTATTTATGCGACTAAGATGCATATTTTGAGCGAAAAAGATGCTCAGTGCGGCCGACTCGCCCCGGAACCTGGCGCAACGAGATGGGCTGTTTAGCGTGACTGAAGCCACTTTGTATGAGGACACATCTTTAGTCTGAGTAGAAAAAAAGGTTAACAGCAGCACAGAGTATTTCAGATGAAACCACTGCAGCGTGGCCTTGTGGAGAGTGACAGCAGTAATATAAGACTCCTAATAACTGGTGCAGTAAGATTGTGGTGTAATTTGTATTTCTGTGCTATATAAAGTTTATATAACCAGCTACTATTATGAATTTTTTTATTTCAAATTAATTTCTCAGAATAGACACTATATAAAACAGGGAGTCCATTCCATGTTACAAGTCCCCTTCCTATAACCCAGCCGAACCCATAAGGTCTGCAGTGTGCAGTTGTTTTCCTGGGGATCCTCTGGTTTTACGATATGTTGTTGTCCACTTTGGTACATTTTAGGGCCGTAGTCAATTAGAAGCAAAAAGTCCGTTGCCGTACTTTTTGCCGTCATCGCTGGTTTCAGGTGTGAAAAAGTATCGCGCTCGTCCCCGCTTATCCCCGTATTCAATTCCAAATTGACGAAAACGGGACCCGGCGAATTCGAAATCAGCTAAAAGTTCTGTCAGTTTTGGGGAAATCGGCCTGACATCCCCCAAAGGATGCACTGACATGGGGGATCACTATGGGTACCCCTGAATAGGCCTGCTAAAGGTATTTGGGGTTTTTAAATGGCCTCAATAGGTGTTTTTAGTGTCTTTCAGCAAGTGGTGAAGAAAGACGGCAGACTAGATGGGCCAAGTGGTTCTTATCTGCCATCAAATTCTATGTTTCTAATAGCATTTATTGCAACTTTTTTGGGGGAAAATAAGTATTCCCATCAAATTTGGGGTATATGAAAATGGGTGCAAGCATATTTTAAAGTTGCTAAAGTAAAGCATTAAAAAGCGCCAAAAATGTACCTTCAGCAAACACCTCCCCCATACTTCCAGACCCCCCCAAAAGGCTATTTCCCTAGTTTTTGAATTTGTACCCCCACTTTGATTTTTTTTCGAAGTGCTTTTTTGGGGTGTCCTTTGTGTAAAAAAAAAATAATAAAAAAAAAAAAATACACAATTTGCGTCAAGAGGTGTGCACCACGAAACACCAATTCCGGACTTTTTTCCGCCGGTTATTCACAGGCAAAACTTTTTCGCTCGTTGCATTGTGTTTTCGCATCGGCGAAAAGACGCTGAAATTGAATACGGGGATAAATGAAATCTGCGAAAATGACGTCATCGGCGATAAAGTATTGCGGAAACTGACTTTTCGCTCTAATTGAATATGGCCCTTAATGGCTGTCTCACCTCTCCAATAATATACCACGTTTTCCAGGTCACCTAGCAGGAGCACAGGTGTATTCATTACTCACTGAGACATTTTAAAAGATCCACAGGTGGAGTAATTATTTCACTTTTGATTCTGTGAAGAGACCTGGAAAACATGCACTGTGTGGGGTCCTAAGGACTGAGTTTGAGAACCTGTGCTCTACAGGCATTGCTGAGAGTGAGGGGCAGTTTATTTTGCTAACGGAAGTTGCCAAACCACAATAGCTGACAAAGGGAGACAATTAACATCGGTGCAAACCACATAAAAAGGAAGTGGGAAACCTGTAAAAAAAAAAATATTGAAAAACATCTATAACCAGTCATTTCAAAGGCAACGCAAATAACAAGAGCATCTTGCTAAAGCGAGAAACTGCATTAATACAATCAACTCAAACACCTGTTGTTGCCCTTCCTATTGTTCAAGTCCATAAGGAAACCACTGTTTATCTATGCAATATTCTCAATAGGTGTGATATATCTTGTCAACATTCAGCATGGTCACATGAGAATGTTGACCTGGTCGTGTCGACGCTGATTAAATGCCAACATGATTTGAATGTCGACAAAACTTCCCTGGTGGTCTAGTGGTGACGGCGGGTACGGCTGCTCCAGCGGTGCCTTCCTGGTCCAGCGGACTTTTGGCAGACCCTGCTGTGCTACCGGCGGTGGCTATGGCTAACCCTAAAGCTAGTGCCTAACCATAACCTCCCCTTCCGCAGTCTAACCTGAACGCTCCACTGACAGACTAGCAGATGCTTAATCGCTCAGAATGGAGGCAATACTCTGACGGACAAACTACACCTACCATGGGGCTGGCGCACGTTTCGATGGTTAACCGTTGGTTGCGTCTAAAGACTCTCAAATTGGGTATCTCAGTCAGTCAGTCGCATGCTTGCAGACCAGGGGACGGGCTGATACTAGCATTCGCATAAGATGGTAGATGCGACTATAGCAACAGACGCTAAGGCGTGACTCAATCCTTGGTGTGGTCAGAGTCTTGTGCAGACAATAGACACGACATTAACAAAGCAATTGTTACAGAATTGCCTAAAAAGCTGGGTGTACACTATACAATTATCTGTCAGGTCATCTGAGAGTGGTGTGATCTGGAGAGGACTGTATAATGCAGGGCCAGCTCCAGGGGTAGCCACGCCTTGTGCCGGAAAGATGTAAGCGCTTTCAAGTCGCGCGCGACCGAAAATGGGGGTGTGGCCTAATTACAATAGACTAAGCCCCAATGTGACATTATTTGGGGGGCGTGCCCGCATGGTACGCCTCCCTTGTAACGTCAGGCTGGGGGCAAGCCCAGCACTTCTTCACTAGCTGGGCTTCCACCAGCCGTCTCCCGGCACTGAATGGATGCCAAGCGCATGCGCGCAGCATCCATTCAGCTACTCAGGGGTCTGGCACCGCCGAGTGGAACAGTGGTACAGTGGTGTCCCGCTGAAATCAGGGTGTTGGGAGGGGGTGCGCCAGGGGCGTATCTATAATGGGTGCGGGGGACACGGGCCTCTGGGTCCACAGGGGCCCCGCACCACACACCATGCACCCATAATAATACTTTCCACTCCGGAGTCCCACGTCGGTGCGGGCGTCCGGCGCTTTAAAACAAGTAGAAAGTGGCTGCGGCGGCCATTTTCCCGGTGACCTGTGCATACACTATAGACCCTGGGCACACTCTAGTGCCCAGAGTCTATAACTCCGGCACTGGCAGCGCACAGCTCAGTGCGCTGCCGGGCGGAGAGGAGGGGCCCCGTGTCGGGGACTGCACACGGGCCTCTTCTTCTCTAGAAACACCCCTGGGGTGTGCCCTCTATGGGGTACACCCCTGTTCGAGCCGGCCCTGGTATAATGTGTACACACGTACAATCTCCATTCCAGGCACCCTGCAAGCCACATGCAGGCATTGCGAGGCCTCCCTCCCGGCTTGCACCTATACATGGATGAAGGTTTTTGACAATGTTTGAATTCATCCTGGTGGAGATTTTATTCCTTTCCAGCAGATTTACATCACGACTGTTTATTTTCCCCTTTCCTAGTAAAAGATGCCGGTGTACCTAGAAGACATTATGCACCTCTTGTGCCACATTTCTGACAAGCAGAAAATGAAAGCAGCAGTGAAACACTCGGCGCGGGGTGCCGTGGCCGCCGGGGCTGGAGCCTTCCTGGGGGGCTTGATGGGAGGACCTATCGGAATAGCAGCAGGTACTGCGCAACTTTTAACGCATTGAGTGGTGTATTTACTAAGCAGTGTTAGGCGACAGAGTGAAAAGTGATAAGGTGCCAGCCAATCAGCTCCCAACTGTCATTTTTCAAACACACAGCCTGTGAGATGACAGTTGGGAGCTGATTGGCTGGCACCTTATCACTTTCTTATCACTTTTCACTCTGTCTCCTAACACTGCTTAGTAAATAGACCCCTGAGATTGATAACCGGACCCGTGGGTTCGGAACACTTCCTTTACGCTTATTTGTTACATTAGGTATTGTGTGTGTATATATATGATACTAGATGCTGTACATGGTTTTATTGTAAGCAGATATCATTTTACAGGAATCCCGTGTCTGATTACTACGCTTGGTGTGTTTTAGCTAAAGATTAACTATCGACCTGATACTGATAAAACATTTACATTACCACAAGTTATCTTATGTATGTAACCCTTGGTTTGGTGAAGGGTTAGAGGAGGTCAGTTGCTTGGTTAAGTTTTGCCGACACCCATTAACTTTTTCCAAGGGTCAATTGTACGGGCAGCCAGATGATTCAGCCAATGAGAGGTTGGTCTGGGAAAAACCCTATCTGATCTGCACTATGCACGATAACACACATCCTGTATATATAATGTATATTGCATGTCATAAACTAGTGCAAACATGTGATCTGTGTACACAATTGTCCGATAGGGTTCACCATGCTGGAGTAGGGTGTTACAGTTCATAGAGGCGCTGGGGTGTATTGGATTAATGGTGCACAAAATGGAAGTTGCTCAAATCAATTTGTAAGCTGAAACTGGTGCCTGTAAGGGAGGGGATGGGTTATCTAGAAAAGGAAAGGCCCAAAAGGTTCCCTCAGCACGCCACAATACAACAGTGTAAAAGCTGCCTTTGTATTTGTAAATAAAATGTAGACGTCTTTATTGCACATATTTGAATGTATATGATAAGCCCCTCACCACTCCACCGCCCTCCTACTAAGAGTGGTCCTAACTCTCCCCTATATCATGTGTGGAGACCCTGATGACAATGCAATAATACATTGATACTTTGTTGCCTAGAAAGTCGTCCTGTGTTATTCCCTGTGTGCCGCTGCCTATACTTTCTTCTATTCTGGGCAATTTTGCCGCTGTGTCTACCTATAAAGGGAAGCGGAGTAAAGGTTTTTTTTTTTTTTTTTTTTTTTAAACAAACGCTATATCTCCCCAATTATAGTGCGGCATCACTCCAACACATTTCAGTGCCCTGGTGTTAGTCATGATGGAACTGTCACGATCCAGATGTATTGTACTGATCTTGTCCTGTGACTTACCTCTGCTACCTGATGTACAGCTTGCCTGCAGGCTAGCATGTCTGTGTTTGCTAGCTGCTGGATTCCTCTCCTGGACTGATTGCACACCTGTGAGTCTCACTGTCCAGACTACCTGTGCTCCTCAGAGAGCTGTTCCTGAGTCCTTTATAGTGGATGCTGCTCCCAGTACCCCTGCTGTCTCAGTTCAGCAAATCTCCTGTATTATTCTGGTTCAGTCCAAGTCCGGATGCAGCCAAGTTCGAGTCCTTCCCGATGCAGTTCATTTTCGGTATCAGCCAATTTCAGCCCAAGTTGCCTGAAGTAGCTAGAGTCTGCAGGCCTCGCACCTTTATTCGGATCCCAGCTATTTAGTTATCTCTTCATGCGTAGAATCTTCATCAAGCCAGCAAGTTTCCAGCATTCCGTATCATCCCCTATCCTTCTCTCTGAACCCAGCTCGAATTCACAAAACCTTTCCAAGCATTGGTGATGTATTATGCACCTTATACATATTGAATAAAAAGCAAGTTTTATATATATATATATATTAGGGGTGTGCACCGGCCACTTTTCGTGTTTTGTGTTTTGGTTTTGGATCTGGATCTTTCTTCGTGTTTTGGATCTGGATTGGTTTTGCCAAAACCACCCTTCCGTGTTTTGGGTTCTGGGTTTTGTGTTTTGGATCTGTATTTTTTTTAAAAAAAGCATAAAAACAGCTAAAATCACAGAATTTGTTGGTTTCTCTGCTCCTATGCTATTATTAACCTCAATAACCTTAATTTCCACTCATTTCCAGTCTATTCTGAACACCTCACACCTCACAATAGTGTTTTCATGTCCAAAAGGTTGCACCGAGGTAGCTGGATGACTATGCTAAGCGACACGAGTGGGCGGCACAAACACGTGACCCATCTAGGAGTGACACTGCAGTGGCAGACAGGATGGCAGTTAGAAAAACTAGGCCCCAAACTGTACATAATGCAAAGAAAAAAAAGAAGTGCAAGATGGAATTGTCCTTGGGCCCTCCCACCCACCCTTATGTTGTATAAACAGGACATGCACACTTTAACAAATCAATCATTTCAGCGCCAGGGTCTGCCACACAACTGTGGCTGAAATGATTGGTTCGTTTGGGCCCCCACAAAACAAGCTGGCAATTAATGTGTCCCTGCACAAACTGGCTCTACGGAGGCAAGATGTCATCCTCATCCTCCTCATCCACCGATTCCTCACCCTCTTCAGTGTGTACATCCTCATCCTCACAGAGTATTAATTCGTCCCTGCTGGAACCACAGGTCCCTCTGTACGTTCTGGAGGCTGGTCTCCCTGGAAGAGTTGATAATTCATTTTATGAACATCATCTTCTCCACATTTTGTGGAAGCAACCTCCTACGCCTTTCGCTGACAAGGTTCCCGGCTGCACTAAACACTCTTTCGGAGTACACACTGGAGGGGGGGCAACTCAGGTAAAATAGAGCCAGTTTGTACAGGGACCTCCAAATTGCTTCTTTTTCCTGCCAGTACAGGTACGGACTGTCTGACATGCCTACTTGGATGCTGTCACCGATGTAATCCTTTAACAGACAGACGCACGCTTGTCGCTGCTGCTTTGAGGATTCAAGTGCGGCTACAGCCCACACAATTCACAAAGACAGAAAAAAAAAAGAACAATATTTTAATTGTTTGTGTAGAACACTTTGAGGTGTCACCACCCTTTAACAGACAGACGCACGCTTGTCGCTGCTGCTTTAAGGATGCAGGTGCGGCTACAGCCCACACATTTCACAAAGACCGAAAAAAAAAAGAACAATATTTTAATTGTTTGTGTAGAACACTTTGAGGTGTCATCACCCTTTAACAGACAGACGCACGCTTGTCGCTGCTGCTTTAAGGATGCAGGTGCGGCTACAGCCCACACAATTCACATAGACAGAAAAAAAAAGAACAACATTTTAATTGTTTCTGTAGCACACTTTGAGGGTGTCACCACCCTTTAACAGACAGACGCACGCTTGTCGCTGCTGCTTTAAGGATGCAGGTGCGGCTACAGCCCACACATTTCACAAAGACCGGAAAAAAAAGAACAATATTTTAATTGTTTGTGTAGCACACTTTGAGGGTGTCACCACCCTTTAACAGACAGACGCACACTTGTCGCTGCTGCTTTAAGGATGCAGGTGTGGCTACAGCCCACACATTTCACAAAGACCAAAAAAAAAAGAACAATATTTTAATTGTTTGTGTAGAACACTTTGAGGGTGTCACCACCCTTTAACAGACAGACGCACGCTTGTCGCTGCTGCTTTGAGGATGCAGGTGGAATCTAGACGGGATTTGGAACCGAGGACACACTACCTCCATCAATTGTCTAAATCCCACTGCACTAATGTCGGATACCGGACGCACGTCTAACACCAACATAGCAGTCAAGGCCTCAGTTATACGTTTTGTTTCAGGATGACTGCTGTCGTACTTCATCCTCATCGCTAGGGACTGTTGGAGGGTCAATTGTTTAGTAAAAGTAGTGATGTTCCTACTTCCTCTCTGGGATGATGAACAACTCCCAGCAGCAGCAACAGCACTAGGAGGAAGAGGTTCTTGATCTTTCCCTATTTTATTTTTATCGGAGAAAGTTTGGTCCTCCATTTATGTTATATTGATATATATACGTGCGGCTAAAGCGCACACAAACACAGAAAATATTATTTTATTTTTGCTGGAGAGTAGTGCACTTTGTGGGTTACACCACCCTTTAAGAAATGAGCCAGCCGGCTCTTTACTTATGGGACACAGGCGCACGCTTGGCGCTGCTGCTTTGTTGATGCACGTGCGGCTACTGCGCACACAATTCACAAACACAGAAAATAATTTTTTTTTAGGTTTGGACTGGAGTGTACTTTCGGGGGTTACAGCACCCTTAACGGTCAAGCCAGCCGGCCCTTTACTTATGACACAGGCGCACGCTTGGCACTACTTTGTTGATGCACGTGCGGCTACTGCGCACACAATTCACAAACACAGAAAATAATTTTTTTTTTGGTTTGGACTGGAGTGTACTTTCGGGGGTTACAGCACCCTTAACGGTCAAGCCAGCCGGCCCTTTACTTATGACACAGGCGCACGCTTGGCACTACTTTGTTGATGCACGTGCGGCTACTGCGCACACAATTCACAAACACAGAAAATAATTTTTTTTTTGGTTTGGACTGGAGTGTACTTTCGGGGGTTACAGCACCCTTAACGGTCAAGCCAGCCGGCCCTTTACTTATGACACAGGCGCACGCTTGGCACTACTTTGTTGATGCACGTGCGGCTACTGCGCACACAATTCACAAACACAGAAAATAATTTTTTTTTTGGTTTGGACTAGAGTGTACTTTCGGGGGTTACAGCACCCTTAACGGTCAAGCCAGCCGGCCCTTTACTTATGACACAGGCGCACGCTTGGCACTACTTTGTTGATGCACGTGCGGCTACTGCGCACACAATTCACAAACACAGAAAATATATAATTTTTTTAGCACTTGGGGGGAGCACCCCTGATGGACAGAGCACCCCCTGGACAACACTACAGCACTCCTTTAGGACTGGGACACTGCACAGGACTTTGGAGTGGACACAGCCCCTATGGAGAACTGACTGCACAACACAGTCCAGCCAGCCCCTATGGACTTTGAAGTAGTGGACACAGCCCCTATTAACAACAGCAGCACAGCACAACACAGCCAGCCCCTATGGACTTTGAAGTAGTGGACAACAGCAGCACTACACTACACTACACTACACTACACAGCCCTAACTCCCACCCTCCCTCTTCACTGTCCACAGCCGAGTGAGAAAATGGCGCCGACGCGGGTACCTTATATAGGATCCAAAACCCGCGAGACTCGGAAGGCGGGATGATGACGTTTTGCCTCGATTTCAGATCCGAGTCAGGCGGGAAAAGTCGAGGCTGATTCGGATCGGACTCGGATCGGGGGGGCTCGGGGGGGTTCGGATTTCAGAAATCCGAACCCGCTCACCCCTAATATATATATACTTATTGTGATAGGATCACTGGTAAAGTGGTCTGTGGCAGGTACATTTGTCCCAGATTCCTGTCATTATGTGTTTTAAACCCCCAGGAGAAAGTCTGCAGTGTAGCAGGCTTGAGTTTCGGCTTTTTGAAAAGCCGGTTTGGGACCTGGGGGTTGTGGGTGAGAGGAGAGGGAGGGCTCCACCCACAGCCACTCCAGGTTTTGGTTCTCGCAGCCTGGTAACAGGGTGTTAGTTTTCCACCGGAGAGTGGCCAATATAAGCCTAGTGTGTTTAGGGCTGATTGTCTCACCTGGGAGAGCAGACAGGGAGTTTGCTCAGAGACACTTGGAAAACCTATCTGCGAGTGTTGTGCTGTGCTTTGTTGCTGGCGAGGACATTAGGCCCTGCCAGGTTCTGGTAGTGAGGGAACTACCTGTGAAGTTAGTGCCCCAACAGGGCTAGGATTTATGTTTATGTTTTCTTTATGGTATTTCTGGCATTGTACAATAAAGACTGGCGCCGACCAGCTTGTACTCGCTTCCAGACGTGTGTGTGTGTGTGTGTGTGTGTGTGTGTGTGTGTGTGTGTGTGTGTGTGTGTGTGTGTGTGTGTGTGTGGAGAGGGACCTCCTAATCTGACTGTCACAATATGGTGGAGAATGCGTGCAACCACACACACTGAAGTTGCAGCGAGAGGAAAACTTTCCATTTAAAAATTAAAGGGACAGACACCCAATTTGTGAGTGTGGAAATAACACTGTGTCCTTGGAGTCCCATAGAGGAGGCATCAGCCAATGCTTAGAGAGGCAAGGTTCAGCTTCCAATCTACCTCACAGGACAAAATGGAGGAAATTATTAAGGCCTTGCTACAGGAGTTCAGCAGGAGACGAACAAAGCTCAGCAGGAATCTGCCAGGGCCCAGCAGGAAGCTACAGCAGCTCAGCAGGAATCTACCAGGGCTCAGCAGGAATCCACCAGGGTGCAACTGTTGGCCTTGGAGACAGCCCAGAGGCAACAACAGGTCGCCATCGAGGAAACCTGCCAGGCCATAAAAGAGGTGGTACAGTACCTGGTCGCCCGGCCCAGAGATGTTACTACTAGTCCTACCACCACCATTCACTCCATACGAGCCAGTCACTTCCTCCAAAAGATGACTTCGGGCGATAATGTGGAGGCCTATCTCACCGCATTTGAAAGAACGGCCGAAAGGGAGAGTTGGCCCCAGGAGCAGTGGGCAAGTCTGGTGGCACCTTTTTTGTCTGGGGAGCCACAAAAAGCATATTTCGACTTATGCCTGGCTGATGCCAAGGACTATAAAAAACTAAAACAGGAGATCCTAAATCGCTTGGGAGTCACCACCTTTGTTCGTGCCCAACGGGTCCACCGCTGGGAGTTCCATATGGACAAGCCTCCACGTTCACAGATGCATGACCTCGTCCATCTGTCCTCAAAATGGCTACAGCCCGAGACGCTGACGGGACCACAGATCGTGGAAAGGGTCGTGATGGACCGGTACCTGCGATCATTACCTGCGACTCTGCGCAAGTGGGTGAGCCATGCAGACCCTAAGACCGCGGACCAGTTGGTCGAGCTAGTGGAGAGGTACGTGGCGGCTGAGGAGCTGAGGAGTATGCCCCACCAAGCCCCGATGGCGCACCGGCGAACTCCCACAGACACTGGTAAGACTGTTCCAGGGGAGAAGGGTGCTGGGCGGTGGAATGTAGCTAAGACTGAGGGTGTAGAACCTGGAGACAGGCCTGCCAGGCCAGGAAGGTTCTTGCCCCGTAAACGACTAGACATTAATATGATTCAGTGTTTCCGGTGTGGTGACTTCGGCCATATTTCCGCTAATTGTTCACTTACAACTGAACCTATGCAATGTGATACTGCTCATGTCTACCGCAGGGGGTCTTTCTTTGCACAGACAGCCTGTACGGCTGACCGGCAGGCTGAGACTGATAAGCACATGTGTGTACTCACTGTAGATGGCAACCGAGTAGAGGCACTGTTAGACTCTGGTAGCTTGGTGACACTTAGAAAAGCTGAGCTGGTGAACCCCTTGAGGCATAAGGGGAAAACTGTTGATGTGACCTGCATACATGGGGATAATCGATATTATGTTACTGCCGAGGTGAACATCGAGACACCATGTGGCTCTGCTATAGTTTCTGTGGGTTTGGTGCCTGGTCTGATGTACGATGCAATATTGGGGAGAGACTTTGCTCACTTCTGGAAATTGTGGGAAAGCCGTTTTGTTCCAGAAGTGAACAACCCCGGTCCATTTGAGAAGGTTGTCGATATAGTGGAGGAGGGAGTTTCTTCTGAGTCAGAGTTATTCCCTTTTTCTACTATGATTGGAGAACTAGAGAATGCGGAGGGTGACGGTGGCCCGCCAACTGATGTGCCTCCCATTGAGGTGGGAAGTGTTGTTGGGCCAGTTGATCGTCTGCCTGATTTAGAGGTCAGAAGAGAGGTCTTTGCCGTGGAGCAGTTGAAAGACCCTACTTTGGTAAAAGCCAGGAAGAATGTAAAGGTAGTTGATGGTAAACCCGTAGACCCTGATAGTCCTTTGTCCTATCCCCACATGGCAATGTGTCAGGATTTATCCTGCCCTGAGTGTCAGTATCATGCTCCCAGACCACGTTTTAAAGGACCACTAGTTCCATTGCCTATTATAGAGGTGCCGATAGTGAGAGAGCACCTGAAACAGGCTCAACAGGCACAGCAGAGGGTATACAACCGCAATGCTCGGTTACGCAGCTTTGCTCCTGGGGACAGAGTGTTAGTGTTGGTTCCCACTGTGGAAAATAAACTTTTGGCTAAATGGCAAGGGCCCTTTGAAATCTTAGAAAGAGTGGGACAGGTCAATTACAAAGTTTACCAGCCGGGGAAAAGAAACCCGGAACAGATATACCATATAAATCTGTTAAAGCCCTGGAAAGATAGAACGGTACTGTCGGCCGTCCGAGCCCCTCCAGTAAGTCCAGGGCCCTTAGTTCCCGAAGTGACAGTGGCAAAAACCCTGTCGGCAATTCAACAACGAGAGGTCAAGGAGTTTCTGGTTAGAAATAGGGTGCTGTTCTCTGATGTACCTGGGAAAACCTCGGTCGTTAAACATGACATCTTCACTGACCCAGGGGTTAAAGTTAATCTAAAGCCCTATAGGTTACCAGAAGCACCAAGAGCATCGGTGTCGAAAGAAATAAAAAATATGCTAGAGTTAGGGGTTATTGAAGAATCACATAGTGAATGGTCAAGTCCCATTGTGTTGATTCCAAAGCCCGACGGGAGTGTGCGTTTCTGCAATGACTTCCGAAAGTTGAACAGTGTTTCAAAATTCAATGCCTACCCGGTGCCACAGTGGAGAAGGAGGCGTTGGCCATAAAGTGGGCGTTACAAACTTTTAAATTTTCGGTGGAACACAGGCCAGGGGGCCTGTTGTTTAAAGCAGACGCGTTGTCACGCGTTCATTGTTTGGGGGCTTCAGTTGTTCCGCCCCATAGGTTGAAACAAAGGGGGGTGGATATGTGATAGGATCACTGGTAAAGTGGTCTGTGGCAGGTACATTTGTCCCAGATTCCTGTCATTATGTGTTTTAAACCCCCAGGAGAAAGTCTGCAGTGTAGCAGGCTTGAGTTTCGGCTTTTTGAAAAGCCGGTTTGGGACCTGGGGGTTGTGGGTGAGAGGAGAGGGAGGGCTCCACCCACAGCCACTCCAGGTTTTGGTTCTCGCAGCCTGGTAACAGGGTGTTAGTTTTCCACCGGAGAGTGGCCAATATAAGCCTAGTGTACAGCCGTGTGTCTGTGACCATATGCTAATGCTGGTATCAGCCCTTCCCCCGGTGTACAGTCGTGTGTCTGTGACTATATGCTAGTGCTGGTATCAACCCTTCCCCTGGTGTACAGCTGTGTGTCTGTGACTATATACTAATGCTGGTATCATCCCTTCCCCCGGTGTACAGCCGTGTGTCTGTGACTATATACTAATGCTGGTATCAGCCCTTCCCCTTGTGTACAGCCGTGTGTCTGTGACTATATACTAATGCTGGTATCAGCCCTTCCCCTGGTGTACAGCCGTGTGTCTGTGCCTACATCCTAATGCTGGTATCAGCCCTTCCCCTTGTGTACAGCCGTGTGTCTGTGACTATATACTAATGCTGGTATCAGCCCCTTCCCTGGTGTACAGCGTGTGTATGTGACTATATGCTAATGCTGGTATCAGCCCCTCCCCTGGTGTACAGCTGTGTGTCTGTGACTATATACTAATGCTGGTATCAGCCCTTCCCCTGGTGTACAGCCGTGTGTATGTGACTATATGCTAATGCTGGTATCATCCCTTCCCCTGGTGTACAGCCGTGTGTCTGTGACTATATGCTAATGCTGGTATCAGCCCTTCTCCCGGTGTACAGTCGTGTGTCTGTGACTATATGCTAGTGCTGGTATCAACCCTTCCCCTGGTGTACAGCTGTGTGTCTGTGACTATATACTAATGCTGGTATCATCCCTTCCCCCGGTGTACAGCCGTGTATCTGTGACTATATACTAATGCTGGTATCAGCCCTTCCCCTTGTGTACAGCCGTGTGTCTGTGACTATATACTAATGCTGGTATCAGCCCTTCCCCCGGTGTACAGCCGTGTATCTGTGACTATATACTAATGCTGGTATCAGCCCTTCCCCTGGTGTACAGCCGTGTGTCTGTGATTATATGCTAATGCTGGTATCAGCCCCTTCCCTGGTGTACAGCAGTGTGTCTGTGACTATATGCTAATGCTGGTATCAGCCCCTTCCCTGGTGTACAGCCGTGTGTCTGTGACTATATTCTAATGCTGGTATCAGCCCTTCCCCCGGTGTACAGCCGTGTGTCTGTGACTATATGCCAATGCTGGTATCAGCCTTTCCCTGGTGTACAGCCGTGTGTCTGTGACTATATGCTAATGCTGGTATCAGCCCTTCCCCCGGTGTACAGCCATGTGTCTGTGACTATATGCTAATGCTGTTATCAGCCTTTCCCTGGTGTACAGCCGTGTGTCTGTGACTATATGCTAATGCTGGTATCAGCCCTTCCCTTGTTGTACAGCTGTGTGGTCTGTGACTATATGCTAATGCTGTTATCAGCCTTTCCCTGGTGTACAGCCGTGTGTCTGTGACTATATGCTAATGCTGGTATCAGCCCTTCCCCCGGTGTACAGCCGTGTGTCTGTGACTATGTGCTAATGCTGGTATCAGCCTTTCCCTGGTGTACAGCCGTGTGTCTGACTGTGCTAAGACTGAGACGCCCGCTTTCAGTGTCTATAGACGCTGTAATACCGCCTGCTGTGTCTCTGGATGCAGCCATTGGTCACACTATGGAAACTTGCGCCTGCCCCATTGCTAGGTTCAGGTTCCCCGTCAGAGATGCCGGCACTTATCGTGGATAATTTTTGAAACCTGATGTGTCCCTAAAAATAATCCACAATAAGTGCCGTTTTTTTACACCACCTAAATGGCGAAAACACAGTTTATGGCGGGTCCTATGGGTTTTCAGGAGAATTGTCCTAGTATTTTGACCGAAATAATAGGATAGCGTGAAAAAAAACATCCGCAAAAAACTGGAATAATCCAAGTTTTTCGCTAACTGCTGCTATGCAATAGCGCCTGAACTATGTTGGAGGCTAATTGAGTACCGCTCTTACTGTGAATTGGAGATAAAATGAGTGTAGTTGCCTTTTTTTCTCTCCAGTAGTATAGTTTTCTGTCTCTGGCTACCTCTTTGTGATATAGGGCTCTAATTACTACAATCCGCATTGCGAATTCAGCCAATATCACAGGGATTTACTAAAAATCCCTTACAGGGACAGAGCTTGCAATAAAGCTCTTTCCCTGCGAATTCCCTGCGCAGCCTTATCATGGTATTTTCGGAAAAAATACTGTGACAAGTGTCCGTGCTGGCACCGGCCGCCGCTGCTGCCCCGCCCCCCGGCACTAAGCCCTGCCCCCCGCGATCGCGGACCCCCCTCTCCCTTAATTGCACTTACCTGCATGATCCAGGCTCCGGTGATGTCCTCCATAGCTCCGGTCAGCTGACATCCCATATTGCACTGGGACCCGGTCACCTGATGACCGGGCCGCAGTGCAGTATGGGATACCAGCTGACCTGAGGGAGGACATCACCGGAGCCCCGATCTCCGGTCCCTGGACTCGGGTAAGTAAAAAAAATTTTTGACAATTTTTTTTTTTTTATTGTAGTGTATCAGCGTGTGGTCTGTGTAGCAGATATCAGCGTGTGGTCTGTGTAGCAGATATCAGCGTGTGGTCTGTTTAGCAGAGATCAGTATGTGGTCTGTTAAGACCACACAGCTGATCACTGGGGCCGGCTCCGGGCTCTGCTCTGCATGTTAGAGCAGAGCAGGAGTCCGGTAACCGGGGAAGACCCTGGATAACGCCACCTCGCCACCTCCAGGTGTCGTTATTATCACAGGGCCTCCCCAGGTAATTTTTTTCACAATTTATTTTTAGTAACTTGCACACAGATCGCATTTCCCATTACAATTATTTGAATTGTGATCTGATTGCTAAAAATAAGTGATACTTAGGGGTTGGATTAGAATTTTACGAATTATACTCCAATTGCCCTGTAATAACTTTAGGTGAAACTAAAATAATGTGAAAAGGGTGTGAAAACATCCTTTTTCACTTTATTTTAGGAAAAATAATGATAA
The DNA here is from genome assembly GCA_031769625.1 of Taudactylus pleione. Taxonomy (NCBI): domain Eukaryota; kingdom Metazoa; phylum Chordata; class Amphibia; order Anura; family Myobatrachidae; genus Taudactylus; species Taudactylus pleione. The sequence continues at coordinate 2,200,937 of JAUIMM010000536.1, forward strand.
TAAATAGAGCCCATAGTGATTTGTAGTGTCTCTGCTGTCCCATAAACATAGAAAACAGCAGTAATTTGTGAATCCATCTTGCAAACCTAATGGCTACCTTTTAAATCACAACGAAGATTCCATCCATGATCCTTATATACGAGATTCCCTCCAACAACACAGCCATAAGTTTCTTTCATGTCCACTGCATAGGCCAGAGGCACTGAGGGGAGTTTGTACCCATTATGGAGTAACAGCGCTTTCGGATTACTCTTCCAGGAATCAATAAACAGTCGCTACTCACTAGTATTATGCTAAACAAGAGGAGGGTTCAGCCCCAGGACCAGCACAAAATCTTACTTGATATCATATTTCTGATGGCATATTTGGATTCTAGGAACAAAATGTTAATTGATATATATCATGTCAGACGAGTAGTGTAATTAATTCTTCCAAATATAATAAAATTAAACCCCAATTATCAGTTAATATAATGGATCAGTAATATTGCTCTCAACAATTATACAATTTTCCTCCAATGTTGCGCTCATTATAAGTATTGTGATTCCTCTCCTTCTGATTGGTCAGATAGCTGAGCATGTGGTTTGTGCTATCTCTCCTGTCACAACTACCTCATTTATTTTCGGTGTGTTTGCGGCAGGTTCCAAACTTCTGGGGTTTCTATACTTCTAATAGGAAAATAAAATGAATGGTGCTTCAATATTGTATTCTAAAATCTGGATTCTCTGCGGGTTTTCGGTGGTAAATTAGCGGTAAGTGCCACTGGATAGCCGCCGAAAATTCTGTTTAGTAAATGTACACCTTGGTGGAGAGAACCAACAGGGTGATGGTTGAGAGAATTTATGGTGGAAGAAGGGAGGGCTGTTGGGAGGGGGAAAAGGAACTGTATGGGGTTTCTTTATGTAATGTGGATGGTAGGTGAGGGCTACTTATTTAACAGTAAGAGAAGTTAATTATTTATAGGATGATGGGGGACACGCAATGTATTTTTTAGTGGGGGCTGTCTTATTTTTTGGTTTTTACTCAATGCTAACTTTTTCATATTTGATGTATTGATTGCTTTTTTGAAATAAGACCCCCAACATCCCAGGATCGCCAGTAGGGGGCGTGGTCTAGTGGCCCAACCCCTGGTTTTGTCACTCCAGGGGTGCCGGAGATGCAGGTTGCCCCCAGGGACCAGTTTGTTTTGCAGTGCCATCTCCCTCACTGTGTCAGGAGCCGAGTGCTGCATTTAATGCTACAGTGCAGCACCCAGCTCCTGTTACTGCAGAGGAGTCCGCACTTTGGGATCCCCTTTCAGTGGATGACCCCCGGGTGCGGCCCGCACCCCTCTTGTGACGCCACTGCCTAGGACGCAGCATTGGATCACCTACGGGTCCATCGGTTGGCTAAGTGACCCTTCGGAGATCCTGGCCTCTTCACTCCCACTGCAACATGGGCAACACGTCTACGTTTTTGGAAACTGAAGCCGTCATCGCAGACCGTCGATCTCTGACTGTCCTTTGCCGGACTGTTTGCGGGATCGCAGGCCCGTCCTGTGCATGCGCAGATTCCCGGTAATCTGCTTTTTTCCCCACTGCAAGGACAGTGAGGAGCTAAGTCCTGCTTCATCCTACTCTGCTTGTGAAGAGTGAGCTGTGTGCTAGCGGGGGATTGGTAGTGGATGGGACGGGTTGAGGGGAGATACCTCACACCAGCCAATATGACACCCATGCCACTTGCACTGTGCCAAAAGGAAACTCTTGTGGCTGGCTAAGCACTCTTGCACCCATATATTCATTATTAGGGATGTGCGCCGGACCATTTTTGCCGGATTTGGAATTGGTTCTAATTCGTCGTCCGGCTTTGGATTTGGATTTGCCAAACTGCAGTGACTGGATTTGGATTTGGATTTTTTTACAAAAATTTACAAAAAAAGCTAAAATCGCATAAATTGGTCTTTTTTTTTCTTCCTAGAGTATTATTAACCTCAATAACATTAATTTCCAGTCAATTTAGAACACCTCACAGCTTATAATATTGTTTTCAACATTATTGGCCAAAGGTTGCAGTGAGCTGACTGGTTACTAAGCGACAAAGCAGCGGCACAATGACACAGACACCACAGTATAAAGCACATCTATGACACATTGCCACACAGCAGTGGCAGAAATGAAAAGTAGTGCACCCACCCAGTGGGGTACGGCCAGCAGAGTCACAGTACTTGTTTACAAAGTGAAGATGGGCGGTAGAACTGCTCTCTCGTTGACCAGGGGGTGGTGTGTTGTGGTTTCGGGGTGCTGCACCTTTGTGTGGGAGTACCTTTCCCGCACCGAAAACGTATGGGGGTAGGGGGGGTAAGGTGCGCTCTTCCTGCTAGTAATGGTGATGACTTGTGTGTGTTTGTGAGTGGTGTTAATTAGAATGTTTCTTCTGGTGGTGGTGATGTTTTGGGAGTGAGGAGGGTGTGATTGGGTATGGAGTGTAGTTTGGAGTAATGTGAAAAGGGGAATGGAATAGGATCAAAATGAGGCCAGCGAGACACAGTAATTTTGGGCAAAATCTTTTATTGAGTAGTCACAATGCTTGTTTACAAAGTGGGCTACGGCCCAAGGAGTCACAGTGCACAATCTTATTCACATTACACCGCACGTAGTGCCCCTGATTCACATTACACCATAAAGTAGTAGGGTCCCCTATGCAGTGCCCCCAATAGCAGGCCCCCCCAGTAGCAGGCCCCCCACAGTAGCAGACCCCCCCCCCCTGGCATCCCCAGTAGCAGACCCCCCCAGTAGCGCCCCCGGCCCTTACAGAAGTTAAAAAAAAAATAATAATACTTACCTGTATCCCCGCTCCCGCGCCGTCCACTCTGCATCCACGCGCTGAGGAGGGAGCCGGAAGACGGAGCTCCTGAGTGAGCTCCAGCCGGCTCCCTCCGTGCAGCAGCCAATGAGAGTCTGTGTGACTCTCATTGGCTGCTGTAACAAACACACAGCTGCCACTGGCGGCTGTGTGTTTGTTCTGTGTAGGGCAGACCGCTATCACAGCGCTCTGCCCTACACAATAGGAGCCCTGATGTCGGATTCTCTAGCGAGAATCCGACATCAGGCGGCCGCTGTTTGGCCCCGAACGGGGATCCGAGTCAGGCGGTGAACACCCAAACAGGGTTCGGGTGGACTCGAATCCCCAATGTTCGGAGCGGTTCGGATTCCACAGAATCCGAACCGCTCATCTCTATTCATTATACTAATACATTTTGGCCCAGGACATTACATCATAGTTAATGAGAGGTTCAGGAACCTCATGCTCCTGCTGAAAAATAGCCCTGTACTTACCTATCCGGAGTTCTGCATCACAGGTGCCTGTGGACTGAAATCACCGGGAAAATGGAGTGGTGGCCATTTTCCTGATTTGTGTATACTAGGGGTGTGCACCGGCCACTTTTCGTGTTTTGTGTTTTGGTTTTGGATCTGGATCTTTCTTCGTGTTTTGGATCTGGATTGGTTTTGCCAAAACCACCCTTCCGTGTTTTGGGTTCTGGGTTTTGTGTTTTGGATCGGATTTTTTCTTAAAAAATAAAAAAAACCCGCTAAAATCACATAAATGGGCCTTTTTTTGTTCCTACGCTATTAATAACCCCAATAACATTAATTTCCACTCATTTCCACTCTATTCTGAACACCTCACACCTCACAATATTGTTTTTAGGCCAAAAGGTTGTACCGAGGAAGCTGGATGACTATGCTAAGCGACACAAGGGGGCGGCACAAACACGTGGCCCATCTAGGAGTGGCACTGCAGTGGCAGACAGGAAGCCAATCAGCGTTATGGTGCCCATTTGCATGTAGCACGAACCCGGGAGATCCGTGCTACATGCATCTGTGTGATTGGCACAGAGCAATGACAGGTCCGTGAGACCCGTCTGTGCTGCTGTGGTAAAAAAAAAAAAAAAAAACCTGTGTAAAAAAAGAAAAAAATGGCGTGCACCCCCCCAAAAAAGAGCAACCAGCCCCGGGCATTAGTAACCCAGTGCTGGGTGTGCTTAAATACAGGGGACAAACGACGTAGGGGTCCCCTGTACTTAAGCACAACCAGCACCGGGCTAGTCAGAACCAGCGCTGGTTGCCAAAATACGGGGGACAAACGACGTAGGGGTCCCCTGTATTCTGCGCAACCAGCTCTGGGCTCTGATCCGGTCCTGGTTCTGGAAATATAGGGGACAAAAAATGAGTAGGGTTCCCCTGTATGTTCCAGAACCAGCACTGGACTTTTTCTAGCGGGGGGCTGATGCCACAGCCAGGGGAGCCCTTTCACCGGGCCCCCCAGCCGCAGCATCAACCCTGACCGCTAGTCAGCCCAGGCCGGGGATCCCTGGAGAGCTGGGGACCCCCCAATAAAGGGGTCACCCTCTCCAGGGCACCCCAGGCCCAGGCTGATAGCCCGGGGCTATCCCCGCCACCCCTGGTGGCGGTGGGTGGCGGGTTGATTGTGTGGTGTGGTGTAAATAAAGAATATCAAACATTGTCTTTACAAGTAGAACTGCAAGTCCCAGCTAGCCTGCCCCGCATGCTGGTACTTGGAGAACCACAAGTACCAGCATGCAGGGCATTAAGGGCCCACTAGTACCTGTAGTTCACCTGTAAAAAAAATGTTTAAAAAAACACAGGACACACACACCGTGACAGTATAAGTTTATTAAACATACATACACACACACACATGTACACATACTCACCTATGTAACCTGTAGCATCGGTCCACTTGTCCGGTAAAGTATCCCTAGGGGACCTGTGAAAAAAAACATACTCACCATCTCCTATGCGAGGTTCTGTCCTCTTCGTTCCAAAGTAGGCATCCCCGGACTTGGCAAAAAAAAAAAACGAAAACGCGATCCACGAACTTAGTACCGTTCTATAGAACGGTACTTCCCGAATGAGAGCTTAGCGGCGGGGTATCACCATGGAAACCCCGCTGCTAAGCGTTCATTGGCTGAGAGAGGTCATCTCCCGTCTCTCAGCCAATGAACGGCTCCCTCCATTGTAGTCAATGGTGGGAACCGCAGGGTAAACTTTAATAACCTTGCGGCTCCCAGCATTGACTACAATGGAGGGAGCCGTTCATTGGCTGAGAGAGACGGGAGATGGCCTCTCTCAGCCAATGAACGCTTAGCAGCGGGGTTTCCATGGTGATACCCCGCCGCTAAGCTCTCATTCGGGAAGTACCGTTCTATAGAACGGTACTAAGTTCGTGGATCGCGTTTTCGTTTTTTTTTTTTGCCAAGTCCGGGGATGCCTACTTTGGAACGAAGAGGACAGAACCTCGCATAGGAGATGGTGAGTATGTTTTTTTTCACAGGTCCCCTATGGATACTTTACCGGACAAGTGGACCGATGCTACAGGGTTACATAGGTGAGTATGTGTACATGTGTGTGTGTGTGTGTGTGTGTGTATGTATGTTTAATAAACTTATACTGTCACGGTGTGTGTGTCCTGTGTTTTTTTTAAACATTTTTTTACAGGTGAACTACAGGTACTAGTGGGCCCTTAATGCCCTGCATGCTGGTACTTGTGGTTCTCCAAGTACCAGCATGCGGGGCAGGCTTGCTGGGACTTGCAGTTCTACTTGTAAAGACAATGTTTGATATTCTTTATTTACACCACACCACACAATCAACCCGCCACCCACCGCCACCAGGGGTGGCGGGGATAGCCCCGGGCTATCAGCCTGGGCCTGGGGTGCCCTGGAGAGGGTGACCCCTTTATTGGGGGGGTCCCCAGCTCTCCAGGGATCCCCGGCCTGGGCTGACTAGCGGTCAGGGCTGATGCTGCGGCTGGGGGGCCCGGTGAAAGGGCTCCCCTGGCTGTGGCATCAGCCCCCCGCTAGAAAAAGTCCAGTGCTGGTTCTGGAACATACAGGGGAACCCTACTCATTTTTTTCCCCTGTATTTCCAGAACCAGGACCGGATCAGAGCCCAGAGCTGGTTGCGCAGAATACGGGGGACCCCTACGTCGTTTGTCCCCCGTATTTTGGCAACCAGCTCTGGTTCTGACTAGCCCGGTGCTGGTTGTGTTTAAGTACAGGGGACCCCTATGTCGTTTGTCCCCTGTATTTAAGCACACCCAGCACTGGGTCACTAATGCCCGGGGCTGGTTGCTCTTTTTTTGGGGGGGAGGACGCCATTTTTTTCTCTTTTTACACAGGTTTTTTTTTTTTTATTTACCACAGCAGCACAGACGGGTCTCACGGACCCGTTAGTGCTCTGTGTCAATGACACAGATGCAAGTAGCACGGATCTCCTGGTCCGTGCGTGCATCTGTGTCATTGAAATACACAGCAGCACAGACGGGTCTCACTGACCCATCTGTGCTCTGTGTCACTGTCAATCACACAGATGCATGTAGCACGGATCTCACGAGTCCGTGCTACATGCAAATGAGCACCATAATGCTGATTGGCTGAGAGCCGTGACAGACGGCTCTGTCAGCCAATCAGCACTTTGCCCATTAAAGGCAAAGGCATTTTTTTTTAAATGGCCGCTCGAGGCAAAACCTCGAGATCCGACAGCAGATCTCGAGGTTTTGCCTCGGGAGAGGGATCCGGGGCAGACAGGGAGATCCGAGCTTGGGCTCGGATCGCCCCGGATCCCCGAAGTTCGGGTGGGTTCGGTTCTCAGGGAACCGAACCCGCTCATCCCTAGTGTATACGCGGTGGAGATGTCTCCAGGAACACAGGACGGGCACCATGTTCCTGTAGATCTGCACATGTACCGGAGACCCTAGCACAAAGCCAGAGACTCTCACTGCCAGAGAGGAGGTAGCCCGCCCTGAGGTTACATATGAACCCCCTCCTCTCTTAAACCGCCCCTGACCTTGTCAAATATATTGACCTCTTTGTAGATGAGCTATGTCACTGGGGCAATAATAAGGATATAAAGTATTCCCACCACTCATGCATCATAAGAGATGATTCTACATGAATTCTGCCAGTGAGGCTTCGGAGTAAAGGAGAAAGAAACCAAACGAGCCTGTGTTCTATCAATGTTTTTAATTTATTTTTTGTAATTAAATGTAACTATTTCCTATGTGTAGTAGATGCAGTAAGTTAATAGGCTAAACCAATATGTATGTGCACTATACCTCCGAGAACTGCTGGCATTGCTGAGGCATGGTGCCGTCCTCTCCTCATGTGATTCAGCCCACAAAATGGCTGCCTCCACCAAGCTTAGGCAACACTGTTTCCCTGGGCTGTGCAGCCTACTGACAGTTACTTTGCAAACATATAACAATTTTTCTTTTTAACACTAAAAATCCTTCACTTTTATGTTGTCAATTTATAGGCTTGTCAGGAGCATTTTTTTTGATAAATACTGAATATTTATTTCCCATGTTAACAAAAAAAACCCTTTCTGAGGGATCGGAGTTGAGAGGGTGCCCGGTAATGCCAGTTGACTGTCGGGAGGCCCCCACTCTGCTGTTATGGGCATGTGCGGGGCAGGTGAATACACAATGATGCCGGCTGTGGCCTCACTGTACAGTAAATGCTCTGGGTCCAGAGAAGTGCAGAGCCGGAGTCCTCCCATAAGTTTTGCTGCAGCAATTCTCTGTTCCTTCCATAGTTATTCTTCTAATCTTTATTAGCCAAGGACATAATGAAGGCCTCAAAGGAAGCCGAATGATAGAGCAATTAATTATGTAAACAGTGGAGGGAGGAGGTGAGGCGAGAGGGACTGGGTTGGACTGGTCAACAGGGGTACTGGGGAAATCCCCGGTGGGCCCCACTGCCTGTGAGCCCACCCCACTCCTCTAGGTGTCAGGTTCCATACCTCAAATTATAGATTGTTAGTCTACTAGATGGTCAGTCACCTGGTGGAGCAGGACCACTGATCATTATGGGGGCTTGATTCCCTTCAATAGAAATGTTATGTTCTGGGTTGTTTGTGGACCCGGGGTGGTAGCAGGAGCGATCACAGGAGCAGATTTAAAGGTAAATGTAGAACTTTTAATGATTGGCTTAACAGACATGGGAATGGCAAGAAATAGTCCAGGTATAGCACTAAAGTGCACTTAATAACTGTAGTGGAGTAAATGGGAGAATGTCCAGAAAGTGACAGGCAGGAACAGTCCAGTATACAGGTATGGTGAGCTGTAACAAAATGCAGGCAGAGGTAACGAAGTTGAGCTGGGTGTAAATGGAGGTAAGGTGCAGGGAAACAGCAGGTTCAGGTTCTCAGGCAGGGGAAAAGGTAAATGGAGGGTGCAGGGTAAGTTAGCCGACACAGGTGCTCAGGCAATAGGAAAGGTAATTTGAGGAGGCAGGGGAATCCAGCAGGGTTGGAGCAGGTCAGGTGAAGAAGGCTTAGGCAATGAAACCAATAGACAGGTGAAAGCACAGGAACTCACTCTCTCAGCTCTCGCTGAGAAACACGTTGCACTGGCAATGCAATGGAGCTCTGAACTCCCTTAAATCCCCAGTGCTCAGCCGTGACTGGTCAGAGAGGAGCATGTGACACAACAGGATAGGGCAACTAGGTCACCTGACCGGAGACAAGATGGCGGCGCCCATGCCAGAACGGAACAGAAGCACCACCAGGCCTAACCAGACCAGAGTGACAGTATGCCCACACGGAACCACGCACAGCCAATGCTCCCCGCCAGGCACCAGTACCACCGCCAGACGCCCCTCGCCATAGCGTCCTCACAGGTATTACCCGTCGACTACCATGCCGAGAAACCCTGGTCGTGACAAGAAACTACACCAAGTTTGGCTAATGGTGAGCCATTAATTTGAGGTGGCTGGCCTCACCCCCGCTGGTGGAAGACCACTCCCCTTAAATATAGGCACCTAGAACTGCATTCCTGCGGTGGGCTCTTCTTGTCCCAGTCCGACACTGGAGAAGGAACTAATCAATTTAAAATTGTTTGACAGTTGACAATTACTTTAAAGGCAACTGTACCTAAAATACTTTCTATAAGCGAGCCAGGAGTACCCTTCCCAATATGGTATGGGTTTAAAGGGCTTACCAGCACTGATATTTCATATAAAACCGGGGAGATTTTGTACTGTGCATAGTAAGCTTCCTGTATGTAACATCACTGGCAGCCTTATTTTAAATCTGAAATGGCCACTTATCCAACAGTGACATATCCAGCAAGGTGCACAGCAAATGTTAAGTTCAGTGAAAACGTTGCTAGTTCTGAGAAGGCATGAGAACTTGACAAGACATTACAAAATGGCCTAATCTATGGGATCTTTGAGTGTTTAAAAAGGTTTGTGCTTTTTCTATTGAGTAGGGGAGGGTTTGTGTAACATAGGATTTACCCTGCCAGGTTATGCATGTGAATAAGCATATTCCCCATAGACCATAGTATTGTGTTATTGGTCTTCAGTTCCATTGTCTGCTAAAACCTTTCTCTGTATTTCTTAGTTTTCTCCCAAAAGGACTTACTGGTTAAGGTAATTAATACTAACCCATTTCCTGTCTGTATTCCTGTCTTTAGGCGGTGCAGTGGGGGGAATGGTGGGAGCCTGGATGTCAAGCGGGCAGTTTAAACCCATTCCTCAGATTCTCTTGGAGTTGCCCGCCATTCAGCAGCAGCAACTCTGTGACGACGTCTACGCCATCATCCGAAATCTGGACTGGACTGATGCAACACAGCTGGTCATGCTTGTCACAGGCAATATCGCTTTACAACAGAAGGTGGCAGGAGCGCTCATAGGCTTTGTGACTAACGAGCTGAAATCAGAAATTCAGTATGGAGACTAGAATACTAATCAGGCCTCATTACTGCACATTTACTAGGGACCGACAATCTAGCCGAGATGTTTTAGGACAGCTAACCTAAAATCAAGGCCGACTGACGTCCTCGTAATGTGTCTATTTCATTACAGAATCCCGTAATGAAATAGATCCTTACCAATGACTTAATACTGACACTCATTTCACCAAATGTACTTACTTATTTTCTCCACCCCACCCCCCTTCCCTCTTTTTGTGCCCTGCCACATGGGGATGCTGTGCCCAGTGCAGAATAGCCATTCAATTATATATACAATTCTGTATAACCGGCAGCATAAAGTGCAATTACTTTGTAACTCATGGACACTGGCTGTCCTAATTAGACCAATTAACCTCGGCCTTCGTTGAACTGACATATATTTTTACGGGTTGTAAAGTTTTTTTATTAAAAGCATGTGAATATAAACTGGTAAGGTTAGTATAATCTTCAGAGAAAAAAGGTTTTGAGAAGTAAAAAAAAAAAAAAAAAAAACAATGTACAATTTTGAAGTCCCCCTGTTATGTGTAAAGTGGATATGGCGGCCATGTTGTGGAATGATGACCAGTGTCCTCACTGAGGCCCTAAGGTGATTGGTCCATGTCTGGGTTTTCTCAGCGCCAGCATCTAATGACTATTGGTTGGTTGTGAACGTGGGATGTTCTTCTAGGATGTCACTGGTTGGTTCCCTTAGGAGGCATTCTCAGAATGTGGCTTCAGCCAGCAAAATGGCTGCCTCCAGAGGTGAATTAAACCCCATCAAGCCTGAGACAAAAAACTAGTTTAAAGAACCCCCTTCCCACCTCCATTTCACAAGGTAAAAAAAATTAAAAATGTAAAAATGATTTATGATAATCTGGGTCCCACAGTGACCGGGCCCTAAGCAGGTGCCTAGGTTACTGAATGGATGTTTCAGCTATGGCCGCCTCTACTACAAGCATTTTTTTTTTTGTTGCCTTTTCCGCTACTACTACTTGTTAGCACATGTCCCAGTACTTACATGAAGTATGTATGCCATGCATGTTTGCTGGTCAAATGCTATTAACAAAATTTGGCCATATATTTGAGCCTGTGGAGGAGGTTATGGCTGGCGAGGGCCACAAAAACAACCTTGTCGGGCTGCTTCCGGCCTCCAGACCATGACTACCTATGGAGCGGCGTGCAGGGTAAACTCTGATAGGGTTATTTTTTTGTTTCTACTGTCCCACCCATCGTCTAGCTACACCTATAGTGAGGTACGGATTGATATTGTGGATTCATTTGCTTGGCTCCAATTTGCCAAACAGATATTTTCTTTTTAGTTTTTAGATCACTGGGAAAATTTTAGTTCCTAAAGTGCATCACTGACACCACCCAGTCCAGGAGAACCGACCTCAGGCATGGGTTACATTGACTATATATAATATATTATATTTTAACTACATTGTGCCATGTGTAGGTAGCAAAATAAATATCCACGTACCCCAGAAACCCCATTCTCTTTGTCAAAATCATTTTTTATTTTACAGTGCCGTTTGAGCGGTTCTGTCTACCTGGCCAGGCATTCTCCAGCCCACACAGTAGGAGCGACGCGAGGTTTAGGGAAACCCGGCCACGAGCGACCACTATATTGTGACAGCTGGACTTGCCTTGTGGGTACTGCACCATTCTCGCCTCTCCTGATGGGATTATATTAGTGCAGGAAGACTATTGGCTCTAAGCGCCTCTGTACGATATGACGCTCAAACACCCAGCTTGTTAAACTTCACGTAAAGCATTTATAAGCTACAGGGGGAGATATATCAAACCTTTGAGAGAAGGTGGAGAAGTTGCCGGTAACAACCAAGCCGCTTATAACTGTCATTTAATAGACTGTGCTAGATAAATGACAGCAGCTGATTGGTTGCTATTAGTAAATTCTTCACTTTATCTCTCTCTAAGGTTTGATACATCTCCCCCACAGCCTTGCTTTACAATAATCTCCTCTTACACACTGTGCCTTTCCTTATCTTACACTAGTGTCCATCATTGAACAGGACATATAAAATATACCATAAACTGTCACATGACTGCTCTGAGCTGAAACTACAAGTGATACCTCTGATGTATGTATGTATGTACACGTGACAACAGCTTTGAGCACCAGGAAAGTGACGGATGGAAAACATTGTAGACGAAAATCCTTGTACACTTGTTTTATTTTCTAAAGGTCAGTCCTAAAACAGGGACGTGGTCCTAATCCCAGCTGTCGGGATGCTGGCACTCAGAATTCCAACACCAGTCAGCATCCCGGCACCGGTATACCAAATGTAAGTAGTGGGGTTAGCGGGAGCGTTAGGGTTAGTCTTTGTAGGGTGGGGGGGTTCGGTTTAGGTGCTATGTGGGGAGGTTAGGTTTAGGCAGTAGGGGTGAAGGGTTAGGGGTAGAAAGAGGGGGAGGGTTAGGACACTTACCGACAGGTGTCGGTATCCTAACCCAGTTGAGATGCCAGCATCGTAATTCTGGCTGCCGGGATCCATGGTTAAAGTTTTAAAATCATTGCCTTCCCAGCAAGTTACCAGCATACTAATGTAAAATAAATGTTCCCATAATCTACTGTGCTCTAACAATGGGATTACCAGAATAGCCTGTACATCCGCCTGATAGAGCTGGAAATTTTATACTGTGTAATCGATTGCTTTCCTCCCCCCCTATATTCCCTTCATACAGTGGTTCTCAAACTTGGTCCTCGAGGCACCCGAACAATCCAGGTTTTAACGATATCCATGTTTATGTTGATTATACCTTCTGTGCACAAGCAGGTATTTCCTTAAACCCTGGTGCCTCGAGGACCGAGATTGGGAAACCCTGTTTTAGTATAAGCACAAATCATCTGATCTTGGTGAAATCTCTGGAAGGACACTGACAAATCCTAATTAGTACATTGTCTTCATTTAGGATGGAAAAGCTTTCTGCCTGATGTTTGGTAGATAGATGTGATAAATATAGAAAAATGGCCTCTAGGACCCTCAAATCCATGGGTCACACGCAAATCCCTACGAATAATGTAACCCAAATACATACAATCTCTGTAGAGTTGCAGGTGACAAGGATGAATTAGGGGGGTCCGGTACCTAGTTAGACTGTGAAGTTATAGGTAGGTAATGTTACCTCCTAGGACGCTGCTGTTCCACTACCTCCCTTCTCATATTTACATCCCTGCATCAATGTGTGACTGTAGGTGATACATTATACACAGATATCACCTAATGCAAATAACAATGATTGAATCCTGACTTATTCATAGATACTCGGAATTAGGTATTGTTGATAAGAATGTTTCTTTTTTATTTCAATATCCCCAATAAATATGTTGTAAATCACCATTAAGTTTTTTCTTCTGCCTTATGACTGAAATACAGGAATTCCTTCGCTCTTCAGTAACTGAATCTGGCCTGAACTGTGCCCCTCTAAGATTGACTCTGTCACAGGGTGTAAAAATTGTCCAGTGAAGCACCGTGCAATGGTCCTTGTAATAAATGAATCGGGACCGGTGCTGAGCTCTGGTCGTCGTGATTGGTTTTCATCTAATTGCCCGATATGATATTTCGGTGTGGTTTGGTCCGTTAGATTAAAATGTCTTTTTTTTTTGTGTGTGTGGTGGTAAATTATGAATTTATCCTACATGTTTCTACTTGTACGTCTACTTTGGTGGCCAGTGTGATGGAAACATTATTACTTTTAGTACAAAATAATAATAATCATCATTTAGATTTATAGATTATCTTTAAGGTAAGGGCTTCACTGGTCTGTTCAGTTTAGACCCAGCTGCATTTAAGCTTTGCTTTACTAAGTGCTGGATTTCACACATAAGGTCACATAAAAAATAATAGTGATTTTCAAATGTGTTTATCATTTGGGGAATATAAATAAGATGAGTTCTCGGTTTTAACGACCGTGTAGGATCAGGTTTGACTGTGACATCTGCAATATTTTTTACAGCCACCAGGCCATATAGAGCTCTTTGTTTTTTCTGTGCTATAGATATACTGGTAGAATATATAGATTTATGCTGATGTTTGGTGAATTGTATAATGTTTTTTTATTATTATTTGATATATCAATAAATGAATTTTAAAACAATATTTGTTAATCTGTGGTTGACCAAATAAAAGGGTTTCGTGATTGAGACTTTGTTAATGAGCTTCATAAGTAAGATGAAATGATAATGACCCAATGTCTTGGTTATACCCCTTTCAACTAGTAGCAAAATCCTGGGTTTTTGCAGGTGAACCCGGGATATTGCTTTAATTTGCTTAGTCTGAAAGGATCCTTAAAAAATAAAATCCTGGGTCGATCGACCTGGCATTTCAACCTGGATAGGTACAAGGGTTTAACCCAGGATCTACCCGGGTCGCCGTGCAGTGTAAACGGGTAACTAGGGTCATCTGACCTGGACCCATTTACAGCATAGGGAGCAGGGGCTAGGGTAGTGTGACCAGTGCCATGGCACAGGGCACCGCAGGGCAGGAGGCGCTGTTTGGACCTCTCAATTTTCCTGTTTTTATTATCATTCTTGCTTGTAGCTTCCTCTTCTTTTATCCCCAGCATCTCCTGGCCTCCCCTATCTCTTCCCTGGCCCTTCTTCATGAGGCCATGGCCCTCTCTCAGGTGCACTATATTATGTCCCTATTTATCCCCAGCATCTCCTGACCTCCCCTATCTCTTCCCTGGCCCTTCCCCATGAGGCCATGGCCCTCTCTCAGGTGCACTATATTATGTCCCTATTTATCCCCAGCATCTGCTGGCCTCCCCTATCTCTTTCCTGGCCCTTCCCCATGAGGCCATGGCCCTCTCTCAGGTGCACTATATTATGTCTCTATTTATCCCCAGCATCTGCTGGCCTCCCCTATCTCTCCCCTGGCCCTTCTTCATGAGGCCATGGCCCTCTCTCAGGTGCACTATATTATGTCCCTATTTATCCCCAGCATCTCCTGACCTCCCCTATCTCTTCCCTGGCCCTTCCCCATGAGGCCATGGCCCTCTCTCAGGTGCACTATATTATGTCCCTATTTATCCCCAGCATCTCCTGGCCTCCCCTATCTCCTCCCCGGCCCTTTCCCATGAGGCCATGGCCCCTTTTCGGGTGTACTATCTTGAAAAATGAGAGGGGGGGGGGGGGTGCTCTCTGGCACAGGGCACCAAAAAGTGTAGTTATGACTCTGATGGGGAGAGATGGAACTTGAAGATGATCTCATCTCCAAGCATCACCACTGCACCAATGTGGCCGACCCAGGAATAAGCCGCCTGTCTGAAAGTGGTCACATCTGGGTTGGATCCGTGTTCAAAATCCCAGCAGGTGCGACCCGGTATTTTGATCTAAAAGGAGTATTAAAGAAGATCTATGGTTTAGAACATATTTTACGGTGTTGTGTGTGTGTGTGTGTGTGTTGAGGCACACATAATGTAACGTGTGCAAGATAAGCATAGACCACAGAGGAGGTAGCAGCGTAATGGGAGGAGCTTAATGGTATGTGTAGGGTTTAGTGTTGGGACATGGAGGTTTTATTATCCCTTAGAACATTGTAGCGGAAAGGGTTAACCAGATCTGAGCTTTCAGTCCCACTTAGTATAGAAAAATGCTTCTAAATAAATCCTGAAAATGTTCTATTCTATCAAGCGATGGTGACTATAGTACCGGTATTACTTGTTTTATAGGCTTCACCGGGGAAAGCTGTATTAAGCCTTTTTATGTATAGGGTGAAATAAGAAATGCCACCTGACCAGTGATGGCTCCCATTCCCAACGCCAATGGAGTGCTTCACCCTGTCTTAAATCTGCCCCAAAGGGTACTACTATGTAGGAGGGGTAATACATGGAATGTGGGGCACAGTGTATGTGTGGGGCTTTCTGGTGTGTGTGATGTGGGGGCACAGAGTGTGGGTTTGGGGTACTGTATAATGTGGGGCACAGTGTGTGGGACAATTAGGGTACTGTACAATGGGGCACAGTGTAATGTGTGGGGGTTTCTGGTCTGTGTAATGTGGGGCACAGTGTTTGGGGCAATTGGGGTACTGTACAATGGGGCACAGAGTGTGGGTGTGGGGTACTGTACAATGTGGGGCACACCCACTTACATAAAACACTTTTATGCAGACACGTACACACTTAATTAGAATCTGTTGTTTCAACTGCAAAGGTCTCCGGGGTCCCCCCACATCAACAGTGGTGTGATTAGGTGCACAGCTGTACTGTCACTGAGGGAGAACCTAAAGTTGCTGCCTGCCAGTCACACTCTGTGTAAAGCAATCATTACCATCAAATTCACTCCTTGGACTCTTATTTTATTTTTAATTGTAATGTAACTGCTGCTTGCCCTATTATGTGCTATAGTGCTGCATGGTCTTTCCTTGATATTTATCAAGGATCGCTTTTGCAATGCGAACAGGGAATGCCAGTAACGCCACTGATCGCATTGCAAAAAGCGATCTCTTCGGCCGGATGTATCATCCGGGACACAGGCTCAAAAAAGAGCCCATCCCTGCGATGTCTCCGGAGAGCGGCCGACCTCTGCAGGGGAATGGTGCGCAGTTCAGTGAACTACACATCCGCCATAGCCGGGAGGGCAAGGCGCACATCACCTCACATGCCCTTGAAAAAGTCACAGACTGGGATGAAACGCGTTGGGTAAGACTCGGCAGTTCCATTGATTTAATTCATTGTCTTTTTAACCTTTTTTACCTCAGTACTGTAGCTGCCATACTACAAGTACTTAGTGTATATTGCCAATAAATGTGAGTATTTGCTTTTATCTGATACACTCTGTGTCATACATCCTCATACAGCCCCCATACTTGCATGCAATAACTATACGGGTGTGCAGAATACCAGGAAACGGAGGACCAGCAGAAATTATTTGGTGAGTAGCATATTACTTATTTAAACATCTGCATACTAGTGTCCACATCCACCCTGATACTGCACTCATTATCCCCAAGGTCATTATCCCCACGGGGACAGGGGCATTTTAAGAGAGGAGGGGGCCTGTGTGCACTCCTCGTGCGGGGCCCCCTCCTCTCTCCCTGGTGGCTGGCAGCCGACTGACGCGGCTGGCCAGCCACCCGGAGCATTAGTAGACTCCGGGCACTAGAGTGTACCCGGAGTCTACTGCGCATGCGCAGAACACCGGAATATGGCCGCCGCCATTTTTCCGGTGTTCTGAGCAGCAGTGGCACCCGACGTGGGACCTCGGACAGGTAAGTTAAAAAAAAAATATGGGTGCAGTGTGTGCAGTGCGGGGCCCCTGGATCCGGGGGGGGGCCCTATATTATAGATACGCCACTGACGGGGACAGTTAGATTTTATTTAAAGAACACTCTGCCTACAGTTATTGCTCACCAGTGAATTCAAGACACTTATCTGTTCAGTGCTCGATTTAAGGATTTTTACTCTCTGGACATTTATTTGGGACAATAACATAGTCCTCATTACAGGACGAACACCCTGCCCACAGTTATTGCCTAACAGACTTGCAGAATCAGCTACACATCTATTCTGATTTACATATCCAAATATAATCTTTTTCACATATTAAATGCATAATTAGAATACATCCGAATACCACAGAGCGCTTTTACAAATTACTTATGTTAAGGAGGTCAGGACACCTCCTTGAGCCAGCAGCTAATACTCCCACAAAGAACCCCCCCCTCTCCCCCTCCCTTTTTTTGGGGGAAATTCTGTGAGCGCTAACTTCTGTTTAAAATTATCAGCGTATAGTAGAGATGGTGGCTTTGGACCATGCTGTGCGCGGGTACTAGACCATGTGGTGCAACAGTGGGCTCTACAGGCTGATTCTCAAACATTTGAGGAGTTAGCGGTGGTGATTGAAAGGGTACCTGACTCTTGGGAAGTTAAACAGAGCCAAATAGGGATTCCAGCCAGTTCCCAGTTGTTAAAGCCAACAGCCCCCCTCCAGTTGTGTGTTTTGACTGCGGCAAGCCCGGTCATTTGCGCCGACACTGCCCAAAGCAGGTTGAGCCGATTGACTGTAGTGCTGGAAAAACAACTTGACCAGGGGTAAGCATGGCTGCTGGAAGCACTTCACCGGCGCAAACCACCTTGTTTAGTTTGATGGTGCAAGTGGAAGGCCGGGAGGTCTGGGCCTTAGAGGTTACTGGCAGCGAATTAACCATCATCTATGCCAACCTGTTTCCACCTGGGGCTGATCAGGTGCTACCCCCGGTAAAGGTTATATGTGTACATGGGGATGTAGAAGAATGCCCCCGTGTGCACTTCCCAATAGTGATCAAAGGACGATCAATGAAGGTGACAGCCACAGTAGCCGCCAGGCCACCCTACCCATTGATCCTAGGTTGGGACTTTCTGTTGTTACAAGAGGTGGTTACGTGGCATGATGACAGCAGAAGGTCCCCAGGAGCCAAGCTCTGTTGTTTCCCAAAGTTTGGTGGCTGTATCGCCCTCCTTGGCCAGTGAACAACCGGAGGGGAGTGGTGTCGAGACACAGTAGGTTCCCATGGGCAAGGAAGTGTCCTTGCAGGACTTTGGCCAGGATCAACAGAATGATGGGAACTTGATAAATGCATTTGAAAATGTTGTAGAGATAAATGGTAGAGTAATCACGGCTTTGCCAGCAGACGGTGTACCATAGTTTGCATTGAAAAATGATTTGTTATGTCATGTAACCCATTTGCAGGTAAGAGAGTAGACCAATTGTTGGTTCCCCGGAAGCACGAGCAGTTGGTGTTAAGGGCAGCTCATACACGCCTGTGGGGTGGCCATTTGGCGAGGAGAAGATTCTTTTGGCCCGGTATTCATGTAGCAGTAAAAAGGTATTGTCAGGAATGTCCAGTATGTCGGAAGACAGCACCCTGGCCAGGGTTTCGGGGACCCTTGGTTCCCCTCCACGTAATTTCTGTACCTTTTGAGATAATTGGTATGGATCTGATAGGGCTGGTGGAAAAATATGCTCGTGGGCATCAATACATATTAGTGGTAGTAGATTATGCCACAAGGTACCCGGAGGCAATCCCGCTACGTAACATGAAATCTAGCACTATTGCCCGGGAATTGTTGATGCTATATACCTGCTTGGGAATACCAAAGGAGGTCTTAACGGATCAAGGTACCCACTGGCATCACAAGGCGGGTGCGGGCCGCACCGGGTGACACCATCCAAGGGGGTGACACCAAAATAGCAGAACTGCTCTGCTATTTTGGTGTCACACCCTCGCATGGTGTCACCGAGCAGCCAGCCACACTGCAGTGAGAGGCAGGACCTGTTGGCTGTTCAGCAGTTGCTGCTGCTCTGACCCGGGATTACTCAGCGGAGTAGCACAGCAGCTACTGGGCAGCCAAGCCTCTCCCCTGCCCATTGAATGGTGAGGACGGTGACATGCGGCCACGCCCCCAAGAGTGCGTCCATGAGTTGGCGCGGCTTCGCAGGATGAAGCCACGCCCCCTTTTGCCCGCGTGCACTCCTCCGGCGCGCAAGAACATGGATCCCGGGACCGACCACCGCACCGGGTACAAGTACGGTAAGTGACGCCACTGGAGGTACCCCTTTTGTCTCTAAACTTAAGAAAGATATGTGCCGACTGTTAAAGGTGAATAGGATTACAAACCTCAGTTTACCACCCGCAAACAGATGGGGTTGTTGATCGCTTTAACCAGACCTTTAAACAAATGATAAAAAGGGCGGTGTCTGAGGAAAAGCGATATTGGGACTTACTCCTACCCTATTTAATGTTTGCAGTGCGAGAGGAACCCCAATCCTCTATGGGATTTAGGGCCTGATTCAGAGCCACTCGTAAGCGGCAGCTCGTTCGCTCTGAGCGATGTTTGCCCAACTGCGCATGCGTACGGATCGTTATACGCATGCGCGATCCAGTCAGTGCTGCCGAAATTCATGTGCTCGCAAAATAGCGAATGCCTGATAATTTGAGTGACAGAATGAGGCGTATGTGGGTGGTAACAGGGGAAGGTGCTTGAAAACGGGGAGTGGAGATCCGATCGCAGGCGTGCTTAAAGGTCAAAACGGGCGTTTCATGGGTGTGCATATTTAAAACAGCAGCGTCATTGACCACGTCACTGGGTTCTTTTATAGCCAGAACTGCTCGCAAAATTGTGGTAGCAAAAACCAACCACAAGAATAGCGAGCAGTTCATACCCTGTTCGATGTACTCGATGCGAGCGGCCAGGGGGCATATTTTTCCAAAAAACGAACGCAAGTTTTGTTCGCTCGTTCAGACCTAGAGGCGTGAACAGACCGCAAACAGCGAACGGTTAATTTGAATAGCCACCCCTTGTTTTAGAACGAACGACCGCAAATAGCGAGTGGCTCTGAATGAGGGCCTTAGTCCCTTTGAACTCCTCTATGGGAGGCAACCTAGAGGGATCTTAGATCTGTTGAAAGAAGGGTGGGAACAACAGTCATTCCAAGAGCCTAACATCGTTCAGTTTGCGACCAAATTGTATGGCCGTTTAAAAGAGATGGAGTAAACGAATAACTGCGCTCTATAACCCCTTTTCTGATGGTATGTGCGAAATGACAGTACAGAATAGTGGAAACAGTGGTTGTTGGTTGCTCTTAGTGGATGTCAAATAAATCGCAAAAGTGCTAATTTCCGGTACCTTTAAATATGTTCTAGTAGGTTTTATAGAGGAAACAATCTTAAAAAGTACAAACAAATCTTTACTAGTTAATATCATGCAAGTGAGCATATGCAACACTAAGAAATTACAGTATAATCAAAATGGTTATGGCCAGGGGTGTACAATCAAAGTTAGAAAATTGACTGTAGTAGGGAAAAAAGTAAAATTAGAAAATTGCTGCAAAAAGGTTAAGTCTTGTGTGTGACTCAACGTAAAAGTTCCAAAAGGTGAGGACTGGAGACCCTTCAATTGGTTATGGGAGTGTATCCAAGATATACCAGTGTTATTGATGGTGCGGTGTCCCGCACTTATGTGGTTAATGGTGCTGCAGAGGTGTGCTGTCTGAAGTAGGTGCCTGTGATGTGTTTCTTGGGGTAAGGAGTATACCAGGAGGTACACTCAGATCAAGTGTCTTGGTCTGAAGGACGCGCCGGTGAGCGCTCGGGCCACCTGACAGTCTCCGTCACCTATCAGACAGTATGCTAAGTGTATAAGGGGGGGGGATAAACTGTTGTGGCTCGGAGAACCAGTCACTGTATTCCCCCTCCAAACTGAGACTCGCCTCCTCTGGACTCGACAGAGACCCGCTCTTACCCCTTGCCGGCTCGTGACTGTCCTGGCTTCTTCCCCTCTTTCGTCCGCTTCAATGTTGCGTCCCATGTTCGCGGCTCCTCAGGGGGTCTTCTTTTAGGCAATGCAGTACAGGATGTGTACTGCTGGGGGATGTCTTAGAACTAGTTGATCTGGGACACTCCTCTCAGCTGATTGGTGGTTACTGGCTTGAACATGATAGGTGGGCTGTCATGCAGCGGTAAGTGAGACGTCGATCCAAAACCCTTTCCGTGTTGAAGGGTTATCGTAATTGGAAACAGTTCTGTCAATTGTTGCAAATCTTCAGATGGATTGATGAGGTAGTTGATTAGTTAGGTGATCTCTCCTGCGTTGTCCGGCTTGGGTCCCCGGAATCTGTCTGTGCTATATGTCATAGTTCAGCGTGATTGTTAGCAGGTGTGTATGCACAGTACATATAGGATGATATATAATAATAAGGAGAGTAGGGAGAGGAAAGGGAGAATCAGGCTGTAAGGATAACATTCTTCTATGTAACGCTGGTGTGCAGTATAAGTGCACTCTCTTGGGGAATGTGTGATAATCTGTGATGAAGAAATGAATGCAGGTCTGAGTGGTGACTCAGAACTAACGGATATTATGATGTTACTGTCCCTAGGGATATGCTACTAGGGGCCCATGTGTCGCTCTGAATAGCCCATGGGATGTTGGTAGAGGGCATAAAGTTATGGCGTAGTGGTGGTGATACATAGTGACTCACTTAGTTGGATCTAATCTCATTGTCTACATTGAGTTGGGTGAAGAGTGCCCATGCTAATCATGGCTCGTAGCTCCTCATTGTTGATTTGTTGGATGTAATGTTAGTAGCACGGCAACAAGATGTGTTCTCTGCCATTCCCGGGAAAAACCCAAATGATCCAGCATGATATAGTTACTCCTCACGGGGTGGTAATAAAACAGAAGCCATACCCTAGGCAAAGTGTGCACTGCACCTAGGGGGCATAGAGGAATCAAATAGCGAATGGAATAAACCCATAGTTTTAGAGCCTAAGCCTTCAGCTGCTTTAAGATTCTCCCATGATTTCCACAAATTAAAGTGTCACAGTTTGATTCCTATCCGAGGCCCCGGGTGACCGAGCTGGTGGAGAATTTAGCAAACAGCCAGTATCTCACCACCCTAGATTTGACAAAAGGGTATTGGCAGATTCCTTTAACTGAGGCTGTTAAGGCCAAAACAGCCTTCTCTACCCCAGAAGGTTTGTTTCAGTATAAAATGCTGCCGTTTGGTCTGCGTGGGGCTTCGGCAACCTTCCAGAGGGCTATGAACAGGTTGCTGTGACCTCACAAGGAATATGCAGCTGCATATCTAGAGGACATAGGGGTCTATTTACTAAACAGTGATAGGAGACAGAGTGAAAAGTGATAAGGTGCCAGCCAATCAGCTCCCAACTGTCATTTTTCAAACACAGCCTGTGAGATGACAGTTAGGAGCTGATTGGCTGGCACCTTATCACTTTTCACTCTGTCTCCTAACACTGCTTAGTAAATAGACCCCATAGTCATCTGTAGCACTGACTGGGAGTCACACCTACCAAGAGTAGAAGCAGTGTTGCAATCTTTACGGGCACATGGGTTTACAGCATACTTGCCTATCCTCCCGATTTGGTCGGGAGCCTCCCGAAAATCGGGTGCCGCTCCCGACCTCCCGGGAAGGCAGGCAATTCTCCCGGCTGCCACTCACCCCTCCTATCCCCCCCCGCTATAACCCCTGGGGGGGGGCGGTGACTCGATTCGCGTCATTTTGGCCCCGCCCCCTGCTGCACAATGCTTATTTTATCGGCATTGTGTAGCGGGGGCGGGGCCAAACTGACGCGATCGCGTGACTCCGCCCCACCACACCCACAAGTGACGTCACCCGACCGGCCACTCCCCCTTGTCTCGGCCACGCCCACCCCATCCTGCCGATCTGGCTGCTCCCTCCCGGAAGGAGCAGCCAGAATGTCGGCAGGTATGGTTTACAGCTAATCCTGAGAAGTGTGCCATTGGAATGGTGGAGACAAAATATTTGGGATATATTATAGGCAGAGGGCAGGTGAAACCTCAGCCCATGGGAGGGGCTGGGCTGCACATCCTAATATTGAACATGGTAATAGGTGCTACCATGCTGAGACCAGTAGTTCTACAGCAAAAAGGAGAGGGGGGGGTGAACCTTATACAGGTGGGTCCCTAACATCTCTAATACTAACACACTAATTAATTTATCTAGGACTTACCTATCATAGAGCCCATTAGATGTGTGTACTGCAATGCAAGGACCCATACCAGTTAAAATCACCTGGGGCAGGCAGGAAGAGTGCTAGCCCAAAGAAGGGGTCTCACCTTCAGAATGTACCTTAAATACACACACACAGGAAATGGGAGGGGCTGGGCTGCACATCCTAATATTAAACATGATAATAGGTGCTACCATGCTGAGACCAGTAGTTCTGTATAAGGTTCACCGTGACGTGGTAGGTGGGCAAACATCTTTGGCCAAACATGTACTAAGAAACCTTACATTTAAAACCATGTTAATTATTACAGTCTATTATAGATATTTTGATCATTTGCATTCTTAGTGCTTATAGTGTGCACCTGCTCTCCCCCCCCCCCCCCTCTCCTTTTTGCTGTGAAACTTCAGCCCAGTAAGGTGGAGGTGGTCCTCACATGGCCTAAACCCTAATGCAAATCCCAGCTCAGAATATTCCTTGGCCTAGTGGGTTACTACCGCAGATTCATTCGTGATTTTGGCACTAGGGCAGCACCATTAACTGAGTGTCTTAATAAAAACAGTCCCCAGACAAGATACTGTGGTCTAGAGCAGCAGAAGCTGCATGGCAAGATTTAAGGCGCGCCTTGTCTGCAGAACCTGTTTTGCAGGCTCCTAACTTTAAAAAGCAGTTTATATTGCTGACAGATGCCTCGGGTTCAGGATTGGGAGCCGTCCTTTCCCAACTGGTAGAAGGGGAAGAGAAACCCATCCTCTACCTCAGCTGAAAAATGCTGCCCAGGAAGCGCAAGTACTCCACAGTGGCGCAAGAGTGCTTGGCAATCAAGTGGGCAGTAAAATATTATTTGTTGGGGCGGGAGTTTTTGTTGGTTACAGATTACTCCCCTTTACAATGGATGCACACGAACAAAGGAGTGAACGTTCGTGTAACGGGCTGGTTTTTGTCTTTGCAGTCATTTGCAGCATCGTCCGGGGAAACGGCACCTCAATGCTGATGCCCTTTCCAGGAAGTTTGTTGGGCCCGATCCTCCAAGCAACCCTATGGCGAAGCTAGAGGAGGAGAATGAGGAAGAGGGTGAGGATGGCAAACTGTGGAAAAAGGCAGAGGGCTGTGTACCCGGACGGATGGCACAAATAGATGTGGGCGAGCCAGATAGCTTGCCTGAAAGTGTTTTAGCTTCACCAGGGTGGTTGAAGCTAAGGGGGGAAGAGTGTGACAGGGTCAGCATTATTCCACATGAAGTAAATGTGGAATATCCAGATCTCCCAGGTTTGGCAGAGCAAAGCCATTAGGATTGTGTAAATGTCCAGTTCAGGTGTTGCCTCAATCAGTGCCTGGAAAGGCAGCTGATTACAGACACCTGTGAGAAGCTGGTTTAAGAACTACCGAGACACTGGGGTAACTGAGCCTGAAATAGTCGCTCAGCTTATAGGCCTGGGGGTGACTAGTGTTAGGGTTCCTGGACCTGCGATTCCACTGAAGAAATATTGCTGCTCGGAAGACTTTATGTATTATCTTGCCTGTGAAACTGCCATATCCTGTATACCTGCCTGTGGTGAGCAATAAAGCTACTGATGGATTTTACCCGGTCTATGTGATTCATGTCACAATAGATGTACATACTGCCAAGTTATTGCATATATATATATATATATATGTGTGTGTGTATGTGTATATATATATATATATATATATATAATCTCATAATCAAAAACCTTACGGTTTCACATGTCCCATTACGGCTGCTTAGACATGATCTGAAAATTCCTAAAACCTATTGATTTTCTGCCACTCAAACTTGCAATGCAGATATGGTATGCCATCACACCCTGTGGTTAACTGCAGATTCAGCACTCTCACAGAATGAGGTTGCGGTCACTCACAGAATGGTGGAGCTGCTAATTCACAGAATTGTGTGCTCATTGGAATACACACATGCAGTCTATGCAACTGAGGTCAAAGCAGAAAATAGAGCTGTGCAGATGGGATAAAAGTGGTGTGGATGGGGGGAGGAGACACAGCAGTGTGGATAGTTGAGACACAAAGGCGTGTAGAGGAGGGAAGGTTAAGCAGTACAGAGGGGGGGTAGGCAAAGTAATGCAGATGGGTGAAAAACAGTGGTGCAGATGGGGGGAAACAGAGTGGCATGGTTTGGGGG
Source organism: Taudactylus pleione (assembly GCA_031769625.1). Classification (NCBI taxonomy): domain Eukaryota; kingdom Metazoa; phylum Chordata; class Amphibia; order Anura; family Myobatrachidae; genus Taudactylus; species Taudactylus pleione. Next base: position 2,226,320 of record JAUIMM010000536.1, read on the forward strand.
GACAGCGATGTGGATGGGGGTAGATAGTGGCATGGACATGGGAAGACAGAGCAGTGCAGATGGGTAAAGACAGATTGGTGTGGATAAGAGAATACAGACTAGCACAAATAGGAGAATTCACAACAGTAGGGATTGGGGAAGACAGATTAGTGTGGATGAGTAGGAAGACAGAGTAGTGCGGGTGGGGGGAGGAGACAGAGTTGCACAGTTGGGGGGGTGGACAGAGTGGTGCAGATGGAGGAAGAAAGAGCGCCACAGAGGAAAGAAAGACAGCGGCATGGCTTAGGGGAAGGCAGTGGTGCAGAAGGAAACAGAGTGGCACGGATGCAGGGCAGTGCAGATGGAGAAAGACAGATTGGTACGGAACACAGACTACCATAGTTCGGAGACCACACAGCAGTAAGGATTGGGGAAGACAGATTGGTGTGGATGGGGAGGAAGACAGAGTGGTGTGGGTGGTGGCGGGAGACAGAGTTGCACGGTTGGGGGGGACAGAGTGGTGCAGATGGAGGAAGAAAGCGTGCCACAGATGAGAGAAAGACCGCAACGTGGCTTGTGGAGAAAGCACGGATGCAGGACGGTGCGGCTGGGGAAAAACAGATTGGTGCGGATGAGGGAACACAGACTATAACAGTTGGGAGACCACATAGCAGTAGGGATTGGGGAATATATAGCAGCATGGAGGCATATAGGGGCAGAAAGTGTACATGCATAGACTGAGTATGATATTTTAAAAAATAAGGGAGCTGAACATGTATTCTAAATTAGATAAATGTATGCAGTGGGAAGGATGTTGGAAGCCAGTGAGATTGTTTTGGTGATCAAATGGGAAGATTGTGGGCACTGAGTGGGATGTGGGAGCCACATAACTGCTCAAACCTCAGTTGCATAGACTGCATGTGTGTATTCCAATGAGCACACAATTCTGTGAATTAGAAGCTCCCCCACTTTGTGAGTGACAGCAATCTCATTCTGTGAGAGTGCTGAATCTGCAGTTGACCACAGGGCGTGATGGCATACCATATCTGTATTGTGCAAGGAACACATCCATTAAGGCATCAGCCTTAATGATCGTAATTTCATTGCTTTTTGAAGTTAGTAGAGTGGCAGAAATTCAGTAGGATTTGTAAAAATTCAGATCATGTCTAAGAAGCCTTAATGGGACAAGTGAAACCGAAAGGTTTTTTTTTGTCTATGGAATTTCATTGTTTAATTTAAATTTATTAACTCTCAAGCTTTGGAGGAGCAAACCTTGCCAACTGCAGGGGAGAAGGGCAACAAAATTGTATACTAGCGCAGGTGGAAGAGGGGCCGGCACACAGGAGATGGTTTAAGAAGGTGCAGAGTGAGAGTTGGCTGCAGGGGCGGGCTGTAGGCGTACGGAGTAGCGACAGCAGTGGGGCAGTGCACAGAAGCATCAGCAGGTGATAGAGGGACTCACTGGTGCTGGGCATGCACCTGAGAAAATCTAATCAATAAGACATTAGGGAGATCCATCCATGCATCTGTTAAAAAATGTATGTGTAATATAAAAAAAATGAAAAAAAATAAATGACATGCCCCCACAGCACAACCAGCATTGGGCTTTGGAGCCCAGTGCTGGTTGTGCTAAATACAGAGGGCAAATGATGTAGGGGTCCCCTAGAAAAAAAACTAAATTCTCCCATAGAGAACTCCCAAGGGGGGCATGGTGTTTAAGGGGCTACATCTTAAAAGCCATTGGAGACATGGGTGAGTAGAACTGTTGCTTGGTGCTACATGCCAAATTTCAGGGCAAAAACATAAAAAATGAGGATTTGGGAGTAAGCTAAAGTTTGAACTGTCAATTTTTTCTCAATTAGGACCACTTTTCTGCTGTACTCTATGGGGGATTTTTGGGAAGGCATATCTTAGGGTAAGGGGCAAATTTAGACTTGGGGTTTGTTTAATTAGGTAGCTATTGTTCCAGGGTATGTTCTATTGGGGTTTAGGTAATTGAGAAAGTTACAGTTTTTAAACTATTATTTCACGAATCCGCCATTATAGAGATAGAAAGTTTCAACTTGTTGCACAGCTTCAGTAGGAGCCTCCAGCAGGTGTATTCACTGTGGCATCACTTTGGTGCACAAAAATGGCTGGCCAGTGCGGGTGGTAGCAGCGGTGGGCTCGGGGAAAGGAAGCACGCATTAGCTGCGGCCGGGACCCGATGGAGGGAGGGGGGGAGGGTGGTTAGCGGGTATTAGCTGCGGCGGTACAGGCGGTTGTGGTGTGGGCTGCAGGACCCGGGGGAGGGAGCAGCAGACAGATGCAGGCTCGGATCTGAAAGATCCATGATACCTGCATCTGTATTTAAATAAACAAACGGAAGCAAAGACGGGATCAGTGAAACCCGTCTGTGCTTCCGTGTTTAATGAAAAAAATTAAATAAAATTGTTTGCCCCCCCCCCCCCCAAAAAAAGAAAAATCAACAACCAGCACCAGGCTTTGGAGACCCAGTGTTGGTTGTGCTAATACAGGGGACAAATGATGTAGGGGTCCCCCATTTTCAGCGCAACCAGCACTGGGCCCTGAGCCTGTCCTGGTTCTGGAAATACAGAAGGAAAAAATGTGTATGGTCCCCGTTTATTTACCAGAACCTACACCGGACCCTTTCTAGCGGGGAAGGAAGGTAATGCCACAGCCAGGGAAGCCCTTTCACCGGGCCCCCCAACTGAAGCATCACCCCTCACCGCTAGCTAGCCCAGGCCAGGGATCCCTGGGGAGCTGGGGACACCCCCCAATAAAGGGGTACCCCTCTCCAGGTCACCCCAGGCCCAGGCTGATAGCCCGGGGCTATCATCAGCATCCCTTGGTGGTGGGTGCTGGGTTGATTGTAAAGTGTGGTGCACATGAAAATATAAATATTGTCTTGTTTAGTAGTACTACAGGTCCCAGCAGGCATCCCCACATACTGGTACTTGGAAAACCACAGTACCAGCAGGCAGGGCATTAAGGGCCCGCTGGTACTTATAGTACCCCTGCAAAAGAAATATTAAAATAAAACAAACACGTTTTTTTAAATATTTTATTTATCTGCACCTTCATCTGGGGGGCGGCAGCCTTTGAGCTTTTTTTCATGGCTGCCGCTTCCCCCAGGACTTCATCGGCATCTATACCTGGAGGGCTCATCCTGGACTTCCCGGCGTCTTCTTCCTTCAGCAGCTCTTGTCTGCTGCTAACCGGCCGACAGACTGGCTGGGTGGTGCCTGGTACTGGCTTTATATAAGCCAGCCAAGGGGGCGTAGTGAGCCGTGATTGGCTCGCGGTGGCCATCTTTAAATTTCAAAAATGGCGCTGATTTGCCATTTTTGAAATGGGCATGCTCGGTTCTCACCATTGAAGTCAATGGTGAAAACCGCTCATTGGCGGAGAGGTGGAAGGCTTACCTCTCTCAGCCTATGAGCGCTCCGTACCAGGATTTCTGTACTGAAATCCTGCGGCGAAGCTGTCATTCAGGTAGTAGTGTCCTTAGAGGACACTACTAATGTCCGTGGGCTCGCGTATTTTGCTTTTTTTTTTTTTTTGGCAAGACAAGACCCTGGATTGCCTACTTTGGAATGAAGAGGACAGATCCACGCATAGGAGGAGGTGAGTATGGATTTTTTTTATTACAGGCACTCCATTGGATAATCTACTTAATAAGAGGACAGATTGGTTACAGCAGGGAAGGGGAACCTCAGGCCCGGGGGCCGTATAAGGCCCTCAGAGTCATTTGGTCTGGCCCTCTGAGCTTTTTTCTGCTAGCCTCATCTGGCTAGAATGGCACCCTGCAGCCAGAATCTATGCAGCAGTGCCGCCTATAGTGTCCTTAGAATGCTTCAGATGGTCACACCACTGCCCTTACAGCTCCCAGGAGTATGCTTAGGATGCTCCGGGCATTGCTGAAATCACTGGTTATTGTGGCCCTGCCCCTTGTGACATCATATGGAAAGGGGGCGTGGTCTGCACCAGGCCTGCGAATAATGTTTAATACAAAGTTACCAGCGCTAAATACTCATAAAAAGCAATGTATGAAAAAGCATACTAGGTGTATGGACTAAGACCTATAGCTCATGGCGTGAAAGTCCTAGAAGTCTTGAACTCCGTATTAATGTGGACTACAACTTCCCTTTAAGGCAACATAGGTTTACTGGATCCAAGTGTAATGGCTGTCACACAATACATCCAGCAAAATGCGTTGAGCGCTACTTGTCTATGCTGACCAAGCTCTGGAAGTTTTGTGGATACCTACTATGTGGACTTTGATTCTTTTCCCCTTGGAATTGGCAGAAACAACGGAGATCCGGATACTTTACAAGAACCCATTCTTATGCAACTACAACGCTGCTAAGGGACTTATCATCTGTGAGAATTTGGAGTACACATTTACCCAATTTGTGAAAATTACGCTGCCCAGGGATTGTGTGACATCCATTATACTTGGATCCGGTAAACCTATGTTGCCTTAAAGGGAAGTTGTAGTCCACATTAATACGGAGTTCAAGACTTTCTAGGACTTTCACACCATGAGCTATAGGTCTTAGTCCATACAAAGAAATGTAAGAAGGGTGGATCAGATGGCTTGATTGATCCCAAAAATCCCCCAGTGAAGAGCGTTTTTAATATTTCCTCTAAAAAACTTGATGAGTCTCAATTATCATTGCTTTATAAGGGTCTTAAATTTTCTCCTACAAATGAACCGAATATTTTTGACCTCTATGTCGACTTGAACCGATATATAAGAACTCTTTGTCGTAAAAGATTTTTTGCTAAAAAACTATTGAAACAACAGGGAGATACATCTATACCCATAGTATTGGAGAGTACTGATAATGCTTTGCTCTCCTCATGAGAAGAACTGTGGGAGGAGAATAACACTATCGGTGACAGTGATCTAGGAATGGAAAATATACCAATGGAAAAAATATATGATCTTAAAAGAGATAACCATATATTTAAAAATAAATCGGAATTTTTTCCGATAAGTGATAAAAGTAGCAACATCGAGGCTTTTTACAAGATAACCCTAGAAGACTTTAAAACTTTATACTCACAAAAACATGGGAGTCCTAGATATTCTTCAAATTTAACAAGAGAAGAAAAAAGAGCACTTAAATCACTTACATGTGACACATCTATCATAATTAAAGAGGCGGACAAAGGTGGAGGTCTAGTGGTCATGGACCGTGAAAAATACATTGTAGAAGCCCCTTAGACAACTTCTTGATACTAGATTTTATTCTATTTTACAGAGTGACCCCACCAATAGTTATAAAATAGAGTTGAAAACACTCCTTGATTCAGCAGTTGATTCGGGGGTCATATCTAGAGAAACCCACCGATTCCTGCTACCCCCATATCCTACCACTCCGACATTTTACTTTCTTCCTAAAATACACAAATCCCTCACATCCCCCCCAGGATGTCCAATTATATCGGGTATTAATTCTCTCACTTCTAATTTGTCCTTTTATATTGATTCCTTTCTTCAACCCCACGTGAGCACGTTTAAATCACATTTAAAGGATACCACTCATTTTCTTAATTTATTTAAATCCTGTAAGTGGAGGGACACTTATGCTTTTCTCACTTTAGATGTCACTGCACTATATACCCATATTCCCCACTACAATGGTCTAAAAGCGATTGAATGTAGACTCAATCAGGATAATGATCTCACTCATATACACCAGAAGTTCATACTTGATTGTATTTGCTATATTTTATCACACAATTATTTTCTTTTTCACACTCAATATTACTTGCAGGTGATGGGGACGGCCATGGGGACTAGGTTCACGCCCAGCTACGCGAACCTGTACATGGGTGCCTTTGAGGAGGAACATGTGTGGGGGAGTGGCTGGGCACCAAACCTAGTCTTCTATGGCCATTATATTGATGATCTTGTTATTATTTGGGATGGGGACCTTTCTTCTGCCACTTCCTTTGTTCAATCTTTAAACACTAATTCATAAAATTTATCCTTCACCTCCACGTATAGCAGGAGTCGTGATTTCCTAGATGTGACCCTTGAGACACAAGGAGAGGAAATCATCACCTCAAATTATACTAAACCCGTTAACACTAATGCATATTTGCATTTTCATAGCGCACATTATACTCCCTGGAAGTGTAACATACCAAAAGGGCAATTGATGTGCCTTCGAAGAAATTGCACCAATATAGAGACTTTCTCTATAAAGGCACTCGATATGATTGAGTCTTTTAGACAACGGGGTTATCATGAGACAATTTTAGAGACTGCCTTTAGAGATGTCAGCCTAATGGATAGACAGGATTTACTTAACAAAAAGAAAAAAGATAGTTCTAGATCAAATGCGACCATTGATCAAAGAGTAATAGATCAAAGAGAGTTGGCCTTTATTTGTAAATTCAACAATGGTTTTAGGGAGATAAAGGATATCATCACACGTAATTACAGACTCCTTAGACAGGATACTATATTACAGAATATTATACCATTGAGACCACATATTACATTTAGAAAGAATAGATCACTCAAAACCATCCTAGCACCGAGTCATCTCAAAACATCAAATCCCAACATTGAATCAAAAGTTCCAGGGTGGTTGATAGAGAGACCTGCTGGTTTCTTCAAATGTGGAAAATCTAGATGCACGACATGTTCACATATTCCTAGAAGAACAAATGAAGTCTTTATACCCTTTAATGAAGAAAAGTATAAAATACCTACCTTTATTAATTGTGATTCCAAGTTTGTCATATATGTACTCATATGTAAATGTAAATTATTCTATGTGGGACGAACTACCAGACCTTTGCGGGTCAGGTTTATGGAACATCGTAGGAATATTATTAATCAGAATAGAACACATAGTGTTTCTAGACATTTCTCAGATGTACATGAGGGGAATCCTGACTGTTTAACCATCATAGGCTTAGAAACCATACCTCCCATGGAACGGGGTGGGAATAGGTTCAATAGACTTTGCTGTAGGGAAGTCTTTTGGATGTTGAAATTTAACTCTCTGCATCCGGATGGCCTCAATGAGGCCATAGAATTGAACTCAGTTTTACAATGATTATTTCTTTAAATATGTTAAATGAATATGTCTCACTTCTGTTCTATATATACATTTGGATTTTGGGTTGCTTCAGAGGTTCTATTTCTCTTAGTCTCTAAACCATACTTGGTAATCATTTTCCTATTGGGTTCATCATATGTTGGAATATGTCTTAAATGGAACACTTTAACTATTCTGAGGGATCATTAAGATGGTTGATAGGAGAGAATTAATAAATTGATTCCTATTTTGTATATAAAGGATTAGAAGTATACACAATGATTCATTATATCAATATTCTGTGTCCTCTACAATAGGATAACAATAATAGATATTAGAATCTGGGTATTATTAACCTTATACTTACCATAAATTCTTCCTTATGTGCCCCTTGAGATTCACTTTTAGTTGGAATATAGTAATGTATTATTTGTCCTTTTGCCATGTGGATATTCGGACGAACAGAACGTTGACAAATGGTATAATAATAATATATTAATATTTAGACTGTGTTCCCTCTACACATGTATATATCTTGACACCTCTATTGTATTTATTGGAATCGAGGAATGGTCATGGGGATCTATTATTGTTTTTACTCGGGTTCCATGACAACGATCCCAGACCAATGAGTAGCTCTGATTCATATTTTAATGACCACATGACGTGGAAGAGCTCTTGGATAGGTTATTTTAATCATCTTTCTCATTGGCCCCCTGGATATGTGACACAGTTAATAGATGTATGTGAGTGTCGGGCAGTAAAGAACTGTGCGGAGTTCCGGGTCACGTGATCGGAAAGAATTACGTGGACGGGACATCTGACAGACGGATGTATCGTCTTAAGATGACGATTTATAGACCTATGAGTGGTTTGGATTCATATGTAATGACTTTGTAAGAAGACCCCTTGGATATGCTATTCTAAAAACCTTGTTCAGTGGTCCATAGGACACATGACATAGTGAACATGTGATCGTTACTGTGCTATAGCAAAGGGTCATATGGAGTTCCGGGTCACGTGATCGGAACTAATCACGTGGACGGGACTTCTGACAGCTCTATTATTATACATCATTAGAGGTTTGTCTTTCTTCACAATATTTTTGCCTGATATTTATTATTTAATTATTATGCGAGATATAATAGGATTGCCTTGAATAAACTAAGGGTTTTTATATTATAAAGTGGATGGTTTTTTTCTTGTCTATTGAATGTAATTGTACACAGGTGTTAACAATAGATCAGGTATATATATATACAAGCCATGGAGGCTCATTCAACCATATGCTCCTGAGGAAGCTGGGCAATAATACATCCAGCGAAACGCATTGAGCGCTACTTGTCTATGCTGACCAAGCTCTGGAAGTTTTGTGGATACCTACTCTGTGGACTTTGATTCTTTTCCCCTTGGAATTGGCAGAAACAACGGAGATCCGGACACTTCACAAGAACCCATTCTTATGCAACTACAACGCTGCTAAGGGATTTATCATCTGTGAGAAGGTGGAGTACACATTTACCCAATTTGTGCAAATTATGCTGCCCAGGGATTGTGTGACATCCATTACACTTGGATCCGGTAAACCTATGTTGCCTTAAAGGGAAGTTGTAGTCCACATTTAATACAGAGTTCAGGACTTTCTAGGACTTTCACACCTTGAGCTATAGGTCTTAGGCCCTCATTCAGAGCCGTTCGCTATTTGCGGTCGTTCGTTCAAAAACAAGGGGTGGCTATTCAAATGATCCGTTCGCAAATTGCAGTCTGTTCACACCTCTAAGTCTGAATGAGCGAGCAAAACATACGCTCCTTTATTTGATAAAAACGCCCCCTGGCCGCTCGCACCATACGTCATGTCCGCTATTTATTAGATTAATCGAGTACATCGGACAGCGTATGAACTGCTCGCTATTCTTGTGGTTGGTTTTTTCAACCGCTATTTTGCGAGCAGTTCTGAGTTTAAAAAAACCAAGTGACGTGGTCAATGACGCTGCTGGATTAATTATGCACACCCTTAAAACGCCCGTTTTGACCTTTAAGCACGCCTGCGTTCGAATTCCACTCCCCCATTTTCAAGCACCTTCCCCTGTTACCACCCACATACGCCTCATTCTGTCACTCAAAATAGCAGGCCCTCGCTATTTAGCGAACAAACGATTTTCGGCCGCACTGACTGGTTCACGCATGCGTACTAAAAACCGTACACATGCGCAGATGTGCGAACATCGCTCGGAATGAGCGTACTGCCGCTAACGAGCGGCTCTGAATGAGGGCCTTAGTCCTTACACCTAGTGTGCATTTTCATACATTGCTTCACCTTTGGTGATTTTATATTATTATTTTTATGTGTTAATAAATATGTGATTTTTTCATTTAACCATCCACTTTCATCATACAATTTTTTATGAGTAATTAGCGCTGGTAACTTTGTATTATATATTTGTTGTTATTTTAAGAGGCTGACATTCTCTATACCAGCTGCTTCCTGTCAGCGCTTGTGGTTTCATTCTATTCTGCGAATAATGTTATATATTTCAAAATGGCCCTCGGCAGAAAAAAGGTTCCCCACCCCTGGGCTACAGGGATACAGAGGTGAGTATGTGAGATAGTATGTGCATGTATGAGTACATGTGTGTGTGCTTGTATATTTTAATAAAATTTTACTTATCTACAATGTGTGTGTTCTGTGTTTTTTTTAATATTGCTTTTGCTGTGGAACTACAGGTACCAGCAGGCCCATAATGGCCAGCATGCTGATACTTGTGGTTCTCCAAGTACCAGCATGCAGGGGAGGCTTGCTGGGTACTGTAGTTCCACAGCAAAAGCCTATATTTTAACTTTAATTGCACCACACTTTACACAATCAACCTAGCACCCACCGCCAAGGGGTGCTGGGGCTAGCCCCGGGCTATCAGCCTGAAGTGCCCTAAAGAGGGGGACCCCTTTATTGGGGGGACGAGCTCCCCAGGGATCCCCGACCTGACCTGACTAGTGGTCAGGAGTGATGCTTTGGCTGGGGGGCCCGGTGAAAGGGCTCCCCTGGCTGTGGCATCACCCCCCCCTGCTATAAAGGGTCCGGTGCTGGTTCTGGTAAATACAGGGGGACCCTAAACATTTTTCCCCCTGTATTTCCAGAACCAGTACCGGCTCGGAGCCCAGTGCTGGTTGCGCTGAATACGGAGGACCCCTACATCATTTGTCCCCCGTATTTTGGCAACCAGGACTGGTTCTGAAAAGCTTGGTGCTGGTTGTGCTTAATACGGGGGACCCCTATGTCATTTGTCCCCTGTATTTAGCACAACCAGTACTGGCTCTCCAAAGCCCGATGCTTGTTGTTGTTTGTTTTTTGTTTTTTTTGGGGGGGGCACGCCAATTTTTTTTTCTTTACACAAGATTTTTTTTTTTAATTAAACACAGTAGCACAGACGGGTCTCACTGATCCTGTCTTTGTTTCTGTGTTTGTCTATTTAAACACATATGCAGGTATCACGGATCTTCCAGATCCGAGCCTGCATATGTGTGCTACTACCTCCCCCAGGTCCTAACGCCTGCACCACCACCGCCCGCACCGCTGCCCGCACCGCTGCCCGCACCGCTGCCGCTAATGCCTGCTACCGTCCCCGGATCCTGACCGCAGTTAACGCCCGCTACACCCCACCCACCTCCCCCGGGTCCCGGCCGCAGCTGACACTCCCTTATTTCCCCCGAGCTCATCGCCGCTTCTGTCCACAGAGGACACTAATCTTGGTGCACCCGAGTGAGGCCTCAGTGAGTACACCTGCTGGAGGCTCCTACTGAGGCTGCGCAACGAATTGAAACTTCCTATCTGTATAATGGTGAATTTGTGAGGTAATAGTTTAAAAACTGTAACTTTCTCAATTACCTGAACCCCAAAAGGCCCTATTCTGGAACAATAGCTACCTAATAAAACAAACCACAAGTCTAAATTCGCCCCCTACCCTGAGTTATGCCTTCCCAAAAATCCCCCATAGAGAACAGCAGAAAATTGGTCCTAGCTGAGAATGTCAGTGAAAACTGACCGTTGGAGCTTTAGATTACTCCCAAATACCCATTTTTTTATTTTTTGCCCTGAAATTTGCAGCACCCAGCGACAGTTCTACTCGCCCATTCCAAATTTTAGCTCTGTACCTGTGGCCAGAGACCGGCCACATCTGGGTAAACTATCCACTGCAGCACTGAAAGTGTTAACTCTCGTGCTGCGGTCCCATGTTTGAAATGTATAGGCGCCCATTGTAAATGTGTACTCTACGCTAAGCGCTGAGAGTTAATCGGTGTGCTTTTAATGTTTCATGTGCAGCAGACGGGACCCGCTGCACTGGGGGAGTGTGGGTTGAGTGTGGCTTAACGCTGGGGGACGGGGAGAGCCAGCTCCCACTGCGACCAGCGATGAAACAGTTAAAGTGGACACAGTTTAAAAGCACACTGCACATGGGTTATAATAAACTGTATTAATATACACATATTTTGCGGTAGAGCATTCCATCTGAGATGCATTGGTGTATAAAGCAGAGTAGCATAGTTTATGACATATTTGAATGTATTTGTATTTTATATGTGTTTAAATGCACTTTTTGTATATGATATGACCAGCCTCTGCGACTGCAGAAAACTAGATGCTAATTGTCATTTCCTAGCAGGAGGTCTGATGGATAGGAGGTCTGATGAATAGGAGGTCTGATGGATAGGAGGTCTGATGGATAGGAGGTCTGATGGATAGGAGGTCTGATGGATAGGAGGTCTGTTGGATAGGAGGTCTGATGGTTAGGAGGTCTGATGAATAGGAGGTCTGATGAATAGGAGGTCTGATGGATAGGAGGTCTGATGGATAGGAGGTCTGATGAATACTTTCCTGTATGGAAGGTTGCTGGGTGAAGGTGTGAAGAGAGTCAAATGGCCAAATCTTCTTTTGATATGGCCCTGAGATTGTCTCTTATGTGTATGCACGTTTGGGGAAAAAAGTGTTTGTTTTTCATTATTTCCTGAATATTGCAGGAAGACGAAAGCGAATACTATTGCTGGTTATTCTACATAGCTATTTTGTCACTGTGTGATAAATGTGTCAAAGGATGAAAGTAAATGACCAGTTCCTGTGGGATGTGAGTTGTAATTACATTTGGGATAGATGGTCTGATTGGTTTACAAGACCAACGGTGGGAGGATTGCACCATGCTGTATTATGTTTTCTGACTATATATACAGGGCCTGTCAGCCTGTGTACGTGTACAACCCTGTAAATCCCTTGTGGAGAAGAACTGCTGTTTGATAAGATTTTTGTGTGCTGATGTTCCCCTTCAACTTGGAGGAAGGTCTTTTTCAAGATTTTGAGCAATAAACAACTTTGCCTGACTACGATTGCATCTCGATCCTGCGACCAACAGAATTGCGCCAAACGCTATTCCGTTCTCCGGCTGTTCTGGGTGGAGCTCCGCGTCTCCAAGTTCAAGCCCTCTGCCCACTACCGTGCAGAGCCTGGTCCATTGCGAGGGATCAGTAGGAATCAGCCGATACCAATATGGGAGTGGCCGCAGCTAGTCAACGCATACGCAGCAGAAGCGGTTCCAGGTGCCGAGGTAGGAGCCTGGGTGTTCGTAAGCGGTTCCGAGTTCCAATAGGAGGAGCTCGGTGGTGGCAGCAACATACACATACACGCCCATTGCGCAGTGGGCGGAGTCAGTGGCAGGCGGTTACTGAAGGTAAGCGGGAATCCCTGATACCCCAAGTTCTCGTGGGGATCGAAACCCCAATCTGTTATCGGGAGTCGGCAAGAGGCCATTCGGTCACAGTACCTCTAATAGCTTTTGAGGTGTAGACCCTTAAACACCCTGCCACCCGACTCCAGAATTCTTTATGGAGATTTCCGTTTTTTCGATTCAGCCTTAATATAAGGGCACGGCGGTGCACTTATAATAATTATATATATACACACAAATTCAGCCTCTGCCGGCAGTCAATTAATGTAGAAATGACCTCCGATGCACAGATAGCAAATAAATACCGAATCAAATAGAACTGGTACTAAGATGGATTTCAGCAAATAAAACATGTATTGTCACAGGCATATATATATATATATATATATATATATATACTGTACATTCTCCGTATCTGTCCATATACTGTAGGTATAGTTGTTATCCCTATACCGTGTCTCCCGCTCTGTCCTTACTGTAACTCTCAGTATCTGTCCTTATACTGTAGCTATAGCTGTTATCCCTATACCGTGTCTCCGCTCTGTCCTTAGTGTAACTCTCAGTATCTGTCCTTATACTGTAGGTATAGCTGTTATCCCTATACCGTGTCTCCCGCTCTGTCCTTAGTATAACTCTCAGTATCTGTCCTTATACTGTAGGTATAGCTGTTATCCCTATACCATGTCTCCCGCTCTGTCCTTACTGTAACTCTCAGTATCTGTCCTTACACTGTAGGTATAGTTGTTATCCCTATACCGTGTCTCCCGCTCTGTCCTTACTGTAACTCTCAGTATCTGTCCATATACTGTAGGTATAGCTGTTATCCCTATACCGTGTCTCCCCCTCTTTCCTTACTGTAACTCTCAGTATCTGTCCTTATACTGTAGGTATAGCTGTTATCCCTATACCGTGTCTCCCGCTGTGTCCTTAGTGTAACTCTCAGTATCTGTCCTTATACAGTAGGTATAGCTGTTATCCCTATACCGTGTCTCCCGCTCTGTCCTTACTGTAACTCTCAGTATCTGTCCTTATACTGTAGGAATAGCTGTTATCCCTATACCGTGTCTCCTGCTCTGTCCTTAGTGTAACTCTCAGTATCTGTCCTTATACTGTAGGTATAGCTGTTATCCCTATACCGTGTCTCCTGCTCTGTCCTTAGTGTAGCTCTCAGTATCTGTCCTTATACTGTAGGTATAGCTGTTATCCCTATACCGTGTCTCCCGCTCTGTCCTTACTGTAACTCTCAGTATCTGTCCTTATACTGTAGGTATAGCTGTTATCCCTATACCGTGTCTCCTGCTCTGTCCTTAGTGTAACTCTCAGTATCTGTCCTTATACTGTAGGTATAGCTGTTATCCCTATACCGTGTCTCCTGCTCTGTCCTTAGTGTAGCTCTCAGTATCTGTCCTTATACTGTAGGTATAGCTGTTATCCCTATACCGTGTCTCCTGCTCTGTCCTTAGTGTAGCTCTCAGTATCTGTCCTTATACTGTAGGTATAGCTGTTATCCCTATACCGTGTCTCCCGCTCTGTCCTTACTGTAACTCTCAGTATCTGTCCTTATACTGTAGCTATAGCTGTTATCCCTATACCGTGTCTCCCGCTCTGTCCTTACTGTAACTCTCAGTATCTGTCCTTATACTGTAGCTATAGCTGTTATCCCTATACCGTGTCTCCCGCTCTGTCCTTACTGTAACTCTCCGTATCTGTCCATATACTGTAGGTATAGTTGTTATCCCTATACCGTGTCTCCCGCTCTGTCCTTACTGTAACTCTCAGTATCTGTCCTTACACTGTAGGTATAGTTGTTATCCCTATACCGTGTCTCCCGCTCTGTCCTTACTGTAACTCTCAGTATCTGTCCTTATACTGTAGCTATAGAGCTGTTATCCCTATACCGTGTCTCCGCTCTGTCCTTAGTGTAACTCTCAGTATCTGTCCTTATACTGTAGGTATAGCTGTTATCCCTATACCATGTCTCCCGCTCTGTCCTTACTGTAACTCTCAGTATCTGTCCTTACACTGTAGGTATAGTTGTTATCCCTATACCGTGTCTCCCGCTCTGTCCTTACTGTAACTCTCAGTATCTGTCCATATACTGTAGGTATAGCTGTTATCCCTATACCGTGTCTCCCCCTCTTTCCTTACTGTAACTCTCAGTATCTGTCCTTATACTGTAGGTATAGCTGTTATCCCTATACCGTGTCTCCCGCTGTGTCCTTAGTGTAACTCTCAGTATCTGTCCTTATACAGTAGGTATAGCTGTTATCCCTATACCGTGTCTCCCGCTCTGTCCTTACTGTAACTCTCAGTATCTGTCCTTATACTGTAGGTATAGCTGTTATCCCTATACCGTGTCTCCTGCTCTGTCCTTAGTGTAACTCTCAGTATCTGTCCTTATACTGTAGGTATAGCTGTTATCCCTATACCGTGTCTCCTGCTCTGTCCTTAGTGTAGCTCTCAGTATCTGTCCTTATACTGTAGGTATAGCTGTTATCCCTATACCGTGTCTCCCGCTCTGTCCTTACTGTAACTCTCAGTATCTGTCCTTATACTGTAGGTATAGCTGTTATCCCTATACCGTGTCTCCTGCTCTGTCCTTAGTGTAACTCTCAGTATCTGTCCTTATACTGTAGGTATAGCTGTTATCCCTATACCGTGTCTCCTGCTCTGTCCTTAGTGTAGCTCTCAGTATCTGTCCTTATACTGTAGGTATAGCTGTTATCCCTATACCGTGTCTCCTGCTCTGTCCTTAGTGTAGCTCTCAGTATCTGTCCTTATACTGTAGGTATAGCTGTTATCCCTATACCGTGTCTCCCGCTCTGTCCTTACTGTAACTCTCAGTATCTGTCCTTATACTGTAGCTATAGCTGTTATCCCTATACCGTGTCTCCCGCTCTGTCCTTACTGTAACTCTCAGTATCTGTCCTTATACTGTAGCTATAGCTGTTATCCCTATACCGTGTCTCCCGCTCTGTCCTTACTGTAACTCTCAGTATCTGTCCTTATACTGTAGCTATAGCTGTTATCCCTATACCGTGTCTCCCGCTCTGTCCTTACTGTAACTCTCAGTATCTGTCCTTATACTGTAGCTATAGCTGTTATCCCTATACCGTGTCTCCCGCTCTGTCCTTACTGTAACTCTCAGTATCTGTCCTTATACTGTAGCTATAGCTGTTATCCCTATACCGTGTCTCCCGCTCTGTCCTTACTGTAACTCTCAGTATCTGTCCTTATACTGTAGCTATAGCTGTTATCCCTATACCGTGTCTCCCGCTCTGTCCTTACTGTAACTCTCAGTATCTGTCCTTATACTGTAGCTATAGCTGTTATCCCTATACCGTGTCTCCCGCTCTGTCCTTACTGTAACTCTCAGTATCTGTCCTTATACTGTAGGTATAGCTGTTATCCCTATACCGTGTCTCCCGCTCTGTCCTTACTGTAACTCTCAGTATCTGTCCTTATACTGTAGCTATAGAGCTGTTATCCCTATACCGTGTCTCCCCCTCTTTCCTTACTGTAACTCTCAGTATCTGTCCTTATACTGTAGCTGTTATCCCTATACCGTGTCTCCTGCTCTGTCCTTAGTGTAACTCTCAGTATCTGTCCTTATACTGTAGGTATAGCTGTTATCCCTATACCGTGTCTCCCGCTCTGTCCTTAGTAACTCTCAGTATCTGTCCTTATACTGTAGCTATAGCTGTTATCCCTATACCGTGTCTCCCGCTCTGTCCTTAGTGTAGCTCTCAGTATCTGTCCTTATACTGTAGCTATAGGTGTTATCCCTATATCGTGTCTCCCGCTCTGTCCTTAGTGTAGCTCTCAGTATCTGTCCTTATACTGTAGCTATAGCTGTTATCCCTATACCGTGTCTCCCGCTCTGTCCTTAGTGTAGCTCTCAGTATCTGTCCTTATACTGTAGCTATAGCTGTTATCCCTATACCGTGTCTCCCGCTCTGTCCTTAGTGTAGCTCTCAGTATCTGTCCTTATACTGTAGGTATAGCTGTTATCCCTATACCGTGTCTCCTGCTCTGTCCTTAGTGTAGCTCTCAGTATCTGTCCTTATACTGTAGGTATAGCTGTTATCCCTATACCGTGTCTCCTGCTCTGTCCTTAGTGTAACTCTCAGTATCTGTCCTTATACTGTAGGTATAGCTGTTATCCCTATACCGTGTCTCCGCTCTGTCCTTAGTGTAACTCTCAGTATCTGTCCTTATACTGTAGCTGTTATCCCTATACCGTGTCTCCTGCTCTGTCCTTAGTGTAACTCTCAGTATCTGTCCTTATACTGTAGGTATAGCTGTTATCCCTATACCGTGTCTCCCGCTCTGTCCTTAGTAACTCTCAGTATCTGTCCTTATACTGTAGCTATAGCTGTTATCCCTATACCGTGTCTCCCGCTCTGTCCTTAGTGTAGCTCTCAGTATCTGTCCTTATACTGTAGCTATAGGTGTTATCCCTATATCGTGTCTCCCGCTCTGTCCTTAGTGTAGCTCTCAGTATCTGTCCTTATACTGTAGCTATAGCTGTTATCCCTATACCGTGTCTCCCGCTCTGTCCTTAGTGTAGCTCTCAGTATCTGTCCTTATACTGTAGCTATAGCTGTTATCCCTATACCGTGTCTCCCGCTCTGTCCTTAGTGTAGCTCTCAGTATCTGTCCTTATACTGTAGCTATAGCTGTTATCCCTATACCGTGTCTCCTGCTCTGTCCTTAGTGTAGCTCTCAGTATCTGTCCTTATACTGTAGGTATAGCTGTTATCCCTATACCGTGTCTCCTGCTCTGTCCTTAGTGTAACTCTCAGTATCTGTCCTTATACTGTAGCTGTAGCTGTTATCCCTATACCGTGTCTCCCGCTCTCTCCTTAGTGTAGCTCTCAGTATCTGTCCTTATACTGTAGCTATAGCTGTTATCCCTATACCGTGTCTCCCGCTCTGTCCTTAGTGTAGCTCTCAGTATCTGTCCTTATACTGTAGGTATAGCTGTTATCCCTATACCATGTCTCCCGCTCTGTCCTTAGTGTAGCTCTCAGTATCTGTCCTTATACTGTAGCTATAGCTGTTATCCCTATATCGTGTCTCCCGCTCTGTCCGTGTCTCCCGCTCTGTCCTTAGTGTAACTCTCAGTATCTGTCCTTATACTGTAGGTATAGCTGTTATCCCTATACCGTGTCTCCCGCTCTGTCCTTGGTGTAACTCTCAGTATCTGTCCTATGCGCCCCTGTCATTATCGGCGCTGCTATCTACAAGATAGCAGCACCGATAGCCTGGGCTATGTATGAACGGTCAGATCGTCTGACCGTTCGGCCGGCTGTAGCTGTCGTTATCGACAGCTACAGCCTGGCGCTAGCCTATCCCCACAGCAGGGACAGTGCTGTCCCTGCTGCGGCGGCCGCCGGCTCCAGGGCACCACGCGGGGATCTTGCGATACTTGCGAGATCCTGCGCATGCTCAGTGGAGCCGGCCGGGACAGAGACACAGCGCATCAGCACTAGGCTGATGCGCTGCTGTCTCTAGCGGGTAGCGCCGGAGGGGGGAGTTAACGCTCCCCCTCTCCGGCCGATGAGATGTTCATACATCTCATCGGTAGTGCTTCCTGCTTCACCTCGGTAAAGAGGCGAAGCGATAAGCGTTATAGCGGCATGTTAAGTGCCGCTATAACACATCTACCCCATTGTCTGTTAGCTATAATCTTGTGTGGAGGTAAGTACGGCTATCATCAGCCCGGGTGTAGTGTGTGTGCATTGGGTGTGCTCACCTTCTATTATGTGTAGAGAAGTACTGTACCACCTCTATGGGGACAGTACAGCCATCTGAGGATGGGATTGTGTTTGATAGAAGGTCTATGCTTGATACCCAAGTGCAGGGTTTGACACCCACAGGGCGGACTCTGCCCGCAATGCTGTGTTTTGTTGTTGAGTTGCATTGTTGGGCTGCTCTGTGTAAGTGCCGTCCTTCCAGCCACCATACATAGTTAATAATATATTTAAAATAATTAAATTAATTTGTTAAATAAATAGCTGACCTGTTTCTTAAATCCATTAATGTCTCCGTGTGTTTATTCTTAGATAAGTTTGAAGTGTTTATATTGTTATGGTATAATGATCACACACACTGGGCACACCTCAGCCGTTACTAGGTTTATATAGCTGTTATCCTTATATTTATCGGACCCCGATAATTAACATAATGAATAGAGCCCCTAATATTGTATTTCTCTTTCATTATGTATTAGCTGTAATATTTGCTCTGATTCTGGATGAAAGTGAAAGTTAGACATCTGTTGGACTCGCATATAAAACATCCCGGGGTGGGGCCTGACCAGTCCCATGTGCTCGTGTTGTGTGCTCAGACGGTATAACAAACTAGAGCATTTACTGGAAAATGAAACTAAGCATTGGTGGGACCGGATGTTCCTCAGTCACTACTAGTAACAAAAATACATCCCAAGAGGCTAAAGCATTCAACAGATTCCTTCCTCTATGGGTGACCCAAACCTTTTGCAACAATGTAACAACACCCTAGATAAGTGTGCTTATCAATTTATGCATATTTTGGTCAAATACAGACAAGAACTGGACTGTTGGACAATACACAGATTTCCCTATATTTAAAGAAAGAGAGTAACTAGTTAATAAAAGAGTTCTTACCTATGAATAAGAAATTATTAACATCAAAAATAAAAATCCTTACCAAACAGATTATGAAAATGACATCGTACGTTCATACAATAATGATAAAAAAAGAAGCCTATTACAGATTAACAATCCACGATAAGCATGATTACACCACAAATACTGAAGGGATACATAGAAAAACCCCAAAAGATCCTAGATATAACCCTAGGACACTTAGGTCCCTAGATAGTCACTCTAGTCTATGGAGAGAGAAACATCATTCAAGGAATCAGTCTAGAGAATTCCCACCCCAGGGAAATTACTCACGACAAGGAGCAAGACCTAAGGAAACACACCACAGCAATTATTCCAGAAGAACACGTTTGAATGGATTTCCCCACTCCAAAAGTTTCCACGCAGTCCCAACATGGCCCTTTTGAAACATGAAACAGATTCCAGGCTTTTAGACCATCAGCACCATCACGTTACAGTGTCAGCGGCTGTGACGTAGGGTTTCGCATGCAGATACACCCGCAGTTGCACACAGAGTATAGGCATGCCGCATACAATATTAATCAGCAGAAGCTACCTGTGCGACATATTAGAATAAGATGCACTGGAAGGTAAAAGTCGCACGAAAAGACTCTCTGCATTACCAAGTCACGCCACGGCATGGCGCAACTAGAAAGGCTGTTTAACGCGCCAGGAGGCTAGGTGTATGTGGATACATTTGTAGGCTTGTATGTGATGGCGAGTTTGTGGTGAACATGGTCCTCTATGCTAGGTACACACATGACCTGTTTTTCATTTGGAAAGGGAGAGCCGAATCAGCTAACCAATTTGTTCTGCCGCCCGCACTGCCGCCGCTAATGCCCGCTACTGTCCCCGGGTCACAACCGCAGCTAATGCCCGCTGCCCCCCACCCCCCTCCCACGGGACCCGGCTGCAGCTAACACCCACTTAATTCCGCCAAGCTCATCGCCGCTACCGCCCTCAGTGGACAGTCATTTTGGTGCACCTGAGTGAGGCCTCAGTGAGTACACCTGCTAGAGGCTCCTACTGAGGCTGCTCAATGAATTGAAAATTCCTATCTGTATAATGGTGGATTTGTGAGGTAATAGTTTAAAAACTGTAACTTTCTCAATTACCTGAACCCCAAAAGGCCCTATTCTGGAACAATA
Source organism: Taudactylus pleione (assembly GCA_031769625.1). Lineage (NCBI taxonomy): Eukaryota > Metazoa > Chordata > Amphibia > Anura > Myobatrachidae > Taudactylus > Taudactylus pleione. The sequence continues at coordinate 2,246,872 of JAUIMM010000536.1, forward strand.
GCTACCTAATAAAACAAACCCCAAGTCTAAATTCGCCCCGCTACCCTGAGTTATGCCTTCCAAAAAATCCCCCATAGAGAACAGCAGAAAAGTGGTCCTAACTGCGAATGTTAGACGAAAGCTGAATAGGATTGAGGATATGTAAGAATACTGGTTTTTACTCATTGGCTGTTGGTGATGACAGCCTTGTTGCTGGGTAAATTACAGTACTATAGTGGTGAGTTTGGTCAGCTGGTTCCATGGGCTAATTATCTAGCTTGGGGGAGTGGTTAGATGAAGATTATATATTGGGTTGTTTTGCATAGGATCAGCCTCTTTTACAGGATTCTCGCAAAGGACAGGCTGAATATCATTGCCCCTGTCTGTTTTGTATTACCCTGTAGCTCATTTCACTTTTTTCCAATTCCTTGCTTTACTATTCTTTCAGTTTATTAGGATGCTCTGTTCCCCCCTGCACCGGCTGGTGGATTTTGTAAGACCCCTGAGCGCTTATCCGACGCGTCCTTCCACCTCCCCTCCTACCCACCTTCCTCACATCCCCCTTCACCTTTGTGCCCCCCACCCGGCCAGGCACTTACCATGAATGCCTCAGCTGCAGCCACGGTGGGAGCGCCTCCCTCTGGGGACCCTGCCGGATTCCTATCTTCTTCCCCATTTCTGCTCACGGTCGCCGTGGCTCCGGCGGTGCTGGAGGGAGCAACTGATGGATACCCTGCTGCATCCCTATGGCTCCAGTGGGAGCGTCTGTGCTCGCGGCTCCCTCTGTTTACTCTGCACAAGGCCTGCCACAGGCCCTGGTGGTTAGCGTTGCAGGCCCCATGGGAGGAATAGATTCAGGCCCTCTGGGAGCGGGTGGCCCCGTCGGCCTTGCTAGTGCGGCAGGCCCGGCGGCCATCTTTAACCCGGTGGCCATTTTGGGGAATCTTTCCCCTACATTAGGCAGCCCAAGCAGGCACCCTGCCAGCCCCCTTTTGCCACAAATGTCCCCCCCCAGCCGGCTCCATCGTGCGCATGCGCACTGGCCCACCATGGACCCGCTTGTGAGCGCATAGCGCTCACGAGCGAGTCTGAATCAGGCCCTCAATTCCTTTCTACACTGGTGTGTTCATAGCGGCTCTGGACAGGCCGGTGTGGCACATTATTTGGATGACTTTCTCTTTATAGGTCCGGGAGGGAGCAACGTCTGTTCAGACCTCCTCTTTTCGGCACAGGCTCTTTTCCGGATTTTAGGGGTTCCCATTGCGCATGATAAGATGGAAGGGCCCATTTCTTGTCTATCGTATTTGGGAATTGAGATAGACACGGTTGCCGGTTGTTGTAGGTTGCCATGTGACAAAGTAGGTAAGTTGCTGGAGCAAATTGCGGGTTGCTTGGCGGTAGACACGGTGAGTTGCTGCTAGGTTCCTTTAATTTTGCTTGTTGTATAATTCCCATGGGCAGAGTGTTCTGTAGGAAATCGGAAAGGGCCACAGCCTGGTCGAGCTGGCCGCATCATCATGTTCGTTTGTCAGCGGAGATGAAAGATGATCTTTGTATTTGGGCCAAGTTTTTGGTTCAATTCAATTGTGAACGGAGTTGACCTGCTCCTCCGTTAGCGAATGGGTCATTACAGCTTTTAACTGATGCGGCTGGATCGTCTGGTTTTGGTGCCTTTTTCAATGGGGAATGGTGCGCTGCTTCTTGGCCTCCAGTTTGGCACGAAGAGGGGCTGACGAGTAATTTGTTGCCGTTGGAACTGTTCCCGATTGTTGTTGCAGCGGAACTCTGGTCTGTGCGACTGAGTAACCTGCATGTGATACTTTGGTGCGACAATCTGGGTGTGGTTCCATCCATCAACAACCAGTGATCGTCTTCTATGTTAGTGTTGCGATTACTACGTCATTTAATTTTGCGCTGTTTGCAAATATTAGATTTCGAGCTCGTCACGTTCCAGGTGTTGCTAACGAGATCGCATACGCGTTGTCTCATTTTCAATTTGCGCGTTTTCGAGCACTTACGTCGTCGGCTTCTGCTGTTGGTTTGATGTGCCCCCCGTTTGTGTGGCAGTTCATCAGGCCGGCTTAGAGGTTTTGGCGCTGCAATCGCTTGCTCCATCGACTCTCCGCAAGTACTCGGCTCCCTGGCGGGATTGGAGCGCTCACTGTCTGCGCCCAAATATGGAGGGTAAGTCTCCAAAGAAGTTGTTTTTTTTTTATTTTGGGAGAGGTATCAGCAAGGGAGGTCCAGGGTTTACATGGAGTCGGCGCTGGCAGGGGTCTCCTTCTTTTGCGGGCTGAAAGGTCTCCGTGATCCAACCAAATCTTTTTTTCTGGTTAAGACTCTGAAGGGTTGGGCGAAGGAGGCTCCTGCTCGCGACGACTCCCGTCGGCCTATTGACATCCAGGTTTTGTCAGCGTTGCTTGCGGTTATGGAGAAGGAGGCTTCTGATATGTTTGAGGCCTGTCTTTTTCAGTTGGCTTTTTCTGCAGCATTTTTTGGGGCGTTTAGGGTTAGCGAGTTAGAGGTGGTCAATAAAGCATCTGTGTCCTCTGGGCTGCTGTTTAAGGACATTGGACCTCATTCAGAGCCGCTCGCAAAATGCGAGCGCTCGCTCTGAATGAGGGTGGCCACTTCCATTTTCTGAGCCGGCCTCCTGGTCGCTTGCTAGGCTGTGGGTTACCACCCACAGCTTAAACGAGCGACCAGGATGATGGTCGCGATGGTCAAGACCATTGCGACCATCGGGGCTTGCGACGAGACCCTTGAGATAGGGTCTCGGCTGCCGCAAGCCCCAGAGAGCTTTCGGCTCTAATTTTCGGCCGCCCACAAATGGCAAGCGTACGCTTGGGAATGCCGACGTTTGTGAAACCACCCTCCCGCCACGCCTACAAAACAGGGCAAGCTGTCGATCAACATCGACAGCCGCCCCTTTTGTAGTGAGCCCCAGAGCGAGAGAAATTATCTCTCGCTCCGGGGCTTGCGCACGCGCAGTGCGGCCACTGTGCGTGCGCACAGCCAAACATTGACCTGCTTGCGAGCGCTCAAGCACTTGCGAGTGGGTCTGAATGAGGTTCATTGTGTTTAGAGATTCGGCAGTGCTCTGCAAACTCCGCTTCTCTAAAATGGACCAAATGGGTTACTCTTGCCCAACATCAGGATGGGGCTATTTGTCCAGTAAATTTGGCATCTCATTATATGAGTTTGCGCTCAGTTGGGGGGTCTCAGTGGTTGCTGCATGCAGATTTAGCACCTCTCACGAAGTTTCAGTTCGCTGCTGTATTTAAACGAGGTTTAGTGGAGTTAGGTGTGGATCCTTCGGCTTACGGCACCCATTCGTTCAGAATTGGGGCGGCTACTTGCGCAGCGCTGGCAGGAGCGTCTCCTGCGGCCATTCAGAAAGTAGGGAGCTGGAAGTCAGCGGCTTATAAGACATATGTTCGTTGCGATAAGTTGTAGGTGCGCACCTGGCGACAACCCGAAAACGTTGTTTACCTGCCAATTGTTGAACGGCTAGCATTCAACAATTGGGGGTGTGAAGGCATTTTTTAATTTTTCCTCCCGGGAGCTTTGATCTGGCCCAAGTTGGTTCACGGGTAGGTTTTTTAGTTTTTCTTCTTCACTCGAGAACCTGTTTCCCCTTTTGCATCCCTGGTAGTTAGTTGCTATGTTTCATGCATAAGTTGTGTTGGTGTGATTCGGGTTTGGTGTGCTTCTTTTTCCACAGTGATGATGACGGAAGACGGCAGGGGTGGCTTGTTGGCCACTCATACTTTTTGGGCTGAACGGCATGTCTCAAGTCAGAGTGCTAGTTTGTCACTAGGTGGGCGGAAGGTGCGTTGGATTGGTGTGAGCGGTTTACGTGTTGAATCTGTTCTCGTGTTGCTTGTTTCATCTGTTGTCAAATGGGGAATGCCTGACTACTCGGTCTTACACGTTGGTGGAAACGATGTCGGTCATTTGAAAGGGGTGGAGTTGATTGTACGATGGCCGACTGTGCAGATTGTGTGGTCGGAGAAGACACCTCATTTGACGTGGAGAGAGGCGCAAAAGTTTGGTGCTTTGGACAGGGCATGGAAGAAGGTGAATGTGACAATTGCTAGGTATGTCGCGTCTATAGGAGGCTTGGTCGTGAGTCATGGTTTTTTGTGGGTGATCTTGTGTGTTTTTTTTTTGACCTGATGGTGTGCATTTGAATGGCCTGGGTATGAGTCTTTTTTCTAAGGATTTGTTTTCTTTTCTTAGATAATTTGTTTTGGGTGGCGGGCCAGTCTCTGGTAGGGCCTGGCTTAGGCTGGAGTACGCTGCAGCTCAGTGGGTTTATGAGGCGCAAGATAACATTGTGGGGGCACTTGCCTTCGATGTCCATGGTGAATTTGTCCTGCTCCGTGCGAGGGGACCCGGGCGCTTTTGTACGGAGGCGCCTCGGATTGGCCCAGGAGGGAAGGGAGACTTGCAGCGTTAGTGCGTCTACAAGGGGGGACGTGTTAGTCATCCCCCGAGTATTTGAGCTAGGTGAAAGCTGGAAACGAGATTGCAGCGTCTCTTTGCCACCCTGGTTAGGTTAATTAATTCAATTATAAATAAAAAGCTCTGACCTTTTAGCCAAGCTCTGGTGTCTGTGTCTTTATTTGTAGTTTAAGTTAAGTAAGCTAATCAAGGATGTTTAAGGTTCGGAGGTAATAAACCAATGTAGATCTTATGTCACAAAAAACTGACAGTTGGAACTTTAGATTACTCCCAAATCCCCGTATTTAATGTTTTTGCCTTGAAATTTGTAGCACCGAGCGACAGTTCTACCCGCCCATGCCAAATTTTAGCTCGGTACCTCCAATAGCTTTTGAGGTGTAGCCCCTTAAACACCCTGCCCCCCCCTCCGGAATTCTCTATGGAGATGTCCATTTTTTTTGATTCAGCCTTAATGTAAGGGCAAGACTGTGCCCTTATCTACTATATAAAAGCAAAAATTTGTCCTTCTGTCCTTCTGCTTTCTATACAAATCCACAGTTTACAAGCGAAGATCGTGAAATTTTACATACGAGCCGATGGAAACATGGCCGAGGCAACTAAAAAAATTAGAAATTAATTAATTAAAAAACACAATTTTTACCGTACGCTCATTGTGGGGCCTCACGGCATATGGGTAGGGCCTCGTAGCAAGCGTTTTGTGTTGTCATGTTTTGTCATGATCTTAATGTTTATTATCAAAGAGAGCGTTAGCAGGCTTTACCAGCATACTCAGCTCTCTGACCATACCAAATTACGCAACAACATTGACTTCTTTCTTCGAACTGTGTCAAAATGATGACTTTGCAAGGACCCTGCTGTACTGTGAGCTGCCAAAATATTACACATGGAATGCTTCTCGAAAAGTTTTTATGCGCAGAAAACGGAGTTGCTGTAGATTGTCATCCTGGTATCAGAGCAACAGAAGCTCTTGGCCATGTTTACACTGTACATCCGACAAATTTTGAATGCTTCTTTCTCCGAAGTTTGCTTTACACCATTACAGGTCCTACTTAATTCGAAGACCTTAGGACTGTTGATGGGGAAGTTTGTCACACTTTTCATGAGGCCTGACTAAGGATAGGTTTGTTGGAGGATGATGTGTAAACAAACATTGTTAAAATTCCGGGCCACGCCGGGTACTCCAGCTAGTAATATATATATATATATATATATATATATATATATATATACTCTCAGTATCTTTCCATATACTGTAGGTATAGCTGTTATCTCTATACCGTGTTTCCTGCTTTGTCCTTAGTGTAACTCTCAGTATCTGTTCTTATACTGTAGCTATAGCTGTTATCCCTATACGGTGTCTCCCGCTCTGTCCTTAGTGTAGCTCTCAGTATCTGTCCTTATACTGTAGGTATAGCTGTTATCCCTTTACCATGTCTCCCGCTCTGTCCTTAGTGTAACTCTCAGTATCTGTCCTTATACTGTAGCTATAGCTGTTATCCCTATACCGTGTCTCCTGCTCTGTCCTCATTGTAGCTCTCAGTATCTGTCCTTATACTGTAGCTGTTATCCCTATACCGAGTCTCCTGCTCTGTCCTTAGTGTAACTCTCAGTATCTGTCCTTATACTGTAGCTATAGCTGTTATCCCTATACCGTGTCTCCCGCTCTGTCCTTAGTGTAGCTCTCAGTATCTGTCCTTATACTGTAGCTATAGCTGTTATCCCTATACCGTGTCTCCCGCTCTGTCCTTAGTGTAGCTCTCAGTATCTGTCCTTATACTGTAGGTATAGCTGTTATCCCTATACCGTGTCTCCCGCTCTGTCCTCAGTGTAACTCTCAGTATCTGTCCTTATACTGTAGGTATAGCTGTTATCCCTATACCATGTCTCCTGCTCTGTCCTTAGTGTAGCTCTCAGTATCTGTCCTTATACTGTAGGTATAGCTGTTATCCCTATACCGTGTCTCCCGCTCTGTCCTTAGTGTAGCTCTCAGTATCTGTCCTTATACTGTAGCTATAGAGCTGTTATCCCTATACCGTGTCTCCCGCTCTGTCCTCAGTGTAACTCTCAGTATCTGTCCTTATACTGTAGGTATAGCTGTTATCCCTATACCGTGTCTCCTGCTCTGTCCTTAGTGTAGCTCTCAGTATCTGTCCTTACACTGTAGGTATAGTTGTTATCCCTATACCGTGTCTCCCGCTCTGTCCTTAGTGTAACTCTCAGTATCTGTCCTTATACTGTAGCTATAGCTGTTATCCCTATACCGTGTCTCCTGCTCTTTCCTTAGTGTAACTCTCAGTATCTGTCCTTATACTGTAGCTATAGCTGTTATCCCTATACCGTGTCTCCTGCTCTCTCCTTAGTGTAACTCTCAGTATCTGTCCTTACACTGTAGCTATAGCTGTTATCCCTATACCGTGTCTCCTGCTCTTTCCTTAGTGTAACTCTCAGTATCTGTCCTTATACTGTAGCTATAGCTGTTATCCCTATACCGTGTCTCCTGCTCTGTCCTTAGTGTAACTCTCAGTATCTGTCCTTATACTGTAGCTATAGCTGTTATCCCTATACCGTGTCTCCTGCTCTTTCCTTAGTGTAACTCTCAGTATCTGTCCTTATACTGTAGCTATAGCTGTTATCCCTATACCGTGTCCCCCGCTCTCTCCTTAGTGTAACTCTCAGTATCTGTCCTTACACTGTAGCTATAGCTGTTATCCCTATACCGTGTCTCCCGCTCTCTCCTTAGTGTAACTCTCAGTATCTGTCCTTATACTGTAGCTGTAGCTGTTATCCCTATACCGTGTCTCCCGCTCTGTCCTTAGTGTAGCTCTCAGTATCTGTCCTTACACTGTAGCTATAGCTGTTATCCCTATACCGTGTCTCCCGCTCTGTCCTTAGTGTAGCTCTCAGTATCTGTCCTTATACTGTAGCTATAGCTGTTATCCCTATACCGTGTCTCCCGCTCTGTCCTTAGTGTAGCTCTCAGTATCTGTCCTTATACTGTAGGTATAGCTGTTATCCCTATACCGTGTCTCCCGCTCTCTCCTTAGTGTAACTCTCAGTATCTGTCCTTACACTGTAGCTATAGCTGTTATCCCTATACCGTGTCTCCCGCTCTGTCCTTAGTGTAGCTCTCAGTATCTGTCCTTATACTGTAGCTATAGCTGTTATCCCTATACCGTGTCTCCCGCTCTGTCCTTAGTGTAGCTCTCAGTATCTGTCCTTATACTGTAGGTATAGCTGTTATCCCTATACCGTGTCTCCTGCTCTTTCCTTAGTGTAACTCTCAGTATCTGTCCTTACACTGTAGCTATAGCTGTTATCCCTATACCGTGTCTCCCGCTCTGTCCTTAGTGTAACTCTCAGTATCTGTCCTTATACTGTAGGTATAGCTGTTATCCCTATACCGTGTCTCCCGCTCTGTCCTCAGTGTAACTCTCAGTATCTGTCCTTACACTGTAGGTATAGCTGTTATCCCTATACCGTGTCTCCCGCTCTGTCCTCAGTGTAACTCTCAGTATCTGTCCTTATACTGTAGCTATAGCTGTTATCCCTATACCGTGTCTCCCGCTCTGTCCTTAGTGTAACTCTCAGTATCTGTCCTTATACTGTAGGTATAGCTGTTATCCCTATACCGTGTCTCCCGCTCTGTCCTTAGTGTAACTCTCAGTATCTGTCCTTATACTGTAGCTATAGCTGTTATCCCTATATCGTGTCTCCCGCTCTGTCCTTAGTGTAACTCTCAGTATCTGTCCTTATACTGTAGGTATAGCTGTTATCCCTATACCGTGTCTCCCGCTCTGTCCTTAGTGTAACTCTCAGTATCTGTCCTTATACTGTAGCTGTAGCTGTTATCCCTATACCGTGTCTCCCGCTCTGTCCTTAGTGTAACTCTCAGTATCTGTCCTTATACTGTAGCTATAGCTGTTATCCCTATACCGTGTCTCCCGCTCTGTCCTTAGTGTAACTCTCAGTATCTGTCCTTATACTGTAGGTATAGCTGTTATCCCTATACCGTGTCTCCTGCTCTGTCCTTAGTATAACTCTCAGTATCTGTCCTTATACTGTAGGTATAGCTGTTATCCCTATATCGTGTCTCCCGCTCTGTCCTTACTGTAACTCTCAGTATCTGTCCTTATACTGTAGCTATAGCTGTTATCCCTATACTGTGTCTCCCGCTCTGTCCTTAGTGTAACTCTCAGTATCTGTCCTTATACTGTAGCTATAGCTGTTATCCCTATACCGTGTCTCCCGCTCTGTCCTTAGTGTAGCTCTCAGTATCTGTCCTTATACTGTAGCTATAGCTGTTATCCCTATACCGTGTCTCCCGCTCTGTCCTTACTGTAACTCTCAGTATCTGTCCTTATACTGTAGCTGTAGCTGTAATCCCTATATCGTGTCTCCTGCTCTGTCCTTAGTGTAACTCTCAGTATCTGTCCTTATACTGTAGGTATAGCTGTTATCCCTATACCGTGTCTCCCGCTCTGTCCTTACTGTAACTCTCAGTATCTGTCCTTATACTGTAGCTGTAGCTGTTATCCCTATATCGTGTCTCCTGCTCTGTCCTTAGTGTAACTCTCAGTATCTGTCCTTATACTGTAGGTATAGCTGTTATCCCTATACCGTGTCTCCCGCTCTGTCCTTGGTGTAACTCTCAGTATCTGTCCTATGCGCCCCTGTCATTATCGGCGCTGCTATCTACAAGATAGCAGCACCGATAGCCTGGGCTATGTATGAACGGTCAGATCGTCTGACCGTTCGGCCGGCTGTAGCTGTCGTTATCGACAGCTACAGCCTGGCGCTAGCCTATCCCCACAGCAGGGACAGCGCTGTCCCTGCTGCGGCGGCCGCCGGCTCCAGGGCTCCACGCGGGATCTTGCGATACTTGCGAGATCCCGCGCATGCTCAGTGGAGCCGGCCGGGACAGAGACACAGCGCATCAGCACTAGGCTGATGCGCTGCTGTCTCTAGCGGGTAGCGCCGGAGGGGGGAGTTAACGCTCCCCCTCTCCGGCCGATGAGATGTTCATACATCTCATCGGTAGTGCTTCCTGCTTCACCTCGGTAAAGAGGCGAAGCGATAAGCGTTATAGCGGCATGTTAAGTGCCGCTATAACACATCTACCCCATTGTCTGTTAGCTATAATCTTGTGTGGCGGTAAGTACGGCTATCATCAGCCCGGGTTTAGTGTGTGCGCATTGGGTGTGCTCACCTTCTATTATGTGTAGAGAAGTACTGTACCACCTCTATGGGGACAGTACAGCCATCTGAGGATGGGATTGTGTTTGATAGAAGGTCTATGCTTGATACCCAAGTGCAGGGTTTGACACCCACAGGGCGGACTCTGCCCGCAATGCTGTGTTTTGTTGTTGAGTTGCATTGTTGGGCTGCTCTGTGTAAGTGCCGTCCTTCCAGCCACCATACATAGTTAATAATATATTTAAAATAATTAAATTAATTTGTTAAATAAATAGCTGACCTGTTTCTTAAATCCATTAATGTCTCCGTGTGTTTATTCTTAGATAAGTTTGAAGTGTTTATATTGTTATGGTATAATGATCACACACACTGGGCACACCTCAGCCGTTACTAGGTTTATATAGCTGTTATCCTTATATTTATCGGACCCCGATAATTAACATAATGAATAGAGCCCCTAATATTGTATTTCTCTTTCATTATGTATTAGCTGTAATATTTGCTCTGATTCTGGATGAAAGTGAAAGTTAGACATCTGTTGGACTCGCATATAAAACATCCCGGGGTGGGGCCTGACCAGTCCCATGTGCTCGTGTTGTGTGCTCAGACGGTATAACAAACTAGAGCATTTACTGGAAAATGAAACTAAGCATTGGTGGGACCGGATGTTCCTCAGTCACTACTAGTAACAAAAATACATCCCAAGAGGCTAAAGCATTCAACAGATTCCTTCCTCTATGGGTGACCCAAACCTTTTGCAACAATGTAACAACACCCTAGATAAATGTGCTTATCAATTTATGCATATTTTGGTCAAATACAGACAAGAACTGGACTGTTGGACAATACACAGATTTCCCTATATTTAAAGAAAGAGAGTAACTAGTTAATAAAAGAGTTCTTACCTATGAATAAGAAATTATTAACATCAAAAATAAAAATCCTTACCAAACAGATTATGAAAATGACATCGTACGTTCATACAATAATGATAAAAAAAGAAGCCTATTACAGATTATCAATCCACGATAAGCATGATTACACCACAAATACTGAAGGGATACATAGAAAAACCCCAAAAGATCCTAGATATAACCCTAGGACACTTAGGTCCCTAGATAGTCACTCTAGTCTATGGAGAGAGAAACATCATTCAAGGAATCAGTCTAGAGAATTCCCACCCCAGGGAAATTACTCACGACAAGGAGCAAGACCTAAGGAAACACACCACAGCAATTATTCCAGAAGAACACGTTTGAATGGATTTCCCCACTCCAAAAGTTTCCACGCAGTCCCAACATGGCCCTTTTGAAACATGAAACAGATTCCAGGCTTTTAGACCATCAGCACCATCACGTTACAGTGTCAGCGGCTGTGACGTAGGGTTTCGCATGCAGATACACCCGCAGTTGCACACAGAGTATAGGCATGCCGCATACAATATTAATCAGCAGAAGCTACCTGTGCGACATATTAGAATAAGATGCACTGGAAGGTAAAAGTCGCACGAAAAGACTCTCTGCATTACCAAGTCACGCCACGGCATGGCGCAACTAGAAAGGCTGTTTAACGCGCCAGGAGGCTAGGTGTATGTGGATACATTTGTAGGCTTGTATGTGATGGCGAGTTTGTGGTGAACATGGTCCTCTATGCTAGGTACACACATGACCTGTTTTTCATTTGGAAAGGGAGAGCCGAATCAGCTAACCAATTTGTTCTGCCGCCCGCACTGCCGCCGCTAATGCCCGCTACTGTCCCCGGGTCACAACCGCAGCTAATGCCCGCTGCCCCCCACCCCCCTCCCACGGGACCCGGCTGCAGCTAACACCCACTTAATTCCGCCAAGCTCATCGCCGCTACCGCCCTCAGTGGACAGTCATTTTGGTGCACCTGAGTGAGGCCTCAGTGAGTACACCTGCTAGAGGCTCCTACTGAGGCTGCTCAATGAATTGAAAATTCCTATCTGTATAATGGTGGATTTGTGAGGTAATAGTTTAAAAACTGTAACTTTCTCAATTACCTGAACCCCAAAAGGCCCTATTCTGGAACAATAGCTACCTAATAAAACAAACCCCAAGTCTAAATTCGCCCCGCTACCCTGAGTTATGCCTTCCAAAAAATCCCCCATAGAGAACAGCAGAAAAGTGGTCCTAACTGCGAATGTTAGACGAAAGCTGAATAGGATTGAGGATATGTAAGAATACTGGTTTTTACTCATTGGCTGTTGGTGATGACAGCCTTGTTGCTGGGTAAATTACAGTACTATAGTGGTGAGTTTGGTCAGCTGGTTCCATGGGCTAATTATCTAGCTTGGGGGAGTGGTTAGATGAAGATTATATATTGGGTTGTTTTGCATAGGATCAGCCTCTTTTACAGGATTCTCGCAAAGGACAGGCTGAATATCATTGCCCCTGTCTGTTTTGTATTACCCTGTAGCTCATTTCACTTTTTTCCAATTCCTTGCTTTACTATTCTTTCAGTTTATTAGGATGCTCTGTTCCCCCCTGCACCAGCTGGTGGATTTTGTAAGACCCCTGAGCGCTTATCCGACGCGTCCTTCCACCTCCCCTCCTACCCACCTTCCTCACATCCCCCTTCACCTTTGTGCCCCCCACCCGGCCAGGCACTTACCATGAATGCCTCAGCTGCAGCCACGGTGGGAGCGCCTCCCTCTGGGGACCCTGCCGGATTCCTATCTTCTTCCCCATTTCTGCTCACTGTCGCCGTGGCTCCGGCGGTGCTGGAGGGAGCAACTGATGGATACCCTGCTGCATCCCTATGGCTCCAGTGGGAGCGTCTGTGCTCGCGGCTCCCTCTGTTTACTCTGCACAAGGCCTGCCACAGGCCCTGGTGGTTAGCGTTGCAGGCCCCATGGGAGGAATAGATTCAGGCCCTCTGGGAGCGGGTGGCCCCGTCGGCCTTGCTAGTGCGGCAGGCCCGGCGGCCATCTTTAACCCGGTGGCCATTTTGGGGAATCTTTCCCCTACATTAGGCAGCCCAAGCAGGCACCCTGCCAGCCCCCTTTTGCCACAAATGTCCCCCCCCCATCTTGGGTTACAGGGCACAGTGTCACTGGTTCTAGTGGTGCCCTGCACCCTACCCCTTATCAGGCCCCCTGGTTCCCTGCGGTCAGCATTCCTCTCTCCATTTACTCTGCACAGCCATTTTCCATGGCTGGCCCTTCCTTGGGTCAAGCTTCCTGGAGCTCCGGCGTTGCACCCCCAGTTTATCCCTCCACCTCAGTAGTATCTTCCTCTCCTTTTATCCTACCTATTCCTCGCCCTCTTTTGTGTCTTACCCCCCACATTTTATCCTTCCTAATTTCACTACCCCTATCTGCCACCTCTGCAGCTGCCACCACTGGTGGTCGCCATGCCTCCGCAACGATCTCTGCTTCCCAACATAACTAGGCAACCACCCACCACCACCCCTCTGGCATCCAGGCTTGGGCTAATTCTGCCTGCTTGTCTTTTAACTGCACCTCCACCCGTTCCCCCCATGGCCAATCCCCCCACTCCTGCTGTAGTACCCTCTGGCTCAGTCGCTCACCAGTTCCCTCTAGTTGCTGGTGCTGAGGTGGCGGGAGAAGTTGCTGCAGAAGACCCGTTGGTTTGTGTGTCTGCTGATCTTGTGCGCGAGTCGACCTCCCACAGGCGAGCTGTCGGCTGCTCCGCATGAACATGTCGATGAAGCGGTTCCGGGACCCTTTGTTGCTGGTGAGCATGCATTGTCTTGTTCTTCTTCTTCTGATTCCTCCTCCTCTTCTCATTCTTCCGGTTCCCCTGCGCGCCCGCGTAAGATAGGATGGTTGCAAGGTGTCTGGCCAAGAAGTCAGGTAGTTTGAATAGACAGGGCGCGATTGCGGGGCAGGCCACAATAGAGGCAGGTGCTGATACGGTTCATTGTGCAAGTACCGCAGTACTTTGCGGTTTGCGCAAAAGTGTGGGAGGGAGAATCCGCAAGGGGAAATTTGTGAATTTCTTTTCACTCACTGACAATGTGAAAAAGGCCCTTAATCAAGCTAAGAATGCAGGAGGTATTGGTGAGGAGGCCTTTTGTAGTTTCACTAGTTGGTTGAAAGGCATGCTTATATTCGCGGCATGCTATTTGGAGACTCGGGGCCTGATTCAGACCCGCTCGCAAGCGGGTCGATGGTGGCCCACTGCGCACGCGCGAGCCCCGGAGCGTGCGGCCGAGCACAAAAAGTGCTCACTCCGGGACTCACTACAAAAGGGGCAGCTGTCGATGTTGATCGACAGCTCGCCCCGTTTTGTAGGCGTGGCCGGGGGTGGCTTCATAAACGGAGGCGTTCCCAAGTGAACGCCTGCCGTTTGTGGGCGGCCCCACTGACATCACCAGTGATGTCAGTGAGAGAGCTTCCGGCTCTATTAGAGCCAGAAGCTCTCTGGGGCTTGCGGCCACGAGACCCTACCACAAGGGTCTCGTCGCAAGCCCGATGGTTGCGATGGTCTTGACCATCGCGACCATCATCATGGCCGCTCGCTATAGCTGTGGGTGGTCACCCACAGCTATGCGAGCGGCCAGGAGGCCGCTCCTAAAAAAAACAGCGCCCGCCCTGATTCAGAGTCAGAGCTCGCTTTTTGCGAGCGCCTCTGAATCAGGCCCTCGGGACGATGAACAGGTTAACATTGTTAAATATATATTTTTGGTACTTGACATGTTTGTCCGCTCGCGGACTTTGGCATGGCGCGAATATGACATGCAATTTAGACGGAAGCATGACGGGAGTCTAGTTATACATTTTGGGGTGAAAGACGTTGAAGTGTGGTTAGAGGTGTCGCAGCAGCGTCGGCCCCCCTTGGATACCGATGCCTCCTCGCAGGAGCTATCCTGCCAACAAGCTGGGGGCGACAGGAGTGGCAATGGACAAATGTTTTGACTTTAACGACTCTCGTCCTGTCATTTTCGCCACTCGAGTCGTCTCTGCGGAGTTGAGCATCCGGCCAAGGATTGCCGACGTAGGTCAGCTGGTGCTGCCCAGGATCGTAGTGAAGGGTCAAAGGGAGCTGGTTAATGCTAGTTCGTCAATTTGTTTGGCTGCGCTGTCTAGATGGTTGGAGCTCTATCCTCATAAGGCGGATGCTACGTTCTTGTTAGAAGGTTTTTCGTTCAGTTTTCGTTTGCCAATAGTGGGGCCTTTGCTGGTTAGGGCTCCCCGGAACTTACGCTCAGCAAGAGACTATCCGGAGGTTTTGCAGGCTAAAGTGGGGGCTGAGGTGCTGCTGGGGAGGATGGAGGGTCCTTTCCCTAATCCTCCTTTGCAGGACCTTTGTATCTCTCCTGTTGGTGTGGTGCCCAAGAAGGTACCGGGTAAGGTTTTGTTTTTAATACAACACCTGTCATATCCGCATGGAAGTTCAGTCAACGATGCCATACCGGATGGTTTCTGCAGAGTTGAATATCAATCTATCGATGAGGCTTTGGGTTTAGTTCGCAGGTTAGGACATGGCGCATTTGATGTCGAAATTAGACATTGAGGCGGCTATTAGTTTATTGCCTCTACACCCGGAAGCTATGCAGTTCATGGGTTTCAAGTTAGATTCTGGTTACTACGTAAATAAATGTTTGCCTATGGGTTGTGCGGTTTCCTGTGCCTATTTTGAGAAACTCAGGGCCTGATTCAGAGTCGGACGCTCTGACAGAGCGCTCGCTCTGAATCAGGGCCGGCCTTCTTGTTTTTTAGAGCAGCCTCCTGGCCGCTTGCATAGCTGTGGGTGACCACCCACAGCTATAGCGAGTGGCCAGTAAGATGGTCGCGATGGTCAAGACCATCGCGACCATCGGGCTTGCGACAAGACCCTTGTGGTAGGATCTCGTGGCCGCAAGCCCCAGAGAGATTTCGGCTCTAATAGAGCCGATATCTCTCCCACTGACATCACTCGTGATGTCAGTGAGGCGGCCCCCAAACGGAGGCGTTCACATGGGAACACCTCCGTTTGGGCAGTCACTCCCCCGACTCAACATCGACAGCATGCCCCCTTTGTAGCGAGACCCGGAGCGACAGTTTGCACGCCGCTATCCGGGTCTCGCGCATGCGCATGACGGAGCCGGCTCCATCGTGCGCATGCGCACTGGCCCACCATGGACCCGCTTGTGAGCGCATAGCGATCGTGAGCGAGTCTGAATCAGGCCCTCAATTCCTTTCTACACTGGTGTGTTCATAGCGGCTCTGGACAGGCCGGTGTGGCACATTATTTGGATGACTTTCTATTTATAGGTCCGGGAGGGAGCAACGTCTGTTCAGACCTCCTCTTTTCGGCACAGGCTCTTTTCCGGATTTTAGGGGTTCCCATTGCGCATGATAAGATGGAAGGGCCCATTTCTTGTCTATCGTATTTGGGAATTGAGATAGACACGGTTGCCGGTTGTTGTAGGTTGCCATGTGACAAAGTAGGTAAGTTGCTGGAGCAAATTGCGGGTTGCTTGGCGGTAGACACGGTGAGTCGCTGCTAGGTTCCTTTAATTTTGCTTGTTGTATAATTCCCATGGGCAGAGTGTTCTGTAGGAAATCGGAAAGGGCCACAGCCTGGTCGAGCCGGCCGCATCATCATGTTCGTTTGTCAGCGGAGATGAAAGATGATCTTTGTATTTGGGCCAAGTTTTTGGTTCAATTCAATTGTGAACGGAGTTGACCTGCTCCTCCGTTAGCGAATGGGTCATTACAGCTTTTAACTGATGTGGCTGGATCGTCTGGTTTTGGTGCCTTTTTCAATGGGGAATGGTGCGCTGCTTCTTGGCCTCCAGTTTGGCACGAAGAGGGGCTGACGAGTAATTTGTTGCCGTTGGAACTGTTCCCGATTGTTGTTGCAGCGGAACTCTGGTCTGTGCGACTGAGTAACCTGCATGTGATACTTTGGTGCGACAATCTGGGTGTGGTTCCATCCATCAACAACCAGTGATCGTCTTCTATGTTAGTGTTGCGATTACTACGTCATTTAATTTTGCGCTGTTTGCAAATATTAGATTTCGAGCTCGTCACGTTCCAGGTGTTGCTAACGAGATCGCATACGCGTTGTCTCGTTTTCAATTTGCGCGTTTTCGAGCACTTACGTCGTCGGCTTCTGCTGTTGGTTTGATGTGCCCCCCGTTTGTGTGGCAGTTCATCAGGCCGGCTTAGAGGTTTTGGCGCTGCAATCGCTTGCTCCATCGACTCTCCGCAAGTACTCGGCTCCCTGGCGGGATTGGAGCGCTCACTGTCCGCGCCCAAATATGGAGGGTAAGTCTCCAAAGAAGTTGTTTTTTTTTTATTTTGGGAGAGGTATCAGCAAGGGAGGTCCAGGGTTTACATGGAGTCGGCGCTGGCGGGGGTCTCCTTCTTTTGCGGGCTGAAAGGTCTCCGTGATCCAACCAAATCTTTTATTCTGGTTAAGACTCTGAAGGGTTGGGCGAAGGAGGCTCCTGCTCGCGACGACTCCCGTCGGCCTATTGACATCCAGGTTTTGTCAGCGTTGCTTGCGGTTATGGAGAAGGAGGCTTCTGATATGTTTGAGGCCTGTCTTTTTCATTTGGCTTTTTCTGCAGCATTTTTTGGGGCGTTTAGGGTTAGCGAGTTAGAGGTGGTCAATAAAGCATCTGTGTCCTCTGGGCTGCTGTTTAAGGACATTGGACCTCATTCAGAGCCGCTCGCAAAATGCGAGCGCTCGCTCTGAATGAGGGTGGCCACTTCCATTTTCTGAGCCGGCCTCCTGGTCGCTTGCTAGGCTGTGGGTTACCACCCACAGCT
This sequence comes from Taudactylus pleione, assembly GCA_031769625.1. Classification (NCBI taxonomy): domain Eukaryota; kingdom Metazoa; phylum Chordata; class Amphibia; order Anura; family Myobatrachidae; genus Taudactylus; species Taudactylus pleione. Next base: position 2,264,255 of record JAUIMM010000536.1, read on the forward strand.
TAAACGAGCGACCAGGATGATGGTCGCGATGGTCAAGACCATTGCGACCATCGGGGCTTGCGACGAGACCCTTGAGATAGGGTCTCGGCTGCCGCAAGCCCCAGAGAGCTTTCGGCTCTAATTTTCGGCCGCCCACAAATGGCAAGCGTACGCTTGGGAATGCCGACGTTTGTGAAACCACCCTCCCGCCACGCCTACAAAACAGGGCGAGCTGTCGATCAACATCGACAGCCGCCCCTTATGTAGTGAGCCCCAGAGCGAGAGAAATTATCACTCGCTCCGGGGCTTGCGCACGCGCAGTGCGGCCACTGTGCGTGCGCACAGCCAAACATTGACCTGCTTGCGAGCGCTCAAGCACTTGCGAGTGGGTCTGAATGAGGTCCATTGTGTTTAGAGATTCGGCAGTGCTCTGCAAACTCCGCTTCTCTAAAATGGACCAAATGGGTTACTCTTGCCCAACATCAGGATGGGGCTATTTGTCCAGTAAATTTGGCATCTCATTATATGAGTTTGCGCTCAGTTGGGGGGTCTCAGTGGTTGCTGCATGCAGATTTAGCACCTCTCACGAAGTTTCAGTTCGCTGCTGTATTTAAACGAGGTTTAGTGGAGTTAGGTGTGGATCCTTCGGCTTACGGCACCCATTCGTTCAGAATTGGGGCGGCTACTTGCGCAGCGCTGGCAGGAGCATCTCCTGCGGCCATTCAGAAAGTAGGGAGCTGGAAGTCAGCGGCTTATAAGACATATGTTCGTTGCGATAAGTTGTAGGTGCGCACCTGGCGACAACCCGAAAACGTTGTTTACCTGCCAATTGTTTAACGGCTAGCATTCAACAATTGGGGGTGTGAAGGCATTTTTTAATTTTTCCTCCCGGGAGCTTTGATCTGGCCCAAGTTGGTTCACGGGTAGGTTTTTTAGTTTTTCTTCTTCACTCGAGAACCTGTTTCCCCTTTTGCATCCCTGGTAGTTAGTTGCTATGTTTCATGCATAAGTTGTGTTGGTGTGATTCGGGTTTGGTGTGCTTCTTTTTCCACAGTGATGATGACGGAAGACGGCAGGGGTGGCTTGTTGGCCACTCATACTTTTTGGGCTGAACGGCATGTCTCAAGTCAGAGTGCTAGTTTGTCACTAGGTGGGCGGAAGGTGCGTTGGATTGGTGTGAGCGGTTTACGTGTTGAATCTGTTCTCGTGTTGCTTGTTTCATCTGTTGTCAAATGGGGAATGCCTGACTACTCGGTCTTACACGTTGGTGGAAACGATGTCGGTCATTTGAAAGGGGTGGAGTTGATTGTACGATGGCCGACTGTGCAGATTGTGTGGTCGGAGAAGACACCTCATTTGACGTGGAGAGAGGCGCGAAAGTTTGGTGCTTTGGACAGGGCATGGAAGAAGGTGAATGTGACAATTGCTAGGTATGTCGCGTCTATAGGAGGCTTGGTCGTGAGTCATGGTTTTTTGTGGGTGATCTTGTGTGTTTTTTTTTTGACCTGATGGTGTGCATTTGAATGGCCTGGGTATGAGTCTTTTTTCTAAGGATTTGTTTTCTTTTCTTAGATAATTTGTTTTGGGTGGCGGGCCAGTCTCTGGTAGGGCCTGGCTTAGGCTGGAGTACGCTGCAGCTCAGTGGGTTTATGAGGCGCAAGATAACATTGTGGGGGCACTTGCCTTCGATGTCCATGGTGAATTTGTCCTGCTCCGTGCGAGGGGACCCGGGCGCTTTTGTACGGAGGCGCCTCGGATTGGCCCAGGAGGGAAGTGAGACCCTTGCAGCGTTAGTGCGTCTACAAGGGGGGACGTGTTAGTCATCCCCCGAGTATTTGAGCTAGGTGAAAGCTGGAAACGAGATTGCAGCGTCTCTTTGCCACCCTGGTTAGGTTAATTAATTCAATTATAAATAAAAAGCTCTGACCTTTTAGCCAAGCTCTGGTGTCTGTGTCTTTATTTGTAGTTTAAGTTAAGTAAGCTAATCAAGGATGTTTAAGGTTCGGAGGTAATAAACCAATGTAGATCTTATGTCACAAAAAACTGACAGTTGGAACTTTAGATTACTCCCAAATCCCCGTATTTAATGTTTTTGCCTTGAAATTTGTAGCACCGAGCGACAGTTCTACCCGCCCATGCCAAATTTTAGCTCGGTACCTCCAATAGCTTTTGAGGTGTAGCCCCTTAAACACCCTGCCCCCCCCTCCGGAATTCTCTATGGAGATGTCCATTTTTTTTGATTCAGCCTTAATGTAAGGGCAAGACTGTGCCCTTATCTACTATATAAAAGCAAAAATTTGTCCTTCTGTCCTTCTGCTTTCTATACAAATCCACAGTTTACAAGCGAAGATCGTGAAATTTTACATACGAGCCGATGGAAACATGGCCGAGGCAACTAAAAAAATTAGAAATTAATTAATTAAAAAACACAATTTTTACCGTACGCTCATTGTGGGGCCTCACGGCATATGGGTAGGGCCTCGTAGCAAGCGTTTTGTGTTGTCATGTTTTGTCATGATCTTAATGTTTATTATCAAAGAGAGCGTTAGCAGGCTTTACCAGCATACTCAGCTCTCTGACCATACCAAATTACGCAACAACATTGACTTCTTTCTTCGAACTGTGTCAAAATGATGACTTTGCAAGGACCCTGCTGTACTGTGAGCTGCCAAAATATTACACATGGAATGCTTCTCGAAAAGTTTTTATGCGCAGAAAACGGAGTTGCTGTAGATTGTCATCCTGGTATCAGAGCAACAGAAGCTCTTGGCCATGTTTACACTGTACATCCGACAAATTTTGAATGCTTCTTTCTCCGAAGTTTGCTTTACACCATTACAGGTCCTACTTAATTCGAAGACCTTAGGACTGTTGATGGGGAAGTTTGTCACACTTTTCATGAGGCCTGACTAAGGATAGGTTTGTTGGAGGATGATGTGTAAACAAACATTGTTAAAATTCCGGGCCACGCCGGGTACTCCAGCTAGTAATATATATATATATATATATATATATATACTCTCAGTATCTTTCCATATACTGTAGGTATAGCTGTTATCTCTATACCGTGTTTCCTGCTTTGTCCTTAGTGTAACTCTCAGTATCTGTTCTTATACTGTAGCTATAGCTGTTATCCCTATACGGTGTCTCCCGCTCTGTCCTTAGTGTAGCTCTCAGTATCTGTCCTTATACTGTAGGTATAGCTGTTATCCCTTTACCATGTCTCCCGCTCTGTCCTTAGTGTAACTCTCAGTATCTGTCCTTATACTGTAGCTATAGCTGTTATCCCTATACCGTGTCTCCTGCTCTGTCCTCATTGTAGCTCTCAGTATCTGTCCTTATACTGTAGCTGTTATCCCTATACCGAGTCTCCTGCTCTGTCCTTAGTGTAACTCTCAGTATCTGTCCTTATACTGTAGCTATAGCTGTTATCCCTATACCGTGTCTCCCGCTCTGTCCTTAGTGTAGCTCTCAGTATCTGTCCTTATACTGTAGCTATAGCTGTTATCCCTATACCGTGTCTCCCGCTCTGTCCTTAGTGTAGCTCTCAGTATCTGTCCTTATACTGTAGGTATAGCTGTTATCCCTATACCGTGTCTCCCGCTCTGTCCTCAGTGTAACTCTCAGTATCTGTCCTTATACTGTAGGTATAGCTGTTATCCCTATACCGTGTCTCCTGCTCTGTCCTTAGTGTAGCTCTCAGTATCTGTCCTTATACTGTAGGTATAGCTGTTATCCCTATACCGTGTCTCCCGCTCTGTCCTTAGTGTAGCTCTCAGTATCTGTCCTTATACTGTAGCTATAGAGCTGTTATCCCTATACCGTGTCTCCCGCTCTGTCCTCAGTGTAACTCTCAGTATCTGTCCTTATACTGTAGGTATAGCTGTTATCCCTATACCGTGTCTCCTGCTCTGTCCTTAGTGTAGCTCTCAGTATCTGTCCTTACACTGTAGGTATAGTTGTTATCCCTATACCGTGTCTCCCGCTCTGTCCTTAGTGTAACTCTCAGTATCTGTCCTTATACTGTAGCTATAGCTGTTATCCCTATACCGTGTCTCCTGCTCTTTCCTTAGTGTAACTCTCAGTATCTGTCCTTATACTGTAGCTATAGCTGTTATCCCTATACCGTGTCTCCTGCTCTCTCCTTAGTGTAACTCTCAGTATCTGTCCTTACACTGTAGCTATAGCTGTTATCCCTATACCGTGTCTCCTGCTCTTTCCTTAGTGTAACTCTCAGTATCTGTCCTTATACTGTAGCTATAGCTGTTATCCCTATACCGTGTCTCCTGCTCTGTCCTTAGTGTAACTCTCAGTATCTGTCCTTATACTGTAGCTATAGCTGTTATCCCTATACCGTGTCTCCTGCTCTTTCCTTAGTGTAACTCTCAGTATCTGTCCTTATACTGTAGCTATAGCTGTTATCCCTATACCGTGTCCCCCGCTCTCTCCTTAGTGTAACTCTCAGTATCTGTCCTTACACTGTAGCTATAGCTGTTATCCCTATACCGTGTCTCCCGCTCTCTCCTTAGTGTAACTCTCAGTATCTGTCCTTATACTGTAGCTGTAGCTGTTATCCCTATACCGTGTCTCCCGCTCTGTCCTTAGTGTAGCTCTCAGTATCTGTCCTTACACTGTAGCTATAGCTGTTATCCCTATACCGTGTCTCCCGCTCTGTCCTTAGTGTAGCTCTCAGTATCTGTCCTTATACTGTAGCTATAGCTGTTATCCCTATACCGTGTCTCCCGCTCTGTCCTTAGTGTAGCTCTCAGTATCTGTCCTTATACTGTAGGTATAGCTGTTATCCCTATACCGTGTCTCCCGCTCTCTCCTTAGTGTAACTCTCAGTATCTGTCCTTACACTGTAGCTATAGCTGTTATCCCTATACCGTGTCTCCCGCTCTGTCCTTAGTGTAGCTCTCAGTATCTGTCCTTATACTGTAGCTATAGCTGTTATCCCTATACCGTGTCTCCCGCTCTGTCCTTAGTGTAGCTCTCAGTATCTGTCCTTATACTGTAGGTATAGCTGTTATCCCTATACCGTGTCTCCTGCTCTTTCCTTAGTGTAACTCTCAGTATCTGTCCTTACACTGTAGCTATAGCTGTTATCCCTATACCGTGTCTCCCGCTCTGTCCTTAGTGTAACTCTCAGTATCTGTCCTTATACTGTAGGTATAGCTGTTATCCCTATACCGTGTCTCCCGCTCTGTCCTCAGTGTAACTCTCAGTATCTGTCCTTACACTGTAGGTATAGCTGTTATCCCTATACCGTGTCTCCCGCTCTGTCCTCAGTGTAACTCTCAGTATCTGTCCTTATACTGTAGCTATAGCTGTTATCCCTATACCGTGTCTCCCGCTCTGTCCTTAGTGTAACTCTCAGTATCTGTCCTTATACTGTAGGTATAGCTGTTATCCCTATACCGTGTCTCCCGCTCTGTCCTTAGTGTAACTCTCAGTATCTGTCCTTATACTGTAGCTATAGCTGTTATCCCTATATCGTGTCTCCCGCTCTGTCCTTCGTGTAACTCTCAGTATCTGTCCTTATACTGTAGGTATAGCTGTTATCCCTATACCGTGTCTCCCGCTCTGTCCTTAGTGTAACTCTCAGTATCTGTCCTTATACTGTAGCTGTAGCTGTTATCCCTATACCGTGTCTCCCGCTCTGTCCTTAGTGTAACTCTCAGTATCTGTCCTTATACTGTAGCTATAGCTGTTATCCCTATACCGTGTCTCCCGCTCTGTCCTTAGTGTAACTCTCAGTATCTGTCCTTATACTGTAGGTATAGCTGTTATCCCTATACCGTGTCTCCTGCTCTGTCCTTAGTATAACTCTCAGTATCTGTCCTTATACTGTAGGTATAGCTGTTATCCCTATATCGTGTCTCCCGCTCTGTCCTTACTGTAACTCTCAGTATCTGTCCTTATACTGTAGCTATAGCTGTTATCCCTATACTGTGTCTCCCGCTCTGTCCTTAGTGTAACTCTCAGTATCTGTCCTTATACTGTAGCTATAGCTGTTATCCCTATACCGTGTCTCCCGCTCTGTCCTTAGTGTAGCTCTCAGTATCTGTCCTTATACTGTAGCTATAGCTGTTATCCCTATACCGTGTCTCCCGCTCTGTCCTTACTGTAACTCTCAGTATCTGTCCTTATACTGTAGCTGTAGCTGTAATCCCTATATCGTGTCTCCTGCTCTGTCCTTAGTGTAACTCTCAGTATCTGTCCTTATACTGTAGGTATAGCTGTTATCCCTATACCGTGTCTCCCGCTCTGTCCTTACTGTAACTCTCAGTATCTGTCCTTATACTGTAGCTGTAGCTGTTATCCCTATATCGTGTCTCCTGCTCTGTCCTTAGTGTAACTCTCAGTATCTGTCCTTATACTGTAGGTATAGCTGTTATCCCTATACCGTGTCTCCCGCTCTGTCCTTGGTGTAACTCTCAGTATCTGTCCTATGCGCCCCTGTCATTATCGGCGCTGCTATCTACAAGATAGCAGCACCGATAGCCTGGGCTATGTATGAACGGTCAGATCGTCTGACCGTTCGGCCGGCTGTAGCTGTCGTTATCGACAGCTACAGCCTGGCGCTAGCCTATCCCCACAGCAGGGACAGCGCTGTCCCTGCTGCGGCGGCCGCCGGCTCCAGGGCTCCACGCGGGATCTTGCGATACTTGCGAGATCCCGCGCATGCTCAGTGGAGCCGGCCGGGACAGAGACACAGCGCATCAGCACTAGGCTGATGCGCTGCTGTCTCTAGCGGGTAGCGCCGGAGGGGGGAGTTAACGCTCCCCCTCTCCGGCCGATGAGATGTTCATACATCTCATCGGTAGTGCTTCCTGCTTCACCTCGGTAAAGAGGCGAAGCGATAAGCGTTATAGCGGCATGTTAAGTGCCGCTATAACACATCTACCCCATTGTCTGTTAGCTATAATCTTGTGTGGCGGTAAGTACGGCTATCATCAGCCCGGGTGTAGTGTGTGCGCATTGGGTGTGCTCACCTTCTATTATGTGTAGAGAAGTACTGTACCACCTCTATGGGGACAGTACAGCCATCTGAGGATGGGATTGTGTTTGATAGAAGGTCTATGCTTGATACCCAAGTGCAGGGTTTGACACCCACAGGGCGGACTCTGCCCGCAATGCTGTGTTTTGTTGTTGAGTTGCATTGTTGGGCTGCTCTGTGTAAGTGCCGTCCTTCCAGCCACCATACATAGTTAATAATATATTTAAAATAATTAAATTAATTTGTTAAATAAATAGCTGACCTGTTTCTTAAATCCATTAATGTCTCCGTGTGTTTATTCTTAGATAAGTTTGAAGTGTTTATATTGTTATGGTATAATGATCACACACACTGGGCACACCTCAGCCGTTACTAGGTTTATATAGCTGTTATCCTTATATTTATCGGACCCCGATAATTAACATAATGAATAGAGCCCCTAATATTGTATTTCTCTTTCATTATGTATTAGCTGTAATATTTGCTCTGATTCTGGATGAAAGTGAAAGTTAGACATCTGTTGGACTCGCATATAAAACATCCCGGGGTGGGGCCTGACCAGTCCCATGTGCTCGTGTTGTGTGCTCAGACGGTATAACAAACTAGAGCATTTACTGGAAAATGAAACTAAGCATTGGTGGGACCGGATGTTCCTCAGTCACTACTAGTAACAAAAATACATCCCAAGAGGCTAAAGCATTCAACAGATTCCTTCCTCTATGGGTGACCCAAACCTTTTGCAACAATGTAACAACACCCTAGATAAATGTGCTTATCAATTTATGCATATTTTGGTCAAATACAGACAAGAACTGGACTGTTGGACAATACACAGATTTCCCTATATTTAAAGAAAGAGAGTAACTAGTTAATAAAAGAGTTCTTACCTATGAATAAGAAATTATTAACATCAAAAATAAAAATCCTTACCAAACAGATTATGAAAATGACATCGTACGTTCATACAATAATGATAAAAAAAGAAGCCTATTACAGATTATCAATCCACGATAAGCATGATTACACCACAAATACTGAAGGGATACATAGAAAAACCCCAAAAGATCCTAGATATAACCCTAGGACACTTAGGTCCCTAGATAGTCACTCTAGTCTATGGAGAGAGAAACATCATTCAAGGAATCAGTCTAGAGAATTCCCACCCCAGGGAAATTACTCACGACAAGGAGCAAGACCTAAGGAAACACACCACAGCAATTATTCCAGAAGAACACGTTTGAATGGATTTCCCCACTCCAAAAGTTTCCACGCAGTCCCAACATGGCCCTTTTGAAACATGAAACAGATTCCAGGCTTTTAGACCATCAGCACCATCACGTTACAGTGTCAGCGGCTGTGACGTAGGGTTTCGCATGCAGATACACCCGCAGTTGCACACAGAGTATAGGCATGCCGCATACAATATTAATCAGCAGAAGCTACCTGTGCGACATATTAGAATAAGATGCACTGGAAGGTAAAAGTCGCACGAAAAGACTCTCTGCATTACCAAGTCACGCCACGGCATGGCGCAACTAGAAAGGCTGTTTAACGCGCCAGGAGGCTAGGTGTATGTGGATACATTTGTAGGCTTGTATGTGATGGCGAGTTTGTGGTGAACATGGTCCTCTATGCTAGGTACACACATGACCTGTTTTTCATTTGGAAAGGGAGAGCCGAATCAGCTAACCAATTTGTTCTGCCGCCCGCACTGCCGCCGCTAATGCCCGCTACTGTCCCCGGGTCACAACCGCAGCTAATGCCCGCTGCCCCCCACCCCCCTCCCACGGGACCCGGCTGCAGCTAACACCCACTTAATTCCGCCAAGCTCATCGCCGCTACCGCCCTCAGTGGACAGTCATTTTGGTGCACCTGAGTGAGGCCTCAGTGAGTACACCTGCTAGAGGCTCCTACTGAGGCTGCTCAATGAATTGAAAATTCCTATCTGTATAATGGTGGATTTGTGAGGTAATAGTTTAAAAACTGTAACTTTCTCAATTACCTGAACCCCAAAAGGCCCTATTCTGGAACAATAGCTACCTAATAAAACAAACCCCAAGTCTAAATTCGCCCCGCTACCCTGAGTTATGCCTTCCAAAAAATCCCCCATAGAGAACAGCAGAAAAGTGGTCCTAACTGCGAATGTTAGACGAAAGCTGAATAGGATTGAGGATATGTAAGAATACTGGTTTTTACTCATTGGCTGTTGGTGATGACAGCCTTGTTGCTGGGTAAATTACAGTACTATAGTGGTGAGTTTGGTCAGCTGGTTCCATGGGCTAATTATCTAGCTTGGGGGAGTGGTTAGATGAAGATTATATATTGGGTTGTTTTGCATAGGATCAGCCTCTTTTACAGGATTCTCGCAAAGGACAGGCTGAATATCATTGCCCCTGTCTGTTTTGTATTACCCTGTAGCTCATTTCACTTTTTTCCAATTCCTTGCTTTACTATTCTTTCAGTTTATTAGGATGCTCTGTTCCCCCCTGCACCAGCTGGTGGATTTTGTAAGACCCCTGAGCGCTTATCCGACGCGTCCTTCCACCTCCCCTCCTACCCACCTTCCTCACATCCCCCTTCACCTTTGTGCCCCCCACCCGGCCAGGCACTTACCATGAATGCCTCAGCTGCAGCCACGGTGGGAGCGCCTCCCTCTGGGGACCCTGCCGGATTCCTATCTTCTTCCCCATTTCTGCTCACTGTCGCCGTGGCTCCGGCGGTGCTGGAGGGAGCAACTGATGGATACCCTGCTGCATCCCTATGGCTCCAGTGGGAGCGTCTGTGCTCGCGGCTCCCTCTGTTTACTCTGCACAAGGCCTGCCACAGGCCCTGGTGGTTAGCGTTGCAGGCCCCATGGGAGGAATAGATTCAGGCCCTCTGGGAGCGGGTGGCCCCGTCGGCCTTGCTAGTGCGGCAGGCCCGGCGGCCATCTTTAACCCGGTGGCCATTTTGGGGAATCTTTCCCCTACATTAGGCAGCCCAAGCAGGCACCCTGCCAGCCCCCTTTTGCCACAAATGTCCCCCCCCCATCTTGGGTTACAGGGCACAGTGTCACTGGTTCTAGTGGTGCCCTGCACCCTACCCCTTATCAGGCCCCCTGGTTCCCTGCGGTCAGCATTCCTCTCTCCATTTACTCTGCACAGCCATTTTCCATGGCTGGCCCTTCCTTGGGTCAAGCTTCCTGGAGCTCCGGCGTTGCACCCCCAGTTTATCCCTCCACCTCAGTAGTATCTTCCTCTCCTTTTATCCTACCTATTCCTCGCCCTCTTTTGTGTCTTACCCCCCACATTTTATCCTTCCTAATTTCACTACCCCTATCTGCCACCTCTGCAGCTGCCACCACTGGTGGTCGCCATGCCTCCGCAACGATCTCTGCTTCCCAACATAACTAGGCAACCACCCACCACCACCCCTCTGGCATCCAGGCTTGGGCTAATTCTGCCTGCTTGTCTTTTAACTGCACCTCCACCCGTTCCCCCCATGGCCAATCCCCCCACTCCTGCTGTAGTACCCTCTGGCTCAGTCGCTCACCAGTTCCCTCTAGTTGCTGGTGCTGAGGTGGCGGGAGAAGTTGCTGCAGAAGACCCGTTGGTTTGTGTGTCTGCTGATCTTGTGCGCGAGTCGACCTCCCGCAGGCGAGCTGTCGGCTGCTCCGCATGAACATGTCGATGAAGCGGTTCCGGGACCCTTTGTTGCTGGTGAGCATGCATTGTCTTGTTCTTCTTCTTCTGATTCCTCCTCCTCTTCTCATTCTTCCGGTTCCCCTGCGCGCCCGCGTAAGATAGGATGGTTGCAAGGTGTCTGGCCAAGAAGTCAGGTAGTTTGAATAGACAGGGCGCGATTGCGGGGCAGGCCACAATAGAGGCAGGTGCTGATACGGTTCATTGTGCAAGTACCGCAGTACTTTGCGGTTTGCGCAAAAGTGTGGGAGGGAGAATCCGCAAGGGGAAATTTGTGAATTTCTTTTCACTCACTGACAATGTGAAAAAGGCCCTTAATCAAGCTAAGAATGCAGGAGGTATTGGTGAGGAGGCCTTTTGTAGTTTCACTAGTTGGTTGAAAGGCATGCTTATATTCGCGGCATGCTATTTGGAGACTCGGGGCCTGATTCAGACCCGCTCGCAAGCGGGTCGATGGTGGCCCACTGCGCACGCGCGAGCCCCGGAGCGTGCGGCCGAGCACAAAAAGTGCTCACTCCGGGACTCACTACAAAAGGGGCAGCTGTCGATGTTGATCGACAGCTCGCCCCGTTTTGTAGGCGTGGCCGGGGGTGGCTTCATAAACGGAGGCGTTCCCAAGTGAACGCCTGCCGTTTGTGGGCGGCCACACTGACATCACCAGTGATGTCATTGAGAGAGCTTCCGGCTCTATTAGAGCCAGAAGCTCTCTGGGGCTTGCGGCCACGAGACCCTACCACAAGGGTCTCGTCGCAATCCCGATGGTTGCGATGGTCTTGACCATCGCGACCATCATCATGGCCGCTCGCTATAGCTGTGGGTGGTCACCCACAGCTATGCGAGCGGCCAGGAGGCCGCTCCTAAAAAAAACAGCGCCCGCCCTGATTCAGAGTCAGAGCTCGCTTTTTGCGAGCGCCTCTGAATCAGGCCCTCGGGACGATGAACAGGTTAACATTGTTAAATATATATTTTTGGTACTTGACATGTTTGTCCGCTCGCGGACTTTGGCATGGCGCGAATATGACATGCAATTTAGACGGAAGCATGACGGGAGTCTAGTTATACATTTTGGGGTGAAAGACGTTGAAGTGTGGTTAGAGGTGTCGCAGCAGCGTCGGCCCCCCTTGGATACCGATGCCTCCTCGCAGGAGCTATCCTGCCAACAAGCCGGGGGCGACAGGAGTGGCAATGGACAAATGTTTTGACTTTAACGACTCTCGTCCTGTCATTTTCGCCACTCGAGTCGTCTCTGCGGAGTTGAGCATCCGGCCAAGGATTGCCGACGTAGGTCAGCTGGTGCTGCCCAGGATCGTAGTGAAGGGTCAAAGGGAGCTGGTTAATGCTAGTTCGTCAATTTGTTTGGCTGCGCTGTCTAGATGGTTGGAGCTCTATCCTCATAAGGCGGATGCTACGTTCTTGTTAGAAGGTTTTTCGTTCAGTTTTCGTTTGCCAATAGTGGGGCCTTTGCTGGTTAGGGCTCCCCGGAACTTACGCTCAGCAAGAGACTATCCGGAGGTTTTGCAGGCTAAAGTGGGGGCTGAGGTGCTGCTGGGGAGGATGGAGGGTCCTTTCCCTAATCCTCCTTTGCAGGACCTTTGTATCTCTCCTGTTGGTGTGGTGCCCAAGAAGGTACCGGGTAAGGTTTTGTTTTTAATACAACACCTGTCATATCCGCATGGAAGTTCAGTCAACGATGCCATACCGGATGGTTTCTGCAGAGTTGAATATCAATCTATCGATGAGGCTTTGGGTTTAGTTCGCAGGTTAGGACATGGCGCATTTGATGTCGAAATTAGACATTGAGGCGGCTATTAGTTTATTGCCTCTACACCCGGAAGCTATGCAGTTCATGGGTTTCAAGTTAGATTCTGGTTACTACGTAAATAAATGTTTGCCTATGGGTTGTGCGGTTTCCTGTGCCTATTTTGAGAAACTCAGGGCCTGATTCAGAGTCGGACGCTCTGACAGAGCGCTCGCTCTGAATCAGGGCCGGCCTTCTTGTTTTTTAGAGCAGCCTCCTGGCCGCTTGCATAGCTGTGGGTGACCACCCACAGCTATAGCGAGTGGCCAGTAAGATGGTCGCGATGGTCAAGACCATCGCGACCATCGGGCTTGCGACAAGACCCTTGTGGTAGGATCTCGTGGCCGCAAGCCCCAGAGAGATTTCGGCTCTAATAGAGCCGATATCTCTCCCACTGACATCACTCGTGATGTCAGTGAGGCGGCCCCCAAACGGAGGCGTTCACATGGGAACACCTCCGTTTGGGCAGTCACTCCCCCGACTCAACATCGACAGCATGCCCCCTTTGTAGCGAGACCCGGAGCGACAGTTTGCACGCCGCTATCCGGGTCTCGCGCATGCGCATGACGGAGCCGGCTCCATCGTGCGCATGCGCACTGGCCCACCATGGACCCGCTTGTGAGCGCATAGCGCTCGTGAGCGAGTCTGAATCAGGCCCTCAATTCCTTTCTACACTGGTGTGTTCATAGCGGCTCTGGACAGGCCGGTGTGGCACATTATTTGGATGACTTTCTATTTATAGGTCCGGGAGGGAGCAACGTCTGTTCAGACCTCCTCTTTTCGGCACAGGCTCTTTTCCGGATTTTAGGGGTTCCCATTGCGCATGATAAGATGGAAGGGCCCATTTCTTGTCTATCGTATTTGGGAATTGAGATAGACACGGTTGCCGGTTGTTGTAGGTTGCCATGTGACAAAGTAGGTAAGTTGCTGGAGCAAATTGCGGGTTGCTTGGCGGTAGACACGGTGAGTCGCTGCTAGGTTCCTTTAATTTTGCTTGTTGTATAATTCCCATGGGCAGAGTGTTCTGTAGGAAATCGGAAAGGGCCACAGCCTGGTCGAGCCGGCCGCATCATCATGTTCGTTTGTCAGCGGAGATGAAAGATGATCTTTGTATTTGGGCCAAGTTTTTGGTTCAATTCAATTGTGAACGGAGTTGACCTGCTCCTCCGTTAGCGAATGGGTCATTACAGCTTTTAACTGATGTGGCTGGATCGTCTGGTTTTGGTGCCTTTTTCAATGGGGAATGGTGCGCTGCTTCTTGGCCTCCAGTTTGGCACGAAGAGGGGCTGACGAGTAATTTGTTGCCGTTGGAACTGTTCCCGATTGTTGTTGCAGCGGAACTCTGGTCTGTGCGACTGAGTAACCTGCATGTGATACTTTGGTGCGACAATCTGGGTGTGGTTCCATCCATCAACAACCAGTGATCGTCTTCTATGTTAGTGTTGCGATTACTACGTCATTTAATTTTGCGCTGTTTGCAAATATTAGATTTCGAGCTCGTCACGTTCCAGGTGTTGCTAACGAGATCGCATACGCGTTGTCTCGTTTTCAATTTGCGCGTTTTCGAGCACTTACGTCGTCGGCTTCTGCTGTTGGTTTGATGTGCCCCCCGTTTGTGTGGCAGTTCATCAGGCCGGCTTAGAGGTTTTGGCGCTGCAATCGCTTGCTCCATCGACTCTCCGCAAGTACTCGGCTCCCTGGCGGGATTGGAGCGCTCACTGTCCGCGCCCAAATATGGAGGGTAAGTCTCCAAAGAAGTTGTTTTTTTTTTATTTTGGGAGAGGTATCAGCAAGGGAGGTCCAGGGTTTACATGGAGTCGGCGCTGGCGGGGGTCTCCTTCTTTTGCGGGCTGAAAGGTCTCCGTGATCCAACCAAATCTTTTATTCTGGTTAAGACTCTGAAGGGTTGGGCGAAGGAGGCTCCTGCTCGCGACGACTCCCGTCGGCCTATTGACATCCAGGTTTTGTCAGCGTTGCTTGCGGTTATGGAGAAGGAGGCTTCTGATATGTTTGAGGCCTGTCTTTTTCATTTGGCTTTTTCTGCAGCATTTTTTGGGGCGTTTAGGGTTAGCGAGTTAGAGGTGGTCAATAAAGCATCTGTGTCCTCTGGGCTGCTGTTTAAGGACATTGGACCTCATTCAGAGCCGCTCGCAAAATGCGAGCGCTCGCTCTGAATGAGGGTGGCCACTTCCATTTTCTGAGCCGGCCTCCTGGTCGCTTGCTAGGCTGTGGGTTACCACCCACAGCTTAAACGAGCGACCAGGATGATGGTCGCGATGGTCAAGACCATTGCGACCATCGGGGCTTGCGACGAGACCCTTGAGATAGGGTCTCGGCTGCTGCAAGCCCCAGAGAGCTTTCGGCTCTAATTTTCGGCCGCCCACAAATGGCAAGCGTACGCTTGGGAATGCCGACGTTTGTGAAACCACCCTCCCGCCACGCCTACAAAACAGGGCGAGCTGTCGATCAACATCGACAGCCGCCCCTTATGTAGTGAGCCCCAGAGCGAGAGAAATTATCACTCGCTCCGGGGCTTGCGCACGCGCAGTGCGGCCACTGTGCGTGCGCACAGCCAAACATTGACCTGCTTGCGAGCGCTCAAGCACTTGCGAGTGGGTCTGAATGAGGTCCATTGTGTTTAGAGATTCGGCAGTGCTCTGCAAACTCCGCTTCTCTAAAATGGACCAAATGGGTTACTCTTGCCCAACATCAGGATGGGGCTATTTGTCCAGTAAATTTGGCATCTCATTATATGAGTTTGCGCTCAGTTGGGGGGTCTCAGTGGTTGCTGCATGCAGATTTAGCACCTCTCACGAAGTTTCAGTTCGCTGCTGTATTTAAACGAGGTTTAGTGGAGTTAGGTGTGGATCCTTCGGCTTACGGCACCCATTCGTTCAGAATTGGGGCGGCTACTTGCGCAGCGCTGGCAGGAGCGTCTCCTGCGGCCATTCAGAAAGTAGGGAGCTGGAAGTCAGCGGCTTATAAGACATATGTTCGTTGCGATAAGTTGTAGGTGCGCACCTGGCGACAACCCGAAAACGTTGTTTACCTGCCAATTGTTTAACGGCTAGCATTCAACAATTGGGGGTGTGAAGGCATTTTTTAATTTTTCCTCCCGGGAGCTTTGATCTGGCCCAAGTTGGTTCACGGGTAGGTTTTTTAGTTTTTCTTCTTCACTCGAGAACCTGTTTCCCCTTTTGCATCCCTGGTAGTTAGTTGCTATGTTTCATGCATAAGTTGTGTTGGTGTGATTCGGGTTTGGTGTGCTTCTTTTTCCACAGTGATGATGACGGAAGACGGCAGGGGTGGCTTGTTGGCCACTCATACTTTTTGGGCTGAACGGCATGTCTCAAGTCAGAGTGCTAGTTTGTCACTAGGTGGGCGGAAGGTGCGTTGGATTGGTGTGAGCGGTTTACGTGTTGAATCTGTTCTCGTGTTGCTTGTTTCATCTGTTGTCAAATGGGGAATGCCTGACTACTCGGTCTTACACGTTGGTGGAAACGATGTCGGTCATTTGAAAGGGGTGGAGTTGATTGTACGATGGCCGACTGTGCAGATTGTGTGGTCGGAGAAGACACCTCATTTGACGTGGAGAGAGGCGCGAAAGTTTGGTGCTTTGGACAGGGCATGGAAGAAGGTGAATGTGACAATTGCTAGGTATGTCGCGTCTATAGGAGGCTTGGTCGTGAGTCATGGTTTTTTGTGGGTGATCTTGTGTGTTTTTTTTTTGACCTGATGGTGTGCATTTGAATGGCCTGGGTATGAGTCTTTTTTCTAAGGATTTGTTTTCTTTTCTTAGATAATTTGTTTTGGGTGGCGGGCCAGTCTCTGGTAGGGCCTGGCTTAGGCTGGAGTACGCTGCAGCTCAGTGGGTTTATGAGGCGCAAGATAACATTGTGGGGGCACTTGCCTTCGATGTCCATGGTGAATTTATCCTGCTCCGTGCGAGGGGACCCGGGCGCTTTTGTACGGAGGCGCCTCGGATTGGCCCAGGAGGGAAGGGAGACCCTTGCAGCGTTAGTGCGTCTACAAGGGGGGACGTGTTAGTCATCCCCCGAGTATTTGAGCTAGGTGAAAGCTGGAAACGAGATTGCAGCGTCTCTTTGCCACCCTGGTTAGGTTAATTAATTCAATTATAAATAAAAAGCTCTGACCTTTTAGCCAAGCTCTGGTGTCTGTGTCTTTATTTGTAGTTTAAGTTAAGTAAGCTAATCAAGGATGTTTAAGGTTCGGAGGTAATAAACCAATGTAGATCTTATGTCACAAAAAACTGACAGTTGGAACTTTAGATTACTCCCAAATCCCCGTATTTAATGTTTTTGCCTTGAAATTTGTAGCACCGAGCGACAGTTCTACCCGCCCATGCCAAATTTTAGCTTGGTACCTCCAATAGCTTTTGAGGTGTAGCCCCTTAAACACCCTGCCCCCCCCTCCGGAATTCTCTATGGAGATGTCCATTTTTTTTGATTCAGCCTTAATGTAAGGGCAAGACTGTGCCCTTATCTACTATATAAAAGCAAAAATTTGTCCTTCTGTCCTTCTGCTTTCTATACAAATCCACAGTTTACAAGCGAAGATCGTGAAATTTTACATACGAGCCGATGGAAACATGGCCGAGGCAACTAAAAAAATTAGAAATTAATTAATTAAAAAACACAATTTTTACCGTACGCTCATTGTGGGGCCTCACGGCATATGGGTAGGGCCTCGTAGCAAGCGTTTTGTGTTGTCATGTTTTGTCATGATCTTAATGTTTATTATCAAAGAGAGCGTTAGCAGGCTTTACCAGCATACTCAGCTCTCTGACCATACCAAATTACGCAACAACATTGACTTCTTTCTTCGAACTGTGTCAAAATTATGACTTTGCAAGGACCCTGCTGTACTGTGAGCTGCCAAAATATTACACATGGAATGCTTCTCGAAAAGTTTTTATGCGCAGAAAACGGAGTTGCTGTAGATTGTCATCCTGGTATCAGAGCAACAGAAGCTCTTGGCCATGTTTACACTGTACATCCGACAAATTTTGAATGCTTCTTTCTCCGAAGTTTGCTTTACACCATTACAGGTCCTACTTAATTCGAAGACCTTAAGACTGTTGATGGGGAAGTTTGTCACACTTTTCATGAGGCCTGCCTAAGGATAGGTTTGTTGGAGGATGATGTGTAAACAAACATTGTTAAAATTCCGGGCCACGCCGGGTACTCCAGCTAGTAATATATATATATATATATATATATATATATATATATATACTCTCAGTATCTTTCCATATACTGTAGGTATAGCTGTTATCTCTATACCGTGTTTCCTGCTTTGTCCTTAGTGTAACTCTCAGTATCTGTTCTTATACTGTAGCTATAGCTGTTATCCCTATACGGTGTCTCCCGCTCTGTCCTTAGTGTAGCTCTCAGTATCTGTCCTTATACTGTTATATCTGTCCTTATACTGTAGGTATAGCTGTTATCCCTTTACCATGTCTCCCGCTCTGTCCTTAGTGTAACTCTCAGTATCTGTCCTTATACTGTAGGTATAGCTGTTATCCCTTTACCATGTCTCCCGCTCTGTCCTTAGTGTAACTCTCAGTATCTGTCCTTATACTGTAGCTATAGCTGTTATCCCTTTACCGTGTCTCCCGCTCTGTCCTTGGCGTAACTCTCAGTATCTGTCCTTATACTGTAGGTATAGCTGTTATCCCTATACCGTGTCTCCCGCTCTGTCCTTGGCGTAACTCTCAGTATCTGTCCTTATACTGTAGGTATAGCTGTTATCCCTATACCGTGTCTCCCGCTCTGTCCTTAGTGTAGCTCTCAGTATCTGTCCTTATACTGTAGCTGTAATCCCTATACCGTGTCTCCTGCTCTGTCCTTAGTGTAGCTCTCAGTATCTGTCCTTATACTGTAGCTATAGCTGTTATCCCTTTACCGTGTCTCCCGCTCTGTCCTCAGTGTAACTCTCAGTATCTGTCCTTATACTGTAGGTATAGCTGTTATCCCTATACCGTGTCTCCCGCTCTGTCCTTAGTGTAACTCTCAGTATCTGTCCTTATACTGTAGCTATAGCTGTTATCCCTATACCGTGTCTCCTGCTCTGTCCTTAGTGTAGCTCTCAGTATCTGTCCTTATACTGTAGCTGTTATCCCTATACCGAGTCTCCTGCTCTGTCCTTAGTGTATCTCTCAGTATCTGTCCTTATACTGTAGCTATAGCTGTTATCCCTATACCGTGTCTCCCGCTCTGTCCTTAGTGCAGCTCTCAGTATCTGTCCTTATACTGTAGGTATAGCTGTTATCCCTATACCGTGTCTCCAGCTCTGTCCTCAGTGTAACTCTCAGTATCTGTCCTTACACTGTAGGTATAGCTGTTATCCCTATACCGTGTCTCCTGCTCTTTCCTTAGTGTAGCTCTCAGTATCTGTCCTTATACTGTAGCTATAGAGCTGTTATCCCTATACCGTGTCTCCCGCTCTGTCCTCAGTGTAACTCTCAGTATCTGTCCTTATACTGTAGGTATAGCTGTTATCCCTATACCGTGTCTCCTGCTCTGTCCTTAGTGTAGCTCTCAGTATCTGTCCTTATACTGTAGGTATAGCTGTTATCCCTATACCGTGTCTCCCGCTCTGTCCTTAGTGTAACTCTCAGTATCTGTCCTTATACTGTAGCTATAGAGCTGTTATCCCTATACCGTGTCTCCCGCTCTGTCCTCAGTGTAACTCTCAGTATCTGTCCTTATACTGTAGGTATAGCTGTTATCCCTATACCGTGTCTCCTGCTCTGTCCTTAGTGTAGCTCTCAGTATCTGTCCTTACACTGTAGGTATAGCTGTTATCCCTATACCGTGTCTCCTGCTCTGTCCTTAGTGTAGCTCTCAGTATCTGTCCTTACACTGTAGGTATAGTTGTTATCCCTATACCGTGTCTCCCGCTCTGTCCTTAGTGTAACTCTCAGTATCTGTCCTTATACTGTATGTATAGCTGTTATCCCTATACTGTGTCTCCTGCTCTGTCCTTAGTGTAACTCTCAGTATCTGTCCTTATACTGTAGCTATAGCTGTTATCCCTATACCGTGTCTCCCGCTCTTTCCTTAGTGTAACTCTCAGTATCTGTCCTTATACTGTAGCTATAGCTGTTATCCCTATACCGTGTCTCCCGCTCTCTCCTTAGTGTAACTCTCAGTATCTGTCCTTACACTGTAGCTATAGCTGTTATCCCTATACCGTGTCTCCCGCTCTGTCCTTAGTGTAGCTCTCAGTATCTGTCCTTATACTGTAGGTATAGCTGTTATCCCTATACCGTGTCTCCTGCTCTGTCCTTAGTGTAACTCTCAGTATCTGTCCTTATACTGTAGGTATAGCTGTTATCCCTATACCGTGTCTCCCGCTCTGTCCTTAGTGTAACTCTCAGTATCTGTCCTTATACTGTAGCTATAGCTGTTATCCCTATACCGTGTCTCCTGCTCTGTCCTTAGTGTAACTCTCAGTATCTGTCCTTATACTGTAGGTATAGCTGTTATCCCTATACCGTGTCTCCCGCTCTGTCCTCAGTGTAACTCTCAGTATCTGTCCTTATACTGTAGGTATAGCTGTTATCCCTATACCGTGTCTCCCGCTCTGTCCTTAGTGTAACTCTCAGTATCTGTCCTTATACTGTAGCTATAGCTGTTATCCCTATACCGTGTCTCCCGCTCTGTCCTTAGTGTAACTCTCAGTATCTGTCCTTATACTGTAGGTATAGCTGTTATCCCTATACCGTGTCTCCCGCTCTGTCCTTAGTGTAACTCTCAGTGTCTTTCCTTATACTGTAGCTATAGCTGTTATCCCTATATCGTGTCTCCCGCTCTGTCCTTAGTGTAACTCTCAGTATCTGTCCTTACACTGTAGCTATAGCTGTTATCCCTATACCGTGTCTCCCGCTCTCTCCTTAGTGTAACTCTCAGTATCTGTCCTTACACTGTAGGTATAGCTGTTATCCCTATACCGTGTCTCTCGCTCTGTCCTTAGTGTAACTCTCAGTATCTGTTCTTATACTGTAGCTATAGCTGTTATCCCTATACCGTGTCTCCCGCTCTGTCCTTAGTGTAACTCTCAGTATCTGTCCTTATACAGTAGGTATAGCTGTTATCCCTATACCGTGTCTCCCGCTCTGTCCTTAGTGTAGCTCTCAGTATCTGTCCTTACACTGTAGGTATAGCTGTTATCCCTATACCGTGTCTCCCGCTCTCTCCTTAGTATAACTCTCAGTATCTGTCCTTATACTGTAGGTATAGCTGTTATCCCTATACCGTGTCTCCCGCTCTGTCCTTAGTGTAACTCTCAGTATCTGTCCTTATACTGTTGCTATAGCTGTTATCCCTATACCGTGTCTCTCGCTCTGTCCTTAGTGTAGCTCTCAGTATCTGTCCTTATACTGTAGCTATAGCTGTTTTCCCTATACCGTGTCTCCTGCTCTGTCCTTAGTGTAGCTCTCAATATCTGTCCTTATACTGTAGCTATAGCTGTTATCCCTATACCGTGTCTCCCATCTGTCCTCTGTGTAACTCTCAGTATCTGTCCTTATACTGTAGGTATAGCTGTTATCCCTATACCATGTCTCCCGCTCTGTCCTCAGTGTAACTCTCAGTATCTGTCCTTATACTGTAGGTATAGCTGTTATCCCTATACCGTGTCTCCTGCTCTGTCCTTAGTGTAACTCTCAGTATCTGTCCTTATACTGTAGGTATAGCTGTTATCCCTATACCGTGTCTCCCGCTCTGTCCTCAGTGTAACTCTCAGTATCTGTCCTTACACTGTAGGTATAGCTGTTATCCCTATACCGTGTCACCCGCTCTGTCCTCAGTGTAACTCTCAGTATCTGTCCTTATACTGTAGGTATAGCTGTTATCCCTATACCGTGTCTCCCGGTCTGTCCTCAGTGTAACTCTCAGTATCTGTCCTTATACTGTAGGTATAGCTGTTATCCCTATACCGTGTCTCCCGCTCTGTCCTTACTGTAACTCTCAGTATCTGTCCTTATACTCTAGGTATAGCTGTTATCCCTATACCGTGTCTCCCGCTCTGTCCTTACTGTAACTCTCAGTATCTGTCCTTATACTGTAGCTATAGAGCTGTTATCCCTATACCGTGTCTCCCGCTCTGTCCTTAGTGTAACTCTCAGTATCTGTCCTTATACTGTAGGTATAGAGCTGTTATCCCTATACCGTGTCTCCCGCTCTGTCCTTACTGTAACTCTCAGTATCTGTCCTTATACTGTAGGTATAGCTGTTATCCCTATACCGTGTCTCCCGCTCTGTCCTCAGTGTAACTCTCAGTATCTGTCCTTACACTGTAGGTATAGCTGTTATCCCTATACCGTGTCTCCTGCTCTTTCCTTAGTGTAGCTCTCAGTATCTGTCCTTATACTGTAGCTATAGAGCTGTTATCCCTATACCGTGTCTCCCGCTCTGTCCTCAGTGTAACTCTCAGTATCTGTCCTTATACTGTAGGTATAGCTGTTATCCCTATACCGTGTCTCCTGCTCTGTCCTTAGTGTAGCTCTCAGTATCTGTCCTTATACTGTAGGTATAGCTGTTATCCCTATACCGTGTCTCCCGCTCTGTCCTTAGTGTAACTCTCAGTATCTGTCCTTATACTGTAGCTATAGAGCTGTTATCCCTATACCGTGTCTCCCGCTCTGTCCTCAGTGTAACTCTCAGTATCTGTCCTTATACTGTAGGTATAGCTGTTATCCCTATACCGTGTCTCCTGCTCTGTCCTCAGTGTAGCTCTCAGTATCTGTCCTTACACTGTAGGTATAGCTGTTATCCCTATACCGTGTCTCCTGCTCTGTCCTTAGTGTAGCTCTCAGTATCTGTCCTTACACTGTAGGTATAGTTGTTATCCCTATACCGTGTCTCCCGCTCTGTCCTTAGTGTAACTCTCAGTATCTGTCCTTATACTGTATGTATAGCTGTTATCCCTATACCGTGTCTCCTGCTCTGTCCTTAGTGTAACTCTCAGTATCTGTCCTTATACTGTAGCTATAGCTGTTATCCCTATACCGTGTCTCCCGCTCTTTCCTTAGTGTAACTCTCAGTATCTGTCCTTATACTGTAGCTATAGCTGTTATCCCTATACCGTGTCTCCCGCTCTCTCCTTAGTGTAACTCTCAGTATCTGTCCTTACACTGTAGCTATAGCTGTTATCCCTATACCGTGTCTCCCGCTCTGTCCTTAGTGTAGCTCTCAGTATCTGTCCTTATACTGTAGGTATAGCTGTTATCCCTATACCGTGTCTCCTGCTCTGTCCTTAGTGTAACTCTCAGTATCTGTCCTTATACTGTAGGTATAGCTGTTATCCCTATACCGTGTCTCCCGCTCTGTCCTTAGTGTAACTCTCAGTATCTGTCCTTATACTGTAGCTATAGCTGTTATCCCTATACCGTGTCTCCCGCTCTGTCCTTAGTGTAACTCTCAGTATCTGTCCTTATACTGTAGGTATAGCTGTTATCCCTATATCGTGTCTCCCGCTCTGTCCTTACTGTAACTCTCAGTATCTGTCCTTATACTGTAGCTATAGCTGTTATCCCTATATCGTGTCTCCCGCTCTGTCCTTAGTGTAACTCTCAGTATCTGTCCTTACACTGTAGCTATAGCTGTTATCCCTATACCGTGTCTCCCGCTCTCTCCTTAGTGTAACTCTCAGTATCTGTCCTTATACTGTAGGTATAGCTGTTATCCCTATACCGTGTCTCCCGCTCTGTCCTTAGTGTAACTCTCAGTGTCTGTCCTTATACTGTAGCTATAGCTGTTATCCCTATATCGTGTCTCCCGCTCTGTCCTTAGTGTAACTCTCAGTATCTGTCCTTACACTGTAGCTATAGCTGTTATCCCTATACCGTGTCTCCCGCTCTCTCCTTAGTGTAACTCTCAGTATCTGTCCTTACACTGTAGGTATAGCTGTTATCCCTATACCGTGTCTCTCGCTCTGTCCTTAGTGTAACTCTCAGTATCTGTTCTTATACTGTAGCTATAGCTGTTATCCCTATACCGTGTCTCCCGCTCTGTCCTTAGTGTAACTCTCAGTATCTGTCCTTATACAGTAGGTATAGCTGTTATCCCTATACCGTGTCTCCCGCTCTGTCCTTAGTGTAGCTCTCAGTATCTGTCCTTACACTGTAGGTATAGCTGTTATCCCTATACCGTGTCTCCCGCTCTCTCCTTAGTATAACTCTCAGTATCTGTCCTTATACTGTAGGTATAGCTGTTATCCCTATACCGTGTCTCCCGCTCTGTCCTTAGTGTAACTCTCAGTATCTGTCCTTATACTGTAGGTATAGCTGTTATCCCTATACCGTGTCTCCCGCTCTGTCCTCAGTGTAACTCTCAGTATCTGTCCTTATACTGTAGGTATAGCTGTTATCCCTATACCGTGTCTCCTGCTCTGTCCTTAGTGTAACTCTCAGTATCTGTCCTTATACTGTAGGTATAGCTGTTATCCCTATACCGTGTCTCCCGCTCTGTCCTCAGTGTAACTCTCAGTATCTGTCCTTACACTGTAGGTATAGCTGTTATCCCTATACCGTGTCTCCCGCTCTGTCCTCAGTGTAACTCTCAGTATCTGTCCTTATACTGTAGGTATAGCTGTTATCCCTATACCGTGTCTCCCGGTCTGTCCTCAGTGTAACTCTCAGTATCTGTCCTTATACTGTAGGTATAGCTGTTATCCCTATACCGTGTCTCCCGCTCTGTCCTTACTGTAACTCTCAGTATCTGTCCTTATACTCTAGGTATAGCTGTTATCCCTATACCGTGTCTCCCGCTCTGTCCTTACTGTAACTCTCAGTATCTGTCCTTATACTGTAGCTATAGAGCTGTTATCCCTATACCGTGTCTCCCGCTCTGTCCTTAGTGTAACTCTCAGTATCTGTCCTTATACTGTAGGTATAGAGCTGTTATCCCTATACCGTGTCTCCCGCTCTGTCCTTACTGTAACTCTCAGTATCTGTCCTTATACTGTAGCTATAGAGCTGTTATCCCTATACCGTGTCTCCCGCTCTGTCCTTAGTGTAACTCTCAGTATCTGTCCTTATACTGTAGGTATAGCTGTTGTCCCTATACCGTGTCTCCCGCTCTCTTCTTAGTGTAGCTCTCAGTATCCGTCCTTATACTGTAGCTATAGCTGTTATCCCTATACCGTGTCTCCTGCTCTGTCCTTAGTGTAACTCTCAGTATCTGTCCTTATACTGTAGCTATAGCTGTTGTCCCTATACCGTGTCTCCCGCTCTCTCCTTAGTGTAGCTCTCAGTATCTGTCCTTATACTGTAGCTATAGCTGTTATCCCTATACCGAGTCTCCTGCTCTGTCCTTAGTGTAACTCTCAGTACCTGTCCTTGAAATGATAATATAGCTGTTATCCAGGGACGTATCGATAATGGGTATCCGGAGTCCCACGTCAGCGCGGGGGTCCAGCACTGTAAGAACGACTGGAAAATGGCCGCCGCGGCCATTTTTCCGTCGTTTGCACATGCGCAGTACAGGGAAAATGGCAGCCGCCAAATATTAGCTGTAATATTTGCTCTGATTCTGGATGAAAGTGAAAGTTAGACGTCTGTTGGACTCGCATATAAAACATCCCGGGGTGGGGCCTGACCAGTCCCAAGTGCTCGTGTTGTGTGCTCAGACGGTATAACAAACTAGAGCATTTACTGGAAAATGAAACTAAGCATTGGTGGGACCGGATGTTCCTCAGTCACTACTAGGAGCAAAAATACATCCCAAGAGGCTAAAGCATTCAAAAGATTCCTTCCTCTATGGGTGACCCAAACAATGGAACAATGTAACAACACCCTAGATAAATGTGCTTATGAATTTATGCATATTTTGGTCAAATACAGACAAGAACTGGACTGTTGGACAATACACAGATTTCCCTATATTTAAAGAAAGAGATTAACTAGTTAATAAAAGAGTTCTTACCTATGAATAAGAAATTATTAACATCAAAAATAAAAATCCTTACCAAACAGATTATGAAAATGACATCGTACGTTCATACAATAATGATAAAAAAAGAAGACTCTTACAGATTATCAATCCACGATAAGCATGATTACACCGCTAATACTGAAGGGATACAAAGAAACACCTCAAAATATCCTAGAGATAACCCTAGGACACTTAGGGCCCCATTTACAAACGAAGTGAAATACCAGCGGCAATTTTCGTTTAGTATCACTGTGATACAAACGAAAATTCCACTGGTATTTAGTAATACCTACCCCTCCGGCGAGGTCCCGCGAAGTCCAGCGGAATCCTCGTCCTCGACGAGGTCCTCTGCTGGCAGCCTAACACTGCCAGCGACGGGGCTCCAGGGTCATGCGCATGCGTGACGGTCCGTCTGCGCATGTGCATGACAGGGAGACCCGGCAGTGCCTGGAAGCCTTCGTTGAAGCTGGAAAGGCACCGCCGGGTCTCCATTGCCGGCAATGGGGCCCGCATCGCTCTCGCCATCTTTTAGATGGCGAGAGCGATGCTGTACAAACACCGGTAATCTAAGATTACCGCTATTTACTAAATACAGCAAGATGGTATAACCCCTTTAGCGAGCGCTAAAGGGGTTATATTTTGTTTGTAAATGAGGCCCTTAGCACCTGATTCAGAGCCGCTCGTACGATGTGTAAGCAAATTGCATAGGCAGTGCTGTCACGCAGCAATGCATTAGCACGCCCAGTATTTCTTAGAGAGCGATCACATAGTGTATGCAGACACCAACCAGCCTGTCTTAAGGCGCCCACTTGTGCACGTCATGTCCAGGAAGTGTATGCAACCATCGGTACATCGGATGCGATCGCAGCGCTTGAGGTTGACCATACCCTGCCGCAAGCACTGCGAGCACTTCAGTGTAAATACAAGCCAGGTGACGTGTACTATGATGCTGTCTTATAATTATACATACCTCTAACACGCCATTGTGATGCTCAGGATGACACAGAGGCAGTGAGTTTGAGGGCTACAGAAAAAGAAGTGTCAGGTCGGTAATGTTAGGATCCGCAGGTAGCGGATCATCATGGTCGCAGGTCCCAGTCTTTTGTTGCTACTGGATACGGCTTCATATACTGCTCTGTTTGTGTACAGTTTAAGATTAAAGATTATCTGTCCAACCAGCCAACTAGTTGATTGGTTGGAATGAAAATCTGGTAACATATGAAAGCAAATGACAATCAGCAATTTCCTCACAAATGCCGGAAAATGGACAAAAACTGTTGTTTGAACAAATTGTTCGGATCAAACATTTTAACAAACTTGTCTGAATGACCATTTTCATCTGTTTTCTGGCATTTAGGAGCAAATTGCTGATCATCATTTACTCCCATACGTTACCAGATTTTCATTCCAAGCAATCAACTAGTTGGCTGGTTGGACAGAAAATCTTTAGATGTGTGGCCAGCTTAAGCCTGTCATTCCTGCCTGTCTGTGTGCTCACATCATGTGCTCACTAATTAACTAGCTGTCTCTCTGTAGGGCAGGTACACACATGCCGTTGTTTAGGAATTACTCTCCAGGAATTGGTTCTGATCGGGCCCTGCTTCCTTCAAGTTACTGCCAGCCCTGCAACTCAGTGCTGCTTATACTGTCTGAACTGTCTGACTATCCAGAGTTTCCTCAGTTGCTGTTGTTTCCAGTACCACTGTGATAGTATCCTTGTCCTGCCAGTATTCAGTCCTGATGGATTGCTACCACTTGCAACTTCAGTTTGGTGAACCACTTACTCCACCTGCAGCACTCTCCACCCCGCTGCCTCTAGCTTATGTACCTGTTACGCCTGAGTCCACTTGCCTATCATCAGGTACCTGCTTATTCGGCTCACTAGCAGCATCATCGGCGCAATTGCCACACCATCTGCTTACATGCTATATAACCGGCTCCCTAGCCGCATCATCGGCACAATCACTGCACCATCAGTGTACTGGCTACATGACCGGCTCCCTTGCCGAATCATCTGCTCATTAGCCGCATCATTGGTGCAATCGCCACACCATCTGCTTACAAGCTATATAATCGGCTCACAAGCCACATCACCGTTGGCTTACAAGCTACATTACCGTCACCCTAGCCACATTGTCAGCGCAATCACCACCTCACCAGCTCACCAGCTATATTACGGTCTCCCTAGCCGCACCATCGGAGCAATCACCGCACCATCAGGTTACTGGCTACTTCACCGACCCCATTGCCACCTCACAAGCTCACCACCTATAATTACCGGCTCACTAGCCACACCATTGGCATAATCACTGCACCATCAGGTTACTGGCCACATCACTGGCTCATTTTCCGCATCATCGGTGCAACCGCCACAACATCAGCTTACCAGCTACATTATCAGCTCACTTGCCGCATCCACGGCTCAATAGCCACACCTATGGTCTCTGACTATTCCGCAGGCTGTGCAGCCATATAATTTGCTTGCTAACCACCTCACCGGCGTTCAGCCGTCTCTTCTGTTTTGAACTTTATGTTACTCTTTCTGTTTCCAGTTTTTAGTGACATTAAAGTCACCAGTTTTGTCTTTACCACCTTGTCTGTGTCTCTCTCCTTACAGGTTATTCTGGTCGTCTGCTCGCAGACTACCCTAACAGGTAACTGCTGGTGGGAATATTATTAGCTCAGGTTTTGAAAGACTGAGGTTGTGGGAGGATATCCAGGATAAGATGGCGGAGGGACACAAAGTGATGCCGCTAACACAGGAGGTGAGAGATCAAGAGAGGATAGATATATTTGTAACATCCACATACAGATGATGCTGGAATCCAAAGGAGTTTATTAGCTTTCCACGATAAGTGGTATAGATGCAGGGACAGACTGGAGCTAGAATTCGGTCCTGGCATTTGATCCATGCGTGTGTTGTAGCATCCTCTATGATTTATGTTTTCATATATTCATCTGTATTTGGGCTGTGTCCCTTTCAGCAGGATTAGACAGTGGTCTCCATCAGTGGCGTCATGGGTACTGTCTATACATACAGGATGCTACAAAGCGCGCACGGAAAAAAATGCTGGGACTGAATTTATGCCCTAGTCTTTCCTTGCATCTATACCACTTCTGACAGGAAACCATGGATGGTTAAGACTTGACAGTGGTGGGCTAGTCAGAAAAGGAGGGTGGGGCTAAAGGATGGAGGGGCATGGCTAAACTGCGACAGAGAAAAATAACCTATTGTGTCCCTTTAAATTACGTATGTTATTTTAGAAGTAGTAATGACTCACACAAAGAGGTTTAATACTTAAATAGTGCACCCGCGTGAGGATAGACACTGATCTTAGTCAGAGCTGACTAAAATCAATTCCTGGCCGGTGACTGGGAGGTGACTAGTAATGCGTGCAAAAATGCTCCGCTCAGTGGGCAAGAGAGATATAGAGGAGCGCTGCGGATCCCTCTATTGATGTAAGGATAGGTATACAAATAGTTATAGAGAGGGAGGTTGAATAATAAAATATACAGTTTATTACATAATAAAATCTA
Source organism: Taudactylus pleione (assembly GCA_031769625.1). Taxonomy (NCBI): domain Eukaryota; kingdom Metazoa; phylum Chordata; class Amphibia; order Anura; family Myobatrachidae; genus Taudactylus; species Taudactylus pleione. The sequence continues at coordinate 2,293,208 of JAUIMM010000536.1, forward strand.
TATGGACTAAAATAACACAGATCTCCTAACAGTATAACTTCTCTATTCTCACAAGTGTATAACATCTATTTTTAACACAGTAAACAATGATAAAACATAGTTAAAAAAAACTAAAAATGATCTCACCGCTTATAGGAAAGCCTGTACTTTTCATGACATAGACATGTCACCTGGTGTATGGTCCGTGTATATATGATTGTCTCTATTTACCAGGTTGAGTACATGCACTTCTCTCCGTTGATGCATTTTTTAAAGCATTAGGCCTCCTATAAGATGACCCAGATAAGGCTGCTATGGCAAAGGCCAATCTTTGCTCACTTAAACAAGGGCCGACAGCAGCAGAGGACTATTGCACAGAGTTCTGTAGATGGGCAGTGGACTCCAGTTGGAATGATCCAGCTCTTCGCAGCCAATTCTGCCTAGGTCATTCTGAGCCTATTAAAGATATCCTGGTTCAACACCCTGTAGCCGCAACTCTGGATGATCTGATGCACCTAGTTATTCGCATCGATCGTCGTGTTCGTGAATGCAGAAGTGAGAAAGATCTTCCCACTAGGTCTCCTCGGGTTTATTCTTGGGGACCGCCTTAACGGAAGGTCTATGCAGATTGGAGCCTCCCGTCTGCCTACCGAAGAGAAACATAGGAGACGTTCTCTTGGTCTTTGTTTGTACTGTGGTGGCAGAAGACATTCTGTAACTAACTGCCCGAACAAGCCAGTAAGAGGGAAGGCCTAGGTGTACAGGGGAAATTACATTTAGGCCTTGCTTCAGTTTCCCCAAAGGATTCAGTCTTAGTTCCTGCTCTTCTTCAGATCTCTGGAAGGGAAATTACTACCATAGCATTTTTTGACAGTGGTGCAGATGGTAGCTTCATGGATCTTTCCTTCTTTCAGACCCTGGGAATTCCTGCTGTACCTCTTAATCACTCTATATCCATTTGTGGTACAGACGGCCAGGTCTTCCATGATGGTGTTGCTACTTCGCGGACGGCGCCCATTCGTCAAGCCATTGGTCTGTTACATTCCGAAGAAATCACCTTCTACCTCATACATTGCCCTCTGGTGCCTATCGTCTTGGGTCTTCCTTGGCTCAGGGTTAACAATCCCGTTATCAATTGGGAAACCGGTGAGATCACCAAGTGGTGCTCCGGATGCCATTCTCAGTGCCTCTCCGTTCCCATTCGGGTATTACAACCTTTGGCTTCAGAACCATCCTCCAGGGTTCCTTCTCAATACTCTGATTTTTCTGATGTCTTCTCAAAACAAAAGGCCAGCACCATTCCGCCTCATCATTCTTTCAACTGCGCCATTAATCTGGTCCCTGGCGCTAAGTTTCCTAAGGGTTGCCTATATACCTTTCCGATTAGGGAGAATAAACCTACGGAGGAATACATCTAAGACACACTGGGCAAGTTCTTCATCCAATCTTCCAAGTCATCTGCCGGAGCAGGGTTCTTCTTTGTTGAAAAGAAAGATGGTTCACTCAGACCCTGTATTGATTACAGGGGACTAAATAATATAACAGGCAAAAATTTCCTACCCTCTGCCTCTAATTTCCGTACTATTCGATCAATTACGCGAGGCAACCATCTTCTTTAAGATCGATCTCCGAGGAGCTTACAACCTAATCTGGATTCGAAGGGGAGATGAATGGAAGACAGCTTTTAATACTCATTCTGGCCATTATGAGTACCTGGTCATGCTTTCTAATGCTCCAGCTGTCTTCCAGGATCTAATTAATGATGTCCTCCCTGAGTTCCTGGGTGACTTTGCTGTTGTGTACCTGGATGATATCCTGATGTATTCGCAGTCTCTGGATTCACATTGTCTTAATGTCCAGCTGGTATTACAAAAGCTACGCGAGAACCAACTTTTCGCTAAGCTGGAGAAATGCGAATGTTAGGTTGCTGAGGTTTCCTTCTTTGGATATATCATCCCTTCTCAGGGTTTCTCCATGGACCCGGGTAAGGTCAAAGCAATCCTGGATTGGGTGCAGCCAACGACCCTTAAAGCCATCCAACGTTTTCTCGGATTTACCAATTATTATCGGAGATTCATCAATTCGTTTTCTACCATCATGGCCCCAATAGTAGAGTTAACAAAAAAAGGAGCTGACACTGCAAATTCACCTCTCAACGCCGTATGAGCCTTTGATGCCCTTAAAACAGCGTTTACGAATGCCTCAGTCCTTCGTCACCAGAAATCCCGACCTGCCTTTCATTACTGAAGTTGATGCATCAGAAGTTGGAGCTGGAGCCATATTATCCCAGAAGGATCCTCAAGACAATAAGCTGCATCCCTGCGCCTTTTTCTCCCGGACATATGCTTCTGACGAAAGAATCTATGATGTGGGCAATCATGAATTATTGCCAATTAAATGGGCTTTTGAGGACTGGAGGCACTGGTTGGAGGGCGCCAAGTACCAGATCACTGTTCTTACCCACCATAAGAACTTGGTGGATATCGAGACAGCTAAACGTCTCAATTCTAGGCAGGCACGATAGGCCTTATTTTTCACCCGTTTCAATTTTGTCATCTCTTTTCATCCAGGGTCAACTAACATCAAGGCGGATGCACTTTCAAGGAGTTTTTTACCTGCCCAACAGTCTGTTGTCTCCAACTAACCTATTATTCCTTCTTCCCGTATTCATCTAGACCTTGCACGGAATTTGACTGATTCCCTTCAAACTTACCAGTCAGAAACTCCATCTGGGAAGCCGACCGGACTATTGTTCATTCCTGAAAGACTCCAAGAAGCTGTGCTGTTGGACTTCCACTTCCGAAAAGCCATCGGCCATCCGGGCATTTCCAAGACTACGGATTTACTTTCCCGGTCGGTATGGTGGTCTTCAATATCTAGAGACATCCGTGAATTTGTTCTTGCCTGTGACATCTGTGCTCGAAAAAAGACTAGAAGACTTTGGACACACATCACCATGGACTTTATTGGCAATCTTCCGATTTGCTCTAGTTGTTCAGTTATTTGGACTATTGGGGATCGCTTCAGCAAAATGGCACATTTCGTTATGCTGCCCAAACTTCCCACTGCCAAGGACCTTTCTGTCTTGTTTCTCCAGTACATTTTCCGCCTTCACGGGTTACCTTTGGATATTGTGTCCGACCGAGGTACTCAGTTCATTGCCAAATTCTGAAAGAGTTTTTGCTCCTCGTTAGGGATTTGTCTTAGTCTGTCCTCTGGTTATCACCCACAGTCCAACGGTCAGAAAGAACAAGCCATTCAGCCTCTTTAACAATATCTCAGTTGTTTCATTTCCAAATGTCACAATAATTGGGTAGCCCATTTGCCCTTGGCAGAGTTTGCCTTTAACAACTCTTCTCATTCTGCATCCTCAGTTTCACCATTCTACTGTGTCACTGGCCAACATCCCAGAGTTAAGTCCTTTGAACCCAATGTCAGTGGGTCTGCACCTCCATCCTCGGTTGCCCAGCTGTGATCCAATTGGAACAGAGGCCCTGATTCAGAGCCGCTCGTAAGCGGCCGCTCGTTCGCTCTGAGCAATGTTCGCACAACTGCGCATGCGTATGGTTCACGATGCGCATGCGCAAACCAGTCATTGTGGTCGGAGATCGTGCGCTCATAAAACAATGAGGGGCTGCTAATTTGATTGACAGAATGCACCGTTTGTGGGTGGTAACAGGGGAAGGTGCTTGAAAATGGGGGAGTGGAGATTCGAACGCAGGCGTGCCTAACGGTCAAAATGGCGTTTAATGGGAGTGCATAATCAGTAAAGGAGTGTCATCGACCACGTCACTTGGTTGTCTTTTAGCCTGAACTGCTCGCAGTGATAGCGGGAAGTAAATCCTACCACAAGCACTGCGAGCAGTTCAGATGCCTTTCGATGTTCCCGATTAATCTAATAAATAACGGAGATGACGTGTGATGCGAACGGCAAAGGGGCGTCTTTACAAAATAGCGAGCGCATTTTTCGGACGCTCGCTCAGACTTAGAGGCGTCAACACACCGCAAAGAGCGAGCACTCAATTTAAATATCCGGCCCCTTTTAAGAACGAGCATCCGCAAATAGCGTCCGGGTCTGAATCAGGCCCAGAGTTTACCAGTGTCTCCTTAAAACTTCTAGACGCTCCAAAAACCTTGCGGATAAACATCGGAAGCCATGTAAGTTCAAGATTGGGTCTGGCTGGCTACTAAGAACATCAAACTGCGACAACCCACTCAGAAGTTGGGTCCCAGATTACTTGGTCCTTTCCGGATGATCGTTCGTGTCAATCCTGTCACTTTCCGACTTAAACTACCTAAGTCTCTGCATATCAACAATACTTCTCATTATTCTTTGTTGAAACCGGTTTCTTTTATTCAAGATTTAAGACCAAGCATCCAGTTAGACCTTCTCCAATCGTGATTCAAGATTTTGGATTCCAGGTTTTCTCGAGGACAAGTACAATTCCTGGTTCATTGGAAGGGGTAAGGTCCTGAGGAAAGGTCTTGGGTTGCGGAAAAGTCTTTACATGCTTCCAGGTTAAAGAAGATGTTTTTTGAAGACTTCCCCGACAAACCAGGCTCTAGGGGTTTCTTAACCCCTTGTCAAGGGAGGGTATTGTTACAAATCGCCAGCACGATTTGCCACTCTCCGACACTGTGGTCATTGCTCCTGCTACTTCCGTCTGTCGTGCAGGGATTGTACCGCTGGTTCCTAAGCAGCCGGGCCATGTCACGTGTTCCTGGGAACATAGGATGATTTCCTTGATCTGATTGGTCTTTTTCCCTTTTATATACCTGGCAGCGTCCTCATGGCCTTGCCAGCTATAGTGTTTCTGAACGTGTAATTCTGGTTCCTGTTGCAAGACTCAGCGCTTCCTGTAGTTTTTCTCTACCTACTGCTTGGTCTCTGCTCTTCCTGTACCCGTTTTTTGATGGGCCTGCATCACCATTGGCTCATCAGCTGTGCTACCGGCATTCAGCCGCATCTACAGATCTCAAAGCCGCATCACCAGCTCTCCAGCCACACCATCTGCTCATCAGCCGTACTATCGGCATCCAGCCGCACCTCCGGTTCTCAAAGCCGCATCACCAGTCCTCCAGCCACACCATCGGCTCATCAGCTGTACTACCGGCATTCAGCCGCACCATCAGCTCTCAAAGCTGCATCAACCAGCTCTCCAGCCACTCCATCGGCTCACCAGCCATACTATTGGCACAAAGCAGCACCATCGACTCTCAAAGCTGCATCACCAGCCCTCCAGCCACACCATTGGCTCACCAGCCATACTACCAGCATTAAGCCGCACCATGGCTCTCACAGTTGCATCACCAGCTCTCCAGCCACACCATAAACTCATCAGCCATACTACCGGCATTCAACCGCACCACCAGCTCTCAAAGCCACATCACCAGCTTTCCAGCCACACCATCGGCTAACCAGCCATACTATCGGCACTTCAGCCACACCATTGACTCTCAAAGCCACATCACCAGCTCTCCAGTCACACCATCGGCTTAGCAGCCATACTACCGCCACTAAGCCGCACCATCGGCACTCAAAGCCGCATCACCAGTTCTCAAGTCGCATCACTGGCTCTCTAAACCACTACTCGATCTCTGGATCACATTAGACCCAGCTGCAGCTCCTATATACTGTAACGACTAAGCTCTGGTCTTCCTAGGTGTTCTGTGTAAACCTTTCTTACTCCGAGTTTAAGTCCAGGCAGCTTCCTAAGTACCGGTGAACATTACTAGTTCTAAGGGACAGCGGGTGGCTGTTAGTGGCAGAAGTCCTCGTCCTTTGGGTTCTGGGGGTTTACACGGGGAACCCTAGGATACCATAACACACAGGTCTGCTGACGTAACGTGTTTCTCTGCCTTCAAGGTCTGGCAGTTTCCTCAGAAGGGTGCGGTAACCTGTGGCTGACTGAAGGGGTTTTTACCCATATAGATCAGGTGTTTTAATAAATCTTGTCCACATTAACCCTAACTTTGCTGTAGATGGTCTTACCTTGTAATTATTCACTGTAGGTTAAAAGTACTGGAAAGCTATATTGTAAATTGACCCAAGTTTTTAATAAGATACTTAGGTGTCATAGTTTGAGACTGAAGTGTTTGAAATGGAGACAATATTTTATAAAGCAGTTTTAGGCTGGGATCGACACTCAGGTGGAAAATGCAGTAAAAACCCAGAAAATGCTGTTTTCGATGGTTTTACTGCATTCCCCAAATGCACCACTTCGTCCCGATGGGTAACGCCACCTTCAAAGGTGGCAATACTCAATAGAAGCCCATGGGCCTCTTATCGGGACGCTCCAGGCTGCAAGGGATCCGATCAGAACTCTCCCATCACCCCCGTGGCCCATGTCCTTCTGCGCATGCACAGAAGATTCGATGGTGCGACCGATTTTGGCATCTAAAATCGCAGCAATCTGTATTACAGCGTGCACAGGCGCTAAAAGCAGGTGTCTCACTCCTCCCACATTCAGCCGCACAGATGTACAGAATGGAAGGAGCTTATAGCAGAAGTTACATGAACCTGCAGATACTGTACCCAATAGACGCTGTTACATGCACCTCAGAATCAATAGAGGTGACCACACACAGCACATTATACAGCACTATAGGAGGGTACTGTGCTTGTACTGGGTGCAGCCAGAGCCAGGATAGCAGATAATAACAGGAAGAGCGCAGTGACTCTCCCGTCCGGACCCAGCACATGAGTTAGGAGAAGAGGTGCGTCCCACAGAAAAACGAAACTGGCACCAGAACTCCAAGGGTCAGGACAGAAGTCAAGGATTGCAAGACGCATGCGCAGTGCTGAGCGGTCCCGGCCAGTGACATCACATACCCGCTCCTAGCCCCTAAGTCATTGGCAGCTGCAGACCGCCAATAGAATCCCGCACAACTTATATATCACACAGGCTGAGCTGTGCAGCTGTCACCGGCCAAGAGGGGATACTGAGCAAGATGCAGCCTAATACATTGTAAGTTACTATTATATCTGTTATGTTATGTCATGTTACATGGGAGACACAGCGGAGACTGATACATTGTAACTATTATATTATATCTGTATCATATCTGTTATATTATGTTATATCCTGTTATATGGGAGACACAGAGACTGATACATTGTAACTATTATATTATATCTGTTATATTATGTTATATCCTGTTATATGGGAGACACAGGAGAGAGTTGACTGATACATTGTAACTATTATATTATATATGTTATATTATATTTTGTCCTGTTACATGTGAGACAGAGGCGAACGGAGAATGATACATTGTTAGTATTAAATTATATTCCGAGAGAGAGTACTAATAATTTGTAATTATATATTATATCCTATTATATGAGAGATAGAGAGTACTGATACATTGTAATTATTATTATATCCTATTATATGGGGGAGAGAGAGTACTAATAATTTGTAATTATATATTATATCCTATTATATGGGAGAGAGAGAGAGAGTACTGATACATTGTAATTATTATTATATCCTATTATATGGGGGAGAGAGAGTACTAATACGTTGTATTGTAATTATATATTACATCCTATTATATGGGAGAGAGAGAGAGAGTACTGATACATTGTAATTATTATTATATCCTATTATATGGGGGAGAGAGAGTACTAATACGTTGTATTGTAATTATATATTACATCCTATTATATGGGAGAGAGAGAGAGAGAGTACTGATACATTGTAATTATTATTATATCCTATTATATGGGGGAGAGAGAGTACTAATACGTTGTAATTATATATTATATCCTATTATATGGGAGAGAGAGAGTACTGATACATTGTAATTATTATTATATCCTATTATATGGGAGAGAGAGAGTACTGATACATTGCAATTATTATTATATACTCTTATATGGGAGAGAGAGAGTACTGATACATCGTAATTATATATTCTATCCCAGTCATTCTCAAACTCGGTCCTCAGGACCCCACACAGGTCACATTTTCCATGTCACCCAGCATGTGCACAGGTGTATTCATTACTCACTGACACATTTTAAAAAATAGACAGGTTGAGATTATTATTTTACTTGTAATTCTGTGAGGAGATCTGGAAAACATGCACTGTTTGGGGTCCTGAAGACAGAGTTTGAGAACCTGTGTCCTATCCTATTATATGAGAGGGAGTGAGAAAGAAAGAGATATAGAGAGAGTACTGATACATTGTAAATTTACTATTATATCCTATTATATGGGAGAGGGAGAGGGAGAGGGAGAGAGAGAACTGATGTAATAATCTATTATAACCTATTATATGAGAGAAAGAGAGAGTACTGAGACATTGTAATTATCTACTATATCCTATTATATGGAAGAGAGTACTGATACTTTGTAATTATCTATTATATCCTATTATATGGGAGAGAGTACTGTTACATTGTAATTATTTATTATATCCTATTATATGGGAGAGAGAGAGAGTCATGATACATTGTAATTATCTATTATATCCTATTATATGGGAGAGGGAGAGATAGTACTAATACACTGTAATTGACTATTATATCCTATTATATGGGAGAGAGAGAGAATACTGATACATTGTAATTGACTATTATATCCTATTATATGGGAGAGAGAGGATACTGATACATTATAATTATCTATTATATCCTATTTATATGGGAGAGAGAGAGCACTGATACATTGTCATTGACTATTATATTATACGGGAGAGAGAGGATACTGATACATTTTAATGATTTATTATAACCTATTATATGAGAGAGAGAGAGAGAGAGAGAGGACTGATACATTGTAATAATCTATTATATTGGATTATATGGAAGAGAGAGAACTGAGATATTATAATTATCTATTATATCTTATTACATGGGAGAGAGAGAGTACTGATAATTGTAATTGTCTATTATATCATATTATATGGGAGAGAGAGCGAGCACTGATACATTGTAATTATCTATTATATCCTATTGTATGGGAGAGAGAGAGTACTGATACATTGTAATTGTCTATTACATCGTATTATATGGGATAGAGAGAAAGAGCACTGATACATTGTAATTGTCTGTTATATCCTATTATATGGTAGATAGAGAGTACTGATACAATGTAATTACTATATCTGATAATGGAGAGAGAGAGAGAGAGAGAGAGAGAGAGAGAGAGAGAGAGAGAGAGAGAGAGAGAGAGAGAGAGAGAGAGAGGAGAGTACTGATACATTGTAATTATCAAATAAATACTATTATATGGCAGAGAGTACTGGTACATTGTAATGATCTATTATAACCTATTATTTGAGAGAGAGAGAGTACTGATACAATGTAATTATATATTATATCCTATTATATGAGAGAGAGAGAGAGTACTGACACAGTAATTGTCTATTATATCCTATTATATGGGAGAGAGAGAAAACAGAGCAGGGACTGATACATGGTAATTATCTATAATATCCTATTATATTGAATATATTGGATAGAGAGAGTACTGATACATTGTAATTATCTATTAATTCCTATTATATGGGAGGGAGAGAGTAGTCATACATTGTAAATATTTATTATATCCTATTATATATTAGAAAGTACTGATACATTGTAATTATCAATTATATCCTATTATATGGGAGAGAGAAAGTACTGATACATTGTAATAATCTATTATATCCTATTATACGGGAGGGATGGAGAGAGAGCTGACACATTGTAATGATTATATCCTATTATAAGGGAAAGAGAAAGTACTGATACATTATAATTATCTGGTACTGTATATCCTATTATATGGGAGGAAGAGATTACTGATATATTGTAATTATCTATTATATCCTATTATATGGGAGGGAGAGAGAGCGAGTACTGATACATTGTAATTATCTATTATATCTTATTATATAGGAGGGAGGGAGAGAGAACTGATACGTTGTAGTTATCTATTATATCGTATTATACAGGATTGAGAGAGTACTGATACATTGTAATAATCTATTATATCCTATTATACGGGGGAGAGAGAAAACAGAGCTGGGACTGATACATTGTAATTATCTATAATATCCTATTATATTGGATAGAGAGAATACCGCTAAATTGTAATCATTAATAATTCCTATTATATGGGGGGTGAGAGTACTGATACATTGTAATTATTTAATATATCCTGTTATTTGGGAGAGTGAGAGAGAGAGAGAGAGAGAGAACTGATACATTGTAGTTATCTATTAGATCCTATTATACTGGAGAGAGAGTACTGATACATTATAATTATCTATTATATCCTAATATATGGGAGAGCAAGAACACTGATACATTGTAATTATTTATTATATATATTTTCTGGGAGAGAGAGAGAGTACTGATACATTGTAATGATCTCTTATATTGTATTATATGGGAGAGAGTACTGATACATTGTAATGATCTATTATATTCTATTATATGGGAGAGAGTACTGATACATTGTAATGATCTATTATATTCTATTATATGGGAGAGAGTACTGATACATTGTAATGGTCTATTATATCAGGATGTAGTTATAAGTCCGGCAGCTACGATGCCACCAGAGTCAATACCAACAGGTAAATCCTGACAAGGGACTTAAGGTAGGCTTCAAAATACCTACGCCTACCTTAATCTTGATGCCATAACACCAAAGGACACCAGCCCGAAACAAGGTAGTTCCAGAGCTCTTTTAGCTTTAGCCGCATGGGATAGAGGATTAGGGAGTGTAATGAGGCTATGGCTAGATTTTGGTGGGAAGATTAGGGTTAGGTACCCCTAAGGGGGAGGTTTAGGGGTATGCACCACTTGGGGAGGGGTTAGGGTTAGGCACTAAGGGGGAGGGTTAGGTTTAGGCACTAACGGGGAGGTATGGCGCTGTCGGTATTCTGACAGGAGGCATCCCGACAGACATTATATACCGACCCCATTATATCCTATTAAATGGGAGAGGGAGAATACTGATACATTTAATAATCTATTGTATCTTATTATATGGGAGAGAGAGAGTACTGATGCATTGTAATGATCTGTTATATCCTATTATATAGGATAGAGAGAGAGTACCGATACATTGTAATTATCTATTATATCCTATTATATGGGAGGGAGAGAGTACTGATACATTGTAATGATATATTATATCCTATTACATAGGAGAGATAATTGATACATTATTATTATATTTTATATCCTATTTAATGGGAGAGTACTGGTACATTGTAATTATCTATTATATGGTAGAGAGAGTACTGATACAATGTATTGATCTATTATATCCTATTATATGGAAAAGAGAAAGTACTGATACATTGTAATTATTTAGTATATCCTATTATATGGTAGGGAGAGAGTACTGATACATTGTAATTATTTATTATATCCTATTATACGGGAGAGAGGGAAAACATAGAGCTGAGACTGATACATTGTAATTATCTATAATATCTTATTGTATTGGATAGAGAGAGAGTACTGATACATTGCAAATATTTATTATATCCTTTTATATAATAAAAAGTACTGATACATTGTAAGTATTTATTATATCCTATTCTATTGGATAGAGAGAGAGTACTGATACATTGTACATATTTATTATATCCTATTATATAATAGAAAATCCTGATACATTGTAAGTATCTATTATATCCTATTATATGGGGGAGAGAGTACAGTACATTGTAATTATCTATCATATGGGAGAGAGATAATACAGTATATTGTAATTTATTATAACATATTATGAGGGAGGTAGAGAGTACTGATATATTGTAATGATTATATCCTATTATATGGGAAAGAGAAAGTACTGATACTTTGTAATTATCTGGTACTGTATATCCTATTATATGGGAGGAAGAGATTACTGATCCATTTTTCTCATCCATTTTATCCTATGATATGGGAAGGAGGAGAAAGAGTACTGATACATTTTAATTGTCTATTATATCCTATTATATGGAAGAGAGGGAGAGAGAGTACTGGTACATGTTAATTATCTATTATATCCTTCTAGAGAGATAAAGAATACTGATACATTGTAATTATCTATTATATGGGCGGGAGAGAGAGTACTGATACATTGTAATTATCTATTAAATCCTATTATTTGGGAAAGAGTGCTTATACATTTTAATTATCCATTATATCCTATTGTATGGAAGAGAGAGTACTGATACATTGTAATGTTCTATTATATCCTATTATATGGGAAAGAGAAAGTACTGATACATTGTAATTATCTATTATATGGGAGAGAGAGCACTAATACATTGTGAATATATATTATATCCTATAATACAGGTTTGAAGAAGTACTGATACATTGTAATCATCTATTATATCCAATTATATGGGAGAGAGAGAAAGCATAGAGCTAGGACTGATACAATGTAATTATCTATTATTTTCTCTTTATGTGGGAGATAGAGAGTATGGTACATTGTATTTATCTATTATATCCTATTATATCGGAGAGAGAGAGTAGTGATACATTGTAATTTTTTTTATTACATCCTATTATGAGGGAGAGAGTACTGATACATTGTAAAAATCTATTATATCCTATTATATGGGAAAGAGTACTGATATATTGTAATTATCTATTATATCCTATAATATGGTAGAGTACTGATACATTGTAATTATCTATTATATCCTATAATATGGTAGAGTACTGATACATTGTAATTATCTATTATATGTGAAAGAGAGAGTACTGATACATTGTAATAAGTAATAATCTTTATTATACTATTATACGGGAGGGAGAGAGTATAGATACATTGTAATGATTATACCCTATTAGGGTTGAAGTTGCTAAAAAGATAAATGAAAAGGGACAAACTAGATGGGCCAGGTGTTTCTTATCTTCCGTCAAATTCTATGTTAATTTATTGTAAACACGCTTGGGACAGGCATAAGAATATCCTTAAGAGAGATGTAAGGAGCACATACGGTTGAAGTTTTCAAATTCAATATTGGAAAGAGAATGTACTGGTACCTTGTAATTATCTATTATGTCCTATTATATAGGAAGGAGAGAAGAGTACTGATACATTGTAATTATCTATTATATCCTATTATATAGGAAGTAGAGAGAAAGAGTACTGATATATTGTAATTATTTATTATATCCTATTATAGAGGAAGTAGAGAGAGAAAGAGTACTGATATATTGTAATTATTTATTATATCCTATTATATGGAAGAGAGGGAGATAGATTACTTATACATTGTAATTATATCCTATTATGCGGGAGGGAGTACTGATACATTGTTATACTCTATTATATCCTATTATATGGGAGAGAGAGAGTACTGATACATTGTTATACTCTATTATATCCTATTATATGGTAGGGAGAGAGTACTGATACATTGCAATTATCTATTATATCCTATTATATGGGAGAGAGAAATCATAGAGCTAGGATTGATACATTGTAATTATCTATTATATCCAATTATATGACAGAGAGAGAAATCATAGAGCTAGGACTGATGCATTATAATTATTTATTATATCCTATTATATGGGAGATATAGAGTATGATATATTGTAATTGTCTATTCTATCCTATTATATGGGAGAGAGAGTACTGATACATTGTAATTATCTATTATATCCTATTATATGGGAGGGAGACAGTATTGATATATTGTAATTATCTATTATATCCTAATATACGAGAGAGAGATAAAACATAGAGCTGGGACTGTTATATTGTAATTATCTGTGATATCCTATTATAAGAGAGAGAGAAAGCAAAGAGCTAGGACTGATACATTATAATTATCTATTATATCTAATTATATAGGAGAGAGAGAGAGTACTGATACATTGTAATTATGTATTATATCCTATTATATGGGAGGGAGAGAGTACTGATACATTGTAAATATGTATTATATCCTATTATATGGGAGGGAGAGAGTACTGATACATTGTAAATATGTATTATATCCTATTATATGGGAGGGAGAGAGTACTGATATATTGTAATTATCTATATTATCCTATTATATGGGAGGGAGAGAGTACTGATACATTGTAATTATCTATTATATCCTATTATATGGGAGAGAGTACTGATACATTGTAATTATCTATTATATCCTATTATATGGGAGAGAGTACTGATACATTGTAATTATCTATTATATCCTATTATATAGGAAGGAGAGAGAAAGAGTACTGATATATTGTAATTATTTATTATATCCTATTATATGGAAGAGAGGGAGATAGATTACTTATACATTGGAATTATCTACTATATCCTATTATGCGGGAGGGAGAGAGTACTGATATATTGTTATTATCTATTATATCCTATTATATGGTAGGGAGAGAGTACTGATACATTGTAATTATCTATTATATCCTATTATATGAGGGAGAGAGAAAACATAGAGGTGGGACTGATACATTGTAATTATCTATTATATCCTAGTATATGGGAGGGACAGAGTAATGATACATTTTAAATATCTATAATTTCCTATTATGTGGGAGGGAGAGAGAGAGTGAGTACTGATACATTGTAATTATCTATTATGTCCTATAATGTTGGCAAGCTGCGGCCGTTAAGAGCTTTGAGGGCTGGTGAGGTGTTACAAAAGGTGGGTGGTATAGTAAGGTGCGGCCTTTGGCCGTGTAGCAGCCTTGAGGGCTGAGAACCCTTGGCAGGATGTGGCTTTTGGGCCATGAAGCAAGATGCGGCCTTTGGGCAGTGTAACAACATGCGGCCTTTGGACCTTGTAGCAGCCTTGAGGGCTGAGAACCCTTGGCAGGATGTGGCCTTTGGGCCGTGAAGCAAGATGCGGCCTTTGGGCCGTGTAGCAGCCTTGAGGGCTAGGGGCTAGATGACCCTTGGCAGGATGACACTGTCGTGCCGCCGGGTTAACTCAAGCAGTGGTACACTAGACTGCATACACTGGACGCTGATGTGCGACTTGTGCCCTTCGGGTTGACACAAGCAGCAGTATGCTAGATTGTGTATACTGGATGCTGGCGTGCCTTCCATGCTGCCTAGATGACACAAACAGCAGGAGCTGGACAAAGCAGGCAGGAAAGTAGATACTCGACTGAAACAGGAGACTCACATCAGAACCAGAAACACGTGAAAATGATATCACCGCCATCTGAGCAACCATTGCACCAGAGAGAAATAGCCACAGGAGCCAATCCAGATCAGACCAGGGATGATGGACAACTGGAAGGAGGAGTTCAGCAAACAGTCGCCGGGTATTCGCATCGGCAGCTTGTGACAGTGTCCTTGCTTATTGGATGGTTTTGAATGAAAAAACCATCATCCATAGAAGTCTCATGCAACAAAGCACTGGCTGATTTCTGAGTCCTAAAATCCTGTTGACTCGCTTCTGAATATTTCTGACCTTCTCCTGTGTCAGAAATACTCTGGCCAATTCTGTGCCAAATCTTAGACCCAGAAATTCTATTTGTCAGCTGGGGACCAAACTGGATTTTTTACAAGTGATCAACCAGCCATGGTACTGTAACACTTCCAGAGCCCTTGGCAGATCTGACTGAAGTGTCGCTTCTGATTCTTCTTTGAACAGTAAAACGTCTAGGTAAGGAATCATCTTTATTCCCTCCTTTTTGAGAATAGTTGACATAACTGCCATAACCTTTGTGAATACTTGAGGGACTGTTGCTAATCTAAAGGGTAGAGCCCTGGACTGGAAGAGCATACTACCTACTGCAACTCTTAATAGACTCTGATGGCCTTCCCAAATGGGTATATGGAGCAACCTTGATTCCTATGCATGTCAAGACTTCGTCTGCCTCCATCCCACTTATTAAGCAGGACATATCTGTGATACTAGTGTATGGGGATAGCAGGCCATTCCGGGAGAGGAAGGTAAGCATGAGATATCTGTGATACTAGTGTATGGGGACAGCGGCGATTCTGGGAGAGGAAGGTAAGCATGAGATATCTGTGATACTAGTGTATGGGAACAGCGGGCCATTCCGGGAGAGGAAGGTAAGCAGGAGATATCTGTGATACTAGTGTATGGGGACAGCGGGCCATTCCGGGAGAGAAAGGTAAGCAGGAGATATCTGTGATACTAGTATATGGGGACAGCGGGCCATTCCAGGAGCGAAAGGTAAGCAGGAGATATGTGTGATACTAGTGTATGGGGACAGTGGGCCATTCCGCAAGAGGAAGGTAAGCAGGATATATCTATCTGTGATACTAGTGTATGGGGACAGCGGGCCCTGCCGGGAGAGAAAGGTAAGCAGGAGATATCTGTGATACTAGTGTATGGGGACAGCGGCCATTCCGGACGAGGAATGTAAGCAGGAGATATCTGTGATACTAGTGTATGGGGACAGCGGGCCATTCCGGGAGAGGAAGGTAAGCAGGAGTTACAATATCTATGATATATCCAGCTTTACCTTATTGATGAATGGTCCTAAAACTTAGGGGCCTATTCATCATCAAAGGCCGAATGGCCTTTGATGATGAAGTAGTGAATTCGCTGTGAGGGGATGATGAATGGCCCGGTAACTTAAATATGTGGAATCTAGCGTTTCCGCATGGTTATAGGGCCATTTATCGTTTAATGAATAGGCCCCTTAATTTCTACATTCGAAGGCGAATATTTTCATTTTCACCTGCTTTTGTAGAAAGTAAGTGATGATGAATAGAGCCCTGAGACACCTTCAAATAAAGGTAAGTGTCTGGGGAGGGAAAAAGTGAAAGTGTATGTTATTGTCATTTATGGCCAGGGAGTCGTCTGGGGCGTGTTAGTGTGTATTATTGTCATTTGTGGGCAGAGGGGGTGTAAGTGTATATTATTGTATGCGGGAGGGGTGGTGTAAGTGTATATTATTGTATGTGGGAGGGGTGATGTAAGTGTATATTATTATATGCGGGAGGGGGGTGTAAGTGTATATTATTGTATGTGGGAGGGGGGGTGTAAGTGTATATTATTGTATGTGGGAGGGGGGTGTAAGTGTATATTATTGTATGCGGGAGGGGGGGTGTAAGTGTATATTATTGTATGTGGTAGGGGGGGTGTAAGTGTATATTATTGTATGTGGTAGGGGTGGTGTAAGTGTATATTATTGTATGTGGGAGGGGTGGTGTAGGTGTATATTATTGTATGTGGGAGGGGGGGTGTAAGTGTATATTATTGTATGTGGGAGGGGGGTGTAAGTGTATATTATTGTATGCGGGAGGGGGGTGTAAGTGTATATTATTGTATGCGGGAGGGGGGTGTAAGTGTATATTATTGTATGTGGTAGGGGAGGTGTAAGTGTATATTATTGTATGTGGGAGGGGGGTGTAAGTGTATATTATTGTATGTGGGAGGGGTGGTGTAAGTGTATTATATGTGGGAGGGGGGGTGTAAGTGTATATTATTGTATGTGGGGGGGGTGTAAGTGTATATTATTGTATGCGGGAGGGGTGGTGTAAGTGTATATTATTGTATGTGGGGGGGTGTAAGTGTATATTATTGTATGTGGGGGGGGTGTAAGTGTATATTATTGTATGTGGGAGGGGTGGTGTAAGTGTATATTATTGTATGTGGGCAGCGTGGTGTAAGTGTATATTATTGTATGTGGGAGGGGTGGTGTAAGTGTATATTATTGTATGTGGGAGGGGTGGTGTAAGTGTATATTATTGTATGTGGGAGGGGTGGGTATATTGAAGTTATCAGCAAGGGGGTTGGGAGTAAAGTGAAATAATCTCATAATCCCAAGTACATTCATGTAATGTGTCTTTTCCTATCTTATTCCCTATGCTCTGACCTGGTCCCTCCTTAGCTACAACACCACTTCGCTTCTGGAAGAAAATTCTCCTTCACGGCCTTCCTCCAAGAACTATTCCAAGCCTGCAAGGTACCTCAGCCAGTGTGCGTTCATTGTTTTTGTTGCATTTGTCATTCCTGCATTCTTCAGTGAATTAATACTGTACATGAGGAGTATTCAAAATGTGCCCCTCCAGCTGCTGTGGAGCGAGACATCCCAGCATGCCCTAATAGCAAAACTGTGGCATGGCATGCTGGGATATTTAGTTCTACAGCAGCTGGAGGGCCGTGTTGAATTCCCCTGCTGTACACTGACTCACCTTTTATCTGCCGCTGCCCTAACATTGAATTGCCCCTGTATTATTGCTTTCCTGCCACCTCATTACATTTCCCCCTATCACTTCTCTGCCTCCGGCCCCTATCATCATTCTTGAAGCCTGGTATATGTCACTTTCCTTGTTTACACTCCCATTGTCTTCCCCGCCTCCAGGGTCCAGAGTCCCCTCTAGCCCTCATCGTCCTCCTATGAGCCCGTCCTCTGCAGTCTTCTATATTACTAATTACTATCCAGTCCTAATACAGTATTTTCTTTCACTCCTATTTCACACCATTGTATTTACCATGCTGCCTGGCGCACACAATGACTGTGAGAGGCACAGAGGGTACATATTATCATTAGACAAAACTGGGAACAGGTTGTTATTATTACTTGACTAAAGGGGGCACCAATTATATTTATTACACTAAAAGTATTAAACTAAATTGGGCACAGTGTTGTGTCTTAAGCTGGGCGCACACATAGTGATGTGTACCCAGTGTCAATGTCACCTGCGGCAGGACCCGGCAGCGGCAAGTGCATACACACTTACCATTGCCGGGAGCCATGGAGCAACAGCGGGGACCAAGCTGCACTCGGCACCACGGCCCCAGCTGACACTATCGCCCGTCGGAAGGTCCGAAGGGTGATGTCGCTGACGGCGCGCGGGAGAGCGCATAGTTAGCAACATAGCCGGTACACGTTGGCCGATGTGCCCGATATGTCGTCTGATCTGGCGTGGATCAGACAACGTATCGTCTAGCATGTACCCGGCATAAGAATCTGAAAATGCATAATATTATGCCGTGTCATTTGTGGTATGGTCACGCCCCTACTGTTAATGACCAGACCGTTTCCGTGGGCCCCTGCTGCTGCATTTCCCGGGTGGGCCCTTTATGCCCCAGTCCGACATGGGAGCTAATTCATTAGCTCCCATGGAGCTAAGCTGATGGGGGGGAGGGAAAGAGCTTTGCAGTCATCTTACCATTTCAGTTGATGGACTGAACCTCTTCAGCGGGTTTCCTCCAAGCTAAAATACTCCTCCGATTAGCTATATGCCTTCAGCGCCTTCCCCTTACTGCGGGTAGGCACTGAGCACATCTGCCCCTACTGTCGAATCCTTGCACATAGTGTATGAGAGAGAGGGGCTTTGCTGCCGATAATTTAACCACACCTCCTTTGACTAGAAGTGTGGCCTGATCCGGTCTCCGTTTCTGGAGGTGGCTTTTGGGATCTGCAAGCCCACCGCCATGTATCCTGGGTAATATCATGCCAGGATGCACTTTCTGCCAGCGTCTGCTGTTGTCAGTGTGCAAGTGCCCGGCTGCGTCCCTCATTCCTGCGGTGCCTCCCACCTTTCCTATACCTGATTCCCTGCTTCTGTGCCTCAAAATCTGTCCTGCATCCACGTGAAACAGGCGCCAATCATAGCCTCTCTCAGCCGCCAACGTCAGTTCTTGCAGAACCTGCAAAGGTAAGGAGAGGCCTCCACACCTCACTAACACCCAGCCGGGACATCAAGAAGTACAGGGGGAAACACCACCAAGTAGAGAAGGGGGAGCAAAAATAAATAAATTATTCTTCGGGGTCCATGGGGTCCACAGCCATTACGTTGGGGTATGTGGTTGGAGTGATCCAGGCACCAAACAGTTAAACAAGTTCAGCTCCCAGGATGCACTGGGTCCTCCTCTATATATACGCCGCCCCTGGCCACAGGCCGTCAGTTGTTCTGTTTGGTGCGAGAAGGCACTGTACTGCTGGAGCAGTCCCAGGGACAAGTTTTAGTTTAGTTTTTTGAGCAGGTGGCGTGTGCTGTGAAAAGCAGCTAAGTGTCTGATGGGTGACGCGCGGGTCGCCTGCTCCATCTACCCCCGTCGGCGCCGCAACACTGGTGTAAAGCCAGTGATTTCTGTAGGGGCACAGGGCCCTGGACTGCAACCGGGATGCATGGGGATGCAGGTAAGGGTGGTTTTGGCTGCCGCTGACGCCGGAGTCACGTGGCAGTCCGTTGTCCGGCGGGGGAGACTGGCCGGGGGACCACTGTAGTGAGGAGCCAGGGTAGTCTGCCTCCCACACTAGACCACCGGGACTTGGCGGATTCCTGACAGCCGGTGGGCTAGATAGAGGCAGCCATGTCAGTGAGCCGGGTGGATTCATACATGCTTGGGGGAGGTTCGCTATCTCCCACCAGCGGCCCCTCTTCCAACCCTCACACCGGCCCTTCTAGGTTCTCGCGTCTGGGTTGCTCCTCTCAGCCTCCCTCTGTATGAGTCGGCCAGAGACCACTCTCAGGTGCTCTCGGTGGCTGTGCACTCAGGAGGTTGGGTCAGTCACCCTGTATACCTCTCCCACGGTGACTGGTCATACAGAGCTCTATATCCTACTAGGCCTGAGGCTGTTCATAGTGAGCTAAGGGCCTGATTCAGAGCCACTCGTAAGCGGCAGCTCGTTCGCTCCGAGCGATGTTTGCCCAACTGCGCATGCGTACGGATCGTTATACGCATGCGCGAACCAGTCAGTGCGGCCGAAATTCATGTGCTCGCAAAATAGCGAATGCCTGCTAATTTGAGTGACAGGATGAGGCGTATGTGGGTGGTAACTGGGGAAGGTGCTTGAAAACGGGGAGTGGAGATCCGATCGCAGGCGTGCTTAAAGGTCAAAACGGGCGTTTTATGGGTGTGCATATTTAAAACAGCAGCGTCATTGACCACGTCACTGGGTTATTTTATAGCCAGAACTGCTCGCAAAATTGTGGTAGCAAAAACCAACCACAAGAATAGCGAGCAGTTCATACCCTGTTCGATGTACTCGATTAATCTAATAAATAGCGGACATGACGTAGGATGCGAGCGGCCAGGGGGCGTAGTTTCCCAAAAAACAAACGCAAGTTTTGTTCGCTCGTTCAGACCTAGAGGCGTGAACAGACCGCAAACAGCGAATGGTTCATTTGAATAGCCACCCCTATTTTCTGGACGAGCGAGCGCAAATAGCGACCGGCTCTGAATCAGGCCCTAAGAGCTTAACATGCATATACTCATATAAGGGGATATATTATGCATTGCATGTGACTTTGAAAGCTGCTGTGTGTGGTACTGCCTTTTATGTCTATATAACGGTCAGTCTATTAACCTATCACTGTTGTTTCTCCTCATATCCCTCTACTACAGGTGTGTGGTAAATTTGGGTGTGAAACATTGTCACATGTGTGCTCAGAACTTTGCATAATTGTAAAAGTCTTTGTTATGTCCAAAGAATCTGAACGACCGGTGGCTGAAGACCCTGTGCTGGTGTCATGTATGGCCTGCAAAGCGGGTTTATCCCCACAGGATTTTCATACAATATGGATTATGTGGTCACTGTGTTAAGGAGTCACCACATCAGGCAAACCTACCAGCTTCTGGGCAGGAACTACCTGGGGTTTCCTTGTTCCCAGATCGTGGACCAATATATCTCTGCTTGAGTAGCCAGGTTGTACAGAGCTCAATATCCTACTATAGCTGGGCATACACGGCCAGATAAAATGCATTTCAGACCGACAGACATTTTATCTGGCAGCCTGCCAGCCGCAGATGTCCGTGGCATACACTGTGAGATTTCTCTCACAGTGTATCAGCCCGACATCTGCTCTCCTCCCCCGGGAAGGAACACAGGAAATGTTGGTCTCTCGGCCACAGCTGGGCATGCACTGCCTGATGCGGCTGTCAGTTTACCCCATAAATATCGCATCGGACGGGCATGCTGGACAATATGGCATGCCCGACCGAGCAATATTTATCCCTCGGTCGCCTGCATACACGCTACAATTATCGGGGCGACCCGTGGATATCGGGCGGATCGCCCCGATAATTGTAGCGTCTATGGCCAGCTTTAGCTGGTTTGCTTTTTGTAGTTGATTAAGAGCCTATGACAAATATATTGCTTAAATGCATTAAGTTTTGCTGAGTTATGCTGCCTTTGTTTTTTTCTGAAAAGACTGTCAGTTATAACTGTACTCAGGGGCGTATCTATAATGGGTGCAGGGTGTGCGGGGGTGCCAGCGGTGTGTCTTTAGTGCCGGTTTGCTGGCTGTGTCGGCAGTGCGGGGGTGCCAGCGGCGTCTTTAGTGCAGATTTGCTGGCTGTGTCGGCAGAGCGGGGGTGCCAGCGGTGTCCTCAGTGCAGGTTCGCTGACAGTGTCGGCAGTGCAGGGGTGTTCTCGATGCAGAGTGCCGGCGGTGTTGGCAGAGCGGAGGTGCCAGCGGTGTCCTCAGTGCAGGTTTGCTGACAGTGTAGACAGTGCAGGGGTGCTGGTGGTGTCCTCAGTGTGGGAGTAGCGGCAGTGTGGGGGTCGCTGACGGTGTCCTCAGCACGTGGGGCAGGGGTGCGGGTGGTGCCGGCGGTGTCATGCAGCGGGGGATGGTGGTCGCCATCTTCTTTTTCTGTATTTTCAATGGGCTTAATGCTGATTGGCTGAGAGCCGTGACAGACGGCTTTCTCAGCCAATCAGCGTTAAGCCAGCTCAATACAAAACTTTGCGACCCGACAACGGGGTCGCAAGGTTTTGCCTCGGGTGAGGGATCCAGGGCAGGCAGGGAGATCCGTGCTCAGATCGCCCCGGATCCCCGAAATTCGGGTGGGTTCGGATCTCCAATTTGGGTTCGGATCTCTAATCTCTAAATGTGTGTGTGTATAGATATATATATCAAATTTTATATCTGTGTGCATTGCAAGTGACTTATGCCGTGTTATGCCGCCTTGTCAGTCATAACCTATCACTGCTGTTTCTCCTCATTAACCCTCTACGACAGGTGTGTGGGATATATTGGGTGTGAAACAATTGTCACATTGATACTCAGACGTTGGATAACTTTAGAGATATTGTTATGTCCAAAGAAACTGAAAGACAGGTGTCTGAAGCCCCTGGGCTGGTGTCATGTATGGCCTGTAAGCGGGGTTGTCCTCACAGGATTTAATACAAGATGGATTATGTGGTCACTGTTTTAAGGAGTCACCACAGCAGTCAAATCTACCAGCTTCTAGACAGGAGCCTCCTTGGGTTTCCTTTGCCCAGATCATGGCGCAGGTTGCAGAAAGGCTGGTGGCTCCTACGTCGGCCCTGATAATGGAGTACCCTCAGCAGCTGCAACCTACTATGTTTATGCCCCCTATGCATCCGTCCTGGAGGGACATGTATGCTCATCTCGGGTTAGAATGTGGCTTCATCCTCAGCAGCTTTCCAGCAACTGCGGCAAGCAACTAGGCCAGTACAGCCAAAAAACAGAAGGCGGTCGGTCTCACATGCCGTCCAGCCCTCAGATTCTGGTACATCTTCTGGTGATTAGGGGGATACACGGGTCTCCTCTCAAGAGTCTCTCTCAGGAAAGGAAGACAGTCTTCCAATAGCACATGTCTCCTCCCTGATCAGAGCGGTCAAAGCTCTGCTAAACATAAATGATGTGGAGCCGATACAAGGAAAAGCTCCAGTATTCAAACGCCAGAAAGTGGTGAAAGCTCAATTTCCCAAATCTGAGCACCTATTCTGAACTTAGGGAGGAAGTATGGAGTTATCCGGACAGGAAAATCCATGTTACCATAAAGGTTGAGGCCTTATATCCCTTTCCGGTACCATCGGCATCTGTCTTTAAATGTTCCACTGATAAGAGACTTGAAGCCTGTCTCAAGGCAGTCTTTTCTCTATCAGGAGCTGTTATTTGCCCGGCCATGGCTACGGTCTGGGTTTCCAAATAAAGGCACAGACTATCTGTCTCTCGCCAGAAGTGCGACTGTCCCTGTCATGGTGGTTGCAGACATACCATCGCAATAAGGGTCGCCCATTCTGGATCCAGATTGGGTACGCCTCACGAACTATGCCAGCCTCCGCGGATGGGGAGCAGTGACAGGTCGACACACATTTCAAGGAAAGTGGATGACAACGGAAAGCCGTCTGTCCATAAATGTCCTGGAACTAAGGGCAGTATTCAAGAGCGCTTGTTCAAGCACAGGAAATACTAATGGGGCAGGCCTGTCCAGGTACAATCCAACAACGCCACCGCAGTAGCCTCCCTCATCCATCAGGGAGGCACATGGATCCAGGCTGTCATGGCAAAAGTATCAAACATTCTGATTTGGGCAGATTGTAATTTTCCAGCGAGATCAGCTGTGTTCATACCAGGAGTCCTCAATCTAGAAGTGGACTTCCTAAGCCAGTAGGATATACATGCCATAGAGTGGGCTCTTCATCTACA